>OX375867.1:67516462-67546044 GCA_947359475.1 Heligmosomoides polygyrus bakeri
CAGAGACTCCGCCTCCTACCCATGCGCACTACTTCGCCGCCCCTAGCCTGCAGCAGAGGTTAGCCAGGGCATAAGTCTTGAAATCTCGAAAAGGCTTGAAAGCTCTGTTGTGTGCTCTCTTTCGCTCGCGCGGAGGAGAGCACATAATTGGAGAGGGGAAGGGACTCCGGGGTGTGGGCCCCTAGGACACCCGTGTTAAAATCGCATTCATCCTAGAGGTTCCTCTCTTGCCATGTTCGGAAGAAAATAAGACCGAATCTGTAATCGAAACGAGGAGATAAGACTGCATTTAATTCGCTGCGAGTATCCAGTCGCTACGCCTGCGCGCCACGGCATACTATGGTAACCCCCCCCCCACCCGAGGCGGCCGCGAATGCGTGCTGGTAGGGGGCGGGGTCTCTGCGTCTCTTACCAGCGCGCGCTATTTCGCAAGGCCTTGGGCGATTCAAACTTGATATAGCGGGCTTATAAGACATTTCCGCAAAAGACGACTACGATATTCGTTCTTCCCATGGCAGATTACCCCTAGTAGACCTATTTTGAACAAGATTAAGTGGGGTACCAAAAGTACAATAGTACCATATATATATATATATATATATATATATATATATATATATATATATATATATATATATATATATATATATATATATATATATATATATCTGCACCTCTGAAAATAGCTACACACTCGGCCGTTTTTTTAGTCTGTGCAACCATTTTGTGGTGTCGTAACCTCTGCGCTTGTAGATGACTGGCGTTTTAGTCTCTTGGTGAACATACCATGTTTTCATTTCAGTTAGACTCAGACAAAACCGAAAAGAGAAGCCTCCGACACAAAATGAACTCAGAGGCTGATTACCAGAAGATGACGGTGAGCGCGCCTACATGCCCTTTAATAGTAATTATTAATCGCACATCTTTCTAGATTGCACACTTGAAAGAAGAGCTAACGAAGCGAGGGATAACGCCGGACGCGAAGGCCAAGAAGAACGACCTTATCAAGCTGCTGCAGAAAGTCAGTTCCTCTGGCCTTCTTGTTAACACACGTACTCGGTTAGGCCCCCAGGGATTTTTCCTATCACAGCTTCCGTCGCCGGCTTCGCAGGCAAATAACGCTAGGTGAGGAAGCCCTAGCGTCGAACACATTGGAGCGTGCGCCTAAACGGATTGATGCCTAGCTTAGTAGCACTCACATCCCAGTATAGCACTCAAGAAAACGTCCGCAGCCCTCCTGCTTCGTCTAGGGTTGTGTTCACAACCTATTGCAGCTCGTCAAGCCTAATCAGATGTCTGACTGTTTCCGTCCAGTCGTCGTGCTTTATGCCACGGGGTGTGATTTTTCGGGAAAGGTGACTTAAGACAAAAATTTGATACTATCTTCTTCAGTGTGGAAACTGGTAAAAGCAGTGAAAATTGAGGACCTAGGGGCAAGATTTGGTTGAAAACGTAGCCGTATCATGCATAGGTCCCACCAACTTTCTTTGCTGGCCTGTCCTACCGCTGGAAATTGGAGGACCTAGGCAGGTAGAAAGCTCAGTAACCCAGCCACGAAGAAAATATGCTCTTTAGATCAAAATGGACTATTTTCAAATCAAAAGGGGCGTCTTCCATGCTATGGCATTGGCCATTAGTTTTGAAGGTACGTACGGGAAGAATTCTTGGGGGGGGGACTCGAATACTTGGGGGGGGTGGGGGTGGGAACTTGGTTTTCGCTGTTGACGAACCATCCCAGACAGTGAACCACACCTTCCTCCATTATATATGGTGTGGTTTTCTGTCCCCTAGTGATCATCCTTCCTTCAGTGCATCTGAGAGAAATTCAGCGTTTAAAAGATCTATAATACCGATCGATATTGACTGCTTGATCGAAACACCCCAACTGCTGTGAACCTTCCGTCGGCCAACACATTCACACAACTCCTGCTTTACTTTCCGTAAGCCATCTTAATCTCGCAACATCCACCTATCTGAAGATTTTCGATCGGTGCGAAATAGCAGCAACCTAACAGGGGAACAGTGGCGAAAGGGATCTGAGCCGCTCCGCTCTTCCTATATGACTCGCTTTTTGCGTTCAGACCCTTCACTTGTTAGAGGAAGTAGTGTTTTGCACCAATTAAATAATGTGGAACGGGTTTCCCACAAGGACGTCTTGTACCACTCAAGAGTAAACCTGCAGATTTAGACCAAAGTGCTACATCTTGCCATAAGCTAAATGAGTCGAACGTTGGTGCTAGGCTGCGTCAGTTCGTAGTTCGCGACGAGAGCGGTTCAGTGGATGCAAAGTGTGTGCAGACCATAAGGATAGTTCAGGGCTGAACGATTGCCCATCAAAAATCGATATGTGTGTAGCTCATTGAACGGTCGTGGCGGACTAGGAACAGGCCTATAAATGTTTTTCTGCAAGGCGTAGAACACTGAGTGACGGCTGGGCAGAAATTCCCCGTTTATCCTACTCATATGAAAGCATTAGTACGTCTGTTGTCTGTGTGTGTGTGTTTGTGTGTCACAAAGCCTCTGAAATGTGTCGAACATGTGAGGATAAGCCGCACGTACTAGTAAAACCTGTCAAATTGCCCTCCTGCAATTAATGAAAATGGACGAAAATTCGCGGAAAATGGTGGTATTGAAAAAAGATCGATCGACTTCGCAGCAGGTTGTAGGGTTCAGTCGGGCGACCAATATCGGTCGATTGCATCGATTTTTCCTTCGAAGCTGCGGGCCATTGCTCAGTTGATCCATTGGGGTGGGAGTTACGCGACCGCTTCTTCGAACAAATTACTATCTCTCAGTGGAATTACTCCAGTATGATAGCATTCAGACATGATCTACAACAACTGAACTCTATCGACCGACTCAACAGTTTTTTTTCTTCAGTTTTTCTGCAGATTAGACCCCCCGGAGTGGGAGTTGCACGAATGCGCTGGACGGTTGAGAAGCATCACGCCAACCGTTTTGAGACCTTACTTTACGCTATCCTACGTAATAAGCGAGTCCAGTTTTTCCTCTCCTATGGGGTCGAAAGGTCAATAATCCAAGAAGTTTTGTTTTCGGGGTTGGGATGGAGGGGAGAGGGAGGGGCGGGGAGTCGAAGTCCCAAGCAGACGTTTGGTAGACCGCTGGTAGACGTCAGATAATTGTAAGAATCGGTCAATTTTAACAAACTTATCATTCGCAGTTCAAGTAGCGAGATCATGTCGTAGAAAAGTTAGAAGAAGGATTACAGTGCAAGAAGAAGCTCATTGAAAAAAAAGCGAACCGCAATTATTGTGAAAATTGCTATTTAGGCTGAAGAAGATGCCATTCTTAACCACAGCGAAGATGGTGCTTATGGTGACCCGCTCTCAACTCCAGACGGTAAGGATTACTTATAAATGCTTCTTGCAGGTTGCATCCAACTTCGTACACTGACGAATCTAAGATTTGTAGAGGATCTCTTGAACGACGATGTGCTAAATGACGTTCTTCCCGAAAAGTTGATCGACGATGTAACCGAACCTGCGAAAACTAACGAGGATAGAAAACCTATTGTCGAGGAGGAAAAGGTAGTGCGAGGTCTGGTTTTCGGTAAAGGGAACCAAGGATATTGAAAACTATTGGGAGTTCGAACTGGGCAATTCTAGAAGGAAAGTATGTTTTAGCTTGAAACTACTGTAGCAACGCTCCATGATTCACACGATCCCCTTGCTCTTGACGCAAAACTCAAACGCGCACAACGGTTTGGTCTCCCCGTTGGAGTGACGGATCCCATTGCGAAAGCAAAAAGAGCAGAACGGTTAGCTTTAACCGTCTTGAACTTCTGAATATTTCAAAATAGGGAACTTTGGCAGGTGTAAAAGTTTATATTCCAGATTTGGACTTGCTACAGTGGGAGCGGATAAGGATATGAAGGCTAAAAGAGCTGAGAGGTTTGTATTTTGATCAAATTGCGGAATGATTTCGCTCAAATCATTTTCTTTTTTGCTTATAGGTTCGGTCTCAGCAAAGAATCTTCCACAGAACCTAAAACTCTGTCTGCAGTGGATGAAGAGACCCGGAAAAAGCTGCTGAACCGCGCCCAACGGTATGCTTGGATGTTGGCTTTTATTAAGTGAGACAAAATGAATAGGGATTGCTCTTTCAAATAAGAAGGCTTGCAGTAGCACATTTGTGGAAATGACATTTTCACACCATATACACCTGCTTCATATACACGAGCGTTTTTGATTTACAGAAGCTAAGGAACCTCTGATTTAAGAAGCGACCAGGCCGGAAATCTCTGATTTAGGTTCGGTCTACCTGTGAATGAAAATGGAAAAGCGCTATCGTCCATACAGTCCAAGGTGAGCCTTCGTTTTCGTTTAACTGTTTCCTCTTCTGTGGATCTGGCCGGTTTTATTGAGTATATCACAGGGCATAGCATGAACATAACTTCAAGGCTAGTGTTCAGTGACATTTGCAGGAGCAGGCAGAAGTTGTTAGGGAGATTGATCTTCGCGTGAAGACTTTCGTCCTTTGAGGGCGCAGCAGCAGAAGCGTGATCATATTTAATCCTTTTGGGAGCTTGCGTGCAGCTGAAATAGGTGTTTGATAAGGGATCAGTGAAGAGACTCAAGTTGTTTCCGTCTAACTAATGAAGGCAACGAGAGTTCTGTCAGACCTTCCGTACTTTCCGTAGAGCAGAATAGTGAAGTGCATGATGTGCGTTACATGTGATCTAAATCATGAATTTTTACAATCGTGGAGAGGGACTGTCAACGCTGAACGCGAGACATACAATCCTGTTTGTATTCTGAAAAACCAGAATTCCTGGCTAAGATCGTCCTAAAGTAGCTTCCTCCTCAATTTCTTGTTTTAGGACGCTCTCGCTTCCCGAGCTCAGCGATTTGGGCTGAAAGCTAGTGCAGCTGTTGATGTGAGTGCTGACTCTATTTCAGCTATAGAAGACGAAACAGTTGTGGGTCCAAAGTTCTGTGGTTGTATTTTTCGGTAAATGTCCTTAGAATTCCAGGAGGAGTTGGAGCAAAAGAAGAAAGCCCGCCTGGAAAGATTCGGAGCCAAATGATGCATACCTCAACATCGAAGAGCACTTGTTCCATTCATCCAGAAGCTGTTACTTCATTCTTATTCCATTTTGTTCTTCATATATTCCAATTTCCGTTTCCTGAAAGCCTCTATTCCCGTCATTCTATTCCGGCTTGTTTTTCTTTTCAAATTATTTATCGACTACTTCACCGTCAGCACCTCTGCGCCGAACTGCGATTGAGGACTTCCAAGCAATGTAAGTTTATTTAGAGTTAACAAGATTCGTGGTCTCATCGTTTGGATTGGGAGGAAGACGATATTATGTTCATCTCCGCGTTTCTCCATCGGAGTAAAAAGGTACGTCTATTTGTTTGTTTTTTCTTGTGACGAACTTCGTCAAACCACGACCAAGGACAAGTGAGGCACGGATAAGAAAGAGAGGGTTGAAAGAAGGGTAAGTTGTGCTACGCTGTAGGCGTTTCGTTTCCACGTTGTTTCTCGCTTCTCTCCTTAATTCACTACCCTCTTCTGTTACTTTGTGTCCGTAGTCTTTGTTGTGTTCCATCATGTACTTGTCTGGCTGGTAATAAAGGTGTGAATCCAACTTCTCATGAGATACAGAAAGGCATCGGCTTCCTTGCCTAAGCGTTCCTAATTCTTTTTCATCAATTTCTCAACGAAATTCTTTGCGCTGCAGATGGACGCAGAGGCAGAGATTGAGGCGTTGCGTTCGATCTTTGGTGATGAGATCTCGGTTAATTCCAAGTATGTTACCATTGCTGGTGTAGTTACATCGACGTAAAATCAACAGTTCTCTGTGCGACTGCGTTTATTCAAAGAATGGGAAGGGTTTAGTCTTCTTTAATGCGTTGCCCGTGAACGCGGATGTCAGGCAAACGAGCAAATCGCATCAATTCCACTTCGAAGTCCACAGTTTGGATAGCTGCATCATCTTCCGTACTACCTGTGGTCCACTGATAGTCCAAAAGCAGGGACGGGTACCTTTCTTATCTGATAGTCAGTTTGCTCTCTTATATGCGATAATTGCGCAGTGGACCCTTCAGAGGACTAGAAAACGGTGGCGAAATGAAAAAATAAATAAAAATGCGGCGCAAAAGCCTACGAGTAGGTTACCAATCTATTGGCAGTTCTTCTGGGCTTATTGTGGGATCCACTGAAGTCTTTCTCTCCAGTGATTGTCTTATTGAGACGCTTTATGCGTTTGGCCCTACATATGTTTGAAGACGCTGCTGACCCTCGCGCAGTCTGGGCGAAGCTGGAACTCTGTGTACTTTCTCTCACTTGCGTTAATCATCTGACTCCGACATGGATCACACTGCCTTACGAAACTGTAAAAGTTTCGGTAACATGTGTTGGTAGGAAGAACGGAGGAGTCGAAAGAGGTAGGACCGTTCATCTTCTTCTCTTCTTCGACGCTCTTGAAAGTTTCCTAACCTCGTGCCTGGCGTGCAGTTTCGGCTTTCGCTCGTACCTCTACATTTTCGTGTAAGCGTCTAACGATCTCCTTCGCTCGGAGTTTAATGAAAATAAAAAGAGACGTTGACGCCATTGACTGTGGACCTCTATGAGTTACCATTAATGGTTTTTTGGTGTTTCGAAAGCGGCGACTATATAATGGACGGGTGAACATGCTCGGTTGAAGTGCTGCTTGCCTGCTGGCGGCGTCAGTTTTATATGTGCCACTTCTAGAGAAACATCTTCCAGTTTCCATGTACATGGTGATGTGGTTCCTCTCGAAACAGATGAGGCTAGAGTACACTACGAATGCATAGGATGTTCACTTTCCAATATTTCTTATATCGGTTCTGAGAAGGCGAGAATCGGTTGAATATGATTATCCGCGAACCACCACTAACTATAAGTTATGTTATAGCCGACGCTATCGCCGAAGTATAACATATATCTTAGGTGATATTCCAACAGTGATATCATCAAACGGGCGTTGATGACCTGGTTATGGTAGCTGTTTGAAACAATATTTGCTAGACGCTGGTCAGGTGATTTATATCTGGAAAGGGTGTGAGTGGTATAAGTGGACGTATCCATGAATATTCAGGGTGCGGCAAAATTACCCATGCACTAAAAAGTCAATGGCATTTTGAAATCAAACTTCGCAGATCAATTCTTACTATCAAATTTATCTACTACAAACATGACAATTCAAAGCATGCTAACAGTTTTCGAAGTGATCGCCTTCAGCCTCCACTTCAGACGTCCGGCAAACGCTTCGCATTAGGCACGCAGGTACGGTTCATCAATTTCGCCCCAGGATTTCAAAAGCGCTTCTTTAAGAGAGTCCAAATTTGGGTGTCTGGTAGAGCAAGCCTTCTCTCTAAGACGGCCCCCACAGAATAATCTATCGTGTTAAGGTTCGGAGAACTGGAGGACAATTCGTCGTGTGTGATGGGTGCGTAATTACGATTTACGGTTTACGGCTATTTTTGTCAAATTTTTTACGATTTACGACTTTTTGGGTCGTAAACCGTAAATTTTCGTAAGTGTGGTCTTTGATCAACAACCAACTTGCGACCAAATTTGTGGACTGGGTTATAAAAATGTACCCACTCTAATGGTCCCTCTTTAGCTTACTCCCACTTCCCCAGAAAGTAGATTTTTGATGATCTGACGTGTTACTGCGTTGTACAATACCGTCCTGTTCGCAGCCTTCACGAAACCGACCTTCCTCTTCGCTAACTCACTTTTCCATTTCTCTAACATTGTAGGGGCTCCCGTTTGGAACCGGACAGGTTCAAGAGGAGAAACAAGTGCAATACAATGTTTAAAAAAATAAGCTCCTCCCTAGGAGGCTGGGGAGGCTGGGCTCCCCGTTTCTGATCCAGAGCTAGCAAGGCACATCGCATTCCTACTGCCGAAGGTTGTTCCATTTCACCCCATAGCCTGTTTTGTTTGTATTTATTTTTCAAGATGACTGCATTGTGCAGCGTGTTGAATAAAAAAATAAAAACTAGCAGAGCACTGGAAACAGTTTCTTAAAGAAAGACGAGTATTTTAGCTCCACGTCCTGTTTGGTAATAACGTCGGGTCACTCTGTTTGTAACAGATACATGCTGAGCCTACCGAACAGAATTGACGCAAATCCACGATCGAACATCATTCGTAATTGGAAGGGGGTCTAGAAAGTTGCTGCACTCATGTGGAAAGGAGAAGCCACTAATGTCTCGGTATATGTCGCGAATACGGGCAGCATTGTGAGGCGGGAACGCCCCATCCAATCAGACCGCACTGAATGGGCATGTCATTCAGAAAGGGCTTGCACAGTCGGTACCTGATCGGCTGGCATGTGTTCGGATTGTGCTCTGCTTGGTTATTATTGGCTGGCGCCCTCTCACCTACCAATGCTGCTCACCTTTGCGACATGTACCAATGTTTCTATCGGTTTGCATCGCGCTTTATAGTGCTGAGCAAATTGGTGTAAAAAGTGCGGTAAAATCGAACGCGTAGCATTCCATGAAAGGGTCGAGCTGGTCTTGACAGTTTTGATCTCCATTTCCGGTGGCGTGATTGAGTTTATCGTACTCGCACTATCTAATTCGCTTACGATGCTGCAGGTTCTAGGAGAGGAAACGGAGGTGGCGAAGGGTAGCCCGAGCGAGCGCAGGAAATTATTAAATAAAAGAGAAATATTATAACGTTTTCGAAATCTTGCAAGCGCAGGCTTGAGCAGGAAACCGATGCATTGGTCAATGGTGAAACGATTTTTTTATTTTAGTTTTGACAAGGAATTTCTGGCTGTTGTTTCTTCTAATTCCTGCACTAATACACAAGCTAAAAATTGGTAGTAAGTTAGGAATTTAATGAATATTCAAACGATGCAAGCTTTCTGTTGGAATGCCATGCATAGGCTTAAGTATAGTTTTTGAATTTACTGTTTTTTTTACTTTAGAAAAACGTGTTTAGTTTGGTTTGAAAGATGTTTCACTAACAAGAAGCCGTGAAAAAAGAAATAGTTTGGTAAGAAAACTATTCGGCTTGAGAAGCTGAAAATAACACGACAAATAAATAAATATTGAATCACATCTGATTAACATTAGCAGAGAAAGCTTCAGGAAATTTAGTTGTACTGCACTACAGTTCAGGTGACTCTTACGACGTACGGTTTACGATTTACGATTTACGACGGTTTTTTCGTAATTAAGATTTACGATTTACGAAACTTCAAATTTCATTTACGCATGCTCCTGGTCACGCAGCTGCTCGGCGCACCAGTCCTAGACAATCTTCGCTTTGTGTGCTGGAGCACAATCCTGTTGGAAGCACCGGTAGGCTTCTCCGAAGTGGGAATCGGCCTAGAGCTTTAGAACAAACCATAATGGATGGAGGATTTTTCGCACTTTCCTGAAATCGTCCTTTGGCGCTAGCATCAGCAAGCGAGTCCCCAATAATCCTCTCATTTTGGGAGTTTAAGACTGGTTTCAACGTGAAAATCTTTTCATTGCTAAAGAGGATGCCTCGAGCGCGTGCCAACATGAATCGTTGCAGCAATCTTTTGCATCTTTCCAATCTCCTCTTCTTCATAGTGTCCGTCAGGAGTTGCCATTTTTGCAGACGATAAGGGAACTTCTTAGGCATTCCTCCTTATTGACCATTCGCTTATTCCTACGTCTTTTGCCATCTGGCGCATCGACCTCCTGGCGTTCCTTCAGATTTTTCTCTCACGAGTTTCACATTTTTCCGGTTCATAGCTGTCATGGTACGCCCTTTTTCTTTTCTATCCTCTTTGCTCTTCAATTCCTTGTAGCGTTTTACTGTATCCTGAACCGTTCTTCGGGGCACGGAAAGGATCTTCACAATATCTCTTGTTTGGAAAAAGGAAAAATTCGGAGAAAAAAGCGAGGAGACGTTTTAAAATGTTTAGGTGCACGGGTAACTTTGCCGCACTCTATAAGTGCAGGATTCAGAAGGCGTAAAGTAAAGGGAGATCACTGGTCGCCAAGATCGGGACACAAAGGCAGATATTGTCTGACCGACGTCTCCGTTGTCCCCAAGCTCTTAAGGGGACGGACCACCGCCTCCTTCGCGTGAGGTTCTGCTTTTCGTCTCAAGAATAGAAGGTCGAGAAGTTCACGAAGAAGAATCCCAGAACGACCATCAAGTGGGACCCTCTCTCGCCGGCCTTTGGGAACATACCGTCATGGACACGTCGACAAAGAATGCGACCGCTTCGTGACCATCTCCGCGATAGTGCAAAGGGAGTCGAGAGTTTGAAGACTATCGCCGCCAACGACGATGGCAGGGGCGGGGCTTATTCCCAACCCACGTTAAGAGACTTTTTCTGGTTACCAAGGAATGAACACGTTCCTCTTCTCTCTGCTTCTGTACATATTTCCTAAATCCACTGAACCACACATTTTGGTGCAACAGCCGAATAAGCCAAAGGTCGATCTATTACAGATCGCATTCTCTAGGCTAAAGATAATCATAAGTCTCTCGCGTACATCGCCTAGAGCCGCAAGTCGATATATTGCGATCGCATTCCCTAGACTAAAGGGAATCGCAAGCCTCTCGTGTACATCACCTGAGCCGCAAGCCGATCATAACATCGTATTCTCTAATTAGGAGAATTACTCTCGGTTCACACCTTGTCCTGTTACGACCACAACCTCTAATTAAAAGAAAAAAAGACTTCCGTATACCTTACGAGGAGCAATGAGAGAGAATTCTCACTTCATTTCTTGAAAAAGCAAGGACGAAAACATTTTTTGAAAACAAAATGGCACTTCATTTCTATAAAACGGCTATTGTGTTGAGTGCGACGGCGCTCAAAAATCTGGTTGATCGGTACAGCGACTATACCGCTGTTCCATAATATAGATGAAGAGACCTACGAAAAATGTAGGTGAACCATAGCCCTCTTACAAAGCGGGTTAAGCAGGTCAGAGAGAGGCAAGAAAAGCTCCAAAGATTGTACAAAGAAGTCAGAGAAGAGTACAATAGCTGCAAAAGCAGAACAGAAAGAAAGAACATGCATAAAATGGATCAGATTGAAAATGAGTCGAAACTGCACACAGCCATAGTACAATCTGATGAGCTTATACTTAAGCTCATTACGGGCGTTGATGAAGCCAAGCGCGTGCGCGAGAGAATGGATGTGAAATTGGGCTATGATACCCAGAGAGCCCATCGAGTCGAAGCAAATAGTTAGGAGAATTCTGAGACAAACAATCGCGAGGACAGCTGCGGTCAGAGCAACTCTGACAATGCTGTAGCGGGCATACCCGCATATACTGATATCCATGATGCTAGTGGAAGTTTAAGCCACACATCAGTAAGATCCTGGAGATCGATTAAACAACTTCAGGCGTCTCTACCGTCGTTTTGCGGTAACGCGGAGGAATGTTCTAAGTATTGTGCAGTTTTTGAATCTCTTGCCCACAAAAGAACTGAATTGGACATAATGGACGTAATGCATAATGCTGCTAAAGGAAAGTTAAAAGGCCGGGCGCAAAATTCCATTAAACGAATTCGACTTGTGCCAGCAAACTACACTGGATAGTCAGAACGTTGCGCGACAACTACAACAACAGCACTGCAAACCGTCCTCAAATTGCTCAAAAGCTCGCGAACATGAAACCATAGAACAGTCCAGCTTAAAGTTGCTTCTCCATATATGATGAAATTCAGGTTCTAGTCAACCAAATGGTGTCTGCCGGATACGATTTCCGTAAAACGCTCGACCCTATGTGGTCCGAGACTATTTTAGCGAAGTTTCCTCGAGGCATTGTCAAAGCAGTCCTAATCCTTTGCGTACGCAATCTAGTCAAGGTATAGAGGAGCTCATGAGTGCTCTCAAAAATGAGATAGCGGCAAAACGATACGTCGAAAGCTGCATAGATCACCAGACACACGACAGGGTCAACAAAGTTGCAACAGATGAGGGCACGTACTCGCGACCTCAGAATACCGACGGCCTTTGTCTTGTGCCATAGGAACAATCATCTGTCGGTGGCATGTCTATACCTTTATCCTTTTCGAATTTCGAATAATCGAATTTCGAATGTTCGAGAATGTCCAATATTCTAATTATTCGTTTATTTGAATATTCGACGGAGAAATTGATAATGAATATTCAAATATTCGTTTATTCGAATATTCAAAAGAGGTCATTATTCGAATATTCGGTTATTCGAAGGCTTCGAATATCGAATATTCTTTATCATCTCTTAACAAGTTAGTGGCACTCCGCTTCGAAAACCAGGGAAGTGTGACCCTATGATAAAAACGATGCTTGAGATTCGCGCGTCAATCAAAATGTGACGATTTGTGTGTATGCAATCTGACAAAGGAAGGGTCTGAAGCGTTTGTCTGAACGGGGAGAGCGAGTCATATAGGAAAAATCTTCACCCCCAATTAGTATTGAAATGTGCTTATTTTCTGCCAAGTCGTTAAACATAAGGTGTATTGGGTGCTTGTGGATGGAATTCGTGGGTCTTGTTCGCCCGTGATACTCCTGTCGGCAAGTGGCTCGGAGCGCAGTGGATGGTGATGTTGCTTCAAGGGGTGAGGTCGGGGTTTGCGTTTCATCTGGTTGGTTGAGATTTGAAGGATTCTGACATATATACCATTTTCAGATGTCCTTTGCCTAATTTTCCAACTGTACGCCGTGGAGAGTAACTTTCTTGCCACGTGTTTATTACCAACCGGTTTTTAACCACAAGGCAATGAGAAAGCTGCTCAACATAATAATGTATAAACGTTCAACACCAGTGATGCACAGGCACAAAGTGCATGAAACATAAGCGCTGGTTACTAACTATACGGACAGCGTATAAGAGCTTCAGGCTCCGCACAGGTACATGGCTCCGCACAGGAACGGTGGATCACCACTCGAACATCGGCGGACATTGTTGGTGTTAGGTTTTAGAAAACCTTCAACAGACCTCTGATTTCCAGGTGACAGGCAAAGATGAGGGAAAGAGTGTATCGACGCCGTTTAGGTTAATTTGCGGGATCCACAGACCTCGTTTCTCATATTAACCACCTCCGACGTCACATCCTGGTCTCTTTTGAAAATCCAAGGAGGATGCCTTTCCCGAGGTCATTGGCCCATGTATGGAAACAAATTGTGAAGAGGCTGTCGCTTTTATACGCTGCCCGTATTGTGCCCAGTGTTGCTTGATGCACTTTGTACCTGTGTGTCACTGGTATTGAACATTTATACATCATAATGTTGAATACAAAAACCTGAAAACGGTATAGACGTCAGAATCCATCAAATCTCAACCAATCATTTGAGATGCAAAAGTGCAGCAGCGCAGGAGAATCAAACCCCCGATCTCCCTCACGTAAAACAAAGTCTCTATCCATTGCTCTCCGATCCGCTTGCGGCAGAGACATCGCGGGTGTACAAGACCCCCATACGCGTGCCGCGTATCCCGTTGTGACCCCCTACTCCTTGGGTTTAACGACTTGGCAAAAATAAACACATCTTTATACTAATTGGGGGATGAGGATTCTTTCTATATGACTCGCTCTTCCTGTTCAGACATACGCTTCTGACCATTTCCTTCTGAGTTGACGCGAGGTAAGCACGGGGAAGCGCGTCCTCCCCTGCGTCCCTGCTTCCTTTGAACGCCGTCGAGCGTACATGGATAGCAACTGAATCGGGTTATGGCTGTTCAATGACGCTTTTGCCTTCGGTACACTAGGGAGAGTCTCCGTTTTGTGTGTCTACCCCAAGACAACAACGGAACAATTAAAGCTGGAAGGGGCTGCGGTAGGGAGATAGCACTTTCTGCTCCTGCACCTAGGAAGCTCCTGCTTTCTGCCAGCAAAGACGTTAAAGAAGAGAGGAGAGCAATGGCTGTGGTGTACAAAAGCCAGTCATACTCCGTTTCCTATGAATGCGAGCCATCCACATTTTCGCTATAACACGGTCGTAGTGCCTTATCAGATTAGATTCCAGCCATAGACTTTGGGTCCGTTTGCTTATAAGTGAAGCGAAGCTCTTCAACGGAGGCAGAACACATACTGAATGCCACTCATGAGCCTCCAATGTGCCTTTTCTGCACCAGATCGCCTTTACGTTACTTCTTCGTCCGTGCTAGCCATTCTTTTGCTACCTAGAAGCTTCGGTATAACCTAGGGAAAGATAGTAACCTATGGAGCAATATCTGTAACAATCTAGCTCTGTCTAACCAGGGTGTTTCTTTCTTCTCGGTGCACAAATTCTTATTCTCACAGAAAAAAGGCGTACAGTAAAGCCCTACTTTTTTTTTGAGCACAGAAAACTATTATAGAGGAGGCTCTAGGTATAAAGCTTGGTCTACTCAGAGAGTCCATGAACTGTGCACGATGTCCAGCATTGGGGTCACGTTGAGAAGTTTGAAAGCCATATTGTTAACGTCAATATAGAGACAGCCTTTGGCGAGGAATTAGACATGAAATTTCAATCAAAGCAATTTCAATCACCAAAGGTTTTCCATGCGTAAAACTGTGTAGATCCTCGGATATGGAATTCTTAAAGGTGGATAACGTATGTCTCGCCAATTCGAAATTTCGCGGCGAACGTCAGGTTCCTCTTGTTCTTGTTGCTCTAGATTACCATAACGAATTCGTGACTACCCGACAAGTAGAATGAAAACTCCTACAGGATTACATATTTCAAACGCATTTTTCGGACCGACGATATATGGTAAAGGAGCCTCAGTCAGTTTAAATAGGAGCCTCAGCAAGTTTAAAGAATGTCTGTTATGAAATGACTGCAATTTTTAAACCCAGTTGAAAGGTAATTGATATGTGATTTGAATTCAAAGTGCAGCAATAAACAGGAGCTACTTTGGCGTAAAATCTTCCCAATATGACCATATCATATATGTACATAACGCCTTCCCACACATACATAATCCATTTGACTGTGAATGCAATTTAAGCAACTGCTAGCATTTATTCCACCGTCGGTAGAAGGCGGGCTCACGGGCCACTCTCTCACCAAGGTGGGCCGTCCGTATCGATTATAAATCACTCCTAACTACGGCAGACAGGTCAGTCTATAATCTACCCATGTAACAAGCGGGTCGCCAACTTATTCGGAAAGCTGCATGGACCCACACCTAGTAAAAAAATGTTTTCATGCTTGCCCGCGGTTGCAGAATCGATAAGCGCAACAGCCGGCGAGCGATGGACCTCCACGCATGCATGAGAGGGGTGTCGGCGGAGAGTCGTTGGATACACCACACCCAGAAAGGGTCGGGGCGAGGGGCGCGCGGAGGACAAGATGTCCGGGCCTTATGGAGGCATCGCATTTCTAATCACTTCCCTTGGCCCTGCAACTCTATCCTGAACTGATTTCGTTCTTGAGACAAGAGTCAGAATCTCGTGCACCGTATTTGGAGGGAAAGAGCTTTCAGGTGCAGCACCAAGGCTTTCTTCAGGTCCCGCCACATTGCTGACTATTAAGGCGTCGTCCGCATTTTCCGACAAGTACAGCAACATCTTCAGAGTTGGCAACATCTGGAAAATGATTTCTGAGTTCCCCGAGATGAGCTTCCCAATCGTCTGCTATCAGCTGTTAGGTTTTAGACGACGTCACGCCAATTAACGACGGCTTCGCGCGCAGCAAACTTGTCCCAATAGGGTGGCGCGGGTAGGGCGCGAAGTGGGCGGCGGGCAGCACGGTGTACCGAACGACTGCCCCCCGAGGGGTGTCACATTCTCAAAAGGGAACGGACACAGATCAAACGTACCCTAATCCATGAATTATCGGCTTCAGTCAAGGTGGCTGGAAGAGACGGCGAAGCAGTTGACCGTCGAATCCATGGCGGACGTCGCTGGAGTTGGAAGCGCAGTGGACAAAATATATAGGTGACCGCGAGACGATTCACTGCTGCGTGCTACCGCGGGCACAGTCCCCTCTTTCCAATATGACTGAGTAGTCTGAATGACATACGAACCCACGGCAATGACCGTTCTCAGTCTCTTCCTTGTGGCTCGGAACCTTGCGGCTCTCGACCAAAAATCGGAATCGCTTAACGCTTAAGTAACCATGCACTTCCAAAACAAATTGCAGAACCTTGAGACTTCCACATCGTGTGGTTGTTAGGCAGCATGGTCAATATACACCGGCGGCTGTCGCGTATGTGGAGCTGGTCATGGCACGGGGTCAACATGGCGTAAATGTACAAGAAACCTTCAATAACGTTATCACTTTCATCTTCGCCTTTTCTTGTCTTCATCGCTCAACAAGCCGCAGCCTCCTTCCTTCGTCAAACTTCAAAAAGCCGTCCTGCCTGTCTTCTGTTCCTGCCACCGATCCCATCGCCCTCCCGACTTTCAACTCGCCAACGACTCCGTCGTCCGTCCTACTCTGGAGCCGCCGCCTCTACACCGCTTGACCACGATCAAGCCATCAACTCGTCGTCACGCCGACCTTCAACTCCTAGGTGACATGATCTAGTATTCTGTATGCATTGCATGTATTTATATCGCGCAGCGCTGGCAGTATCGGCTCCAAACCGGTGGCAGGGGCCGCGCATTTCCCAATCAGGTATGAGCGGAAATTTTGTAAATTTTCCAAGAAAACAGAAAAGCCAAAAACGCCAGAAAACAGAAAATTTTGAAACTATCACACCTAATTATTCTACCCAAGGATTCATTTTTCCGGTAGCAAATGCTTTTCTATTACTAGAAATGTAGTCGTTGACCAGCGTTCTAACTTGCAAGCATTTATAAAAATTTCTAGTACACTTCAAATTCGATATAACCAGCAAATTGCAAATCTTGAATGATAGATCCTAAGAATCTCGACATTTGAAGTATGCAACATTACCCATCAGCTCCGATTCAGAGCAAAAGCCCTAATTAATGGTCCCCTTGTAAAAACATGGCCTTTCAGAGTACCGAACACAATGGAGCCTCATTGTGTTTGGTACTCTGAAAGGCCACTGCTTGAGTTTATGTACACCCTCATCGCATACTATAAATCTGTGCAGAGATTCGCGGAGTATTACTGGCTGCACTAGATTCAATATTCCGTTTTAGTTCGTCTCGTTCTTCAAGAATACCTCTCCTTGTAAGTGGCCTAGCTTCCGCTGGATGTCTTCAGACCAACTCACCAATACAGTACCTAGTTACTCCTTAGAAAACTAAAGACGTGTACTGGCTTGATATTTTACAGAACAATAAGAGATTGTGACTGAAGGGGCTGGGGCTGTTCACTCGAGTCATTCTGAATAGGATTAGCAGAACGTTGGACGAAGGACAGCCATGAGAACAAGCAGGATTTCGGAGAGGGCCCAGCACGATCAACCACATACACATCATTACGAAGCTGATCGAAGTGTCGCGAGAGTACAAGCTGCCGCTGCCTTACGTTCGTAGACCTGAAGAAGGCATTCGACTCCGTCAAAACTGAAGCGGTCATCGAAGCCCTGCGCACTCAGGGCGTTCCTAGTCAGTAATCAGAGTACTTCGAGAGCTGTACAGTGGATTCACGACCAAGATTTCACCATTCTTCTACGACGATATCGTCAACGTGAAGAGAGGAGTTCGGAAATGGCCATATCCCTGAAGCTCTTCAGCACCACCCTCGAAAACATCATGAGCGAACTAGAAGGGAAAGACATGAGTGAAAGACGACGGCCAGCATCTGCACCATTTATTAGGGGGGGGGGGGGGCAAAAGTAATGAGACTCTCCATGCCGTGTCCATATATCTCGTGAATGCAGTCTGGTTTCGTGCGTATCGCATTTGTATGTTTGTATGCTACCTACTGAAGGCCACCTGAGAAGTTACCACTTCCGCCCTTTCCAGAAGCATGCCAAAACCGCAGTCTGTCTCATGCCGAAGCCCCAGCCTGACGAGTCGACCTGTGTCGCACAAATCTCTCCCGATTCCCAACCCCGAGCAGCCTGGACTCAATCTTAACGCAGGATGAGAAGTACGTCTTCTACCTTAATCCTGCCAAGCAGTCAGTCTGGGTGAGGCCTGTTGACCCGTTACCGACCTTCATTCGGCGAGATGTTCACGGCGAGAAGCATTTTCAGAGCTTTTGGGTCTGCGCCCATGGACCGGTATACTGGAAGCTGTTTACCAAAAGCACGACGATGGACTCCAAGGCCATGGTAAACGAAATAGAAGGGATAGGCCTGCGACTCGAACTTATTCAGTCGCAGCGCTTCAAGAAGATCCTCCTCTTCGACAACGCTACACGCCATCGGGAACAAGTAACCACGGATAAGCTTGCTCAGCTCGGCTACGTTCACATGCCTCACCCTCCGTATTCGCCGGACATCTCTTCATGCGACTACCACTACTTCTTCAGCCTATAGGACTTCGTGGTCGGAATGGACACAAGAACCCAAGCAGTCCTTGACAACCATATCGAGCAGTTTATCAACACCAGGCCCAAGCAGTTCTGGAAGATCAGGAAGTTGGCTGCTCGATGGCAGCAAGGTCATTGATCTTAATGGCGAATACACTTTTCAGCACCGTTGAGTTGTAATTGAGTTATAAAGTGATAAATAATTTTTTTCAATTTGTCTCATTACTTTTGGCTGCTCCCCTAATAACGCAGAACATTAGCCAGGCGGAGCAAACACTTGCTGCCCTTTGATCGAGTATGTGGGAACGTGGGACTGCAGCCGATTTTTAACAGGACGCTGTTCATGAGGAACGGACAAGTATCTGATGCCCCATTCTCGCTCAACGGAACGAATATCTTCGAGTGCTCCAGCTGCTTCAGCTGCTTGTATCTAGGTCGCGATGTCAGCATTGCCAACGACCTAACCCTGGACCTGGGCAGGAGAAAACGAGCGGCTTGGAGAGCTTTCAAGAGCGTCGAAGAAGTCGCGAAGAAGATCAAGAACGTCTGACTCAGTGCCCACCTATTCAAGTCTACTGTTATTCCAGCCCTAACATACGCCCCGGAGACCTGGGCCACACGAAAGCAGGATGAACACACGATCAGTCCTCTCACTCCGAGCACGACGTAATGCGCTTCGCAGACACCCGCTGGAAGAGAGCCGTCACCGACTGGATTCCGCGGCATGTCGAGAGAGACGTACAGCACCCGGTCCTGACAGGATTAGAGCTGAACACCTGAAGAACCTCCCGGCAGCGCTCATCAACACCTTGGCGCGGCTCTTCACACGCTACCTGTCCGAATGCAAGGTTCCATCTCAGTGGAAGACCAGCAAGACCGTCTTGCTGTACAAGAAGGGAGACGTGCACGACATTGGCAACTATCGCCCGATCTGCCTGTTGTCCGTAGTCTACAAGCTGTTCACTCGAGTCATCCTGAATAGGATTAGTAGAACGCTGGACGAAGGACAGCCATGCGAACAAGCAGGATTTCGGAGAGGATTCAGCACGATCGACCACATACACACCATTACGAAGCTCATCGAAGTGTCGCGAGAGTACAAGCTGCCGCTGTGCCTTACTTTCATCGACCTGAAGAAGGCATTCGACTCCGTCGAGACTGAAGCGGTCATGGAAGCCCTGCTCACCCAGGGCGTTCCTACTCAGTACATCAGAGTCCTTCGAGAGCTGTACAGTGGATTCACGACCAAGATCTCACCATTCTACAACGACGTCGTCATTGACGTGAAGAGAGGGGTTCGACAAGGGGATACCATATCCCCGAAGCTCTTCAGCGCCACCCTCGAAAACGTCATGCGCGAACTAGAATGGGATGACATGGAAGTGAAGGTCGACGGCCGGCAACTGCACCATCTTCGCTTCGCTGACGACATCGTGCTCATAACACCGAGCATCAGTCAGGCGGAACGAATGCTGGCCGACTTCGATCGTGTATGTGGAAGCGTTGGACTGCAGCTGAATCTTACGAAGACGATGTTCATGAAGAACGGATGGGTTTCTGATGCCCCATTCTCGCTCAACGGAACGAACATCTCCGAATGCTCCAGCTATGTGTATCTGGGTCGCGAAGTCAACATGGCCAACGACCTAGCACCAGAGCTGAGCAGGAGGAAACGAGCGGCTTGGGGAGCTTTCAAGAGCGTCGAAGAAGTCGTGAAGAAGACGAAGAACGTCCGACTCCGTGCCCACCTATTCGACTCCACTGTTCTTCCTGCCCTAACATACGCCTCAGAGACCTGGGCTATACGAAAGCAGGATGAACACGCGATCAGCGTCGCGCAGCGTGGAATCGAGAGGACGATGCTCGGAGTGACACGACTCACGCAAGTGAGAGAAGGCCTCCGGAGTTCCGAGCTTCGCCGACGTTCGAAGATCAGAGACGCTGTCGCATGGGCCAAGTCGTCGAAAATTAGGTGGGCCGGCCACGTAATGCGATTCGCAGACACCCGCTGGACGAGAGCCGTCACAGACTGGATTCCGCGGGATGTCAAAAGAACACCAGGACGCCCACCAACGCGTTGGTCGGACTTCTTCGTGAAAGCCCTGAACGACCGATATGACGCTCTTCGTGTCCCTCGAGCGAGGAGGATCCATTGGACCACTCTGGCACGCGACAGGGACGAATGGAGACGCTGCTGGCGCCCGCTCGAGCAAGTCGATGATCAACGGGACGACAGGTGACAGGTGATACAGGTCGAGAGAGAGCATTGGTCGGACTTCTTCGTGACAAGCCGGAACGAACAATATGTATGACTCGTTGCTCGCTCTTCGCTCTTCGTGTCCCTCCAGCGAAAAGGGTCCATTGGAGCACTCTGGCATGCGACTGGGACGGATGGAGACGCTGATTGTGCCCGCTTGAACAACTCAATGGCCAATGGGACGACAGATGACACAGGTGATTCATGAAGAATTTCATGTATCACTACTGTATCACTACCTCAGCAAAACCAAAGCTAACTAAAACTTTTCTGTCCCTAATTTTTGACAACTAAAAGCTGAGCAGTGTTCAGGGTTGGAAAAGCAGCTCTGCAAAAAGCGCCCATTTAGAGTGATTGACTAGCAGTTTTTCATTTTTAAAAAGGAGGTGGAGAATAATTCTGCCCGCAGTAACTCTAGAACAAGTGATTAATTGATACATAATTAAAAGTCCCTTAGAAACCTAGTTTTATAGCTTTAATATAAAGTGTTAAGTGGACGTTGATGGTCCAAACTACTGTTAATATCGAAGAGAATACGAAGCCAAATATGAAAGGCGAGAAATGTCCTATGAAGGAAATCCTTGTCAGCAGCACTTACACAATTTATTAAGCAATAAGGCGGCATAGTTCATGAGTATATAACGTAATTACTACACGAGCACATCCAAAAACGTCACATGCTTGCCATTTAAAATGCTCTAGAAACACTATTTTGGAATGAAATTCATGATTCTACTATACTTTTTGGATTCTCTTGATAGCATTTCCATGAAATAATTAATAATAATTATAATAAAAATAATAATTTCCATGATTTTCTGTTTTCTGGCCAATTTTTTGGCCATTTGCCCAGAAAACAGAAAAAAATTGCCTAAAATCGCCAGAAAATCAGGAAACAGAAATTCCGCCCATCCCTGTTCCGAACCCACGTTAAGGGGACTCTCTTTCAGGTTACCAAAGAACACACACGTTCCTCTTCTCTCTGCTTTCGTACATATTCCTTAAACCCACTGAACCGCATTGAAGACCATCAAGAGACATCTGTCTCCTGATCTGTCAAGAGACATCTGTCTCCAGACATCTCGAGCTGTGAGCTGGAGCAGCACGAACATCAGCCGGCAACCATCAACTGCCGTCCGAGCTTGTGAAGCTATGCAGAGCGGGCCCTCCGGAGCTTACCCAACTTCAAAAACGAGGTGACCGGTCTCCAACGCGTTGAGAGAACTGCAAGTCTTCCAGAGGGTCCATGAAGGAAGGTCACCCACGACTCCTACTCCGACCTCTTTAATAGCCACGTCCACCTACGCCCATGCCATCCTCCGCAAGATGGATGAGCCGTCCCCTCTGTTCCTCTTCCTAGATCTGGTACGCGATCTCGTCGGTGAAGAAACATATAGCACTTGGTCCCGACAGGATCTGATCTGAACACGTGAAGACCTCGCGCCAGCGCTCATCAACACCCTGGCGCGGCTGTCTACGCGCTACCAATCCGAGCGCAAGGTTCCATCTCAGCTGAAGACCAGCAGGAACGTCTTGCTGTACAACAAGGGAGACGTTCACGATATTGGAAACTATCATCCGATCTGCCTGCTGCCCGTAGTCTACAAGCTGTTAACTCGAGTCATCCCGAAAAGGATTAGCAGAACGCTCGACGAAGGACCGCCATGGGAACGAGCAGGATTTCGGAGCTGATTCAGCCCGATCAGCCACATACATACTATTACAAAGCTCGTCGATGTTTCGCGACTGAACAAGCTGCCCCTGTGCCTTACGTTCATCAACCCGAAGAAGGCAGTCGACTCCGTCGAAACTGAAGCGGTCATCGAAGTCCTGTTCACTCAGAGAGTTCCTGCTCAGCACATCAGTCTTTCGAGAGCCGTATGTAGAGGATTCACGACCAAGATCTTTCCATTCACCAACGACGTCGTCATCGACGTGAAGAGAGGGGTTCGGCAACGGGATACCATATCGCCCTATTGCTCTTCAGCGCCGCCCTCGAAAACGTCGTGCGCGAAATGGAATGCGAAGACATGGAGTGAAGGTCGACGGCACCACCTTCGCTTTGTTGACGGCATCGTGCTCATAGCATCGAGCTTCAGACAGCGGGACGAATGCTGGTCGAATTTAATGGTGTATGTGGGAACGATGGGCTGGAGCTGAACCTTACGAAGGCGATCTTCTTCTTCTTCTTCTTCTTCTTCTTCTTCTTCTTCTTCTTCTTCTTCAGCGTTTGTCCCGCATCGTAGCGGGGTCCGCTATTCTGGTGTTATGACGCCACCTTCCCGATCCAGCGCTAGATCAGGGTAAACACCAGTAATCTTCAAGTCCGCATGTAACGTATCAGCCCAGCGCTGCTTCGGGCGCCCTCTAGGCCGCTTTCCAATTACCTCGAAGTTAAGGCCTATCTTGCGGACGCTGTCTTCCTTTCCACGCAGAACGTGGCCGTACCATCGCAAGCGAGCTTCGCGCATCTTGTCCGCTATCGGCGCGACACCGAACTTCTGCCGAATAGCATCGTTTCGAATGCGGTCCATGCGCGTGACTCCAGCCGTCCAGCGCAGCATCTTCGTCTCCATGACGCTGAGGCGCGTTTCAACTTCCCTGGTCGCAGGCCAACACTCAGCGCCGTACATCGCTACTGGCCGGACGACTGCTCTGTATATCTTCGACTTCAAGCGCTCTGGTATCTTCCTATCGCAGAGCACCCCAGTCAACGAGCGCCACTTGGACCAAGCTGCACTCACGCGTGAATTCACTTCAATCATCAGTTTGCCGTCAGACGTGACTGCTGATCCCAGGTACTTAACACATTCACGACCAGAGCGTTTTCGCGCCCAGTGCGCGCGACGGCCCGCGGCTTTTTTGGCGCGCTTATTGTGTTTCAGTAATGGAAAAAGTTCTTGTCTTGTTAGATGCGATAAAGCCAATCATTTTTCTGTCTACGCAAACCCAACATTTTTTTGTTATTATAATTTGCGAACCTGAGAAGAAAATCGAACAAAAACATCATTAAACCAAGTTCTTCCCAAAACTCCCCCGTCCACTCAAATGAGTGGACACCGTCCGTCGCGCCCTCTCCGCTGTCCACTCATATGAGTGGACATGGTCGCGAATGTGTTAAAGACCGAAGTGCGTGGGAGCTCGATGCCGTTAACCTTGATGGAGCTGGACTCAGTAACGTCCGTCGTTAGATATTCGGTCTTCTTCACGTTCAATTTGAGTCCAAACCGCTCCAAGCGATCACACCAAGCTTGCACCTCTCGCTCGAGTTCATCTTTATCTTCGCTAGCGAGCATTACGTCATCAGCATAAAGCAACGTCCAAGGGACGGGGTTCTGAAGATCTCGAGTGATGGCATCCATGACGACAACAAAGAGGAGTGGGAAAAGCGCAGAACCCTGATGTACCCCGACAGAGATGGGAAACTCCATCGAGGTTCCAGCTGCAGCTTGAACTCGACTCTTTGGACAAGAGTAGAGAATTCGCACCCACTCTATGAGCTCTTCAGGAACTCCATGATGTCGCAAGGCGTACCATATCACTTCACGCGGTACGCGGTCAAAGGCCTTCTCTAAGTCGAGGAAGGCGATATGCACCGACTTCTGTTTCTCGCGATGCTTCTCTATCAGGAGCCGGGCGGCGTGAATGGCATCAATGGTGCCACAGCCAGCCACGAAGCCGCACTGATTGTTGGACAGCTGGACGATGTCACGAATTCGTCCGTCGATAATTCGCTCAAAGATCTTCATGCTGTGCGAAAGCAAGCGAATCGGACGGTAATTGGAGCAGTCTTCAGGACTGCCCTTCTTCTTCCAAATCGGAATCGTCGTACTTTGGCGCCAACACTCAGGCACTTTTTTCTCCGCCACAACCTGGTTAAAGAACTTTGCCAACTACTCAGCAGGGTACCACAGCTTTGACTTCCACAGAGCAGCTGCCACGTCGTCGGGCCCAGTCGCTTTGCCTGTCCTCATCTTCTTCAAAGCCGCTTCAATCTCCTCCACGGTGATCTTCTGAACGGGGCCGTGGGTTGGAGCCGTTGAGGGGATGGCTGGATGAGGAAATTCTACTGTAGAGATTTCCTCAAAGTAATCGCGCCATCGCTTCAATGCCTTCTTGCGGTCCATAAGAAGATGGCCGTTCTCATAATTGATGCCGAAGAACTTCTCGATGTCCTCGGTCTGGCGATGGCGATTCTTTGCGAGTCGGTACAGATACCGCTCACCATCGCGCGACTCGAGCTTCTCGTTGACATCTCCATAATGAGTGGCTTTTGCAACAGCCACTGCCTTCTTTGCAGCTTTCTTCGCTTCTTGGTACTTCCGCCAGTTATCGGCTGTCTTTTCGCCGAGAAACACGTGATATAGCGTCTTCTTCTCTCGAACTTTGGCTTTCACGTCATCTGTCCACAGCCAGGCCTGCTTGTCGACCTTCCGTCGTCCAGGCTTCGTGATGCCGAGCTCCGACAGTGCAGCGTGACGAATCGCGTCGGTGGGCTTCTCCCAAGTTTCGTCGACAGTTGTCACTGTCGGTAACCGCACGCGAGAAATCACAGCTGCTTCCTTCTCTTTCATTCGCCACCACTTGATTCTTGGTGCACCGCATCGCTCGACCTGCTTCAGCCTCGGAGGGGCGATCTTTAAAGTACAGATCAGCGGTCGATGCTGTGGGGCGACCGTCTCATACGGCACGACCTTCGCGTCTGTGACAAGACTTCGGTCTCAATCCTTCACAAGGACAAAGTCTATCTGAGTCCTGGTGTTCCCGCTATAGAACGAGATGAGGTGGGAATCGCGTTTGCGAAATACGGTGTTCACTATGGTGAGGTTGTGCGATTCCGCATATTCAAGGATACGCTCACCATCTGCGTTACGCGACCCGTATCCGAACCCACCATGACAGCCGTACCCGTCTTTCGTCGCGCCGACGTGCCCGTTGAGGTCACCAGCGACTATGATAACATCTTTCGACGGTACCTCTGCTGTCTTCTCATCAAGCAGGCTCCAAAACTCTTCCTTGGCTTGATCCGAGCAGCCAGTCTGCGGAGCATACGCAGAGAAGTGATAGAGTCGCTCCTTCGCGGCGACAACGATCTTCATCAATCGATCGTCAAAGCGCTCGACGCTTACAATCGAGTCACGAAATCGTTCGGAGACGATTATTCCGACACCACTGGTGGTCCTGGGACTTCCACATAGAACGGCCTTGAAGCCTCGTCCTATGTCCCTTGACTTGCGGCAGGACCACCTCGTCTCCTGCACCGCACAGAAATCTATCTTTCTTCGCTCCAGTGCTTCAACCAACTCGCACGAGCGGCCCGTCAACGTACCCACATTCAGCGTTGCCACGCGGGTCCTGCTTACGTTACGGGACTTTCGGACTAGCTCAGTTGCCCCCCGATGCCGTCCTCCCATCAGGGACCCTCGCATACTTTCCACACTCGCCGGGCTTTGCGAGTGCGCGTCGGCTCCCGCGGACGCCGTAGCACTATCTCGAAATCTCTTAAGCGTCATCAACCATGTGATGTGACATGGGTGTTCGTATGCCGGCCTGTCACAAGGGCCTGTCGCCTGCAATCGAATGTCCGTGATCGGCTTAGCTCGCAGAGCGAACAGTTTCCAGTGGCACCACGTGGAGGAACGGACATCGCCACCGAACCTTACGAAGGCGATATTCATGAGAAAGGGGCGAGTTTCTGATGCCTCATTCTCGCTCAACGGAACGAACGTTTCAAAATGCTTCAGCTACGTGTATTTGGGTCGCGAAGTCAACCTGGTGAACCAGCTAGCGCTTGAGCTGGGCAGGAGGAAACGAGCTGCTTGGGAGGTTTAAGGGCGTCGATGAAGTCGTGAATAAACGCAGATCGTCGGACTCCGTGCCCACCTATTCTACACTACCGTTCTTACTGCGATAGGCCTATGTTATACTTCGGCGACGCGTCGCCGGCGACGTCGCCGAGAGCTCTGCAGGGGGTGTTATACTTCCGCCGCCGACGTCGGCGACGCCGGTGTCGCCGACGTCGCCACAGACGGGCCGACGACGTCACGTGACGTCGTCATCCAAGGGTGGCAGAAAATGCGCTCCGATGGAGTGTTATGATTGTGGGTTGGTTCTTCGTTCCCGGAACTGCCATCATCACCACCGTACTTCGAATTACGAAATCGAGAAGTGCAAAAGACGCCGTCTTGCGAACACAAAAAGTGCAATTCACTAGAACACTGAGTGTTTGGGAGGGAGTGGGACCCTAAACCTTAGCTCCCTTCACTTTGTCACTTTGCTTCCTTTTTGTGTCCTTCTCAGCCGTTCTGTTCGCATTTTCTAGGCCTATTTGCTTCCTTGTAGAGCAAGTAATACTAAATAGAACTGTGTAGAAAATAAGTAGTGTTTCCTCGCTTTCTCAAATGGTAATGCAAACCTAAGAGTTAAGTTTTCCTTTGAACTTCGAGAATTCAGCGTAAATTTAATTTAAATACGATTTAACGAAAATGGTCTTTGCTAAACCGAAAATGCTGGTAAAATCGTTAAATTGATAAATCAATAGTCGTTAAATGCCCAACACTATCCCGTACTTCTATTGTTATCGGGATAGACTGCGCCATGCACTCGTCTGTTATTTTTCATTTTACAATCTACTGATAGTGTTTCGCTTGAATACTTGTTATAATCTCTTTACAAAGTAACCGTACCGATTGATTTGTGCTTCTTTTAAAGTTTAAAACCTAAAAACACACAATGTCTTGCGAAAAATACAGGGCATCCTATAAAATACAGGTACTGTTTGAATGGTTCTAACACTGCTGCTAGTGAAACCTTTGAAGACGTTTGGGACTCATGTGAAAGCACAGGTAACGAGATTTATGTAACGTGTAAATAGCGCCGTCTGAAATCTTGCATTTCAGACTTGTTTGATTGTGCATGGTCTGAATGCTTACAATCTTGTTACTACTTGGCCACATTAGTTTATGATGTGCTTTTTTGATGTTTAGAACTTGACAGTGACGTGAAAGACATGTGGCATGCGAGTGATGACATTGAAAACGCGCTCCGATGCTAAAAATGCGCTCCGATGCTCTCCTGTCAACGACGTCCCCGACACCGCCACAGAATCTGTTGACGACGTCGCCGACGTCGACCACGCGTCTGTGGCGACGTCGGCGACGTCTGTGGTGACGTCAGCGTCGGCGACGTCGGTGACGGGTCGCAGCGTCGGCGACGCGTCGCCGAAGTATAACATAGGCCATAACATACGCCGCAGAGACCTGGGCTATACGAAAGCAGGATGAACACGCGATCAGCGTCGCGCAGCGTGGAATCGAGAGGACGATGCTCGGAGTGACACGACTCACGCAAGTGAGAGAAGGCCTCCGGAGTTCCGAGCTTCGCCGACGTTCAAAGATCAGAGACGCTGGAGCATGGGTCAAGTTATCGAAAATCAGATGGGCCTGCCACTTAATGCTCTCCGCAGACAACCGTTGGACGAGAGCCGTCAGCGACTGGATTCCGCAGGATGTCGAGAGAACACCAGCACGCTCACCGACGCATTGGTCGGATGAATTCTTCCTGAAAGCCCTGATCGAACGATATGACGTTCTCCGTGTCCCTCGAGTGAGGAGGATCCATTGGAGCACTCTGGCACGCGACAGGGACGAATGGATACGCTTTTGGCGCGCCTCGATCAACTCGATGATCAGCGGAAAGATGGTGATACTTTGAGCCTCTGACAGACCTATAAATAAAAGAACTTTGTGATAGTGCACATTGTATTGACACAGCTGCAAATTTTAGGAATAAACTCGCAAGGCTTTCTGTAAAGCGCACTACATAAAAGTTTCGTAGAGCAGTTTTTCGAACATTTGCTAACTGTGAAAAATGTCTTTTATTTATAACCACGATTATTTCCAAGTAGTATGCCGGCGCCTCAAAGCCTTTTTTTTAATTACTGGATTGCTCTATATAAGTAGTAACGTTTCTTTCCGCAAATGAAATCTACTTACACATATAAGGTCTATTTTTTCGTTAAATTTCACTAGTTTCAGGGTGTTTCGTATCTCGGAAAAGGGTCTAGCTGTTTACCGCTTGTGCTGGTTCTTCATTAGAAGAGAGCTGAGAATTAAGCAAAACGCTTGCATGAGTTGGCGAAGGACTGCGTTCTTGGGGAGACTTAACGTAACAGCAACCGAAGTAATTTGAGGAGCATTATTCGAATGACAACGAGCAGTAAGCAGTTGAGCCCTTTGCTCCTGGTGAGAGAAGGGCGTATAAAAATCCCCTTAACAAAGAAAAAGCGTAGCTTCGGAGATTTTCTGAGCACGACTGTATGAAAGAAACGAGAAGGTAGAACAACCTTAATCAGCGATTTCTGTCAGCACTAGGCTTACCCCGTCTGTAGATGGTCAAAGGCGTACAATCCACATCGAGAAATTGCAATATGTTCCTGATAAAACCAAGATCATGAGACACATTTTACATCGCATTAGGATCTCGACATTCAACAACACCGGCGACGACAACAGGCCTAAGCCTTTCATGCTCCTCAAACGAGCAATCATGAAGGGCACGAAGGCCCAGAGAGTTGACAGCAGAGTCCTTAGTAACGAAAGGCTAGCCTTAAGTGAAGAGATAAGCGCGTGTTTTCCGACAGAAGCCACTATTGGTGGCCTTCAGTGACGCTAACTCATTGTCCTCCTCAATGAATCTTTCTAGAAGATGCCCCAGTATCGCCTTTAGGCACGTCGTCGTGGTAGTGTCATTCTTAAGTCGATCGATAGCCACTGCCAAATCTTGATCTTCGATGGACATAGCCGGCGATGACTCAGGATTCGGCCTCGATCGCTTCATCTTCTGAAGAAAACCACCGCGACGGGGAGTTTGCATGACTCGCAGACACATTAAGATCTTCAAGGCTGGCTCTAATAAAGAATTTGAATCGGCTCCGGCCACAAGGAGTCTCGCGTGCTTTTTCGGGCGGTGACTTGGCAAGTGATCGATAGCGAGCAACTAGCACGACGGACCGAAACT
>OX375867.1:67546244-67586342 GCA_947359475.1 Heligmosomoides polygyrus bakeri
TTACTTTGTAAAGAGATTATAACAAGTATTCAAGCGAAACACTATCAGTAGATTGTAAAATGAAAAATAACAGACGAGTGCATGGCGCAGTCTATCCCGATAACAATAGAAGTACGGGATAGTGTTGGGCATTTAACGACTATTGATTTATCAATTTAACGATTTTACCAGCATTTTCGGTTTAGCAAAGACCATTTTCGTTAAATCGTATTTAAATTAAATTTACGCTGAATTCTCGAAGTTCAAAGGAAAATTTAACTCTTAGGTTTGCATTACCATTTGAGAAAGCGAGGAAACACTACTTATTTTCTACACAGTTCTATTTAGTATTTCTTGCTCTACAAGGAAGCAAATAGGCCTAGAAAATGCGAACAGAACGGCTGAGAAGGACACAAAAAGGAAGAAAAGTGACAAAGTGAAGGGAGCTAAGGTTTAAGGTCCCACTCCCTCCCAAACACTCAGTGTTCTAGTGAATTGCACTTTTTGTGTTCGCAAGACGGCGTCTTTTGCACTTCTCGATTTCGTAATTCGAAGTACGGTGGTGATGATGGCAGTTCCGGGAACGAAGAACCAACCCACAATCATAACACTCCATCGGAGCGCATTTTCTGCCACCCTTGGATGACGACGTCACGTGACGTCGTCGGCCCGTCTGTGGCGACGTCGGAGACACCGGCGTCGCCGACGTCGGCGGCGGAAGTATAACACCCCCTGCAGAGCTCTCGGCGACGTCGCCGGCGACGGAGTCCGACGATCTGCGTTTATTCACGACTTCATCGACGCCCTTAAACCTCCCAAGCAGCTCGTTTCCTCCTGCCCAGCTCAAGCGCTAGCTGGTTCACCAGGTTGACTTCGCGACCCAAATACACGTAGCTGAAGCATTTTGAAACGTTCGTTCCGTTGAGCGAGAATGAGGCATCAGAAACTCGCCCCTTTCTCATGAATATCGCCTTCGTAAGGTTCAGCTCCAGCCCATCGTTCCCACATACACCATTAAATTCGACCAGCATTCGTCCCGCTGTCTGAAGCTAGATGCTATGAGCACGATGCCGTCAACAAAGCGAAGGTGGTGCCGTCGACCTTCACTCCATGTCTTCGCATTCCATTTCGCGCACGACGTTTTCGAGAGTGGCGCTGAAGAGCAATAGGGCGATATGGTATCCCGTTGCCGAACCCCTCTCTTCACGTCGATGACGACGTCGTTGGTGAATGGAAAGATCTTGGTCGTGAATCCTCTACATACGGCTCTCGAAAGACTGATGTGCTGAGCAGGAACTCTCTGAGTGAACAGGACTTCGATGACCGCTTCAGTTTCGACGGAGTCGACCGCCTTCTTCGGGTTGATGAACGTAAGGCACAGGGGCAGCTTGTTCAGTCGCGAAACATCGACGAGCTTTGTAATAGTATGTATGTGGCTGATCGGGCTGAATCAGCTCCGAAATCCTGCTCGTTCCCATGGCGGTCCTTCGTCGAGCGTTCTGCTAATCCTTTTCGGGATGACTCGAGTTAACAGCTTGTAGACTACGGGCAGCAGGCAGATCGGACAATAGTTTCCAATATCGTGAACGTCTCCCTTGTTGTACAGCAAGACGTTCCTGCTGGTCTTCAGCTGAGATGGAACCTTGCGCTCGGATTGGTAGCGCGTAGACAGCCGCGCCAGGGTGTTGATGAGCGCTGGCGCGAGGTCTTCACGTGTTCAGATCAGATCCTGTCGGGACCAAGTGCTATATGTTTCTTCACCGACGAGATCGCGTACCAGATCTAGGAAGAGGAACAGAGGGGACGGCTCATCCATCTTGCGGAGGATGGCATGGGCGTAGGTGGACGTGGCTATCAAAGAGGTCGGAGTAGAAGTCGTGGGTGACCTTCCTTCATGGACCCTCTGGAAGACTTGCAGTTCTCTCAACGCGTTGGAGACCGGTCACCTCGTTTTTGAAGTTGGGTAAGCTCCGGCGGGCATTGCGGATGCTCAATCCTGCCTCTCCAACTTCAGCCAACACTTCCACCCTTCACTCCTTAGGGTCTTCCTTTAGCGCCGCTCTGCATAGCTTCACAAGCTCGGACGGCAGTTGATGGTTGCCGGGGGCCGGATCCATGAACGAGTTACCTGCGGGAAAGTGCAAGATTTACCTCCACTCCCCCGCGATTCATCAACGCGCGGCGGGGAAACCCGATGTAAGTATCGAGGTAAACCTCGTCAGGGCATAGGGAAACATTTACCTTCAAGGCGAGGGTTTTGCTCCGCTGCCAATTTCTGACCCAATGCATCCCTCCGCTGGCCCGTTGTCAGCTCAGAGCTGCGCGACATGAATACATGCAATGTATACAGAATACTAGACATGTCACGTAGAAGTTGAAAGTCGGCGTGACGACGAGCTGATGGCTTGATCGTGGTCGAGCAGTGTAGACGGCGACGGCCCCAGAGTCGGACGGGAATTGGTGGCTGGAACAGTAGAAGACAGGCAGGACGGCTTTTTGAAGTTTGACGACGGAGGTAGGCTGCGGTTTGTTGAGTGATGAAGGCAGGAAAAGGCGAAGACGAAATTGAAGAACGTTATGGGTGGTTTCTTGTAGTCAGCAAATTCCAATTTTGAGAGCAGCAAGACTTTGAAAATCTTGAGCAGAGAGCCTAGTATATCGTTTAGTAATTTGTTGTACTCCTTTAAGTTTCTGTGAGTAAAGAAACTGAAACGATCCTAACGCCTGCATGTTATTGCCCCGCCCGTTACAGGGTGTAAGGCAACCACTAGAGCCCTGTCTCAGCTACTTTCTTCTCTCCTCTGCTCCTAATCGCAGCCACAGCTAGGTTGCCTCTGCTATATACTTCCCGTATCTCCACCAATAAACGTACTGGCAGAGACTCCTTGTGCTCGCCCTCGTCTCACCAGAAAAGCCACTGAGCTCGCACTTCTGGGGCATCAAGTCCTAGTGCTACTGCAGGGATTAGGATTTATTGGAAGTCGTTCATTCCAGATTGTTGCCAGCTCTGAAAATTTCAGTGGTGAACCATCGTGCAGGACTGTTCGTAAAAAGGTTCGACCCAACGATGAGGAGGGCGTCTCGTCGGCATCAATAGTTGTGGAATTTGAATTGGGACGAGGGGTCTGTCCCTGCTTTTTGATTATCTACACCATATTCTATTTCCGATAAGTGCTATCTTCAGTATCCAGACGTTCCGCCCGATGTTCGTCTTTTGAATCCGCGCGGAATTTCTGACCAATCTCATCGCCAGTTGACTGAGGAAGTGCGCCAGCTAGTGAGGGAAAATGCTGGACTCCCTGTTATGTTTGATGTGCTACAGGTCACTGCGCAAACGCCAATGCCGCAGTCGCATTTCAAGCGTAATTTCTTTTAGCATTGCTCCGATTTCATCCTGGAGCACCAGCACTCGGCATCGCTCGCGTGTCCGATTTGTCTCTGTCCGATGTCCTCAGTTGGCGTTTCTGCAACGCCGTGTGACCACTACGCTCACACTGAATGTCTCGACTTACATGTGGAACACACTCGGAAGCAACTCGGGGAGAAGCTCGCCGCGAGAGGGTTCAAGATGTGCGACGATGTGGACAGGGTACTCCGCAACTCTTCGATAACGTTCTCCGATACCCCTTGAAGAACGATCTTTCAGTCTCTGCGGTGTCCTGTCTGTCGGATCGTCATGGAGGAGGAAGTGGAACCAATCTTGCAACCTTCGCCACCCTCTGGTCGTAGGAGACGTTCAAGCCTGAAGGAACGCGAGAGCACGTACTCACGTCGGCTCGTTCAACAAGGCTCACTTGCTGACTTCGATTTTGACTGGGAGCGGTAATTAGCAGTATACTCAAGCGTTATTTTGTCAATCGTTCATTGTTCATCTTCAGATGGCGACAACAACAAGCGTCTTTGATGGTTATTTATGAGAAGCAAAAGGAGAAGGGAGGCATCATCGACCTTGAGGAGGAGCGGAAAAAGAACCTTATTACTGAAAACACTGTGAGTTGCTGGAAAATAACCTCTGCAACGATTGCGAATTTTTTTGTTGTTATTTTAATCGTGGGCTGTTTTGGACAGTCGGAATTGAAGCGGACTTTTAAAAAACTTAGGTTCTGAAAAAAGGTTGTGATGTGGACAGCAGACCATGAACGAAGCCGGCTTGGGGCCCGAACGGGTGTCCGCAGTGTTGTCGGAGAGAGGGGGCTATCTAAATGCGACGTCGCAGCTTCGTTGTCCGCCCTGAAGTACCAAGGTGACTCATGGTAAGCTAAATGCGGCCGTATGGCTGGCTAGCTTACAAAACAATTCTTTGGAAGACGCAGTGATCCCTTGGTTCAAGGAAAATGTTCAGGACACTTCTTCTTCTTCTTCTTCTTCTTCTTCTTCTTCTTCTTCTTCTTCAGCGTATGTCCTTCTTAACGACGGGGTCCGCTCTTCTGGTATTATGGCGCCGGTTCCAGCACGACGCCGGTTCCGACACGACGTCGCGCGCTAGTCGCACGCGACGTCGCGACACGGAAACGTAGGCGTGCCCTCGGTGACGCATGGTTCGTCGCGGAGGACGAAATTTTGCCAGTGTTCAAGCTTCTCAACTAAAAAGAACCGCCGTAGGGATGTGACACGATAGAGAACCCGTGGAAAAGGCGGCCTAAACATAATAGGCTCTCTTGGATCGCTATTTCATCCTGTTCTCTCATTTTTAGGATTATTCTCCACCTAGTGAGTCAAAATCTTATCTGGACCGCGCTTTTTCCACGATTCTCCCGACTTTTCTTCACTTCGTGTTGTAGTTCGAGTTTTATACAATTTAAAAACATACGGTTAACATATGCCCCTGGTTTTTTCTTGTAAAGATAATTAATTAAAATCCAGAGAATGCGAGTGGAGTATTCAAGCTTTTGCTCATCCTCACCCCACAATAAAAACTTACAAACACTTGCTTTCTAAACTTCTAATTAGTGATCCCATACCAGTTCTTGTTTCGAATTTTCCAAACCAGACCCTTAACTGTTTCCTTCACTCATTTGAAATGGATTGGTTGTCATTCCACCCGCACTTTGTTAACAACCGCTCCTACTTCCCTACCAGCAGACATCATCCTCTCCTCATGTCTCTTACACTCGCGCCGCCGCGTGGCGCGGCGTGATGGTTGTCATTTCTATAGATTTTTCGCGCCGCCCGGCGGCGCCGCATCACTTTCACACTCCGCCGTTTCAAAACGGAATTTATGGCTTTGGTACTCCGCGAATCGTGCCGCTGGAGGGAAGGGCGCGGCGCGGCGCGACAGCTGCGGCAGACTCGGTGTGGAGTGGAAGATTTCACACCGGAATGAATCGTTTTCCTTTTGTTTTGGTTTCCTAGCCGAAAGGGTTTATCGAAATGATAGCACTATTGTACTTTCAGAGGCCGAATTCATCAACGACTTATAGCAATTTAACGGAGAAAATACAGCCAAAATTCCTTATAGCAAGGCTTATCGACAAGAAACCTTGTACCGCATCGCTTGAAAGGTGGCGATATCAGGAATTTTGGCTGTATTTTCTCCGTTATATTGCTGTAGATCGTTGATGAATCTGGCCCCAGGGCTCCAGCGCTCGAGAAGACGTCGAAAAAACTTTTTCGACCCAACATCGCCTAGGGGAGGGTTATTCAGGGTGCTGATCACGAATCCGACATCCTTTTTTGTATAACGCTGGAGCTTGAGCGAAATCGGGGACCATGACCTTAGTTACCCTTAACTAGCGTGACCTAAGAAGCGAATGGTGATCTGTAAACATTCCCGAAATTTCACCTACTACGCTAAAGATATGTTTAGTGCACAATGACCCTGGAATAGCCATATGAGAGAGAATTCTGACAGATTTTCGACGATGAGCGCCTTCCAGCAATTTTAGTTTTAGACCCGCACATGTTGCAGAAAAAAATGTCGTTTAGTCGCATTTGCATTGCAGGGAATTCGACTCAATACCACACCCACCAGTTTCATCGATAGGTTGAGAGGACAACTTCGATCCCAGCCTTAAGAGAGGATTCGTCGTTCCCCGTAGGAGTTCCACCACTAACATTGGCAAGATGCATTCCGCTGAGCCAGACGAATCCTTTCTGTTTGGTTCTCCTATGACTTATGGACCGTCTCCTTCGCCATCCTTGGCTCACGTACCGTAGTCACCAGAAGCTCGTGGACGCGTGTCACTGACGCTTCCCTTTCTGACTGCAATCACGCAACGGCGAGTGAAATTCGGAGCGCGTTCTATACTCGCGCCGCGGCGAGAGTATAAAACGCCCTGAGGCTGTTTTCCGGGCACATCTATGTTGAGGCCAATCTTCCGAACGGTGTCGCCATTCGTTCGAAGAATATAGCCATACCACCGTAGGCGGGCTTCACGTAACTTGTCAGCAATTGGAGCAACGCCAAACCTCTGGCGTATTTCATCGTTGCGAATACGTTCTAAACGCGTAACACCAGCCGTCCAACGCAGCATTTCCGGCTTCCCTACACGGGGCGGCTCTCAGCATCCTTCGTTGCAGGCCAGCGCTCAGCGCCGTACATCGCTACTGGTCGGAGGACGGTTCTGTAGATCTTTGATTTCTCTGGTATCTTCCTGTCGCACAGAACGCCTGTCATTGAGCGCCATTTAGACCAAGCTGCTCTCACACGCGAGTACACTATAAACGTCAGACTACCATCAGATGCAATTCCAGATCCAAAGTACTTGAAATGTGTCGCTCGTACTAGCGCAGTGCCATTGATCTCAATGGACCCAGTGTCGTTTACGTCCATCGTCAAGTACTCAGATTTTTTGATGTTCAGCTTGAGCCCGAACACCGCTAAGCGGACACATCAAGCTTGCAGTTGTCGCTCAAGTTCGGCCTTGTCTCCACTGGCAAGCATTACCTCATTTGCATATAGCAGCATCCAAGGAGTAGGCTTCTGAAGGTCTCGCGAAATGGCATCCATTACGACAATGAAAAGGAGTGGGAAAGAGCGAAGCCTTGGTGAACACCGACGCAGATTGGAAACTCCGTCGATGTTCCGGCCTGCACTCGCACTTGACTCTTTAGGCAAGAGTTAAGAATCCGCACCCACTCAATAAGTTCTTTGGGAACACCGTGCTGTCGTAAGGCGTACCACATGACCTCACGTGGTGCACGATCGAATGGTTTTTCCAGGTCGAGAAAAGCAATGTTTTGTTTCTCGCGATGTCTGTCTACAAGAAGAGGCGAGGAGCGTGAATGGCGTCGATGGTGCCGGCTACGAAGCCACACTGATTGGTGGAAAGCCGGTCGATCTCGCGAATACGTCCATCCACAAAGTGCTCGAATATTTTCATACTGTGCGATAGCAACCGGATTGAACGGTATCTTGTGCAGTCCAGGACCGCCCTTCTTCTTGCAGATCGGGATCGTCGTGCTTTGCTGCCAACTACCAGAAACCTTCTTCTCCGCAACAACCTGGTTGAAAAACTTCGTTAGCCACTCAGCAGGGTTCCAGTACCTCAACTTCCAAAGTCGGCCGCTATGTCGTTAGGTCCCGTTGCTTTGCCTGGCTTCATCTTCTTGAAAGCCTCTTTCGTCTCCACAGTGGTTTCATGCACAACACCGTGCGTAGGAGGGACGCTAAGGATAGGCGGATGGGCAAACTCTACTGTTGAAATTCTCTCGAAGTAGTCATGCCATCGTTCCATAGCCCTTTTGCGGTTCATCAGTAGATGGCCATTGTCATCGTTGATGTCAAAGAACTTCTCGATATCCTCGCTCTGGCAATGGCGTGCTTTGGCAAGCCGATAAAGTTGTCGTTCACCATCGCGCATCTCAAGTTTCTCGTTGACATCATCATAATGAGAATCTATTGCAACGGCAACAACTTTCTTAGCCACCCTCTTCACTTCTTGGTATATGCGCCAATTGTCCGCTGTCTTTTCGCTGAGAAAAGCGTGATATAGTATATTATTATAGTATATTCTGCTATTTGACTTTTTCCTTGACGTCGGCAGTCCACAGCTAAGTTTGCTTCTCGATCTTACGCCGCCCAGGCTTCGATATGCCCAGTTTGGAACGTGCAGCTTGTAGTATCGAATCGGTTGTATGTTTCCATGTCTCCTCAACAATGGTAACCGTCGGGAACCGAATACGAGCAACAACATCTGCGCCCTTCTCTTTCATCCGCCACCACTTGATCCTTGTTAGACCGCATCGCTCGACCTGCCTCAGCCTCAGAAGGGGCTGGGGGGAATTTATGTGTGCAGATCTGTGTACGCTGCTGCGTGGCGACAGTCTCGTATGGCACAACCTTCGCATCTGTGACCAGCCTTCGATCGCGATTTTTGACAAGGATAAAGTCTATCGGTGTTTTAGTATGACAAAGATAAAGTAATTCTGGGCGGCGATGTCCGCTCCTCCACATGGTGCCACTGGAAACTGCTTGCTTTTGCGAGCCGAGCCAAACACGGACATTCGAATGCAGGCGACAGGCCCTAGTGGCAGGCCGGCCTACGAACACCCATGTCACATCATTTGGTTGATGACGTTCAAGAGGTTTTGAGATAATGCTACGGCGTGCGCGGGAGCCGACGCGCACTCGCAAAGCCCGGCGAGTGTGAAAAGTATGCGAGAATCCCTGATGCGAGGACGGCATCGGGGGGCAACTGAGCTAGTCCAAAAGTCCCGCAACGTAGGCAAGACTCGCGTAGCAACGTTGAATGTGGGTACGTTGACGGGCCGCTCGTGCGAGTTGGTTGAAGCACTGGAGCGAAGAAAGATAGATTTCTGGGCGGTGCAGGAGACGAGGTGGTCCTGCTGCAAGTCGAGGTACATTGGCCGCGGCTTCAAGGCCGTTCTGTGCGGCAGTCCCAGGACCACCTGCGGTGTCGGTATGATCGTCTCCGAGCGTTTCCGTGACGCGATTGCAAGCGTAGAACGTGTCGATGACCACTTGATGAAGATTGTTGTCGCCGTAGAGGAGCGACGATGCCATTTCTTTTCTGCGTATGCTCCACAGACAGGCTGTTCCGAGCAGACCAAAGACTAGTTCTGGTTCTGCAGAAGACGGCGGAAGAGCCGTCAGAAGATTTGATTGTTGTGGCAGCTGACCTTAATGGTCACGTCGGAGCAACGAAAGACGGCTACAGCTGTCATGGTGGTTTTGGCTATGGCTCACGCAACGCTGGTGGTGAACGTATACTTGAGTATGCAGACTCACATGACCTCACCATCGTGAATACCAAATTTCGAAAGCGTGACTCCCACCTTATCTCGTTTTATAGCTGGAACGCTAAAACGCAGATTGACTATGTCCTTGTTAGGCGTCGCGACCAAGGCCTTGTCACAGACGCGAAGACCGTGCCGTATGAGACGGTTGCCACGCAACACCGTCCACTGATCTGTTCGCTGAAGATCACACCTTCGAGGTGTAAACATGCCGAGCGATGCGGGTCGGCTAGAATCAAATGGTGGCGACTGAAAGAGAAAGAAGCGGCACTTATTTCTCGCATTCGGTTGCCGACGGTGACAACTGTCGACGAAACCTGGAAGACTGCTACCGATGCGATAACTCGGGCTGCACGCCTCGAACTCGGCACAACGAAGCCTGGACGACGCTGGATCGACAAGCAGGCATGGCTGTGGACTGATGGTGTCCGAGAGAAAGTCCAAGAAAAGAAACGGCTCTATCGCGTATTCATCGGTGATAAAACAGTCGATAATTGGCGGAATTATCGAGAAGCGAAGAAAGCGGCAAAGAAGGCAGTAGCAGCTGCTGAAGCCGCGCACTATGCTGATGTGAGCGAAAAACTGGAAACGCGCGATGGTGAGCGTTATCTTTACCGACTCGCCAAAGCTCGTTGTCGCCAAGCAGAAGACATTGAGAAGTTCTTTGGCATTAACGACGAGAACGGTCATCTTCTGATGGATCGTAGGAGGGCTGTGAAGCGATGGCACGACTACTTCGAGGAAATCTCGAATGCTGAATTTGACCATCCTGCTATTCCATTTACATCTCCTGTATACGGTCCCGTTCAGAAGATCACAGTGAGCGAAACCGAAGCAGCCCTGAGGAAGATGAAGTCAGGCAAAGCCACTGGCCCTGATGACCTGCCAGCCGTCCTATGGAAGTCGAAGGGCTGGTGCTGCACCGACTGGCTGACAGAGTTTTTCAATCAGGTTGTTGCTGAGAAGAAAGTGCCCGAGAGCTGGCAGCAAAGCACGACTATCCCGATTTGGAAGAAGAAAGGCAGTCCTGCGGACTGCGCTAGTTACCGTCCAGTACGCCTTCTTTCGCACACCATGAAAATCTTTGAGCGAATTGTCGATGGACGTATCCGGGATGTCGTCCAGCTTTCCACGAATCAGTGTGGTTTCGTTTCTGGCTGTGGCACTGTTGATGCCATTCACGCTGTTCGTCTTTTGCTAGAGAAGCACCGCGAGAAACAGAAACCGGTGCATTTTGCCTTCCTGGACTTGGAGAAAGCCTTCGACCGCGTTCCGCGAGATGTTATATGGAACGCGTTGCGAGAACATGGTGTTCCTGAAGAGCTTATTGAGTGGGTGCGCATTCTGTACTCTTGCCCAAGGAGTCGAGTGCGAGCGCCAGCGGGCACCTCGACGGAATTTCCCATCACTGTAGGTGTGCACCAGGGATCTGCGCTATCCCCACTGCTCTTCGTCGTCGTAATGGATGCAATATCACGAGATCTCCAAATGGCGGCACCTTGGACGTTGCTGTATGCTGACGACGTCATGCTTGCATGCGAAGACAAAGCAGAGTTCGAGCGACAGGCACAGGCGTGGTGCGATCGCTTAGCATTGTTCGGACTCAAGCTAAACGTCAAAAAGACGGAGTACTTGACGACGGATGTGAATGAGCTCGGATCTATCAAGATCAATGGTATTGAGCTCTCATGAGTGACATCTTTCAAGTATCTCGGATCAACGATCACGTCCGATGGCAGCCTAATGTTGGAGGTGAATGCACGCGTGAGTGCAGCCTAGTCCAAATGGCGCTCGCTGAGTGGGGTGCTTTGCGACAGGACAATACCTGAGCGTCTCAAATCGAAGGTTTATAGAACAGTCGTCCGCCCAGTAGCGACGTACGGTGCTGAGTGCTGGCCCGTGACGAAGGAAATTGAGAGCCGCCTCAGTGTAGTGGAAACGAAAATGCTACGGTGGACGGCTGGAGTTACGCGTTTGGACCACGTTCGCAACGACACCATACGACAGAAGTTCGGCGTCGCCCCGATAGCCGAGAAGCTGCGCGAAGCTCGTCTTCGATGGTACGGCCACGTCCTCCGCGCTAACGACGACACCGTCCGTAAGATTGGCCTGGATCTTGAGGTCCCTGGAAAGCGGCCCAGGAAACGCCCGAAGCAACGTTGGCTAGATACGTTGAAGTTGGAGATGGCTGGTGTGGGTGAGGGTCGTTCTGCCTGAAAGCGCGCGGGCAAAGGCGCGGGACAGTGCCTGCGGAGCCAATTAGCGTCGACTCGCGCAGTGACACCCTCCGCTTCGCACTCAGCCAGACAGCCCTCGCCGCAGAGGCGATGGTGACCCAGCCAACCACGGGAGCCTGTAGGCCGACCAGATTTGGTTGATTACAATCGATGGAGGGATAGGAGGCTCAGACGGCTTGCATTGGCAGTCCAGAATATGGGACTGATCTGAACCCTACCATCTTCTATATCAGAATTTCAAGCTCTATCGAATGAGCCAGGAAAGAACCTTGCCTCGATAACCCTTACAACAATTTTTTTCAGGAGCTGTTTAACTTTCGTTAAATAGCAGTTTTTATTTCTACCAGGATTAATTGCGAGGCATGCTTCCATACTACTGATGTAAACCATACCACCTCCTGTACTAGAATTTCGAGCTCATTCGAATGATCCAGAAAAGAATCCTACCTCAAGAATCCTTAAAGCGATTTTTTTCAGGCGTTGTTTATTTTTAGCTAACTATCGGTTTTTATTCACATATATCAGGATTAAATGCGAGACTTGCTTCCGGGCTAAAATTGCACGAGGATTCCAATTAGATAGACGAGAGATCTTTTAACAGAAGTTTAAAGCATTAATTTCAACATATCTCTTTAGCATTTCGTAACTGATTTTTCTACGGAACTTTATAATGCACACACTATATATATCGAGACTAAAACTGTATAAGGGGTTCATGAAATGTAATGTTCAAGGAGAATAAATTTCATCACACAATGCTTCAAATTGCTCGTCCAGTCGTTTGTGGCTTCTGTCAGTTTTTTGACCTCGCGTTCCACAGGCAATGTACCTGCATAGTCAATGTCCCCACCATTTAGAGAGTTAGGAAACACTGATGAAATGCTTTGAAAAAACTGGAGTACTTCGGTGTTTTTAGGAGGGCTACCGACTATCAAATCGAACTCCTCGGGCAATTTCAGACTGTGAACATGCTCTACGCACTGAAGGATCATAATGTCGTTTTCAAAAAGGTTGAACACTTGGTGGTGCTTTTAGAAGGTCTCTCGTCTATCTAACTATATTCCTCGCACGATTTCAGCCTGGAAGCGTGCCTCGCAATTAATTCTGATATAAATAAAAACTGATATTTGCCGAAAGTTAACAGCGCCTGAAAAAAAAATGTTGTAAGGATTATTGAGACAAGATTCTTCCCTGGCTCATACGATAGAGCTTGAAACTCTGATATAGAAGATGGTAGGGTTCAGATCACTCCCATATTCTGGACTGCCAATGCAAGCCGTCTGAGCCTCCTATCCCTCTATCGATTGTAATCAACCAAATCTGGTCGACCTACAGGCTCCCGTGGTTGGCTGGGTCAGCATCGCCTCCGCGGCGAGGGCTCTCAGGCCATACTCGAAGCGGCGGGTGTCACTGCTCGAGTCGACGCTAATTGGCTCCGCAGGCACTGTCCCGCGCCTTTGCCCGCGCCGCTTTCAGGCAGAACGTCCCCCTCCCGGCTGGTGTGCACCCTGATCAAGCATTTGATCGGGAGAATTGGCGTCACCACACCAGAAGAGCGGACCCCGCCACCAAGCAGGACAGACGCTAATGAAAATGGTGAAAGATAAAGTAATTCTGTGTCTTGGTATTCCTGCTATAGAAAGACACGAGATGGGAGTCACGCTTTCGAAACATTGTGTTCGCGATGCGAGTCCGCATACTCAAGAATTCGTTCACCGTTAGCGTTGCGTGCCCCCATAACCGAAACCGCGTGGCCGTTGAGATCACCTGCGACAACGACTGCGTCTTTCGGCGCCACCTCTGCTGTCTTCTCATCAAGCAGGGTCCAAAACTTGTCCTCGGCTCGCACGGTGCAGCCTGTCTGCGGAGCATACATAGAGAAGAAATGATACATTCGCCTTTCAGCAGCGACATCGACTTTCATCAAGCAGTCACTGAAACGTTCCACGCTTGCAATCGCATCTCGGAAACGTTCGGAGAAGATCACAGCAACACCGCAGGTGGTCCTGCGACTGCCGCACAGAATGGTCTTAAAGCCTCGGATTATGTCCCTCGACTTGCAACAGGACCACTTCGTCTCCTGTACCGCACATAAGTCGACTCATCTTCGCTCCAGTGCTTCTCTCAACACGCACGAGGGGCCAGTCAACGTACCCACATTCAGCGTAGCAATGCGGGTCATGCTTACGTTACGGGACTTTTGGACTAGCTCAGTTGCCCCCCCCCCCTTCCCCGATGCCGTTCTTCCTGCATCAGGGACCCTCGCATACCTCTCACACTCGCCGAGCTTTACGAGTGCACGTCGGCTCCCGTGGACGCCGTAGCAATATCTCGACAAACAAATAACGTCATAAACCGTGAAATGTGACGTGGGATCTCCACAGTCCGGCCTGTCACAAAGCCTGTCGCTTGCAATCGAGTGTCCATGCTTAGCTTAGCTCACATAGCGAGCAGTTTCCAGTGGTACCGCGTCCTCGATATTGGAGCAAAGTGCGTGCTCCTTTAAACAAAAATAACTGGATTCAGTGAACAGAACCCATGTGAAAGCATAGGACGCCGGATCGTCATTAAATTTTGGAAGATAATGGATGCTATTATTGAAGCTAAGGGCGTTCATTTGAATGTGATGTGTGAGGTCTAGGCGACGCAGAAATTTTTGTCCATTAAATAAAATATGAGTATTAGTAACACTTCCTGTTTTCATTGATTTCTACAAGGCTATTCGTTTTTTTTTGCGTCACACCTCATGTAGGCCACACTGTATCCTCCAAGTTGCCTACGTGTTGCCTATGGCTCATCGCTGAATTGCTGAATCCTTGACGGTGATTCGCATCTTTAGCAGCGCAGTACTTTACAGGTAAAAATGGACTTTGTAGTGATTTCTGAAGCAATATATACTCAGGTGGTGGTTCTTAGAAATGAACTGGAAAACCTAGTGGTCGAGCCGTCAACGTCGAGTGTAAACCACTTGTCGACCGAGGATGTAAGACTAGGAGAGTAAGTTCACGCGCAGTTGCCTCTTACTCCATATTCCCTTCTTGAAAATTTGTTTTCTAGCGTAGGCTTAGATGTTCCGCCAGGATTGGAGCACGTCATCGGCGAAAGTACGTCGGGAAATGTCTCACATAAGCGAGGGACTGGTTACTATCATCGCGGAAGAGGTCGAGGTAGACGTTTTCACGATGGCCACTACAGAGCTAGAGGTAGAGGAGATCGCCGCGAACCCCGTGGCGAACATAAGCCTTCAGGTGGGTTGCTATTTGTAAAAAGTTGCCTAAGGCACTATGGGCATGTCCTGTCTTTAAAATACTTCAGTGCTACGATGTTGTTAAGTGGAACGTTTTATCAGTGGCGTGATATTTCAACCTTGTCGTCTTCAGAGACGCGATGCTCTGCCGTTTGATTGTAGGGATTCGGCTGCCACTCATCGTCATTAAGACTAGTAGCGAAGTAGTTTAAACATTATCAACACTAATAACGGGGTTTCAAGATGAGAGGACATGGAGCTTATCGAACACATCCTGTATTGATAGCAAATCATTAAAGGAGTGAACACGACGGCGGAGCAATCTTCGAATGGCAATCGGACGCATTCTGATGGATCTGAATGTCATTCACGGGGCCACAAGGGTCGCTTTCGGAGGACGGATGGCGAACATCTTCAACGGTCGTCTGTGCATACAACGAAGGAATAAGGATGCATTCTCGTGCTTGTTTCTCATATTGCTGTGATATGTCGCTAGAACTGTGCTTCTTACCGTTAGATTTATGCGTAATAAGGGATATATCTTGGAGACCTTGCTGCACTACGGAAAGTCTAGAATTAGGGTTCACCACCGCATTATCATTGCTAATTAAAAAAGCTTTTAGAGGAAGTTACAAGCAGCTCGTCCTCGGCTTTTCCGCTCATTGCGGCTCGGTTGTGCCGGATTAGACAAATGCCACAGTTATGTATATTTTAGTTTTACGGTTCTTTCAAGATGGCAACTTTATGACTGCACAGCCATGTATACCATTTTCACGTCAAACTGGGCACTAAACAAACTTGATGCTTCTGAAATCTCAATATCGTTGTTTCCCTGAGCTTCATATTTACATATCCTTATTCTTAATAGTGGAGCTCGAAATAGCAAAATATTTATTGACACGTTTCGGGACTTAAGCCCTTCTTCAGGTCTAAATAACTGTGATGCTTTACAAACAAGAACAGCAATCGACGCATTTCAGACCTGGGTTTTGTTTCTGAAATTAAAGACGACGTCTTGCGAATCGAAAGGAGCTTCTCACGGGTTGAACTACAGGCTCTCCAAGATGGTTATAGTAATTTTTTGTTCAGGGAAAATTTAGTACAACTTTCTTTGAAGTTTTTCTTTTTAGTTCACGAATGAATGAGTGTAATAGTTTTATGCAATTCTTAGTTTTCGAGAAAGAATAATAAATAAAACTTTGTTTACTGCGCAGCAAGGCAGCGGTCACCTAGTGCATTACTGTTTTCGTTATATCATTTACAGGTGCGAAGCGCCATGCAACATACATTTTGCTGTTAGGTAAGTAAAAGTCGCGACGTCTTGGACGAGGGCATGGTGAAAAATGGCCGCTTTCCTGCTCATTAGAAGAAGCCTTAAGCAATCATTTTTCCTCAAAAATGGGAATTTTATTTCAGTGTTCACTTATTGGGTTGATAAATTAAAGCTTCAAAGAAAGTCATGGTACAAATTTTCTTTAATAAAAAATTACTCTAAACTTTTTTAGAGTGTTTAGTTTAATCTGAAGGAACTCGATTTGATTTGGAAAATGTTCAGTTTGATTTCACAAGCATTGTGCTTGTTCAGAAGAGTATCCAATTTGACGTAGAAATGGGATATACTTCAGACCCTAGGTAGATGATGGCCAGAAGTTCTTCACTTCCCCTTATTTTGTATCTTTGTAAGAGAAGGGATTCGCGAAAAGTGATGTCGGCATGAAGATTGAATTTGGCCAAGAATAAGGAATGTGATCACATTGGAAACGCGATTTTTACTATAAGAAAGTGACGTCTACAGTATCGTCGTCGTGGACGATCCTAACCCCGTCATGTTGTCACCTCGCCCGTTACAGTGTGCGGAGGCGACCTGACTGCAGATAGGGTGCTCCTCTCCTGCTCACGAGCGCCCCTGCTCGGCTCCATTCTCTCCCCTACTCCTTCTCCCCTCCTCCTCCTCACCACAGCGGCAACAAGGCTATCCCTTCCGTACACTACTTATCCACACCCAGTACATGTATTCAACGTATTACCTATAAAGTACTTTACCAGCTGTTCTGTCTTCTCATCTTCGTCCTCACCTTCACAAAAGCCACTGAACCACCTCTTCTTGGACATCAACTCCTAGCCGCCTCTATCACCCTCTATATTTTGGTGCATCGGCCTAACAAGCCTAAGTCTCCCGTGCCAAACTGTGACAGCTTTGGGACCTAGAGCATGAAGTCGATCGAATACAGGATCGCCTTCTCTGAATCCAAGAGAGTAAGTCACGTATTAATTACCTAGACGCAAACCATTCCATAACGGAATAAAATCTCCCTTACGCAGATCTGGAGTAAAAGTGCTCTCGTATTCATTGCTCAGCATTAGGGAGAAATTATTCCATAAAGAAAAAATCTCCTATACAAAGTACCTAGAGTAATTTCTTTTATCTTCGAGAATTAAATAGTAAAAGTGAGAAATGGCACTTTACTTGCAGAAGACCCCTATTATGCTGAGCTTCAAATCGCTCTTTGACTTAGTAACACTTTACAAAGGTTACTTATCTATCGTGGAATACCCTACGCCAAATGAAGAAAACTATGAGAAATCTCGGTCTAGAATAGCACTTTTGCTGAGTGCGTTAAAACAGATTAGAGAAGGCAGACAAAATTTGCAAAACTTATACAACGAGGTAAGAGATGATTCTATAATCTGCAAGAACAAGAAAAAAGATTTGATGGCAGAAATCGAGCACATAGAACACGAATACAAAGTCCACGTAGCCATTGCTGAAGCTAGCGAGCTGATCTTTAAGTTAGCAGCTAGGTATGATGAGTCACGAAGCGCTCGAGAGGGGATGGCCATAAAACTCGGCTACATTTCGCACAAAAATATTGAAAATAATGTCGATCTAGAATAGCACTTCTGCCAAAATCTCAACTCACTGGGTGTTCATGAAGGAAATAATGAGGAATCCTATGCTTCCACTAGCAATCCTGAACCGCATGCAGACATCATGCCAATAGCGGAGCAAATTCGCGCCGAGCAAAGGATGCTTCGCCCTATAAATCCTCCACAAGCATGTTTGCCTAAATTCTATGGCGAACCTGAAGAATTTGCAGAATACTGGGCAATTTTCGAAACTATGGTCCACAAAAGTGATGGACTGGACGTTGTGGAGAAACTAATTCTCCTCAGAGAAAGCCTTGAGGGTGTTGCGAGAAGCTGTATCCAAGGAATTCGTCCTTACCAGAAAATTATAACTGGATGATTAAGACGTTAAAGGAAACTTATTGTGCCAATAGGTTTCAGATAGTCATAAGCTGTTAAATATGGCGCCTGCGAGTGATTTTGTCGATAGCTGTTTATCCTCGTTGCAGGAAATTCAAGTCTTACTCAGCCGGTTATGAGTTCGTAATACCGGCGATCCCATGTGGTCAGAAACTATTTTGGAAAAGTTCCCGCAAAATGTCGTCAAACCAGTACTGACACTTTTTCAAAATCAGCACAATCAAGCTATCGAAAACCTTGTGGGTCACCTCAAGAAAGAGATAGCGGCTAAGGCTTATGTCGAAAATAGACTCGGCCACAAAACAGACAGCAGCGACTTCCTACCGGAGGAAGAACATATCAATGTACGACTCATAACAGTGAACTTGTTTGTTTTGTCGAAGTGAAAGCCGTTCGTTCTCGGCATGTAGGACATCCAGCGATAAAACACGACGGAAAATTCTGAGGGAGAAGAATAGATGTTGGAAATGTTTCTCAAGTAATCACAACAGCTTTGAATGATAACAACTAGACTGTATTCAGTGCGGACAAGAGCATCACGTGTCGTTATGCTCAGAACAGGATTCAGAGCCTTCGCAGAAAAGAGTTGTACCAGAAAGCAATCCTTTTCTTTGATTCCGGGGCACAAAAAACGTTGATTGAAGAAGCATTGGCCAAAGATCTCGGTCTTCCCCTAGAATCCACGTAACTATGTCCGGTATTGAAGGATACGCCGAGAGATTCCAAAGTTACATTGCAAACGCCAAAATAAGGACGGCATTTGGTGAGGAATTAGTTCTGGAATTTCAGACAAAACCTATAATACCTGAAGGTTTTCAAGCGTAAATCTCATAAGTGCAAACAGGATTTCTGAAAGTGAACAACATTTCTCGCCAATTCCAAAATACGCAGAGAACATCAGATCCCCATATCCTCGTCGGTCTGGACTATTTTCACGAACTGGTTACCAGCCCTACTTCTGGGATGAAAACCCCAACGGGATTACAAATTGCAAGCACTATTTTTGGACCGTCATTATACGGTAAGGGAACAATACCACTAGATATGCCGAACAGCAGCGTATGCCATGAAATGGCAGGAATATTTGATAGTGATGCAAACAGAGTTCCCCAAAAATCTTTAGGGTTGAACGGCTGGAAACACCTAGTCAAAAATACAGAACGTTCAGAGAAAATGAAGAATGTTCGGAAAAATACTCTAAATTTCTTCATCTGCCTTTAACAATTCCACAATTGCAATCAAAATGAAAGCATCAATTTAGTCAGCTTTTAAAAAGCAATAGCCTCGTGTAAAAAAAGAACCGTCGTTTAGGATGCTGCAAACTCCCGTAGAGCAAACGCTCGTTACAGAATTGGCGAAGGATAGCCCGAACAAGTGCATAGAATTCGGAACTAAATAGTAGTGCAATAGTTTAGTTTTCGAAATCGGACAAGCGCAGGCAAACTTGCATTGGAAACCGGCGCTCTTGGTTGGTTTACGTCACCGCGACAGCTGATATTGTTGATCGGTGGTTTAGAACTTGATAGCACTTTTAAAGTTAAGAAATGTCTTCGCTGCAACCTCTCTACGTTTAAGAGATCTTCTGAATTCGAATATCGGGCTGTGGTTGTTGCTTGCTACCTTCTCGATGGATGTGTATCTACCTTCCTGCAGCGGTCTACTTACTTTCACTTGCTGCGTTTAAAGTGGACTTCTGCAAGCTCAATCTGAACCAGTCTCAACTTAAACCGGGTTCTTCCCAATTCACAACTCATGTGGGATTACTTTAGATCAAACTAGACACTTTCTAAATCAATATTGTCTTTTCTATGGAATCAAACTGAAGATGCCCCAGGAAGGTCGCGTCAAGGAATACGTTAACCTTCCATCTTAAAGCGACTGCAAAAGATGTCCAAGAAATATGGTCATTCTGTTCCGGCGGCCAAAACTCTCTGATCCGTTTACTATGGTAATGTTCGTGGACTTATTTCAAAATGTAGAAAAGCGGAGATCTTTTGGTGCATCGCGCGATGAGATTGCGCCATGCGTTCATTTACTACGCATGGCCCAATCCCATCGCTCAGTATGTTTGTTGGATTGCTACATGCGCACTTCCTGTTTTCGCCGCATTGGTCAGTGGTGCAGAAAAATTGGCAATAAGTTTGGAATTTAATGAACATCCAAACGATGCAGGCTTTTTGTTGGAATACCATGCATAGGATGAGGTAAAGTTTTTGAATCTACAATTTTCAGACTTTCATGGAAAGTATAAAGTTTGATTTGAAAGATGCCTACTATCAAGAAGTCGTGAAAACTGGAAATAGTTTGGTAAGAAAACTGTTCAGCTTGGGTTGAAAATAACACTACAAATAAATAAATATTGAATTACATCAGGTTAACATTAGCAGAAAAAAACCCTCTGGAAATTTATATGTACTACATTACAGGTCATGTGACTCTTATGATTTACAGTTTACGATTTACGATTTACGAAATTTTAAACTTCATTTACGCAACCCCTGTAGTCAAGTGTCGCCTTATTCTCTTACTAGAGGTGCAGGCTAAATTCAGGGCCTACAACGCAACCAATTTCTACGAATTCATCGACTTCAGAATTCTAGTGGTGCGCATACAGTGAGACGCTACCTCATCTGTTTATCCGAAATGACATGGAGATTCTGATAGCTTTTATTTGAGCGCAAAACTTATCTATGAGCAGAAATGCTTTATCTGAATCAGATTCGACATTATTTTAAGCGTAATCTAACCGTTCACAGGCGTCCTTGCACCCAGGCGCTGTCCCTGACTACCTAACAAATGCCGCTTTTCTCACGGATTCATGCGCCCCTCACCCCCTGCTCTTTTTGCTTGGGAAGTGTTTATTCTAACAATGACTTACGCTGCGCTCGACCGCCTCTTCTTATTCATCGAATCGCCAGAGTCATGCGTTCCACCAATTTTGTGACTCAGTCGCTTCCACATTGGGTCCAGTTTCACCGTTCCCCGCTTCATTGGTCTGCAGTGGTTTGCTCTCCAGATCACAAGCGACGTGTGCAGTGTTGCTATTTCATGGGATATCGTCCGGAATCTTTTTATCGGCAAATATTTTCGATCTCACCGAGTGCACTCACTGTTCTCTTCTTTAGTTGTTTTGGATAGGGTTACGGCATCATTGTACTTTTAATGTTACTTAAAAAGTGGGTTTTTTTCTGTTTTTTACATTAATGTTTTTTTCTGGTTGCCGAAGCGCTTTTTGTTGTTGCGGTGATGAGAATTGATTCCGCAGGTTTTCTTTTTGAGATATGGCAGGTTGAGCACAAAGCCGGTGGCCGTGACGGTGAATGCTCTTCGGTGTCAGATGACTTTGGAAAAAATTTGGCCGCGACACTTCCTAGATTCTCCGTTGAAAATGCGCAGTAATCGGCGAAGAACCGGACCGAAATTGTTCCATTCAATTCATTGTCGAATCAAGTCCCAGAATCAATCAATCTCTTATTCGTGTTACTCTTCGAAATGATGCCTAGAGGCTTTCACTATCGGTGTTTCAATGCGTTTCTCGTCAAGTGAGTGCTGCGTAAGACCTGCGACCTTCGCGCTGAAATGCGGTTCAGTGGTAATTTACTGGAGGGCAGCGGCGCCATTGCTTCCTTTAGCTGCTGACGCGATGTGCCCAGGTGTACAGTTGCTTTCTGCTGTATTTGTCACTGCAAAACCTCATGTATCGGGTGCGGCTGAGTCGCTGCAGTACCTTGGTGAATGTGCATCATCCTCGATTCTCAACCAGTCTTACCAGGATACTATCTCAACGGTAGGTCGGAACGGCGCAAGTGTTGTATATGGGCAGAACCGCCTCTCCCTGGGAAGTAACAAACTGCAGGTATCTCGACCCCAATACAACTCTGCGCAGAGTTAGGGGCGACGGAACTCGCTTGTTCGCGCCCTATTGATTCGCGTGCTCCACAGCTGATGGGCGCGCGCGGGATGAGGGCTCGTATCGCGACTCGGCGCAGTGCACGGGTGGCGTAGTAGGGAGGAGCTCGGGCTCGTGAATGAGGGATCGGGGTTTGGATCCCGCAGAATGCGTTCGTTTTGCACTTTTGCAAAATCCATGTTTATCATATAGGTAATCCACCTAGGGGTACTATAGTGTGTTATAGAGCATGTTTACATATAACATATGCTTCCAACTACAGATTAGCTGAAATGTTCACTTCTGTGTGCCACTGATTTTAAGCCTGTTTTGTGTGAAGCTGTAGTTATGTAACGATAGATATTTTTTGGCACTAGTTAAAAGTTCCGACTCCACCGACAAGAACGCGGTCAAAAAAATTTTTCGCTGAGACTTTGTCTAGGGGGTTATTTGGGGTGCTGATCACGAATCTGACATCCGTTCTTCACGATTCGGCTGGATAATATAGATACAGGAAGGCACAGGATTACATTCTTAAAGTTTCTGCCGGTGACGGCAGGTAGAGATAGAATCGTCAAAAACGGATGTCAGATTCGTGATCAGCACCCCAAATAACCCCCCTAGACGAAGTTTCAGCGAAATCGGTGACCCTGCCTGGACCACCCTTGTTAACGGTATGGGTGGTATCCCACCATATATTGTTATATGTAAACATGCTCTATAACACACTAAAATACCCCTATGTGGATTACCTATATGATAAACATGGATTTTGCAAAAGTGCAAAACAAGCGCAGTCTGCGGGATCTAAACCCCCGACCCCTCGTTCACGAGCCCGAGCTCTTCCCTACAACGCCACCTGTGCACTGCGCCGGTCCGCGATACGAGCCCTCATCCCGCGCGCGCCCGTCAGCTGTGGAGCACGTGAATGAACGGGGCGCCAACAGGCGACTTCCGTCGCCCCTAACTCTGCGCAGAGTTGTATTGGGGTCGAGATACCTGCAGTTTGTTACTTCCCAGGGAGAGGCGGTTCTGCCCATATACAACACTTGCGCCGCTCCGACCTACCGTTGAGATAATATCCTGGTTAGAACTTACAGCTTCCCCAACCTGTTCGGAATTCGCCACCAAATTTTTCTATTCCTCACTTGTAGGTGTCGATCTCGTTCTCACTCTTGTCTTAAGTTTATGTCTTTAGCTTTATTTCATTTTAGAAAATTGATAACAGGATCGGTTCGTTTGCCAAGCGGATGTGTTGGCTTAGTTTTTTGAACTGTAGTGGATAGGAGGTGTGACGGACTTAGCAAAACGTCTTGCACGTTCCTAAAGTAGCTGCACAGTAGAAAGTACATGATGCCACCTAACAAAAATTCTGGATATACAAATGACTTGTGCTATAGTATAATAAGAGTTATCCTTTCCGATAACGAACGGTATACTACAGTTGGGTTATTTGAGGGAAGACTAGGGCTGCAATCAGCTGATCACCGTCAGCTGATTACCAATTTGTATGTAAGTTCAATTCCTTAGTAGTATTTAAACTTATTTAAAAAAACTAATATTAAATGGATAAATATTAGGGGGGGGCCAAAAGTAATGAGACAAAATGAAAAAAAATCTTTATCTCCTTATAACTCAATTACAACTCAACGATGCTGAGGAATGTATTTGCCATTAAGGGCAAGGACCTTGCTGCCATCGCTCAGTCAACTTCCTGATCCCATCCTTCCAGAACTGCTTGAGCCTGGTGTTGATCAACAGCTCGATATGGTTGTCAAGGACTGCTTGGGTTCTTGCGTCCCTTCCGACTAGGAAGTTCTGTAGGCTCAAGTAGTAGTGGTAGTCGCATGGAGAGATGTCCAGCGAATACGGTGGGTGAAGCATGTGAACGTAGCCCAGCTGGCCAAGCTTATCCGTGCTTACTTGTTCCCGATGGGGTGCGGCGTTGTCGAAGAGGAGAACCTTCTTGAAGCGCTGCGAATGAATAAGAGCGAGTCGCCGGCCCATCTCTTCTATTTCGTTCACCATGGCCTTGAAGTTCATCGCGGTGCTCTTGGGAAACAGCCTCCGGTAAAACGATCCATGGGCGCAGACCCAAAAGCTCCAAAGATGCTTCTCGCCGTGAACATCTCGCCGAACGAAGGTCGGTAACAATTCACCAGGCCTCACCCAGACTCGCTGCTTGGCAGGGTTAAGGTAGAAGACGTACTTCTCATCCTGCGTGAATATTGAGCCCAGGCTTCTCGGGGTTGGGAATTGGGGGAGATTTGCGCGACACAGGTCGACTCGTCAGACTGGGGTTTCGGCATGAGACAGGCTGGGGTTTTTTGCATGCTTCTGGAAAGGGCGGAAGTGGTAACTTCTCAGATGGGCTTCAGTAAGTAGCATACAAACATACAAGTACGACAAGTACGAATTCAGACTCCAGCCACGAGTTATATGGACATGGCATGGGGTGTCTCATTACTTTTGGCCCCCCTAATATATTTTATAAATTAATATATAAATGAATTAAAAATTTTGAAAAAAGTAGCAATAGAAACTAATAAATCCAATTTTTAAACAAACTAAAATTAAACTTAATGTTTTAATGCATTGTTTCCTTGAAAATTTAATAATAAAAAATTAATTAAAACACTTTGTTTAATCAATTATGTGATTTTACAAATCAAAATAAGTTATAGCACCTCCCTCTTCACTGATGAGCCACCGGGGTGGTGGTATAACAAAAAATGTTAGTCTGAAGAAAGGTGGCGAAACGAACCTAACATATAGTTGACATTTATTCATATTATTCATTTATACTTTAAGTTTTATTTTATTTAAGTGCAACAACGGTGAACAGAAATGAATACAAAAACCGTGCGGTGGCTCAAAAGGGGGAGAATGCCCTCCATCCTAATTACCACCTTCATCAGGCATGTATATATGAGGTTAATCAGAAAGTCTTGATAGGGATTTCTCCAAAATCTAAAACTTCTGTCTTTCGATCGATACCATTTACCGCGCGGTAGTTGTAGAACATTCCCGAAGCTTCTCAGAAAGTATTTATACGCGCATTCTCTTCCTTGGGTTTCAGTGCAATGTCTGTTTCACAAGAGCGTCTTCGAGCAACCATCTTCTACGAGTGGCGCCGCTGCACTGGAGGAGGACACCACTACCATCAACACCTCAACCACTGGTTCACTCGGACCGCCAAAAGAGGCACGGATTTCGAAGACAAACTTCCTAAGCAGTAGAAGACGCCGTTTTCGATGCTGTAAAAGCCTCGGATGTACCCAATCAACAGTCGCCTCCCCCTCAAAGCTCTCGGATACCGAAAAGCTGACTCGATGGATCCCGCATGCCCTGACCGATAGCATACGGTTCACCCGAATGTATATCTGCCAGTCTCTTTCTTCGCTCGCCTCGCAAGGAGTCCAGAAGACTTGGTGACCGAAGATGAAGGTTGGGTTCTCTACAACTCCAACTTTGGCTACCTCGAGGAAAAGAGCTGCCTTCTCAAGCGAAGTTGAACGCTCACTTCAAGAAGGTTTTCTGTGCTGCTTCTGGGAATCGAAGGGAATGCTGTACTGTGAGCGCTGCTGCTGCTGCAAAGGCACACGGTCACCGTTGTCGTTTGCGCCCCTCAGCTTCAGAAATTCTCGGAAACTGTTCGGCAAAATCAGCGCATGCGGCCTTCTGTGACCCCGTCTATAATAACGCCAGACCTCGTGTAACTAAAGAGACTCGCCAAAAAATCGAGGAGCTGGGGTGGAAAACTGTACCCCATCTGCCATTTTTCCTGACATAACCCGCCAAGAAAAGTTTCACAAAGTTTGAAGACTTGAGTCGGGAGGTCGCTGACTTCTTCGAGTCCCGGTCTGTCCAGTTCCGGGAAGAAGGGATCTACTGTGGTGGCCAACAACGGTGATTATATTGGTGATTGATTTGCATTGTGTGCTGAATGAAGAAATAAAGAACAAACATGAAAACCCATCAACATTTGCCGATCAGTCGAATGCAGAGTTCTCATTCCTGCTGATCCGGCCTTTTCCACAGTCGTCTCGTTTGCATTTATCGCACTGTCCCTGACGTTGGTCGTGAGGAGGAGTAGAATCACCGGTAGCAATGCCACCTTCACTTGAAAAACAACGCTGCTCCATGCACAACTAATATCGCCTTTCCATTATCTCCTGCCTTCTCTCCTTTACTCTTGACTTTTTCCGTTTGCTTCTTTTCTCATGCCAACATCCGACAGTATCCAGCTCCGACAAAAATGCTGTCACTGCTTCATGCTTTCAGCACCATTTCCGAGCCGCTGTCTATCTGGTAGATGGTTACCTCGTCGTCGATCTATCTACATCGGCCCACAGGCGCTTCACGCCCCTTTGTCGTTCTCGCTGCATACTTCAACGACTTCCGCAGCGGCTTAGCAGAACATCATGCCAGCGGCCGACACGCTTCCGCCCCTTCGTCCTTGTCGTGCCTAAGGTGCTCAAGACGATTTGGCACTTGCCTTATGAGCTTGCTACTTCCGTTGTTCGAAAGACCTCATTACTAGTAGTGCACCGTGTTTGACGTTTTCACGGCCGCGAAGTTGCCCAAGTGATTCAGAAGCGCTTGCTGATCACTCTCTAGATTCTGCTAGTTTCATGCGGACTGTCAATGACAGGTATCGTTGTGGACCAAATTTTCGATTGAAGCGTCAGGTTCTAGCTTGGACCAGCAAGACCACCCACCCGAGTCGCTTCCTCAACTCATTTTGGAGTAAAACAACTTTGGTTGTAACACCTTTCCTCAATCGAAATCGACTGCATTTCTGCGAATTTTACTGTGAGTACTGATCGAGGCAGTTCTGATTTCGACTTAGTTTTCGGTTCTGTTTTATGAAATAAACTTATAAGTCCAGAAGGGCTCCGTTTTAACCTACAGAGACCTGCCACATTTTACTGCTCTGCTCTTTTCTCTTGAACGATGTGGAGAGATGTAATCTTCGTTGCATAATCTGTGGAAGGCAAGCATCTATATGGACGAGTAGGAATATTTCGAGAACCAATAGACACGCTAAAAGCTTCGGCGGCGAACACGAAAGCGAATGATTTCTGCTGTTCATTCATAGTTCCAATACGAATTCGAATTACGCCTGCATCCTTACGTAGTTCTAAGCTGTGAATTGCTCTGAAGTGTTTGACTTCCTTGTTACGTCAGCTACGGTGATTCATTTAGCCATTGTAGGGAGTAGCGGAGACATCCTAGCATTGGTGATGTCAACTGAGCCAGTATTTCTCCAGAACAAAGCGTTTCAAAGAAGGTGTGGACAAATGGCGAAGTCGAGAAACGAAGCTTCTGTTTCCCCTTTAGTCGCGGATGACAACTAATTGCATGTGTTATATTTCTTAAGTTTACAAAGTGAGTAGTACTCATACCCACGTGGGAGAGAAACTATTGAAGCTTTTTGTCATTTGCGACACGAAAATGGGAAATTACTGCACACTGAAAGGGGAATACGAAAATTCTTTTCCAGTTGAACGAAGTTTGCCTGGGAAGCTTCATGATTCGTGTGCACTTAATGTCTTAACAGTCAGGAGTTCGCGGGCATGTTCTCCAGAAAAATCCCAGGCAGTCAGACGTCGGCCGCCTGCTTTGCACGCAGTCCGTTTGAGTAACATCAGCGTTCGAAGGACCAATTTTTCACCGCTCGTAGTCGCGCTCCTCTTTTGTGAGATTCGGGAGGGGACTTTACCTTTGGCAGCGCTACCGCCGGCACGTTTATATTTTGCTCTGTTCCTGATCAGTGGATCATCCTATGTCCTTTCCCTCTGGACGACGTATCATATATGATTCTTGAGGAGGTTATCACTGTTTCAAGGATCCAAAAATGTTGCTCTTTAGTTACAGCGAAAATCTTGAAGCTTAACTCGAAAAACAGAAGTGGGCAAATTTATTGCGGGTTTGAGTTTAAGATCACGACATGGATTTGTCTATGTCGTTGGGAGGTTTACTAGATAGGGAATGTAAATGCTATACACGTTAAGTTTTTCAATTAAATAATGAGTAAAATTTTACGCGTTACTGCTCCCTAGCTTTCTTTTGATCAACGCTTGTATTTATCTGAGACGTCTCTAAACAAAGTTGTGCAACCGAAGAGTGGAAGCAGCGGTGGGTTAATGTTTTGCACACTACGATCAATTGCATCTTCAACCCTCTCGTAGTATCTTCGATGTCAGAAAGTACAAGTACACATGGTGGCCACGTGAATGAAGGTAACGCCAGAAAGTAATGAAGCGCGGCTGTCCAATTTTTAGATTCGGCTCGGAGGTCAGTTCTGGCTGAATGTCTTGTGCGCAAATTATATTAGGTTGCATGTTGTTACAGGATGTTTTGTTGCGATCAAAACTCTTGCGCCAGGCGGAACTCGAACCCGCATCTTCTGCTTTCCGGGCAGCGATGTTCGCCTTACACCACCGGCGCTGTTTGACTGCACGTAACATCGGCGATATCCTCGAGGTCTGTCAGCACCCACCCGTGATACGGGATGGGTAGGTTGATCGAAAAGTCTTCCAACACTAGCACAATAATATTCAAATTTGTCCCTTTTTGCTAAAACAAAAACTCATTCCACGATATATTCCCCATCCAAGTCTAAGACCCTGCCCCATCTTTCAGGAAGCATTTCAATTCCTTTTCGCCAGAATTCCGAAGCCTTTGAGGAAAAGAATTCAAAAACCTCCATTTCCAGTTGACGTCGATCATTGAACTCTTTTTCTCAAAGATGCTGCTCCAGAGTTCTGACCAGGTGGTAGTCAGAAGGAGGGAGGTCTGGAGAGTACGGTGGATGGGGCAGAACTTCCCAGCCTAACTCCTGGATTTTCTCGCGACTCATTTTTGCGACATAAGGACGCGCGTGGTCGTGCAGCAGGTAGGCACCATCCCGTTCTGGACGTTTTTTTTGGCGCATGGTGTCGACCAAGCTCTGGGGCTGGGTAGCGTAGACAGATGCTGTGACTGTGGTCTCACTGTCCTGCAACTCCCAGTAAAGCATGCCTTCTGAGTCCAACAGAGGGGCGTCCGGAACGAGGTCGATCTTCGAGAGAGATATCTCCAGTCTTGAAGCGCTGATACCAACGGGCCACGGTGGGATAGTGAAAGACTTCCTCCTTGAATGCAGCGCAGATGTTGGAAGCTGCAGTCCTTGCGGAATGGCCTTGCAGAAATTCGCAGTAGACTGCTGCTTATCGTTGACATTGTTGCTGCATTCGTACTGGACGAGGCCTTGTATAGTATGCTCGAGAATTTGCTGTGACGTCACCACAGAAGATTAATACTGTAAGAGCCTTAACAAATTTAACACGCAGTAGTGTAAAGTGTTGCATGACTTCTCGATTAACCCAATGGTTTTAAAATTGTTGTCAAATATGATCGCTTATCCAAAAAGGCTCAAAAATTCGTACATTCTTGAGCTCAAAAAATTTAGGTAATTGGATCCATGCTACCAATAGCAATGCAACCACTCCGACACAATGAACGAGTGCTTGACGCGATCTGCTAGTCAACCCACCAAATCTTCTCTTTCCTGTCTTAAATGTGAGATATATGACGTTGACATATCTAAAACCCTGCATATTGTATGTAGGACGTCTTCAAAGTTTCTCCAGTCACTCCAGCTTGAACATGTGCTTGACTGCTTGGACTATACGCAGAATTTGAGCAATAACTCCATGAAAACTGGACTACGCTCCGTTTTGGGTTTCGTGGCCAACTCCTTTGTCCTCCCTTCTGAGCGCCGGCTTGTACAGGGTGTTCCAAAATAAAGTGATGAAGGTTTGAGGTTTGGCTCTCCCAAGCGAGCGTATTTATCTGCAGCATGGATGCAATAGCGTTGTTTTTTATGCGTGTCTTTCTGTCCGTGTTATAATTTTTCAAGTTATATCTTGCACCAGTTACGGTTTTTCTCAAGATGTCAAAACGCTGCGATTTTGGAGCTTAATCGTCAAAGAAAGCAGCAATGCGATATCGCTAACCAACTTGGTCGACTCTCCACAGAAACTCGTCGGTGTAAGGAGCTTGGTCATGAAGGTGGTCGTCCAGGACATGGAAGAAATCGCACTGTCAATACGCTGCAGATCCAGAATATCATCCAAAAGCGAAAATTCGCAATTCCGAGGGGCTCGTAAGAAGAATCGCCCATGATGTCGGTGTCAGTCTCACATCAGTGCCTCAGATAGCCAGAAAGAAACGCGGACTCAAACCCCACACTTTCTATAAAGTACAGCTGCCGATCCTCCGGACTTCATAATGTCTGCTTAGTGGCCGCCGCACTCCTCGGATCTGAATCCGACGTACTACACCGCATGGTCCATTTTGAAGGACAGGGGCCGTGCCAAGCGCCACCACAGCCTGGAGGCCCAGAAGGAGCCTCTGCGTCGGGAGTGTTTACAGATGGCCTGCGGCCCATCGCCACAAACTTTACCAAGCATTTTGACTTCCATTTTCGCGCCAAAGGAGCCACTTCGAATCCGGTCGAGTATAGTGCTGCCTATTGCCTATGCTGTTGTTGTTTATGTAATGATTTGTAAATTTGTCAGTTGCTTATAGCTATAATCAAAAAACCTTTATCACGTTATTTTGGAATGCCCTGTATAGACGACTTTAGATGCTGCTGAAAAACCCACTGCCTCGAGAGATGGAGGGTCTCTCTTAATGCCACTGAAAGCTGATATTGATCGCCCGCTGGCGCTCCTTTTGTGTCGCTAAGGAAGTGTTCCTGTAGAACAGGATCTAAGTGAATTTTGACTCATTTAGAATTTCAGCTGTCCCTTGAAGTTTGCTGTTTGCTAAGAAGTCGTCTTTTGTCGAAGAATGGACTTCTTCGCATCGAAGAGTCACCTGGTTGAGTTCAAGGCTGTTTTATGTCTGGGGAGATTGGACGACTTTATCTACTAAAATAGCCGAAGCCCAGTGAACTACAGGACATCACAAACCTTCACTGGGAGCGAGAAAAGATTTGCTTTTCGGGAGCTGTCTGCGGCAGGTGCTCGAAGGATAACTCGCATTTTCGTCGTGTGATACAGGATTTCGTCGAAGCGGAAGAGAGCAGCATTTGATACTGTCGTTTCAACAGCCACCGTGAATGCTGCTGAAATCCTGAGAACACCACGCGAAAAACTATTGGTGTGTGGGGTTACTTGATATTCCTGCTGAATGTTACACTGTATAGCAGGAGCTTTTTGAGCGACGTGAGTGCTGAAGGTGTGCCATACTTGTAGGGCCACCCTAAAATTGGGCAGTAGCGAACCTTTTTTAAATGTCAACTTTTTCGTACCAGCAAGCCTATTTATCGCGTAGAAGATTTGGTACACGTGTTTTGAGAAAACTCTGAATGCTATGAAATTTCAAACTTTTCTGGTAGCGTATTTCTGGTACGTCGTCATTATATTGGATCGGCTTGAAAGAAATTGTGTTTACCTACGATAAATTCAACAGCTAATAATAGCTGGAGCATTCCAATAGCTCTATGCACTATCTAAGTATTCGTCAAAGGGCACAGACCTGTTTTCTATTTGAAATGGATTTTCAAGTTCGGAATGCAATTGCTCATCAAAAGTTTAAAAAAAACCAATGAAGGGTCCAATGACTATCGAAATTTTTAAAATTACTCCACACGAGCACTCGTCATTAAAGATGGCCAGAAGATGGGAGCAGAAGATGTTTCTCAGCAATCTTATAGTCAGCCAAATCTAGTACCTTACAATTGACGAACTTCTGAAATAAGCGACCCGCAGATGCCAGGCACCCTTGAGGAACACCTTGCCAGATATATATGCAAACCATCACAAATAACGTTCCTCCGTAGAAGGCATACTGCATGACGTATAACGATTTTGAACGATAACACGATCAGCGCATTACTGGCTCCATTCGGTGGCGAAGATTCTTCGTGAAAATCTGACCACCTAGTGAGAACTGCTTGAGGTCGCTTCAGTGCATATTATTCGATTATTTATTGTTTTTTAACACACAACGCTTACTTCGAGCGGACACCAACGAGGCTGAAGCGGATTGTCCTGTATCAAATCACTCGGAAAACATCGCCAGTCGTATTCGCAAGAATCACTTTCTCGATGCCTTCCATTTTAGTCAGACTCTTTAAGTGGCCCTGTGAACTTATTGTAAAAATGATAAGGAATAAAGGATGGTGACAATCACCTGTGCGGGATGCGCAACTCATTCTACTTCTAACGGACACTGCTTTCCCACTGTTTGCAAAGCGGGCAAAAAAGAGGGATTCAAGCTGGAAGAGTTCAAATCTGTCTTCAAAATGCGCTTTAGAGGTTTCCTTCACGCCTGTGATCACTGCGGAGGCAGGATTCCAGAGCTTATGTGTGTTCTGGATGTTTATTTATTTATTTAACTATTTATTTTTCGTTTATTTATTGCTGCACATGAAGTGCGCTATAGAAATCAAACAAACAAAGGACAACACAGTGATGATCAAATGAGATTGTTTAGTTTAAAAGAAACTGCACCAACGAAATCGTGGGCCACTTGGATAACATTATGAAGTGCAGACTTTCGGGCATCCTTGACCAGAGGAACCACCCAGCGGTCCGGCTTTATTTCCAGTCGTGCCGAGGCGAGCACTTGCTAGATTACGCTACCTCTCACAAGTCAGTGGTGCTTCCGTAGGAACTGAAAATGACCAACCGCACTGGTAGTGATATATCTGGATAGATAGAGCAGAAGCACGTTAATAAACAAAACAGAAAACGCGAAAAGAAAGTAGTCAGTGTGGAAATAAAGGTAAAAATCCTTTGCTCAGAGGTTCGGAATACTGCCAAAGCTAATTGGCGAAAGCAGCAGACATAGTGATGCCAACATTAGTGCGAAAAGAACAGACCGTATAAAAAACAGTTCAGAGCTGTCTATGAGACCAGCAGCAATAGCGGATGAAGGGCAGTGTCGCAGTAGCGGATATAGCGTAGGAGCGGCGTGGGAATAGGGTGCTGCAAGATAATTTCCATGGGTGCCACTTAAGTCCTGGTGGCCTAGTACATGGCATGGTATATTTCGCAGCAGTTGTTAGGGCTCCTCTAAACACTCTGTAATATCCAAGGTCAGCAAAAGTGATCAATGTTAGAGAGCTGAGGAAGATCTAACCTCATTAGCTTGAGCTTAAAGTCTTTTGCAGTACGTGCTTGGAAAGCATTAGGGGGTAACTTACTAATCCGCCTTGCGCAGCGATGAAAGAATGAGTTAAAAACAACGGAAAAATGATTCTTTCTAACTCTATTGGACTGAATGCTTATACTGCCTAGCCTAGAACTAATAGGCCTAAAACTCCTGTATTTGCTAATTCGTAACTTCAAAAATAAAATAACCCACCAAGCAATCTTAGTCAAATTAAAAAAAAATTAACAGGTATCTACAGGAAACTTTATTGAAGGATTGAAGCAGTTCTGGAAGGAAATTTTTGGGAAGGAATGCTAGTTGATGGTCCTTTTAATTTTACTTGCTTCTCTTTTTGAGGTTTTGATGGTTGTACAAACTCGATTCACTTACTGACTCTACCGCTGTTTCGTGTTAAGTTGTATTTGGTCTAATTGTGTCTCTTTATTGTATCGCGTGGCTGTCCACGTACAGAATAAGTAAATAAATATATTAATAAATAAATATAATTAGTAAATGTACAGCTCCTTTGGATACGGTTCAATAATGAAGTTTTCTATGCTTTTTCCTTTGGTGTGTTTTACTAAGAAATCCGCAGTAATCGCTGTGTATTGTCTGAGTGCGTTCATATGTTTAAATAAAGTAACTTATTGAGGATGCTGGCGTTGTTTGGCGACGACGACTTTCAATACCAGCGTTTCGCTAGCAGGATCGTTGTTTAGCGTACGTTCCTTTGTGAAAATCTCGCTCTGGACGACAGTATGAATGCAAATTGCCATAGGCTTCCAGGCGCCATTCCTGTCCACTATTTTTACGAGTTTACGAGTTCCTGGTCTGGTGCGGAGCTTCGGAGCCCCTAGGAGTTGTTAGCTAATCGTGGCCTCCCTCTCTTCCTATATTTGCGATCGTTTATGAAGAAGAGCCTATTTCTGACCTTAATATGGTCTGTTCGTAATACTGCTAGGCGGTGTGTCATGCTCTTTGAATGAAAAGTCACTTGCTATTTTTCAGTGCGACATTCGCTTTCCGTGATCTGCTCTCTGCTAGTGCTCCAAGCCCGAGATTTCTTGTTCTTCAAGGCTAACAACTCCTAGGGGTATAATAGAATTGCTGTATAATGGCTTAAGTCATCATGGAAAAAGAAGTGAATTCCTAAAAAGAAATTAGGCTTTATAACAATAAAATAGAAATAAAAATAAATAAAAAAGAACGCCGTTATAAAGCCTAATCAGCAATTAGGCTTTATAACGGCCTCCGTGCGGAAACACTACTTCACGATATTCCAAATGATGTTCCCTCTATTAAGGTTAGCCACATATTGAAGAAGGCCGAAACCGGGTCGAAGCAAAACGAAGGCGTATTTGCTGTGGTGACCACAGCAAGTGTATGACATATTTTTGTTTAGATTGTTTTCAAAAATTTTACAAGAAATGTGAGCAGTTATTTTTCTGCATGACCATTTTTATAAAATGTGGGTAGTTGTTTGTGTATAGTGCCGATCTTTGTGCAGCTTGATTATTTGCTGATTATTTGTTTTTATCAGTGCTTAGAAGTAAAAGACCGCCGGGGACCAATGCAGTAGCATTGCTAAAATCCAACATATCTAATGATTACCCGTAAACTACGAAAAAATCGAGAAATGGGCCGTAGCTAACAGTTTTATAACTGGGGCCGAAATCGGCCCGCGCAGTCGTCAATGGGTTAGCCGTTAACCAGAAACGGACACCGCCTCGATTGAGAGGAAAAAGTGAGAGAGTAAGAGATATTCCTTGAACGGAAACTCACTAACACAAGCGACAAACTCTTATGGGATGAGCAGTATGAAGTTCCAGTGCACTCAATGTGCCACTGAGCATAGGTTTCAAAACCAGTGATTCAGCAGCTGGTCAACGTGTGGCCGAAAACCCGGTGTTGAAAAGGATACCGCTCGATCAGGCAGAGTGCATGAAAAAGTTCAATCAGCGGTGCTTGTTGACGAGGTACCTGGTAGGAGCTGAAAAAAAACATAATAACACAGATTGACATTGTGGATGCTTCGTGCAAATATCTTGTTCACATATAAGTACAAAGCAACTCATCCAAGTTAGGTGATAGTAATTTCGTCCTCAAAGCTGAAATGGTTTTAACATCAAAAAGACTTGCGGGAAGAAGGCAGAACCATCGACCACATCGACGAAATACGGCGCTGCGGATTCCCGTGTGCCTCAATCTGCTATTGTTATTGAGCTGAACCGCAAACCTACCTAACCTTGTGCTAACTGGCCTGAATCTCCAATACAGGGTGTCTCAAAAAATGTATACCCTGTTTGAAAGGCGACATTTTTGCTCACAGCGAAGGTAGTGAAGAAGTTGAGAACTTATGTGAAAGCCTAAGAAAATTGAAATTCTCTGACATATGAGCGGTGTAGAATGCGCCATCCGCTCGTCTGATATTTTGCATTTTACACTCGATTGATTGTGTTTCGCTTGAATGCTTACCACAATTTCTTCACAAAGTGGCCCTTTCGATTGATTTGATTTGATTTGCTTCTTTTAAGGTTCATAACTTAAAAACACACTACGGATTACAAAAAATGCAGGTATTCTAAAAAATGCAGGTACTATTTGAAAGGTTTTAACATTGCTGCTAGTGAAGCTTTTGTAGATGTTTGAGGCTCATATAAAAGCGCAGGGTTACGGGATTTTTGTGGCGTGTAAATAGTCAAGATTGCTGGCTGAATGCTTGTCACAATCTTGTTACTACTTGTCCATATTAACCTGTGCTGTGCTTGTTTCAACTTTGAGAATGATGATGTGAAAGACACGCGGGATGCAAATTAATTGATTTCACAATTTAAATGTGAGCAGCAGCCCCCTTTTCTAAGACGGATTCTGTGGACTGATGAAACAACACTCAAGCTGAACGAAGAGGGTAATCGGCATAATTGCAGCTATCGGTTGCCGGAAATCGTTAAAAGAAGCGCACTACAGGGCTATGTAGCCAAGTAGTAACAAGATTGTTACAAGCATTCAGCCCATGCACAATCAATCGAGTCTGAAATGCAAGGTTTTAGGCAGGGGCCTGGCGCGATCTTGACTATTTACACACTACAGAAATTCCGTTACACTATGTTTTCATATAAGCCTCACATATCTTCAAAAGCTTCACTATCAGCAATGTTAAAACTTTTCAAATAGTACCTGCATTTTTTAAGATATCCTGCATTTTTTGGAAGCTTTTTAAAGTTATAGACTTTAAAAAAGCTCGAATCAGTCGAGACGGCCACTTTGTGAAGAAATTATAGCAAGTATTCAAGCGAAACACAATCAATCGAGTGTAAAATGCAAAATATCAGACCAGCGCATGGCGCATTCCATACCGCTCATATGTCAGAAAATTTCTATTTTCTTGAGCTTTCATACATGCTCTTAACTCCTTTGGCACATTGACTGTGAGCAAAATTATCACCTTTCAAACAATGTATACATTTATTTGAGACACCCTGTACTTACTAGCTGACAACCTAAGTTCCCATCGGAAAACACGAAAAGAGAAAACCAAACCAGAGATTATTCGTCTGCTCTTCAAAGAAAGCAATCCAAACTTCTGAAGGCGAGTTTTGTACACACTTCGGCAAAGGATTGTCTCCAGAACTCCCAAACCCTCTGTGCCATAGCATACGGGTAAACACTTTTTGAAGCCTTTCTATCCGGTTAACGTCCCTAATTATCTTAGGGTTCCATAACTGCGAAAAATACTCAAGAGCGGCAATACATACGCTTTATACAGGCGTATAAGTATTGCCGTATCGCTGCTTTTTACATTTCGAAAAATGATACACAAAGACGCAAAAGCTTTTCTAACTGCCTATTCTATGTGGGCTGAGAAGTTGAGCTTCGAATCGGAGGACATCTCAAGGTCCTTCGTACATTCATACCTAGGGATGCGAATGCCATCAATCATATAGTCATAGCCGCCAGGTTTGCCAAGGTGCAGAGCTTTGCACTTCGACGGATTCACTGAAATGGCCCATTGGGAGGCCCATACCGCTAAATTGAGAATCGACCTTTGGAGGGCTGACGTAACAACCAAAGTGTTATTATCCATAGATTTTTATATCGTCAGCAAACATCTTCACATGGATATCAGTAGATGTCTTGAGAAGGAGAGCTAGCTCAGTGGTGTACGACAAAAACAACAAGGGCGGGACAAGGACTCAACAAGGACTTCTCCCTGAGTTACCTCACTTGGGCAAGCAAACTACCTTGAATAGCTCTGCTTAACCTTAACTGTCATCTATCTTATAAATATGACTCAAGCCATCCTAGTAATTTTCCAGTAATTCCAAAAGACTTCAACTTTGCAACTAGCTTAGAATCACTTACTTTGTCGAATGCCTTCGAGAAATTGAAGTAAACTACATCACTGAATGCCCTTGATTGAGAGCCAAACACCAATCATGGAAGGTGTCAAGAAGATTAGTGGTAGTAGAAGCACGTGGCAAAAAAAAACGTATTGCTCAGGTGGAATCAGACAACGCTTCTTAAGGCCTTCAAACATTTTTCGGTGTATAATTTTTTCCATTACTTTAACTGGGATCGATGTAAGAATGATAGGTCTAAAATTACTCACAAAATTGTTGGTCAGTCTAACTTTCTGTGCCAACACGAGGTTTTAGGTGGATCTTTATTTAGCAGGGCCTGACGTTTCGACTTCTCGTCGTCTTCAGAGGCCTGAATGTAGTGCATAAGTTTTCATTTGCGCTCTACCCCACCAAGCGCCTTGGCTACCCTAGCATTTCGGACGTTCCCCCACGAACACAAGGGAGGGACCAAGTGGGAGAAACGAACTCACCAATTGGATCCAGCGCAAGGGCTGATGTTCGCCCACGTCAGTAAGCCAGTAGGGACGAATGGGGCATACTGCACACCGCTGTCGCCGACCGGTCCTTCTACAGTTCACAATGGGACACAAACGGCAGAAAGTCACTCGTAACAGACAGACACTCATTCTGGTTGTTCATTACTGGATTTCTTGTGAAAATCCAGAATGCCTCCAACGCTCTCCTTGCCGAAATGTCTCCAACAACGGCCAAGATGGTACATTTCACCTCAAAGTCATTCCCGTTATGCGCATCAATCCTATGCTTTCCAAGTGGGCTGGTTAGCAATCCACGTCGTTTACTTGATAGATGTTCCTTCACACGTACTGCAAGAGCTCTTCCCGTTTATCCGATGTATCTGGCGTAGCATGCCAAGCATTCGATCTGATAAATTGCTCCAATCGTTGAGCAATCGCCTAATCTTCCACTTGGGCAAATAACGCAATTTTCAGAAAGACACTGCTGATCGTAGAGTCTATTTCGAACTAACTGCCGCTTTATGTTGTCGTTAGGAATGTGCACTAAGACGACGTCGTCCTGCAGTTGTGCCCTTACAATAGCTCTTTGAAGTTCAGCAGTGACTCTATCGGAGATGAACGGTAGGATGAGAGGCATCTTGTGTACACGGGATCTATCATGGGAGTTAGCGTGAGATCTTCTATGGCCACTTGAAACCCTATAGCCGTTTGAAGTGGCTATATCTGAAGCCAATCGTAAAGATTCTTGACGTTCGCTGGGGCCCGTACACATACCAACTCGGAATATATAGCTGACAACAGCCCTCTTCACAGCGGTGGGGTGTGCTGACCTTGCGTGAATCAAGATGTTTTTCGAGCTTGGTTTTCGGTACCATTTCACGCTAACCATTCCCTCACCGGACACCTTAACTTGCGTGTTTAGATAAGCGAGCCAACCATTATTCGGAGTTTCTCTGGTAAGTCTAATGTACTGAGATTGCTCGTTCATTAACCTGAAACACTCATCCATTTCGGATTGTGTCGATGTAACGATACAGCAATCATCTATGTATCTACAGTACATTAGCGGTGAGCGGTCAAGCACCGGTTGCTTTATCCTGCTCATAAAGCATACGGCAAGGACCGGCGCTAATCGTTGACCCATAGCCAATCCTCTTACTTGGGAATGATACGAACCTGACCATTTGAAGACATTGCAATGCAAACATTCTTTGACTAGAATCATGATGTGCGCTTTCGACAATCCAAAGGTGTTTATGTTCCCCACATGCAAATCCAACATTTCAGATAGATCCTGTAGGGCTTCATCGTTTTGGACGTTGGCGTAAAGTGACGTCACATCAAATGACTCTATTACACAGCCCTCACCGAAGTTAGAGTTGTGTAGTATTTCAAGAAATTTGCTTGTGTTGGTCAAATGAGCAGGAACTTTGGTCAACAACTGGCTCATAATGCTATTCAGGAACCAGGAAATCCGATCGGTTGGTCCGCCAACACAACTGATTGTAGGTCTTATTTTATAAGTGGCCGGTGACGTTGAATGCATATCCTCTTGGGAGAGCTTGTGCGTTTTTACTAGGCTGTAAAAAAACTGGACAACTCGGGTTATACAACCTGAGCTCTCTGAGAAACTTTTTGTCGATACCGGCAGACATTCCAGTTGTTATCCAAGTACGATTAAGACGCCTGCACTGCGACTTGAAGCCTTTCTCACTAACGCGATGATATATGGAGGTATCGCTAAGATGGAGTTCGGTTATAGCTCGATCTAAAGTTTGCGGCATAACAACGAACTCTCCCCCTTTACCGCTAACGGAGATTCGCAGCGTGCCATTAGATCTGAGCTCACGTAACTCTCTGAGTCCTTGACATGAACACGATTCAGGTTAGAATCGTGGTTTCGCTTGTGGCGGTTGAGAACCTCCAACACACCAGACGACAGAATTCTGAACTTGGAATCCGCGTCAGGCACAGGAACAGGTTCTTTATAGAACGTACATGTAAATGGCACAGCTGGTAATCGTCCATTGGAATTCAAGGGAATTTCTTGGCGTACCTCGCTCCTACTGCTGTTTCGCATTAGGTCTCTAAGCCTATGTAAGCGTCCCACCACTTTACGGAATGTTGATGCGTTGATGCTTTGGTAAGGCGAAAATGATGGCCCCAAACTTAGAACACTTAGAGCGTTAGACGAAATTTGAGTGCTTCCTAGAACGGTGACTCTCGTCGATTGGCCATTCTGAACTTCGTTGGTATTAGAGCGGTGGCCGTTTGATAAGCTGTTCTCATCACT
>OX375867.1:67586542-67727395 GCA_947359475.1 Heligmosomoides polygyrus bakeri
AGAGAGTTACGTGAGCTCAGATCTAATGGCACGCTGCGAATCTCCGTTAGCGGTAAAGGGGGAGAGTTCGTTGTTATGCCGCAAACTTTAGATCGAGCTATAACCGAACTCCATCTTAGCGATACCTCCATATATCATCGCGTTAGTGAGAAAGGCTTCAAGTCGCAGTGCAGGCGTCTTAATCGTACTTGGATAACAACTGGAATGTCTGCCGGTATCGACAAAAGGTTTCTCAGAGAGCTCAGGTTGTATAACCCGAGTTGTCCAGTTTTTTTACAGCCTAGTAAAAACGCACAAGCTCTCCCAAGAGGATATGCATTCCACGTCACCGGCCACTTATAAAATAAGACCTATAATCAGTTGTGTTGGCGGACCAACCGATCGGATTTCCTGGTTCCTGAATAGCATTATGAGCCAGTTGTTGACCAAAGTTCCTGCTCATTTGACCAACACAAGCAAATTTCTTGAAATACTACACAACTCTAACTTCGGTGAGGGCTGTGTAATAGAGTCATTTGATGTGACGTCACTTTACGCCAACGTCCAAAACGATGAAGCCCTACAGGATCTATCTGAAATGTTGGATTTGCATGTGGGGAACATAAACACCTTTGGATTGTCGAAAGCGCACATCATGATTCTAGTCAAAGAATGTTTGCATTGCAATGTCTTCAAATGGTCAGGTTCGTATCATTCCCAAGTAAGAGGATTGGCTATGGGTCAACGATTAGCGCCGGTCCTTGCCGTATGCTTTATGAGCAGGATAAAGCAACCGGTGCTTGACCGCTCACCGCTAATGTACTGTAGATTCATAGATAATTGCTGTATCGTTACATCGACACAATCCGAAATGGATGAGTGTTTCAGGTTAATGAACGAGCAATCTCAGTACATTAGACTTACCAGAGAAACTCCGAATAATGGTTGGCTCGCTTATCTAAACACGCAAGTTAAGGTGTCCGGTGAGGGAATGGTTAGCGTGAAATGGTACCGAAAACCAAGCTCGAAAAACATCTTGATTCACGCAAGGTCAGCACACCCCACCGCTGTGAAGAGGGCTGTTGTCAGCTATATATTCCGAGTTGGTATGTGTACGGGCCCCAGCGAACGTCAAGAATCTTTACGATTGGCTTCAGATATAGCCACTTCAAATGGCTATAGGGTTTCAAGTGGCCATAGAAGATCTCACGCTAACTCCCATGATAGATCCCGTGTACACAAGATGCCTCTCATCCTACCGTTCATCTCCGATAGAGTCACTGCTGAACTTCAAAGAGCTATTGTAAGGGCACAACTGCAGGACGACGTCGTCTTAGTGCACATTCCTAACGACAACATAAAGCGGCAGTTAGTTCGGAATAGACTCTACGATCAGCAGTGTCTTTCTGAAAATTGCGTTATTTGCCCAAGTGGAAGATTAGGCGATTGCTCAACGATTGGAGCAATTTATCAGATCGAATGCTTGGCATGCTACGCCAGATACATCGGATAAACGGGAAGAGCTCTTGCAGTACGTGTGAAGGAACATCTATCAAGTAAACGACGTGGATTGCTAACCAGCCCACTTGGAAAGCATAGGATTGATGCGCATAACGGGAATGACTTTGAGGTGAAATGTACCATCTTGGCCGTTGTTGGAGACATTTCGGCAAGGAGAGCGTTGGAGGCATTCTGGATTTTCACAAGAAATCCAGTAATGAACAACCAGAATGAGTGTCTGTCTGTTACGAGTGACTTTCTGCCGTTTGTGTCCCATTGTGAACTGTAGAAGGACCGGTCGGCGACAGCGGTGTGCAGTATGCCCCATTCGTCCCTACTGGCTTACTGACGTGGGCGAACATCAGCCCTTGCGCTGGATCCAATTGGTGAGTTCGTTTCTCCCACTTGGTCCCTCCCTTGTGTTCGTGGGGGAACGTCCGAAATGCTAGGGTAGCCAAGGCGCTTGGTGGGGTAGAGCGCAAATGAAAACTTATGCACTACATTCAGGCCTCTGAAGACGACGAGAAGTCGAAACGTCAGGCCCTGCTAAATAAAGATCCACCTAAGGCCAGAGTTATACTCCCGCGGGAGCATCCGCGGAACGTCCGCGGACCAATGGTGCACGGCGGAGGCGGGCGTGGCAATGCGCGAGGAGTGACCCGACGCGGGGTCGCGACGCGATTTCCGCCCAGAAAGTTAACTTTCTGTGCCAACACGAGGTTTTAGGCCCCTGTTATACTAACAACTTACAATGCCGAGGTTTGAAGAAGAGAGAAGTTGGAGATTACTCACAAAATTGTTTCCCAGTGCTTTAGGAAAAGTTGTAATTACGGCATGCTTCCACAAGTGGTGAACCTCACTCAGAGGAAAGGAGAGATTAAATAAGTGGGCAGGAGGCTAACATAATGAATTGTGGCACTTCCTCATAAACACATTGGTGGATGCCATCATATGGTTCAGTAATCGACGGTTTTGGTTTCTTCAGAATCAGAGAAACTTCATTCGGATAAAAAAGAAATAGCAAAATTCGGTTAGCCCATTCATATGAACGACTTCGTCTTCAGTAAGGGTGGAAACACTTGGTTGCATGAAAACACTCTGGATGTACTTGCCGAGAATATTGGCTTTATCACTATTGCTGGAGTGCCGGTTTCCATTTTGATCGATCATGGCTGGTAATATTATGTTGGCCTTCATTTTGTGCCTAATATATTGGAAGAGACGGCTACAAGAGGCTGTCGAACTGAGCCTTCGCTCTCTAATAACGGCAAATTTCTTCAAATGACGGCCAAGATCTCTACAGACTTTCTTGTGCAGGTTACTAGACATCGGATTGCAGAGATTCTCAAAGAATCGTCTTTTTTGATAGAATAGGTTTAGAATATGCTTAGGGTAGGAGAAGTATATAGGAGGGTACTGCCTAAAGGGTACCTACATAGACAGACCGTGATAATTGTTCTGCAGAATCGCATATAAATGTTCGAAACAGAGACGAGATGATCAAACAACATGAACTAATCAATGTTCGATAGATATTTGTGAAGCACAGCAAAATCTGCGTTGAAAAAATCCGGAGTTGGTAGGGTTTAGGGATGGCATAGATTCGCCTGTAAACAGGAACCACACAATCGCGTTGTCGGAGTTACCAAGAGCAGGTAGTACAAGAGACGTCGGAGGCACTTTTTCAGGCGTACCTACGGGTTTCCCGACATACGTGGTGGAGGCTCAGTGCCGAACAAGTTGGCCCCTATATATAACCCACTCCTTGACTTGCTCGCCCTTGTTACGCTCTCGAGCTGCCTGACGCAGGTCGAAGTCCTCTGTCGCTCCTCTGCCGTCATTCTTTTACGAATAAAAATACTAGAGAAAGCGGCATCACGAAGCAAGCGGCTGTTGGCAAAGGCTCTGCGCCAGCGGGTCGTGGAAGGTAGCACAACTTTAACGAGCCTGGGACGCCGGGAGTTGGTTTGCACGTACGATACACCTCACAAGGCCGACATTCCAGGTTAAGAACGTCTAAGAGCTCGCAAACCTTCTCCCCAGGTCTCTTTGCCGTTCAGACGGACGAAATTGAGCCTCCGTTTCCTCAATCCCGCTGATTACAAGGCTACGAGATCGCTTGTTGCTCTCGATGGCTTCAGAAAATTCACGAGATATTTTCTGCCCAAGAGCGACAAGCAATTGCTCGCCAGCAGGATCTTTATTAATCGAAATAGCCTTTTTAATATCCATTGGTGACATATTATCGAGCTGAGTCAGACCCACAGAGCTCTCAGCCGTCCCTCCGTCAGCGCTAGACAGAGCTGAGAGGAACTCGACGCGATTTGCGAGTTCGCTGAACTTTTGGCGGCATGGCGATCTATGATCAATTTTCCGATCGAAAAAATTGATTCGAGCGTGGTGGACAACGGGAAAGTTCCAACGAAAGAAAAACCTGCAAAAATCGGTGTCGGAGGCCTGATAAAAGCGACTGAATGAGAGGTCGGAAACCCCAGAAACCATTCCACTCAGCTACGACAGATTGCAAGAGAGAAAGCGAGGAAAAATAGAGAGAATGATGGGACGTTATCAAAAGGGGCCGCACACTGCACGTCGATATGACGGAATTGAGGAGACCCATATGGATCGTATTGCGATCTCAATTAGCTACCTGGCCCCTCTACACCCCTACGCCCTGTTCTTCTGTTCATATTATAGACCACGGGCGTGCGTAATTACGATTTACGACGACCTTGGGGATTTTTTTACGATTTACGACGATCTTGGGCATTTTTTTTTACGATTTAGACGAAAATTTAGGATTTAGGATAGAATGTAGGACATTTTGTGTCCTACATTCTATCCTAAATCCTAAATTTCCGTAAATGTGATCTTTGATCACCAATCACATCTTGTGCACTCTAGTTTGACTATACCTTGCCTACTTTTGGACAGTCGACACCTCTGGCAGGCGTTCAGAATCTGTGCGTGGGATATTTCATGGTCTTGCTTTTGTCAGCTTTTTGGCGACTAAATGAGTGAAGCTGCAGAAATGTGGAGGAATGGAGGAACAAACAAGGTAAAATCCGACTCCTCCGCTTGCCCTACGAAGATCTCCTTCAAACATTTCTAGGTAATTTATTGGCTGGTTTGGTTACAACGGATGAAGGACTAGCGTATCTTCGACTGGTGCGGGGAAATGCATCACGAGCGCTGAAACGGCATGCAAATACCACCAAGGACAAATGTAGGAAAGTAGTGCATTTCGAGTCGAAGATCGCTATCTTGTGGTGAATCCCTTTAAACTCATCAAAGAGCTGATCAAAGCCAGCTCTGGTATGCTCCGAAATTTAGATGCGATTGAAAGGCATTACTTCACGATTATCGAAAAATCCGAATATAGCTTGTATCGAAGACGTGACCGTTTGAAGAAAGGGTGCAAGAATAGTTATTAAACCGTTGCATAAATCATGATTCTCTGATGCGCTCTAATGCTGTGATGCGGCTTGGGGGAAACCCTGCCCGCCTCAACCAAAAATTTGCAGATGTAGTTTTTTTTTTTCATGAAAGTCTCTGGGCAAAACGGCTCGGAGGGGGTTGACAACGACTAGTGGTTATTCGCCTTGATAGTAACGCATATTGAATCCAAATTACATCAGAAACAGCCTAGCTTCGTTCACCATAGGTGTAGAACACACCAGTTGCATAAAATTTTTAGTTTCATACAACATAAAACGTTGTGTGGAACTGTCCTACATGTGACCCCCCCCCCCCTAGTATCATAGCGCCAAATATGCTTCAACGTCTTGTAGGCAGTGGTTTCGTCTTTCTGCTTTGTAAAGTGGGCTACAAGGCAGTTATGTTTTCTGAGGCACTCTATTTCAAGGTCAATATAGATTGCAGTACATCTTTTAGCTGCACTTCTCAGTACCAAAACTTGTCCAGAACATTGAGGATTTATATGATTGCCAATTCTTCATTTTCTTCGTGCGTACTCCCTTCAATTTTGGCTCAGCGTGACTAGTAGTACCAAGTATCGTCTGGTTTTACGCTTTTTGCAGCATTCTCATTTGTATCAGGGGATTAGCTTTGACATCGAACTCTCAACGAGTGGTATTCGCTTAAATTAGTGGTGAGAAAATGTCGAAAAGAGAGGATAGTCGAATCTCAGGATCAAAGTGTGGAACTACATGCCATTGACGAGCTAACTATTTATGTGGTCACTTATGATTCTGGTCACCGTAATCAGTTATGATTCTTCTTACTCACAAGGTTAACCAGTAAGCAAGCACTTTCTTTTCTGAAAGCCAAGATATCAACCTATACCGAAAAAGAACGAATGTATTTGTTTGGTACGAAGCACTGAAACAACGTCTCTTGCAAACATGGTGGCTCAATGCACGGATCGTTGTCTCTGAGACCAACCTTGAATCTCCAGGCTAGTTACGATTTACGGTTTACGATTTACCACTTATGGAGGTTTTTCGTAATTACGATTTACGATTTGCGAAATTTCGGATTTCATTTTCTAGTATAGACAGGACGGAAAAGAAAAGAAAAGATGTTATGGCTTCAACCGTTGTTCTCGAACATTCCGCCGACACGAATCGACCATACGGATTTACTGCTTTTAAACAAACACACTACCGAACGATACATAAAACCTACAAATCAAGCAACCCGACCTCCTTAGTCACTAGGGCACCCTCGCAACAACCCGCAAGGCGTGGATGAGGTCCTACATAGGGAGTATGCTCATGAGGTGGTGCTCCTCGCCAGGTGCATGCAGTTTTCTCAGTCTGATGTCTATACCGGGAACGATGCTCTTTAGTCTTTGCTCCGCACTGCGCGTCCTCATCCTTGGCTCTAATGTTACTGAGGCAAGAAGTCGCCTCGCACCGAAGAATCCATGAAGTCGTCCAGGGTATGATGGAAATGAAGATGGCGGACAGATACGGCACGATCGGCGTCGGCGGAGAGTCGTTGGATACACCGCCCTCAGAAGGAGGGCGGTGTATGGCGGTGAGGGGCGCGCCGAGGACAAGATGTCCGGGTCACTGCTTTCATGGAGGCAATCACTTCCCTTGGCCCTGCAGCTCTATCCTGAACTGATTTCGTTCTTAAGACAAGAGTCAGAATCTTGCTCACCATATTTGAAGGAAAAGAGCTTTCAGCTGCAGCGCCACTGCTTTCTTCAGGTCCCGCCACATTGCTCAATACTAAGGTGTCGTCCACAATTTCCGACAAGTAGAGCAACATCTTAGCTAGATATGTCATGACAACAACGCGACCATTCACTAGAAAGTTCTCCAACACAAGGATAATTGTCTGATCCATGGAAAGAGAGGGCGGTGAGCCAGTTTTGCGCACAATAACGGATAAACCCTCAATGTAGAACACCAGAATCACCCTGACTCTTGTTGAGGCGAAAATTCAAAGAATTGTGGTGAAATTTGAAGGAATCTAGAGAGAAGAGCGACGTTCTCCTTCCCTCAACTGCCTCCATAAACGAACCGACAGGAAAATGACTTCAGAGTCCCCCAAGATGCGGTTACCAATCGCCTCCTACTACCTGTTCGGTTTTTGGACGACGCCACGCCAATTAATGACTGTTTCGGGCGCAGCAAACTTGTCCAAATACGGCTGCGCGGGCAGGGCGGGAAGTGGGCGGCGGGCAGCACGGTGTACCGAAATATTGCCCCCCCCCCCACCCCCATCGGCGTCTGCGGACAAGACGCAGTCGTCCGGATGGACGGCAGGGGAAGGGCTGGCAGTACGAACATACAAATTTCGTCGCGCGCGCGGCGGCCTCTGCCGCCGACGTATCCCTCCTGGACGGGCTGTTATGAGGAAAATGGAGCTCTAACGAACTCCTGAGTTATGCTGTAATGTATCTAGATATGTGGCTTCTAGAGAGAAAGTCTTTTAGAAGCTTCTTGTCATAAAGGGAGACTAACTCTTCTCACAATGGAAGCAATTGTTTATTTCTTCGCTTAGGTGATCCAATTCCCTCTCAAAATATTGATTTTGTCTGATTAAGTGCACCGGAGAACCCTCAAATAGCTGAGCATGAGGTAGCAAAAGAAGCTTTTGCAGTCGCAAGAGCATTAGACTTCGTGACTGTAGCAGCACATACTATGCAGACGCTTGCCGCAGCAGTCGCCGCGGCTGCCGCGCGCTTTCGTATGTTCGGCTTGCTCCCCCAGGGGATGGACTGAGATGGACTGAAGCCCTCTCGCGCCCGCGTTCATGGTCGCTCTCGGAATATCGATCTCGCGCGTCTGCTGATGCGCACTGGGACCCACAAGGTCACAGGCGTCGTTTGAAAAGTCGCGGCGAAAGTTACGACAGTGCAGTTGTCGTGGCTTAAGCTGCACTGCTGATCATACGTTGCTTGGACGGACTGCAAGACCGAGCTCTGAAACGTCCACCTATGTAGTGCTTAGCAGAAGATGTTTCGAGTTATGCTTCTCCAGAAGGAGTTAGTCGACACGTTCGCATTGTCGACAAACGTTCCGACGTTTCCCCATTGTAGTGGAGATTTTGCGCGTCCGTCATACGTCTGGACGTCTAGCACAAGTGTTGGTCCCGCGCTGAGTGCCGCCGTAATATGCTGGGTTTTGTTTTCCGGGCGGTTTTCCCGACGGAAATGGCTGCCTGCACCTGCACCCACACCTGAGCCCCGGCGCTTCTCTGCCCGGCCTTGTTGTCGCTTGCAGCGCGTCAGCTGATCTGTACAAACGGCTCGGCCAGCGCCCTTCGTAGCACCTCAACTGCTTCTCTATGTCGCTGCTTTTTCGGCGTTGTTCGTCGGGGACGTAAATACATTTATTACGAGGGCGTGGATAGAGCCCGTATTTTCACTGCATTGCCTCTACCTAGGCTTCGTTCGATTGGCGATACCTGAAACGCGGATGTTGTTTTGCGCTCACTTTTCAAGCACTCAGTTTCCTATATTGGATTTGATTTCACATCTGCCAACTGGTGTCACGTTTTTCCATGGAACTGAATGTTCACTTCACTGCTTCCCTGGCCGCTAAGTAATCATCGGTCGTGGGTGTCCGTCCTGTCGGCTATTGCAGCACTTTCGGGTGCTTCTTGTCGTTAATGCGCTTCAGCAAAGCACAGAAAGTGGGTGCCGAACACGCTCTGTGAGGTGGCATCTCCAAACGACCTCACATGAACGAAAATGGTGATTGTCCTATCATTCTGATGTAATGATCTATAGGAGTTCAGAAGACTAGAGAAGTGTGTGTGTGTGTGTAAATTTTCTTCTTAAGTCCAGTTAAGCTTCGTCATTAGGGTCATTTATTAGCTCTAGGATGTCATTGAACTGTATTCTACCTTGGTTACTTAAGAAGTTTTCGAAAGAATGTGGAAGGAAAAGAAAAGGACTATGCTAAATAGGAGCAGGAGATGAACTGCGAGCAATCACCTCTGAGATCGTGCTCCTACGGATGCTTGTCCACCGGTTGCTACTTTTCCCTCATCGCAATATCTGGTTGGCTGGGAAAGCGCAAAAAGTCAGCCGCCAACGATCAACCATGAGATGTTCTGGAATTGGCAGCCTGCATATGCTGCTAAGTCGAAGAGTTTATTAATTCATTTGCTTAATCGCGTCAACAAATACAAATACACGCGAGGAGAAATGCAACTACACGAAGAAATGCACCTAAAATGCGATAACCGACGCGATCCTGGATACTTCAAGAGAATCCTTGAGATATTGTATCTTAAAAGATTCCCTTTAAACTGAGGTTGGCAACTTCGTAGCTTATTTCAGGTATGATAAATGGCACCATCACACATAGCGCTTGCATTTCAACGGCATGGAAAAAACCCAACTTGGTCATCGGCACCTCAAGAAATTTATCGTGACAAAGTTCGTTTCTTGCTGTTATAAAAGAAGGTATAAACGCGGACGGATGAGAAAATATCTTTGTCACCTTTTTCCATCCTCAATGTCGATGTCATTCTTTATTCTATGTAATTTCCTTCCTTCTTTTAATTTTCTGAATGACCTGTCCAGATGCTCATCTGCTCTAAATTGTCATGAATTGCTCGTACTGCTCACCTTATAATATGCTCTCTTCTCTTCAAGGTCTCAACCCTGGGTCAGCTTGTAACAGAAGTGCTTGGCGCGGAACTTACCTTTGGAAACAGGGCTTACCTTTGTACTGAAGAGAATGAACAAGTGAATGGTCTGTGGCTGACACCAGTAAATGGTCGCAGAAGCCATCCTCCCAATTACACCGCCTCTTGCTATAGCACGTGCTTTGGAATGCGTTGGAAAGTGGCGGAAGGGGCCTATCTTGCAGGAAAACGATTGCTGGCATCACTTGACGCATGGGCTCACCGCATGTCATAGACTTGGAACGCGTCTGTAGCAGTAAAAGCAGTGCGCCATGCGTACTGGAGGAGCTAAATCAACTTGGACCTCCTTCTTTGTTCTCTGCTCTTTTCTACTTCTGAATAGAGAGCTTGGCAGGTATGCCACACACCTATGTTCGTGCAGTCAAGTTCTTGATAGTCTGACAGATGAAGTTCCCCCATCAATCAGTTGGTGTAAACGTGTGCTCTCAGTAGTTTCTGGGCAACGGCTGGTGATCGGTGCATAACTATGTGCACCGGCGGAGTTCCGCCGTTTTTCCGGCGAGCATCTGCGCCGCCCGCCTTGTCCTTCGCTGCAGTGCCTCAGTGCGACTTTACGGTGAGGCGCCAGGGTGCAAGCGCTTCTGATGGCGAACTGCTTTCGAAGACTAGGTGAGTCCCTTCGTCTTCGTTCGTTCGCTTCGGAGTAGCCAGAAAAACAGCACGTTTAAGCGACCTGCTGCGCTCTAATGCCGCTTTCCTAGAGTTCTAATCAACATTCGTAACGGCGTTTAGCTTTGTGCGCCGAGGAACATTCCATATTTCGTTCGTCACGCACCTCTGAAGCAGGGTTCTCACAGAGGCCTTGTTTAGCCTTTCTTTTCAATCTTCCTGATTATAAGCACACTCACTCAAACCTACATAAGATGAAAGGCACTGAGTGGAAGGACATGAAAAGTGTCCAATTTGAAGTTAAAGTGGTATATGTGCGCGAAGAAGTGTTCTTGATGACATCTTCGCGCTGGGCGTCACGTTAGCTGCTGCATCGATAGGCACCGTTTTTATGCTGTTTCCTTCAAATACTGAGGATAGCCTTCCAAATTCAGATTTTTGAGAGATTATGTGTGCCTGTTAAACTGCGGTCACCTTGAGTCAAGTAAAATCGGGCAGCTCGTGCTTGTAGTAGTAAGCGGAGTGTAGCGCTGTAGCTCTAGTTTAGACGTAGGATTTGGATTGCTTTATGAGGGAGTGACGTTTTTGAGAAGAGGCTTGATCTTGAGCGACCTGAGGGACCTCGTGTTTCTCTGAAGTTCTACCGAGAAAATCTGCTCATACTAAACGAATAAAGCAGGTGTATTAACTCGAACCTGCTTTCGTGTTTGCTGATCGATTTGGTGGGGTCCGCACATGACTGAGCTATGGCACATTCTTCTTGAGTTGAACATGGGAGAAGGCCGCACGAACGATCCTTGATCATCTACTTTCTGACATGGCTGGCTATTACTTTTCCTACGCATGATGCGGCTGAAGCTGGTCTGTTAACCCTTTCACGACATTGTCCGACGATGTCGTCGGACACTTTTTTGCCGCGTGGGACTATGTCTGACGATGTCATCGGACACCATCATAGTGAGAGAGTTCATGGAATTTTATCAAACATTTAATAGTATAATATTAATCATCGAGTCCTATGATATCTACGGTCAAGGTGATTAATGGGAAACTTCATTGGCTACTGCTTCATTCATATCTAACAAAATAATACTGTTAATAATAGTGAACTTCGGCACACGGGAAAAATACGCGCTGTCCCCCGACGCTCTCACGTGAAAATCGCTCGTGTCGTGAAATGGTTAAAGCGCTGTTGGTTCTTACAATTGGCTTAAGGATGTGCACAAGCTGTTGGGGTAACGACGCTCAACGTAGGTGAATTTTTAGCAGGAGACTCTGTCCACGGCATGGTCAGTACACCGCCTGGTTATGCTAGAATCTCGATCTGCTTCCATGGAGATGGCCGCTTTCCTGCTGGAGCGCGTAGGAATGGCGTTTTGATAGCCACAATCACTCGCTACCTCATTCAGGCAAATTCGAGCTACTATGTAGGTGTCCCCCTTCATGTGCCACCTCACCGCGGTGAAGGGGTGAACATCACTTTGTGATGGCTAACGGCACAAACGGTCACGCAGTACGCGACGCTTTGTCGTGTATGGGCGGCTCTCCTGTATCCCTGGCCAGGAACATGTGAGTAACCAGACCACCGGTATGGCTCAAACAACTAAACCCGTGCCCCAGTCCTCCGCGCGCCGGAGGTGGACTTCTACGACGTCGGTTGCATCCACCTCCGGCGAGGGGCCATCTAATCTCGGAGTTAAGCTATTTGGACGTCATTGGAATCGGACTACCGGAAACTCCCTCCTACCACGACACGGAAACTGCCTATTCGTCTGCACTTATAACTGTCGTTCGATCGCATCTGAGCAGGATCTTCGGACACTGCTTTACAGAAGCCGCAACATCAAATACGACGTTATCGCCCTGCAGGAAACGAAAGGCAGAACGGTAACCATAAGAAGGACCGACCACAACGAGCTTCTCATTATCGGAGCAAAGGTGGACAGAAAGAATATTGGCGGAGTTGGATTTCTCGTCAATTCGACAGTGCACCACCTAGTAGACTCTTACAAGATCATCAGTCCACGAGTAGCTGATGATCTTGTAAGAGAAACCGTCTGGAAACCAAAGATCAAGGAACCATCTCCATCATAAATGGATATGCTCCAACATCTGCGGCCACAGATGAAGAAAACGAGGAATTCTACAAGCTGTTCGAAAGGACTGTCAACGACGAGAAGAGCTACTACAAAGTTGTCGTTGGTGACTTTAACGCTATCGTCGGTACGAATGATCACGACGAATGGAGGCTAGGACCACATGGAACTTCCTCAAGGAACGAAAACGGAGAGCGCCTGATAGACTTCCTATCCGCGTGCCGTCTCTACCATGGAAATTCTATGTTTAAGAAGCCTTCAAACCGACGATGGACCTGGGAAAACCCAAATGGAGAAACACGTTCGGAGATCGACCATGTTCTTACAAACAGACGCTGGAGTCTGTTCGACGTCTCCGTGCTGCCTTCATTTGACACCGGCTCGGATCACCGTCTTGTCCGTGCGAAGCTGACTCTCAAAAAGAGGATGTTCAAGCGTGACACTCATAAACCGGCACCGGTGAGGATCCCCACATTCAAGTCTGAGGAGTTGGAATGTGCAATAAAGTCGTATGATTGGAATCTTCTTGAAGATCCATCGGAAGACTACGACCTTCTCTCCAAAGGACTGTTGAAATGTGCTAGCAGCTCTTGCGAAACCACATCATCGTCTGCTTCGAGACTCAACGCACATGCGATTAAGCTCTTGGAGCAAAGAAGAGCTGTTAAACTGGATCCTAATGCTTCCCATCTGGAAAAAGTCACCATCTCGAAGGCCTGTCGAATTGCAGTGAAGGAGTCCATTCAAGCCTACAGAAGATTGAAGCTGTTAGAAGCCGCTGGGAAAGGTTCAAGCATAAAGCGCTGCAAACGAGATCTCTGCGATCAGAAGGCAATAATGTCAGCCCTTGTGGATAAGGATGGAACAACGCAAACGTCTCGAAGAGCGATGGAGGCCATCGTTCAAGAATTCTACACAGATCTGTTCCGCTCTTCCATCACTGTCCCGAAATGCTTGATGCCACCAGCTGAGGAAGTACCTCCCATTCTGGAATCAGAAGTTGCTCATGCCATCAGAAGGATGAAGCCGGGCACTGCTCCCGGACCGGACGGCATTTCTGCTGATCTCCTTCGTGCGGGTGGCAGTGCCCTCTGCTCACTTCTTGCCAAGCACTTCAACCACTACCTTCGACTTGGTAGGATTCCGGATTTATGGAAGGAGTCGAAAACAGTTTTAATCTTCAAAAAAGGTCAGCAGGAGGATATCAACAACTACGACCCATCAGTCTTCTCTCGGTTGTGTACAAGATCTTCACCAAGATACTGCTTAACCGCATGGAGCGTTGCATGGATGAATATCAGCCAGTGGAGCAAGCAGGGTTTCGCAAGGATTTCTCCTGCATGGACCATATTCAGACTGTCTCACAGCTCATCGAGAGGAGCCGCGAGTACCACCTCCCACTTGTCCTTGTCTTCGTGGATTACAGGAAAGCGTTCGACTCTGTGGAAATCAACGCCGTTTTGAACGCACTTGTGCACGCTGGTATACCATCGCCCTACATCCGACTTCTCAACGAATGCTTCTCGAACACATCGACTACCATCCAGCTGTTCGATCGAAAGCCTAAAATTCCTATCGGGAAAGGAGTACGGCAGGGAGACACGATTTCTCCTAAGCTATTCACAGCGGCACTCCAGGATGCCATGAAAGACTTGAACTGGGACGATAAAGGCTACCTTGTCGACGGTAAACGGATCAGCAACCTTCGCTTCGCCGACGATATTGTTCTGATCTCTACCAGTACGGCAGAACTCGAGGAAATGCTGAACGAGCTCAATGTGGCAGGTATGAAGATTGGATTGGACATGAATATGTCCAAAACGCAGTTTATGGTCAACCAGTGGTGTGACACGGGACTCGTAAGGTTAAATGGAGTCGCTCTACAACAGGTCGACTCCTACGTCTATCTGGGAAGAGAGCTGAACATGGATAACGACCTCGCTCCTGAAATCGCCCGCAGGAGACGCGCAGCATGGGCAGCCTTCAGTTCGATTCGCGAAGTCACCGATCAGGTCAAGGATCCCGGCCTCAGGGCCTCGATATTCAACGCCTCTGTACTGCCTGCGATGTGTCACGCGACTGAAACCTGGCCCGACAACAAGACAATCGCCAGAGCGATGCAAACTACGCATCGTGCACTGGAGAGATGTCTTCTAAGGACAAGCCTTCGTCAGCAATGGCAAGAAGGCCTACGAAGCTCGGAGCTACGGGAGAAGTCGTAATTAGCAGACCCGCTGCAGTACATGAAGAAGTCCAAATATCGCTGGGCCGGACACCTGCTTCGACGAAAGGACGATAGATGGAGTCTCCGTGTCACAGAATGGCTCCCGAGAGGCCATAAGAGACCACTGGGACGACCGCCAACGCGATGGGCAGACTCATTCTCAAGATGTTTCAGAGAGCGGAGTCTGCCTCACTGGATGCAAACAGCCAGAGATCGAGCGGTCTGGAAGAGTTGTGGTCCCCGCTGAGAAGACCTCCAGCCGACAAAAGGACCATCAAAGTATCAAAGTAAGTATGTAGGTGTCTGCCCAACGCCAGCACCACTAACCGCTTCATCCTGATCATCCCACTCCACCATTACTTTTCAATTTCTTCCTCTGGCTGCACCCTCTTTCCTGGCAGTTCCTTTGCGCGCCTTCCGTCATTCTTCCTCACCGTCAGAGGTCGGGCGTCATCAGTCGCTTGCCTTCTGCTGCTTAGCGGCCGGTCGCTAGTTTACATTCGGAGTTTGTTTACAGAAGTTCATCCGCATAGATCACCTGAGCGAGGACTGACAGCTCGTTCTAAGTCTTCGCTCGTATATTCTCCTCAGCATCTTTTCTTCTACCGTATTATGCATAGCATTAGAAGTATATTCCTCGACCATTGGCTTCTACTACATAAAAAATAATTTGTTTGTTTATTTTGACCCGACTGCCACACACAGAGAAATGCTCTTAACTGCAGTTGTCTTGCTCAAAATTTGCTTCAATCTTTTAAAGAATTGCTCTCTTATGCCTTTACTCTGCTTTATATAATAGGACTTCTGTTCCAGGAAATCTTCAAGGCGAACAGCAAACCGGATGATCACTGAGACAAGCCTAAGTTGTTCTAGACCCCCACTAGGTGAGCGGGCGCCGTGCCTAGTAGCGATGTTGAATTCACTTAACGGGTTACCTCAATGTTATGTAACCTGATTCGTAGCGGCCGCGCTTCAAGACCTATGGAGAAGACTTAGTCGCAAAAACAACGTCTTAACCACCTTCCACATTTATCTCATCCTCTTTTTCATCAGGTCTTTGTACCCTATCATTACGTGGAAGCAGCTAATATCGGGTTGAGTAAGAAAGGGATAAAGGCTCAAGGTAGACTAACAGGTATTACCGCATCGATATGTGTTGTAGCTGCTTGGTATTGACTGATTACTGTATTGAATACCCTGAAGCACGAGGTTGAATGCACAGTTTATTATGCTGAGGCTGAGATATATCGGTCCCAGTTGGTCGATATGTGGCTATTGGAACGGAGAGATGGCCGTAGAGCGAGGGTGGCTGCGAAGGTGATAACCAGAGCTCGGCAGATCTGATGCGAAGAGACGAGAATCTTCCTTCAGTCGATCTGCTCTTTTATACGCACTGCCCTTTCTCGGGTAGAAGCATCCGTGTGATATGGAGGCGTTTCTGCCGACGAATTCCTCAAATCAGCTAGCTGATAATAAGAAATGTACTGAACGTCTGTACTTACAACGCCCGCACGCTCGCATCGGAAGCATCCGTCGAGGACCTGATGATGCAAGCCAGGAAGATCAAGTACGACGTCATCGGACTGACCGAGACAAGAAGACACCACCCCCTACACGCCGCCTGACTCCGGAGAAGAACTGTTCCTCGGAACATGCACAGCAGGGGAGTAGGCGGCGTTGGTGTCCTCGTCAACACGCACTTGGCCATGAACATCGATTCGTACGAGTCTCTGACAACCCGAATCGGACGTCTGCGACTGAAGCGATGTGGACCCGTGCCAGCTTTGACTGTATTCGTCGCGTATGCCCCAACATCCGACTACGACGACGAAGAGGTCGAAGTCTTCTACGTGGAGCTGGAGAACTTCAATATGGAAGATCACACCTTCTACAAGGTGATCGTCGGCGACTTCAACGCCAAGATCGGGCCACGAAGGTCGCCGGAAGAACTTCACACCGGAACCCACGGTTTGGAGTGGAACGAGCAAGGTGAAACGCTATCTGAGTTTATCATGTCGACCAAGACCATCCATGGAAACTCACAGTTCCAGAAGCCTCCCTCTCTACGATGGATCTGGGAATCCCCCGGTGGCCAGTTCCACAACGAGATCGACCACATCATCTTCAATCGCAAGTATTGCCTGACCGACGTCTCCGTTGTCCCCAAGTTCTACACGAGATCGGACCACCGCCTCCTTCGCGCGAGGTTTCGCTTTTCGCGTCAAGAAGAGATGGCCGCGAAGTTCAAGAAGAGGAATCCCAGAACGACCATCAACTGGGATCTCTACACCTCTTTTGTCGGCCTTTGGGAAGATGCCGTCATGGACAACGTCGATGAGGAATACGACCGCTTCGTGCACCATCTCCACGATAGTGCTAAGGGAGCCGAGAGCTTGAAGACCACCAGGAGACGCCTGTCTCCGGAAACTCTCGAGCTGATACGCCAGCGTGGAGTAGCACGAGCGTCAGGCAACTACAACTGACGTCCGAGCTCGCGAAGTTATGCAGAGCCGCGATAAAGGAGGATCTTAAGAAGAGAAGGGCGGAAGTGTTGGCTGAAGCAGCAGAAGCAGGTTTGAGCATCCGCAATGTCCGCCGGAACTTCGCCAACTTCAAGACCAAGATGACCGCTCTCCGACGTCCTGTCGGAACCGTCACCTCTTCCAGAAGGACCATGGAGAAGGTCATCCACGACTTCTTCTCCGATCTCTTCGATAGCCACGTCCGCCTACCCCCACGCCATCTTCCGCAGGATGGATACGCCGTCTCCTCTGTTCTCCCTCCCGAGATCCAACATGCCATCACGTCTCTGAAGAGACGTACAGCACCCGGTCCCGATAGGATCAGACCCGAACTCCTGAAGAACTTCCCGCCAGCGCTCATCAACACTCTGGCGCGGCTCTTCTCGCGCAACATACCTGTACCTGTCGGAGTGCAAGGTTCCATCTCAGTGGAAAACCAGCAGGACCGCCTTGCTGTACAAGAATGGAGACGTACACGACATTGGCAACTATCGCCCGATCTGCCTGCTGTCCGTAGTCTACAAGCTGTTCACTCGAGTGATCCTGAATAGGATTAGCAGAACGCTGGACGAAGGACAGCCATGCGAGCAAGCAGGATTTCGGAGAGGATTCAGCACGATCGACCACATACACACCATTACGAAGCTCATCGAAGTGTCGCGAGAGTACAAGCTGCCGCTGCGCCTTACGTTCATCGACCTGAAGAAGGCATTCGACTCCGTCGAAACTGAAGCGGTCATCGACGCCCTGCTCACTCAGGGTGTTCCTACTCAGTACATCAGAGTCCTTCGAAAGGTGTACAGTGGATTCACGACCAAGATCTCACCATTCTACAACGACGTCCTCATCGACGTAAAGAGAGGGGTTCGGCAGGGGGATACCATATCCCCGAAGCTCTTCAGCGTCACCCTCGAAAACGTCATGCGCGAACTAAAATGGGAAGACATGGGAGTCATCTTCGCTTCGCTGACGACGTCGTACTCATAACAGCGAGCATCATCCAGGCGGAGCGAATGCTGGCCGACTTCGATCGTGTATGTGGGAGCGTTGGACTGCAGCTGAATATTACGAAGACGACGAGGAGCGGACAAGTTTCTGATGCCCCATTCTCGCTCAACGGAACGAACATCTCCGAATGTTTCAGCTACGTCTATCTGGGTCGCGAAGTCAATATGGCCAACGACCTAGCGCCAGAGCTGAGCAGGAGGAAACGAGCGGCTTGGGGAGCTTTCAAGAGCGTCGAAGAAGTCGCGAAGAAGACGAAGAACCTCCAACTCCGTGCCCACCTATTCGACTCCACTGTTCTTCCTGCCCTAACATACGCCTCAGAGACCTGGGCTATACGAAAGCAGGATGAACACGCGATCAGCGTCGCGCAGTGTGGAATCGACAGGACGATGCTCGGAGTGACACGACTCACGCAAGTGAGAGAAGGCCTCCGGAGTTCCGAGCTTCGCCGACGTTCAAAGATCAGAGACGCTGTCGCGTGGGCCAAGTTGTCGAAAATTAGGTGGGCCGGCCACGTAATGCGCTTCGCAGACACCCGCTGGACGAGAGCCGTCACCGACCGCATTCCGCGGGATGTCAAGAGAACACCAGGACGCCCACCAACGCGCTGGTCGGACTTCCTCGAGAAAGCCCTGAACGACCGTTATGACGCTCTTCGTGTCTCTCGAGCGAGGAGGATCCATTGTAGCACTCTGGCACACGACAGGGACGAATGGAGACGCTGCTGGCGCCCGCTCGAGCAACTCGATGATCAACGGGACGACAGGTGATGCTGAACGTAATCAATGAATGAATATTAAACATTTCAGCTATAACAATTTATGTTAGAGTTCCGTTATAATAACAGTGATCTCGCGCTTCAGGTGCAAGCTTGGTGTGACCGCCTGGCGATGTTCAGACTGAATTTGAACGTCAGAAGACCGAGTACCTAACGACTCACGCAAACTTATCCGGCTCCATGAAAATTAGCGGCAATGAGCTTGCACCCACGTCGGTTATCACTGCCTGGGTCAGCAATAGCGCCCGAATTGGTCTGATGGTTAAAGTGAACTCGCGTGTGAGCGCAGCTTGGTCCAAGCTGCGCTTACACGTCTCGGTGATAGGTGTACTGTGTAAAGGCCCCCACAGACTTCTGCGGCGCCACTCGGCGGCGCCGCTGCCCTATGCTTAACCATAGGGCAGAGACGCAGAGCTCGCCTCCAGCGGCGCCGCTGGCCGACCGGCGGCACCGGCGGCGTCGCTGGCGGAAATGACTTGAATCATTCCACCCGGCGGCGCCGCTCCAGCGTCTGTCTGTCTGCGCTCTGCGCTCTGCCCTTTCGCGGAGGGATCCAGAGCGGAGACGGTCGATGCGGGTGCGCGATCGTCATCGGGGCGCGTTATTGTTAAGCACCAGTCGGTCCCCACTAGAAACAGTACAGTACCTCGCCGTCACCGCTCCCACTGATGATGAGTCAAGCCGCTGAGCGGCGCCGCTCGGCGGCGACGCCGGTGCCGCCGGCCGGCCAGCGACGCCGCCCAGCGACACCGCTGAGCGGCGCCGCCGAGCGGCGCCGCAGAAGTCTGTGGGGGCCTTAACAGGAAGATTCCAGAGCGCATGAAGAAAAACATCTGTAGAACCGTCATTCGGCCAGCAGCTAGGTACGGCGCTGAGTCTTGGGGCACAATACAATACATACCCTTTGATGGCACAGTAGTTTTGCCTTGCGCTCAGCCGTTGCCATGCCATTTCTGAGCAGTGTTTTGTTCATCTAACCGATGTCAAGAATATTCATGTTAGAGCTGCCAAACAGTCCTTCTGTCATAATTATATGACTATTTTTAATTGATGAGCTGATTGTGTTCAATAGAAAACTAGTGTGAAACAGTGCCCATTTCCGTTTCCGCCTTTCGTTCCAAAAACAGGCGGAACACGGAACGGAACGGAAGAGCCCAAAATGGTCGGAAACTTCGGAGAACACGGAAACGGAAATTCCGTACATTCCTGATCGGTGCTATCCGGGTTTAGAATTTTAATGTGTGTCGAGAGAGGCTGCGACAAATGGGTAACAGAGGCAACGGTGGATATGCAGCTAGCATTTCGATTTGAACACAACGGTTCCCCCGTGAAGTCACATGTAGGTGGGCATAAGCAGCGGTTCGTTCTCTAGAAGAGGGGATAGTGTTCCACCTAACTGTATCGCATGTTGCTATTCCGTCGAAGTGCTATCTGCCTTGGTCATTTAACGCGAGAAGGTAATTCTCATCACTCTGCATCAACGGTGCATACATAGTGAAGGGAATTTTTTGCTGCCACCGTTCCTATTCATTGTCGCGCATTGATTATTCACCTGTATAACCCTATTCTCACTTTTTTGCTTGCTTCATAACAGTCTCTCAGCCTCAGATCGCACGTGGCCAACCCGTCGGTTGAATGCTTCGTGTGATTTGCCCGGTGAACGCTAATCTACACCGTTAATTCGATGTTTGGGGCAATCAGCTGCCCCTCTTCTTTAGATCCTCTTCAACAATTCGCCCTGCACTTGCCCGATTCTTTGGATCTGTGCTTTCAATCTTATAGCGTCATAAGTGTGAGGTTAATGTTACGTGTGTACTCTCGCACTACCGCTCCTACTGGAGCAGGAAGAATCGTCGCCTGGTGAACGACTTATCGTCGCCCTTGGAAGCCAACCATGCTATCGACGTGAAGGCAAGGCACTTCTTGAGTAGTCCGCGTGTTATCAGCAGTGCAGGCACTATAGCGGCGGTCATGCCGACGTGAGCGGCTGAGTTCTGACTCAGCTCCCCTCCCGGGCATTGTTTGCATTGTAGTGGAGAATACTGAATCAGCACCGGCCTAAATGGCGTCACCCATCGATCGCTGCTAACATCTGTCCTTAGAACGTTAGAAAGCATAACGCTGTACACGGACTGGATCCGCCACTTAGCTTTTCACTTCCTCGACTAAGAGTCTGCTATATATTGTTGTCCACTCCTTACCAATCCGTTTAGATTGAGCCACGATTTTCACTTCAGTAAGGGCACCTTGAGTATGTTCCTTCTTCCAAGGCGATCTGCAATGGGCGCCATGGAAGGGCGGCGCCAGCTAGGCTGCAGTGGGAGAAAACCTTGGTTGGCTACTAAATGAAGGATTAAGGACGGCGTTACTCAACCTTTTTGGAATGGAGGCGACTTGGATGCGTATTTAGCCATTCAATGATGATTTGTGATGGCAATCCGATTAAAAAGTCAGCGCTTTATCTTTTCTAGACTGGTTTCCGAGTACAAATTCATCGACCCCGGAGGGATGAAGGACGTGGTCGGCCTGGACGGGAAATCCGAACGGAGAACATGGTATCGGGTGCATGCGACAGCTGGCACCTTCCCCGAACACACTACACGCACCCCTGCTGCTAAACATTTGTACGTCTACTAAATATCGCCATACAGATGTCGATTCGTCCAAGTGTGAGCGTCACCGAGAACTGCTGAGAGCCTGAGCATCAATACTTCCAGCCCTACTCTTCCATGCTCATGCGGCAATCAACTACGAGGCAACTCTGATCTAGATGGGAGTTTTGCAATGCGCTTGTTCTGCCGGGTGCCCCAAATTTACTTATTGATGTTTCTTTCTGTTCGAAAGGTTTTTAATCCCTCAAACGTAGCATATTTTTAGCATATTTTTCTTGGGGGGGGGGCGAAAAAGCGGAAATCGTGGTATAGGTTCGCGCTAAAATCACGGGCGTGTCGCGATGCGTACTTGGTTGCAGTGTGAAATCGTTGAACGTGAAGCTTTGCACCCTAAGAATAAAGGGTTTTTCTACACCCCTTTCTTCTTGGCGCGGGTAGCGCAGTAAGTTCTGGCATACACCCTGGTCAAGGTTTAGAGTTTCTTTCCCGCCCAGGCCAACCAAGCCTTCCGTTTCTCGTTACGGTTACTAATTGGTAACAGGCTTCTCTGGGAGGGATGAAATAGTGTTCTGTTCATCGGCTCACCAATGCAAGTTTTTGCACAGGCAAATCACGATTCTAACAGCCTAGACGGCATCACTTATGTTTAGCAGAAGTTTTGCTTACCTAAGATTACACAAAAAACCTTCAGGAGAACTGTTGTGTTGTTACGAGCTGAACCTGAACGTTCCTAGTCACGTTGCCTTTTTTGATAAGAATATTTCTTGCCTAAAACGACCTCAAAATTAGAAATATGTGCTGTAGAGGAGTACAAATTAATTCGCGATCACCCACCTGTCCGTGCATTTCAAGAAGTCGTACCTTTATTGCAACGATCTTGCCCCCAGCACAGGGCCAAGCTTTTCCTCTCCAGAAGTAGGAGTGTAAATTTTCAGCAAAAATCGACCACCACGCTGGCCCCTGCCCTGGCATCAGAATACATCTAGTAGTATAAACGCGAGTTTCTGCCGATCGTGATGATCGAATCGATGGCACCTTATTGCCAAAAATTAGAGCTTGTCTTATAGTTAGACAACATCAAACAAATCTACTCAATTTTTGTTTTTGTCTCAAAGTGTCAGTTTTAGGTATTTTTACGTAATTTTAGATAATCAGAGCTGTTAATCAAAGGGAAGGTTTAGCAAAGGCAAGATACGTTCCGTGGATTTTCTCACTGGAAGATTTCATTCTTATGACAGTTATGCTGCCAGTCGACTAAATTTCAAGATACTTTGAGCAATCACAAGACTTTCCCTTGCACGTTGGAACATATTTTCTGCTATGCTGTTCAGGATTAAGATTAGGATTTAGGGGACTTAAGATTAGGCCTAAAGCGGTCACAACTATTTAACAACTATTTAAAAAGTGGCAACATTTTCTGAACATTATGTGTTCTCGTTACGCTACGCAATCCTGTGGAATTCGTGGCAGTAGATACGTTTAAGTGGCCACTAGATCTTTTCTGCGACTTCGAGGAAACCCCGGGTGCTTATGCCAGCAGGCAGCACGGCTGGTTTGTCTTCGCTTCCGCAACTATTCGTTCGCTTCCAATCAATCCCCTGAATACGTTGGCTGCATGGAAATCGGACGGCTTTCATATCGGCGTTCACTGCTCCCCGAACCACTGTCGGTCATGCATGTGCCCGGCTCGACAAGCGAACGGCGCCGGAGCGCATTCATGAATATTCCATTCATGTGGTAGGAGCACTCCTAAGCCTCGGCTTTCGGGGAATGTCGTAGTTCCGTCCCATAATGAGCGACGCAGGAATCCGAGAAACATAGTCGCTTGGTTGCTACTTCACTACACCTTCACTATACTCCACTCACGCCTACATTTTGCGGAATGCAGTACAACCAGTCATAGTAGCAGAGTAATGAAATGCTACAGAGATCAAGTGTCTCGTGCAACAGCGTTGCAAAAATATGAGCGCAGTAGGTAATAAAGAGAAGGGGACTGTTGCTAATTGGCACGAACATTTCGCTAAAGTGGATGCTCTCGTTTTGAAACACTAACCAGGGAAGGGTTTCAACTTTCACGGAACTTTGAAAGGAGATCTAGGTGGCTGGATGGAGCCTGAGATTCTGACTACAAATGGCTAATGGTAAATTAAAACTGCAAAATGCATCTCTTGAACGAGTTCTGACCTGTTAAATTTGCTGGCTTAGCGGTTCATTAGCGCATTTTATCACCCCGCTACCGTCGCTTGGAGTGGCTCCGTGGGAGGTAGGTCGTGGGTTCGATTCCCAGTGATGTCATTTTCTTTTGCATGCTGTGGATTATCTTCGATGGGACATTTCATCCTCGTCTGCAACACATATTTCAGTAAGCACATGGTGACAACTATCATTTGATTTGTTTATCTGTTTGCAGGCGGAAAGGTGCTGTAGCTAAGCTTTTTATCCCAATATCAAAGAAGTCAAAGAGGATGCCAGATTGGTGACCAGCACGCCAAATCCCCAAATAAGAAATTTCGACAAAATCGGTGGTCACGATCCCATCCTGCCACTTACTCATACCTACATGCAACTTACCGAGAGCAGCTCTCCACCCTCGACAGTCACAAAAGAAGAACAACCACCGGTGCCACCTTGAGCAGGCGCTCGTCCTGTGTGCATGTCAGCGCACTTCACGCTTCGCCCGTGCAGCTGACCGTCCAACCTCACATGAACGAAGCGTGAGGAGCAGCGAGCCTGCCCCGATCGCTATCAACGCCCTCCCTCTTACCCCTTCGCTACATATTTCAACGCGCTTGAACACCGTAGGTAAGATGAGCACTCAACGATGAGGAGGGTAGGGGGGGCAGGGATGGGGTCAAGATCACCGATTTCACCTCTATTTTGTGATTACGTCGGAGTTAGTAGGAGTTATTAGCAGTGTGATCACGAATCGGGCACCCGTATTTGAAATTTTGGTTGATTACGGTAGTTAATGGTAACCATGGGGGAGTAAAGGTAAGGAGAGCAGAATCACTGGTTTCGCTCACACACCGCGAATGTTGATTTCCTGATGTGCTGACCCCGAATTTGGCTTCTGACTTCCTCTATGTTGAGATCAAATTTTTACCCAATAGAGGAATGCGTCAGCTAGAGTGGTAAACGTTAACAGGTCAGGAGGCGCATTTTTCAATTTTAACCTCTAACGCCTCACACGTTTGGAGAACTACTGCGAGCTTGATCTTGTTGAACATCGTCTTTGATGCTGATTTTGTCGGTCTTTGATCGACCTTCGAATACAGGAATAGAAGAAGCGCAGACAATCAGTGATAGTATTAATATCAACGTCAGCAAAACAATTACTGCATTATTACTTGGTTATGCTGCACTGGGCGCGTGTAGCGCAGTCGTAGGAGGCGCGACTGTTGCGTGCACCCGATACCAGGTTCCTGGTTCGGATTTCCCGCCCAGGCCAACCAAGCCTTCCATCCCTCCGGGGTCGGTGAATTGGTACCAGACTCGTCTGGGAAGGATAGAGCGCTGACTTGTTCATCGGCTGGCCACCGCAAGTCATTGTATGGCCAAATACGCATTCATGTCGCCTCCACGACATCCCGTAGAAGTAGAATGCGCTGGCGCATCCCAGAAGGGATTGAGTAACGCCGTCCTTTATCCTTTATTTTTATGTTGCACTATTATTACTGCATTCATTTAAAGATGCCTCCCTGGCTTCCTTGCCATATCTATCTATCTATCTATCTATTTATCTATCTATCTATCTACCTATGCTAATTATAGGACTGTGTTATCAACAGGGATGTGCGGAATTTCCGTTTCCGTGTTCCGAGTTCCCGTTTCCGGCCATTTTGGGCTCTTCCGTTCCATTCCGTGTTCCGCCTGTTTTTGCGCCGGAAGGTGGAAACGGAAATGGGCACTGTTCCACACTAGTTTTCTATTGAACACAATCAGCGTATCAGCTACAAAATTTCTCCTTCATATAATTGTGAGAGAAATACTGTTTGACAACTCTAGCATTAATGATCTTGAAATTGGTAAGATTACAAAAAACACTCAAAAATGGCAACGGCTTGGTGAAGGGTAAAATTAATGTGCCACAAAGGCTATGCATGCATTGTATGCTAAGAAAATGCAATCAACATTTGAATGATCATGAAATTCTTGATCCACTAGTTACAAATAGCTACAAAAACATAGTAAGCATAGAGCGCAGTATCATGAAACAAAGCGTTCAGAGAAGGTTTTGGCAGTTGTCTGCTCCAAGATTACATCAGTATTTCTGACCAAAGGTGCAAATTTCAATTTTTCATTTCCTTAGGTGTGATAATTATCAGTATAGAGTTATGCATAACATTTTTTAATGAAACATCACGAATATCTACCGGGAGATGTTATTTTATTGACTTACTGAATTCTGACACAAAACTGTTGCTTCGAGAACCATCTAGGAACTGTCCAGCTGGCCGTAAGGTTTCTATGCTGGCAGAGACTGAATATTCCTGCGGAGGTATGGACCCACCATGACTAATCAGTCATCCAGTTGTCATCTTAGATCATCTCAGAATGAATTCTGAGTACTAGTTTTGGTGATTACAATGTAGCTGCTAATCTTGAGTATGCAGATATCTGTGCAGTCACCAAATCGTCCATGATGCCGCAGGTTTCTAAAAGTGTTGAGAGGAATCACTTTCGTAGTCGGAAAATCATCAAGGTGGCTACTCCAGTTTTAGACTTCACCCGAGTCAGTTTTAAATGCGGGTCTGTAAGTAACCTCAAGTTGTTAAGTCGGTTAAGTCTATCGTTCAAAAAATATCAGCATCAAAAAAGTCAGCGAAAAACCCGTCGCAGAAACTAGATATGGAAGACTGCATGCTGAAATAATGAGAAATAGTGAAATAAGTCCTTGAATTTGTTTACGTTTATTGCTCATCCATAGCTAAAAGGTTATCATAACAGCATTATGAATTCATGCTTCGTTATGTTATGTTATGATGAGGATGAGGATTATGTTATGTTATGATGAGGATGAGCATCAATCTGTGGAAGATTCCGCTGCTCGCAAAGTTCTGAACAAGAAGAGGTGCAATAGAAGCCGCTTCTGACGCCGTTTCAGATGCACTTTTTGAAAAGATGGCGAACATGTGTCATTTCCGTCTCCGCACTTCGTATTCCGGTTCCCGACCATTTTTGAGCGTTTCCGTTTCGTCTTTCGTCTTCCGCCTTTTCCAGAAAATTTTCCGCAAATCCCTGGTTATCAACTTATTTTTTTAAAACAAATTAAGTATCAACATACACTATGCTGGAACAGCAAATTGCGCGTAACGTTATATTGTACTGCTGGTTGTTTTCAACGACTCATAGGTTTGTAATGCTTGTCTGCCTCTCTAATAAACGAACAAACGAAGTTTCATATGTATAAAAGGGTTCCTCTGAAAAGGGAAGGATCTGAAGCGTATGTCTGAACAGGGGGAGCGAGTCATATGGAGAGAATCCTCACGCTTATAAGCTTTTCTTTCAACTGTAGGCAGATTAAAAAATAGAGGCGATCCTCCTTCTAAACATATACACATACGTCCACCTTATCTTATAGCAGAATGGTGTTTTTTAATTATTTTATGATCTGTGCTGTGAGGAGGAAGGAATACAACTGAAAAGCTCACAATTAAGCGAGGCGTCGTCGCACGTCCAAAGATCCAAACACCATGATAGACGATGTGCTTGCAGACAATGAGGTCCACTTCGTCCTCGTAGAAACCGTAGATCAGACGTGGATCTCAGACGAATCCTATTCTCCTCGAAGATCCTTCTTGTGGAGATGCGGGCCGACGCTACTGCCTTAGGCCTATGTTATACTCCCGCGGGAACATCCGCGGAACGTCTACGGACTAAAGGCCCCCACAGAGTTCTGCGGCAGCGCCGCGGCCCTATGCTTAACCATAGGGCAGTGACGCAGAGCTCGCCGCCGGCGGCGTCCCTGCCCTATCCTTAACCATCGGGGCGAGCGGCGCTGCCGCAGAACTCTGTGGGGGCCTTTATAGTTGCGCCGCCTCGCGGCGCGGCACCATAGTAGGAGGGGGGGGGGGGGGCGGCAGCGATACTCAAATCGGCGCGTGCGGTCGGAGACCTCGCCGCTTCACTGGCGGATGGGACGAGTTTTGCGTGAACGCGCCGAGGCTGGGTGAGCTACAGTGCAAGTGCATGGGGGACGGTTAGGATGCACTGCTGGGCACATACGAGGGAGGAGGAGGATAGAATATCTACAGTTTGTCACGGTGGAGATGGGGATTGGTTAGTGCTAATCAGTGAGTGGAATTAAGCTGCGTCAAATGAGTGGGAAGGGGTAACTGGTGAAAGGCAAATGATGAAGAAGATCGAACAACAAACGTTAACGATGAAGTTGGATAATGATGAGGGGTTTTAGAGGGGTAAAACTTTCTTTTTAAGTTTAGAGTTGCATGTAGGAGAATGTTCAATTATTATTGAAATAGATTACTCATTTGTGGAGAAAAAAGTAGTAGAACTAGTATCTTTCAAGCGTTGCCTACAGTGATTACGAATTTAGAAACGATACCCTGTGTTTGGAGGCCGAATGCACAAATAATTAGCGACCTATAAAAATTGGACTCGCTGACCTTTTCTGCAACAGTTTCAAGATTTTTGTGGATTGCCACCCTTCCGTCCTTCACATTGCTTCAGTCCTAAAATGTGTGAAATATTCATATAACAGTTAATCATGCTAGCGATGTCAAGATTTATGGAAAGTCGAACGTGGACATTACTACATATTAATGATCATTAGCCCGAAGCATAGCAAACGTTTCACGAGTTAACCATTCCTGATATCAAATTGGTCTTGTTACAGGTACAATTATCAAATTCGATGCTGTGAGATATTTTGGGACTTCACCAAAAAAAACATGAAAGGTCCTTCGTATAATGTGAGAAAAATGAACCTGATAACGATGGAAGCTCTAATCACTATCCAATATCCCTAACTCGACCAGAAAAGCTTTTTGGACAAGCGTTGGACGATCTGAGAACAAAACATTGTGAGCATCACATGCACGGCTGAACTGAACCTCACCAGATCTCTCTCCTCATTTAGTATAGGTTTCATCCCATTTCTGGGCACTCAGAAAAAGTAGGAGTAGATATCGATCGGGCGGCGCGAAAAGTCGATATCTATGGTGATCGTGGCGGTGAAAGTATAAACTAGGGCTAAGGCGACAAGGAGTACGGGGAAGACTCTAGGACAACGTCTTCCGAAGTACAACCGGTGGACTCGACGCCAAACTGGCTTCACAGACTCGGCATGAGAAGAATGTCTCACGTTCTTGACCCGATGGACTACGTGCGTGTGGAAGACGAAATGCTGACTAGTCGATCGTATTGTGGGAGACGAGACGATGGACGAGGTGGATCGCGAACAAGTCAAGCCCCGGACAGTGTCGTCGCGATTGAATGGCAATAGTCGGCTTGATGGCTATGGCGAGAGATCGAGATGGGCATTGATGCCGCCGCATGAGGAGTGATGGTGGGCCATCAACATATCTGGGTAAGTAACGGGGTAATCACTTAAAATTAACCGCTGCTATGGTAACTCGAGGTAAATTGAAATTCTTAAGTAGAAGGTCCAAAGCCTTATCGGTGTGCTACTCACTTTGTACGTGGCTTCCATTTATCCGTTGTGCAACATTTATGGTATCCACCGCTCTGAAATTTGGCCGCGAAAGCCTGCTTTTAGTTCACGCAAGACTTTCAACTGTGAGTACGTTTCGCTATATACTGCAGCTGTGGAGGCAGCGGATTGGCGGTGAGGAGGACCGGTTTCGCTGGATGACCTTCCGCCACTCGCCCCTGAAGTCTATTTAGTATGCGTTCGATTGTTGTGGCTTTTCGACGCAGAGTTTTGCAAAAACCTCTCCAGATTGATGGACAGAATGTGCAACCCAGGCGAATGACGATTTTGCCCAGATAACTGACAGTGCGGGTTCGGTTGAGTAGGCGAGCGCCAACATCTTTCGAACCAAATGGGAGCATAGTCAGACTGAGATGTCTAGGAGCATGAAGTCGGATTATCCCCCTGGCTCTGTTTGCTTCGGCTGCTTTAAGGCCCGTTTATACTTCGTCGACGCGATGGCCACGCAATGAGGCCAAATTGATCGATCGCGTCGCACAATCAATATGGGCACTATACGTGGCGTCGCGTCGCGCCGCGACGAAGTATAAACAGGGCATTATGATCTCGGTGATTGCCGCGTTGGTGATTGAGCGAGCGGGAGGAGTGCCGCGTGAGCTCTAGCACGCGGCTGTTCTGGCCTCTGCCGCGTACGCGGCTGCCGCAAAAGTGTACGGAGGGCTTTAGGCGGCACTCTTCCTCAGCTTTGCAGCCCACTCCGTCGCCAACGCGGTTTCATTATCATTATTATCACTTCATGTGCTTAGTGTGCATGCAATAAATAAATAAACCAAATAATTTATCATCATCAGGTTCCATCCTAGATCCCGCCACGATCGGCTAGAGCCCAGACAGAAGCTATCGGCAGCAAAGCGGCAGCAGCAGCAATAATGCCTTGAAGTACTGCTGCCACTGTGCCTCGTTTGCGGCAGCTACCGCCGTGTGGGCGGCACCACGTCTGTCGCGTAGACGGCACGCCAGCGGCAGTCCGGGCTGGGAGTTTTGCCTCGCGAGGCGACTCTGCGTCTCTGCCCTATGCTTAAAGATAGGGCTGCCGCGTTGCCGCAAAAGTGTGCGTAGAGCTTAAGCTAACGATCAGTGCCCATTCCCTGGAATGACACTTGCTTAGTCCACTACGGAATGAATATCCTACTGTTGGCCAGTGTTGTGATTGGAGACTTAGGAACGGATCCTTTTTCGACTAACATAGCGAAGGCAAACACTAACATGGAACGTCTGTGAAGTTACCGGACGATTCTCAACAAGACCTGTGTGAGTGTTATGGTCCAGATCAGGGGTGTGCGTAAATGGAGTCTGGAATTTCGTAAATCACAAATCGTAATTACGAAAAAACGTCGTAAATCGTAAATCGAGAGCCCTCACGTGGAAAGCACTACAACAAATTCTTCAGAGTTCTACTTGCTAATCCTATTTAAACTGATCCTATTTTATTATATTTATTGTGTTATTTTCAGCCGAAGCCTGACAGTTTTCTTCCCAACCAACTTTATTAGGAAATAGCAGTGCATTCGAGGACTAAAATTCTACACTATGTACTGTCTAATAATTGTCTGCATTCGCTCGGCTACCCTTCGCAATTTTGTAGGGTAGACCAGAAGTGCTCTGACTCCTTCTTTTAATAAGTCTCAAATTTGCTTTCACACCACTTTGAATATTCATTTGCTCGGTAATATGGCGCACAATGTTAATCCATAGAGACATCAGTGGTTTAATCTTTCCATGATTCCAGTCAATGTCTACATCTGCAAACACGAATTATTTTCCATCACTTCTTGCGTCAGTCGTGTTCGAAGGTGTCAGCATGAATCTTTATTAAGAGACTGAGTAGATGTTCCCTACAATATAACTTCGAATATCTTTCTGTGGGTTGGAATGGAACGTTCTTTGACAGTAGGAATGCTTACCTTGCTGGAAAAGGAGTCCAATCTCCCAATGAATTCACTTTTTATGTAGTGTCCTTGCTTATTCTTTAGAGCAGTTCTGGTAGCAAATGGCAGCCTTTACAGTGTTAGAAAAATGTAAAAGTCAGTTAAGCAAAGTGATAAGTCGAACGTGAGAGACCTGTGCACATACGGTGTCTTCTGGCATGGTGCAACATCAGAACATAAACACTAAAACGAACAGAGGGAATGAGTGAGACCTTTAAAGTCGGCACATCTCTATAACCAGGCTGCATAGCTTCATTCTTGAAGTTAGAGAGAGATCAGAGATCACATTTACGAAAATTTTCGATTTACGCCCCAAAATGTCGTAAATCCTAAATCGTGAAAAATTTGCCAAAAATCGCCGTAAATCGTAAATCGTAATTACGCACACCACTGGTCCAAATGGCAACAATCCGTCGCAAAGTGACTTATGGAGGGCAGGTCGGGGGTAGGTATCCTCCCCACACAACTAGTGCTAGTCATTTTGTCACGTTCACGTCACGTCACGTTAGACTGAATTCGTGCAAGCTTTCGATTCCAGCCCAAATATGGGTCAGAATTTTTTGAGCACGCGCGTTAACTCGGTGGTCTCCAATCCTCTCGAGCCCGCTGCAAGTCGAAACGAGTTTACTAGACGACAATCTTTTGCCATTCTTTGACCGCTTCGTGTCTCGCAGCAACACCGAGACTCGCCCTAGTGTTCCAGCACTACAATTCATGTAGGTCGTGTTGAGAATCGTTGTTCACAGGTCTCCCTTGTAAGAGCATATTGCTAATCCAAGGCTTCGCGACTTGAAGGCTACCAAAGAAGAGGAGATTTCGGAATTCGTGGCATTTCGCAAGTTCTGATGTTTCCTGCTAGGTGGAGATGCCGGTGTCCTTCCCTCGATCTCGGCCATATTTATTTATAGTACGTGGATATTCACGCAGACAGAACCAGTTATCCGAAAAGACAATAATAGATAAACACAACGAGAAGAACAAAACATGCATGCATGATAGATGATTAGAAATACACCACCCCAATGAATCATCCTTTGATGTACCTGTCAATGAGCTTTTTCAGTTGTGAAATGGAACTCGGTAGACCATATTTTTTAGAAAATTTTAGAAACTCAGAACCAGCTCTTTGGGTAAACCTCCACTTGTTTCATAACATGAATACCGGCACTGAAATAAACCATGGGTTCGCCCAAACACGTCTACCCTTAGCTGCTGGTCAAGCAGACTGCGAAATTCCCGTAATGCAGCAGCGACAGAGGAAACTGTTGAAGAGCAGCGGAAACTAACTGCAGAATGCTCGCTCAGAAGTGCAGAGGTCAGCTATGGGTCGAGAGCGTCGGTGACAAGACCAGAGCAAAGGCGTCCACTCCGACTTCTCACGTCCCTCGCCGGACACTCGCCCTCAGTGGGAATGCGATCCGCTCCACTGCCAAGCAACGCCGATGCAAACACGACGGCGTCGTTGTGCTCACGTCGCCAGGAGACAGGAGACGCTCTGGGATCCCACGGCGCCCAGGCGCCCTGCGGGAGCAGCAGCGAAGGAAGACACGTGTCGCTCCACAGCCTGCCAGGTCATCTACGGCCCGGCCCGCGCCAGGTGCACACCCGGACGACGGCGGTGCGATGGTCGCGCGCGGCCGTATTCCGCCGTGCCGACACCGCCCGCCCTCTTCGCCTTGTCGTGGTAGCGCGAACGGTCGTCAGTGGTTACGAGGCGACGGTGGCTCCCCGGCTCGTCAGTCCTTCCGTCGACAGAGCTCGTCCGCGTACTCCGCGAGAGGAAACGCCGCCCGTAGCGCCTCCGCTGCTGCCCACACCACGATGAACGAGGTTGTGGAATTTGTCCGCCGAGCCTGGTCGTGGCTGAAAATCCGTGTGCTATGGCTGGTCGACTTCCTTTCCTGTGAAGAGCGCGTCTGCGAGAAAGACGTCGAAGGAGGTGAGCTCCTCTTTGGTAGCAGTTTTCCCTCGCTCCTTCGCCTGACGCCCATTGTTTGACTAGAGCTGCAGGAGTTCTTCCTCTTCGTGTTGACTTGAACTCTGCGACAGGCTGTTTCTCAAAGTTCTGCTTCCCCAGTCAGCTGTACCTTCCGTTTTCCTCGGTTTCCACTTCTCGTCACTCTACATCCTTTGTCGGGTTTCCATGCAGGAGGAGATCATCTTCAGAAAAAGACAGGAACCATCTGCTTTTCGGTCTTCGTAATTCAAAAATTGCAACGAGTTTTAGTTTTATATCAGTTTTACTGAAAACGTGCTGTAGGTTAGTGCCGTGGTGTCTATTCGAGTGTGGATGGTTGTTCCTTCTTTCACCATCAATTCCCTTTTATTGGCTTTGAGAAGTAGACTGCTGCAGTAGCTGTGGTTACAGACGTTTCTCTCCTGACTTTTAGAGCGTGCTTCTAAGCTGCATATGGAAAGCACTGCCAGCAGTGCTTTCACCAGAACCCCTCTCCCGCAGGCGGAGCGCGATCATGTTCTGTTTGCTTACGGATCGCACTGACCTCTCCCTCGCACCGCAGAATTCCTGTTCCCCGCCGCGTTTTGTAGGGACGGCCTTTCTCGGGTCCCGCTTTTCACGCTTATTTTTGTCCCGCCGTTCCTGCGGCTTCCATTCTGCCCTTTTCTTCTGCTTCCCACTTGGTTCCGCTCGGTTAGTGCTCAAGTATACAACTGCTTGGCTTCGATGTCGTTATGTAGGAGTAGTTCAATTTTGGTTCTGTGTTGCCACTCCAAACTTCACTGCTGCATCGCGCGCAACACTCCTTCTCGAATGTGTATGAAAAGGAGCCATTCACATGAGTATACATTTTAGAACTGCAGACGTACTTCTTCTATATACAAGATTAGCCTGTAGGTAACAAAAACAGGCTAGCACATTGAGGGAAATCAGAGAAAGGCTACGTTGTCATGTGATTTCTCACAAACCTCTCCACGTTCGTTGAGATGAGCTAACCAGTAGGGTCGTTATGAACGAAGCGCGCGGCTTTTGTTTTTTTTTCCTTGAAAATGGAAATCCAAGCATAAGGTTAAAAAAGGAAACAACTATTAATAATCAGAGAACCTAGCGAATACAGGAATAAGTCAAAAAACAACGACAAACTTCTAAAACACGCCCTGAAGGTACCGGCCATCAAGTCTTTTGTACTCACGGAATTTTCGAAGTTGTCAAAAAAGAACACAATGCTAAATTCGTTTTTTTACTGCGTTTAAGAGGAGTTGATGTTCTGTAATTTTTATGCTTGAACCACCTTAACTTTTCCCCTCTGTCTAGGAGGAAAATTGCAGATCTCCTCCTCACAACAGCACAACCTTTGAATCAGTAGTGCTCTTAAAGTCATTTATCAAAAATGTTAACATCAGAGCTAAATTTTTCAATCATTTTTCTGTTGTTTTCGGACATTGCTGCATAAGTCGGCCATTTTTGTGCATATTTGGCTCTCGTTCTCTATCTTCAGAGACATAACAACGAAAAGCTTGTTTGGTTGACCACCAGCTTATTAATATTTTGTTAATGTCAGCTGAACTCTATGCAGTCCTCTCTCTGTAAACACAACACCGACGGTCTGCAAATATTTTGCGTTAATCGACGTCATCCACACAATTTATTCGCGAACACAACTGAATACGCTACATGCAGATAGGGCGCGTGCTGGCGCATCGGGGGTGTAGGCTGTCGCGTGCACCCGATGCAAGGCTCTTGGTGCAGGTTTCCCGCCAAGGCCAGCCCCATCACCCATCCCTCCTAGGTCGGTGAACTGGTACCAGACTGTGGGGAGGATAAAACAGTGACTTGCTCATCAGCTCGGCACCGCAAGTCATTGTTTAGACAAATACGTGTTCAAATTTCGTCCACAGCATTCCGTGGAAGTACAGAATGCGTGGCGCATACCAAGGGATGTTGATGATCTCCTTTGTCTGTTATTCTTCATAATGCAAATGATACAGCGAATATGGCGCTTGTCTGCTCATGTCGCTGTTTCTAATCGATGGTGTAAATTTCACCCACATGGAGTTATGCACTTGATTTTTTGTATTGTATTGTTTTTGTATTGTGTATTATTTTTTTAAGTATTGTCGAACAGTTAAGTTGTTATTTTGATTGACTAGGATTACTTATAACTTATTCAACTCTGAGACAAAACCATTACTTCAGCGAGCATCTACGAACTGCCTAGCTGAGTCACCTCCATATCAGCAACTTTTTTGACTGTTAACGACAGAATGTTCCTCCGCAAGTGTAGACCCACAATGAATAAGCTTTCTCCTCGGTCCCGGAATGGAATCTAAGCACAAGTCTTGTGAGTGCAACCTAACTACTAATACTGAGTGTATGTGTGGTGTATGCAGATGCCTGTTCAGCCACTCTGACTTCAATCGTGCTGTCATAGGTACATACATTTCGAGACCATTCAAGAAGCTTTGGGAAAGGGGAAAGTTGGAGAGACGCACCAACTCAAAACTAAAACCGCAGGCATAATTCGACGGACTTCTCAGATCTGATAGGCTTCTCTCCATTTCATTGAACTTAAGAGGGAGGTAGCGCTGCTACTTCTAGGGGCTCTTCACTCTGAAGGCTGTTCTTGACTGCCCTGGCATCCTTCGCCTGTGAGACACTCTGGAGGCGGAGGGGGTAGCAAAGCCACAGCGATGCCATCCCGGATAACGGTGGCCGCACCGGCAGTGCTGTTCAGTACAGACACTACCAACGGGTCGTATGTTCTTAATACTAGACCGAGTGGGCGACCAGACTGCCCGGGTCTCTTCAGCGCTTGGGTTTTCGGAGCCTGATTCGTCGCCTCTCATTGCGTTTCAGTGACCGAGTCGAGTGATCGCTGAATGGTGGCCGATGAACAGACTGTTCTCCATCGGGGCTTGCCTTCCATCAGGCTCTTGGTGGCGAAATTTTATTTTACGCGCTTTGCCTCCTCTGCTGTGTGTTTGCCGTGTTTTGAACCTCTTCGCATTTTCAGTGAACAAGACCCTCAGCCCTGCCTAAAACGACGAAAGCCGAGCTCACAAACGTCACATATAGTGTTCGCCATACCCCTCCGAGTTTTATCGAATTCATGGTACTTATGGTAGCACTAGTCTTCATTGGAATTTGGGAGTGCTCCCGTCGTACAGAGCACGAATAGATCCTGTTGGAATCTCTCAACGAGGCCCTGACTTTTTGTTCTAAAACAGGAGCAAGGTGGGCTTTAGTGTTGGATTCCTCCTGAAGGTGTGATGCGCACAGCTGTTTGCAGATATAGCTCCCAAATCCTCTTAAAATCTTAAGAATTCTGTTCGGTTTTCTACGACCATCTTTCAACATATGCTCATGCTCATCCTGGTGTTACCTTCATTTCTCATTTGTCGCAGTGCTGAACTGAAATCCGAGATGGCACGAGTTTTTTGATCGACTGACGTTTCGGCGATGTCGCCTGCTTCAGAGCCTGAAAAGTCCAGACATATGTATTCTGAGACTATTATGCCAAACACTCCCACGAACTTTGCGAAAATTCAAAGACCCACTGAGTAGCAACCCCTCCAGCAGAGAGAGTCAGCACCAGCCCATCATTTAGAACATCAGAGGAGGCTTCACAAGGTGAAAAGATCCTAAAAGCGAAGCTGATGTAAGGAGTGAGCTGCGGGTTGTATAGACTACAGTTGTGCTTATTCGACTATTCGAATAAATATTCGAGTAATTTATTATATTATATTATTCGAATTCGAAACTTCCTGGCTTTCGAATACTCGATTTCGAACGGAGAAGTTTCGAGTATCCTTCTGCTGCAAAATCACGCATTTTTTTGCCGCTTTCCGAAACCGACATAATTTATACAGTTTGATTTGACCTCCCTCCTTTCGCACCGGATGGTCGTCCCTACTGTTTAGCCGGGTAGTGACATGATCTGCGCTAATTGCCGGTCGTTGAGCACCGAAGGCCGTGTAGTGCGCTACTTCTGCGACATCGACGTCGTAGCTGCGCGGACGATGGCGACAGTGTGTCGAGTGAAAGAACGACGTTTCGAGGGCGCTAACTATAAATTGCTTGACCTCGACATGCGGCTACCCTTCGCTGCGGCACTCAACCTTCATCCCTCCAGACGGCAACGTGACGCTGCTTTCGGGAGCTCAGTCGGAGTGGAGCAATTACCAGAATTTCGTAGTCGATTTTACTGCTTTGCCATTAGCCACAGAGCTCTGCATAGCCGCTTCCGAACAGAACACTTTTTCGTGAGGCTCTTTCCGAAGTTCGTTCTCAGTGAGCTCGCCTCTTCGAAAATACTTCGCGTTCCTTCGTTCCGCTCAACTGGAACGGCTTTCACTGCTCGAGCGTTTCATGGGGTGTTGTGAGGGGCTCTTGGAGTGCAGGTTTCCGTCGCTTTTTCGAACCCTTCTGAAGCTTTCAAGTTAACCAAAAAGGGTCGGCCTTGGATAAAGAAGCATTGCTGCAGCCGATACGCAATAGGTCAGTTGAGGTGGAACCGTGAGATCATGCATTAATTAAAACACGTAATGTAAAACGAGGACCACAGAGAGCCGATGGCTCCTTAAATATCTCCATTCTTCGTATTCGGGTCAACTTTTTCTCTTAGGCTTGGGTTGTGAGACCCCGTAACTTCTTACATGCTTCACTGGCCAGGAACTTTACCAGGTAGTCAGTGCGTAGAGTTGGATGCATCTTTGGAATGTGGCAATGTTCATGTAATCTCTAAGCGTTTGGTCTGGTGTTACGCTAGGATATATCTCTGAAAATTGAGCTCAAGTTCGTGATCAGGAACTCTGCATGTAGAACGAAAAGTGAAGTCCAATCCAGAAGTCGTATGTTGCATCCAGTAGTCGATTCGGATAGACCTCATCTTTGCCATCTTCTCCCACCCGACTCTTTCTGGGATAACAGTTGGCTTGCTGAAAATCAAAGCAATGCCATCAGGTCATCAGGAGAGCCGCACCTTCTCCGGCTCACAGTAATAACCTGCCAAGAAGTGGCTCTAGAACTACCGTCCTACCCGTACCTTCACAGAAGTAGTGACTCATGAAGGCTGCCGATTATGACGTCGACTACCTGAAGGTGCCTTCATTAATTCAGTTGTTCGATGGCCCTACCAAGAGAAGAAACGACGCAGCTGAAGTTGGATGAACATACTGAATGCTGCTGAGTCGGTCATATAGCCTTCATGCGGTGAGGTGTTTTGTGGTCTGCAGACACATCACCCGACACTATCAGATGGTTTCAGGATGCCACACTTTGTGCCTTGTCCTACACATCTCTTTAGTTCATGGTCGGCATATGCACCTTCCCCCAACTACAAGAACCACTGCTATGAGGTGGCAGCTAGACGTGGACTGTTTTCTCACTCTTCTCAAGTGCGGGTGTTCGTTCGCAGGAAAGAGAGTGACGGCGAGCAGCTACCATTTGCCGTGTACCTTGGACTGCAGACCAGCTGATTGAGTCTTGAATGTTGAGAACGCAAGTCGATAGAATCGTCGGTCGTCGGGTCTCGAAGGAACGCTGATGGAGAGGAACGCATTGCTTGGCGCTGTTCCTCTCCATCGGTCCTTCTTCCCTGTAATCTCTTTCACGAATGAAGGCAGCTCCACAGCGCAGTGTCACAACACTGGTGCTCTTCCCGCGGTCTTCCCATTCGTGTCTGCCTTGCTGGCGTCATCGGAATGCTAATCTCCCACAGTGGCAGAGCGCCTGGACTCCGCCCGCCGCAAACATTGGTTTATCGCATTTCACACGCGTGTTCCACATAGATTAGCCGCATCGGAGTGTCGAGATGTTTGAGATGGTTTGCCTACCCTCGACCCCGGATCGATTCGTTTAAGCACGGATGGAATACAGCTCTAGCTGCAGAATAATCACTCCCCCCACTCCTACGAAACTTCCTTCAGTGGTTTCCGATTTCTCATGAGATCTTATCGCTAACTGTGAGAAGGGACATTCACCTCACAGATCCCGCTTTGTTGTTCTGCGGGCTAGAAGAGGTCAGATCCCTGCAGTTTGTGTTATGCTTCGACTGCTGGAGCTCTCGCGTTTCTTTGTGAGTCAAGGTCGTCCTTCGTGGTCAGAAATAACAAGGAGACGGCAAATGCCTAGGCGAGATCGGCTGCGGCTGTTCTACCTAGATCTCCCTATTCCCTTCTCAATAACCTTCCATAGCTATCTTTTGTAGAGAGCCTCTCCTCAACGTTAGAATGAACTGACCAGAACATTAGCCAAAGGGAAATTTTAAAATGGAAGCGGACACGATGCTAGTACATAACTCAAAACAATGAGGTACGAAGGATCAAGGACGGGAATAGCATTCCCTTTTTGATGTGCCACACATTCTACTTCTCCAGGATGTTGAGGGCGAAATTTGAGTGATTGAAAAAAAAATTGAAATTCATTGAGTGCGTATTTGGCCTATGCAATGACTTGTGGTGATCAGTCGATGAACAAGTCAGTGCTTTATCCTTCCCAGACAAGGATGGTGCCTATTGGCCGACGCCGAAGAGATGGAAGGCTTCGTTGACCTGAGCGGAGAATCTTCAGCGATATTAAGTGGATATGAACTTGGCTGTATATTCCGAACCTTTGTGATAGTTTATAAATTCAATGATAGCCGCCCATGATGTACCCCAAGGGGATAACCGACAGACGTACGCAGTACATTCCAAATAATTCCTAGTCGTTAGTGGCGAACCAATTCAACTGTATAGTGGTGGAGTTGATGATAGATGTGGATTCGCTAATTCCATACGCAATCAATAGCTTTTGCAACATAACCGTGGTTTATAAAACAAACATTTTCACGTAAATAATTTATTTGCGTCAGCGGGCTCAACATAATTTTAAATTTCTTGTCACTGCGTACTTTTGCAACACGGACAAATAAACTTCATGCAACATATCACTGCGCTCTAAAATGTCTAAAGAGTCATTTTACCAAATGCCCTTTTTAGAAACCTATTGTTAGCTCTCGAAAATTGCTTACCGTTCTAAGCTTTAAATTGTTTCTTAAAGTCCTCTAGCCCTGATATGTTTATATATTCTTACAAGGTGGACTCTAATATATAAAATAATCTATAAAATAAATAAATAAATTATAAGTAAGATTATCATAATTGACAATAATATAATAAATATCAAAATATAAATTAAAACAAATGAAGAAAAAAACCACGGACAAAACACTTGCAAGAGTCTGTTCAATTCTCCTTCAACTCATCCTTAGGAGAAATGAGACCGGCGCCCACGATATCGCTGCTGAGCGGCTTTTTTTAAAGAATCAGTGTTTCTAGCGCAACGACCGCCCTGATTCGCATCGATTCCATGTTCTCCAAAAGACATTGCGAGCACTGTTGAAGGCAGGTCAGGCGAGAGGGAGAATGGCCGTGACGGACGACCGCCAGGGGAGATGTGCACTTTATCCACTTCACGGGCTGTCGCCTCAAAGAATTATGGCAGCACTGGTTCCTTGCACATCTGGAGCAGCGGCTTGAACAAGCTGCAGTTCTGTTCTTGGCATATGTTCTTAGCCGTCCAGTTTCCTGTCTCGTAACAACCGGCTGGTGCCCCCAAGTCGGTGGCCAAGCATTGCCTAGTATGAGGCCAGTCTAGAACTGCGCTCTTCTTCAGAAATTTATATGAATACTCCGAGGACATGTACAGTGTCATGGACGTTCGAAAGGAAGCAGCCAGCTGAGAAGTTGTCTGCTCCACTCACCGGCTGGCACTGAGCTTTCCAAGGGCCTCCAAGTTTCGCTGATTCCGCTGTGTTCTTCACTGAGCGCAAACTCGTCCTCTCAGCCCAGATCACTCACTGCGAGTGCTGAATGGAGCGCGTTCCACTCGTTCTCGGCAGAACGCGAGTCATCGGTATGAAATTATACTTGCAGATCGCCGCGTTCGCTGTGCCATCTGCGACGGGCGACGAAGGCAGGGAGGGGGCTGCTGCAGCGCTTGCCTGTCTGAGGGTCACTCCTAGCGACGTTGAGGAATGGGAGCGGAGGTTCCGCCCGAACGACCAGAAATCACCAGGCAAACAATGGCCTTTAGTTGAATTTACAAAGTCATCACGTAAGGACATCACGTCCCCGGGGCCTTCTGTTTGCTTATTACAGACGAGAATGTAACGTCATTATACCTGCATAACGTGGTGATACGACGGAGATGTTCACAGTGCAGTTCCGCGGTGCAGTGTATCTGACACAAACTGGGCACGGAATGGGACGAGAAGTGCCTGCGAGCTCTCCGTTCAGTCAACGCTCATTTTAAACCTTTCCCTTCATCTGCAGTTACTGCAATCCAGTTGTCGATTTGCGATTTGATGCCCAAGTGAGCTCCACTCGCTCTTGTCGGCCGCCGCTATGGTCCTGTGGGTCCACAGGAACCCGCGACGCCTCTCGCTCAGCTCTTTCGCGAAGCAGTACGACCAATGTGTTGTGTGGCGTCTCGATGTTCTTCTGACACATCGAGGCATACGAGGAAGCGAGTTTGAAAATCAGATAGTCGCTGCACTCTGTAAACGGTCTAGCCCTAACTTCTGCACGCTTTCTAGCGTATCCCCACTGCCGATCCTGTTGTCTCACCGCACATTGCGATCACAAAAGGCGAGAACTGGGATATAACTACAAAAGGAAAATGAGGAGAGCGGACTGGAAGAAGACCACACCAAGCGGTCACAAATGAGTAACCGTGAGGGTCAGCTGGCTCTCCGGGAGAGTCAATAATGGCACGCCTACCTTCATCGCTGTGGTTTCCCCCGGATATCAGTTTACAAGCTCGGGTTAGCCGGTTACCCGCCGGTTACAGCTCCTTGCTCAGGATTCAAAAAGATATGGAGCTGGGTTGCATGATATACTATGTACAGTTTTATGTATCGTTAATGTGCAAGCCAAACAATGTCTCATTCATCCGGGATCGGTGAACTACTACTTGGTAAGAACAATAGATTCTCGTCAAGACATGTGTGACAAACCTAGCGGTCCGGTTTGTCAGCTATAAAAGAAGTCCCTGAAGATCTGGACCCGGAGTGGATAAAAGCACAAAAAACTCAAGTAATAGAGTTTATCTTGCATGAATTTACAGTCTACAACATTACACAGAATTATACATTTCATACAGACAGGCTGGAAGAACAGGAGAGATCCTCAATGCCTACGTAGGGAAGAGAAGCCAGATCGGCCAAGGAGGCAGCCCAGGTGCCGGGGAGGCCGCGCTAGTAGTTTCTCGGACCTCCTCTTTTATAGAAATTACCCCTAGGAGGGTACTGTGGCTTCCGTGAGTGGCTTCGGGGTGCTGCCGAGCTCGGTGAGAGGAGAGAAGGAGCGGTTTCTCCGAAGAAGCGCGGTTCAGTGTTGTGTTCTAACCCCCCCCCCCCCCTACACATGCAATGAAATTGTTATGATGGGATTATTCAGAAGACTTTTCCGGCGGAGCTCTACTACTTCAGAGCCTGGAAAGGCAGGAGATGTTGGGAAAATCACTCGTCCAAAGGTCGTTCCAGGTTACAGTAGCTTCAAAAGTTGGTCGTAAATAACAAATGGGGGGAGCAATGAAACTCATTTTTTAAGTATCCAAAAACTAAGTTCAAATGGCTCTCAAACGGAGACAGATGTTGGCGGTTGAGAATAATTCACTCCTGAAACCTGGGTAGTTAAACCCAGGTGGATGCTGACAGACCTCGAGGATATCGCGGATGTTATGTGCGGCCAAACAACGCCGGTGGTGCAAAGCGTAGCATCGCTGCCCGGAAAGCGGAAGGTGCTGGTTGGAGTCTCGCAAGGCGCAAGAGTTTTGATCGCGCCAAAACATTCTGTAACAACATAGTTCACTCCTCATTCGCTCACGTCTGTCCCCAACCGAAGTTCGCGATGTGTCGTGTTCCTTTCGAATGTCCTTGGATGATTAATTTCTCAAGCTTCTGCCGCATTTTCCAGACACTGAGGAAGAAGATTGTGGACGGATAAATCCTGGTTAACAATCTTTGTCCTGATTGGATCTGACTTATCACATGTGATACCACATGTGGAAAGAAGAAAAAACAACAACAAACCGTTAAAAGCGATCAGCGTAAAACTATAGGACATAATCAGTCCATGTGTGAAAGCGCATTAACCAACAGTGGTTAAGAGAAAGAACAGAAACGGTCAGCAACAACTAGATGTCGTTATTACCAGGAGCACGGATAGAAGATTTTTGAATTGTGTTGAACTACTAGGAACTTGCACCTTTTTGCCCAGTCTGGAGTGCTCCGATCGAGCTCTGAAAGCGAAAAAATAACGTCTAGGTGTTGTTCGTGGTTGCTTAAAGACCAACTTTCGCTCTAGTCCCCGCGTACGTGTGCGTGTAATTGTGAAGAATTCGTGAGGATTTAACCCCACTAATGTTTGCATTATTTTACGCATCGTAATGAGATCGTTTCTTTTTTCCTTCTAAGCTGGAGACTATCAAGCTTTAACATTTTGTTTCCAATAAATCCACGAGTAATGCTGCTGTATGTGAACCCAAGGGCACGAATGAACAGCTTCTTGGTGAAACTATTCTGGACTTTCTTTTTCTTCGACCGTCAAACTGCTATCTGACGCTATTGCTGACCCAAGTGTTCAAATACCGAAGTGTGTGCAAGCTCAGTACCGTTAATCTTAATGGAGCCGAACTCGTTTACGTCAGTCGTTAATATGTACAGCCAGGCCAATCAGTTTTAGAAATAAAGGTCGGCGTTGGTCGACTCCTTTCTTCCTGTTTCTGACGCGACACGCTGTCTACTTTCACGGGATATCGTGAAGGCAATTTGAACGTGCACTTGACCTATACAGTGGCTTGTGGTGGCCAGCCGATGGGCAAGTCAGTGCTAGCCCTTCCGGACAGGCAGTTCACCTAGCCCGAAAAGCTGGAAGGATTGGCGTGCTTAGGCAACCAGTTGGAGGAGTTGAACTGCCATCCACATTTTCTAAGAGGCCAATGCTCCAATATTGCAAACGCATCTCCACCATCAATGGAGACTGGATATAAAATACTTAGAAAGTTGTTCCAATAAAAACAATTCGTAACTGAATTTAAGATGCTGCCTGCTGTCTACAGTAAATCCACTTCCGTTTTTACGTGTTCATAAGTAAACTGTGATGCCCGGCTGAGTGAGCATATCACTAAAGGGACACCATTGTAAAGGATGTAGCACAAACGTCGATGACAATCAGTTCTTTTCGAAACACGCCAGGTATAGTCCGAATGTGCACGTGGTCTACGCACTGCACCGCCGATAAACGGTTCAGCACGTAATGTACCTCGGACACGTCTGCTACAAATTTACCGACCCCGGAGGGAGGCACGAGTGGGGTGCCCTATTCGCGAGACAGACTTCAGGTGCACTCGTGCTGCCAAGTAGACTGGGCCTCCTCGCGAATGCGTCACCCGCCTCTTGGTTTGAATGAGACTGCTAATGTTCTCAATTAGTCTTGCGATTTTAGAGACTTTTCTACATAAATTTTTCGACGCTGCATCCAAACCTGAAGTGTTGGTTACTTTGATGGGTCTTCGTTATTCGGCCGGAAAATCCGGATAACGAACACCACAATAGATAGTCCAAAACTCTCCCATAAACCAGATAACGGATGGCGTATAACGGTTAACACGCTCATGCCTGGATGGAACTCACACATACAGAGGCTTCGACGGTGTGGCCCTAACGGCAGAGTGCCTGGCCCACGTAAGTCGATGAACTGCTAACGAGCCTTCGCAGAGAAGAAGAATGAACATTCAGCAAGAAAGGGTCGGCCAGAAGCGTAAATGTTCTATGTGCGGTCAAGCATAGTTTCGAGGTTTGCGAAGGATTGCTAACTGCGAATGCCTCAAAACTGCGCTCACGGGAATCCAGAATCTGGGCAACCAATTGAGTGTGCGCGAGAAAGTGCTGCCGGCTCTGTGATTAGGAGCAGGAGCTGAAAAACAGCGCTCTACACTACTGGCTACACTCAGCCAAATGCTAGAGGGGTGTTCGATCCTTGGCCGAGCAAGTCGTTAGAGAAGATCCTCTGCCGTCTTCATGACGTGTAGCAACAGTCGGCTTCCACTTATTCCTCTAGCTGTGTATGAGAAATTTCTGAGACTGCAACCACATTTAATTGGTTGCAAACAGTATCCTTGCAGTCTCCTCCGAATCGCACTCTACTGACGTCCAGCACATACGAGGGCGCTACCAAAAACCGTGTGCTCATGTCCGTGCTCGTCAATAGCTGTATGCTAAGCGATTGGTAGAAGAAATCTCCCGATGGACTCTCAAACGTATCCCGAGTTTGTGTCACCGAACGTAATGTTGTTTAAAATTCCAGAAGTCAAGATGTGTGAATTTCACCTTCCTCTCCGCGGATGTGTGCAACACACACCAGTATAGTATCCAACAAGTATTAGCCGCTCTAGCCCGTGTTTATTACGTTTGCATAAGGCAATCGCCTCATGCAAAAATCATTTTTCGGTTCAACCATTCTCCTACCAATTGGTGACTAGCGAAGTTCCAACATGTTGTAGTATTCCAATGAGGCCTATTCCAACCATAAGTGTTGAGGTGAACGGCAGGATGTGGCGCAGTCGTGGTGGCAAGGGTGCGTTTGCGCGCCAGTGCATCCTACGCAGTCCTATGTTTTTGAGCTTAAGTAGGGATGTTTCGTTACCACCAGTTTGTTAGTTTATTCGAAGGATATGTCAAACTGCTTGCACTTTCTCAAGCCCTTTTTCTCAGCATCCACGTACGGGAAGAAACTCTCCTGCCATTCGCTTCCCGTGCTGCTCGATGTTACTCCTGTTCACCTCGTCTGACCAGCATTTGTTCGTTCCAACGAACAGTTTTTCTCCTTTAACAACGGGGTTCGTGTTCGACTGTTTTCCTTTGCATTTCTTGGAGTACTGTTAATGTATCACCAGGTATGCTTTGTCAGCGCAATACGCTTTCCAGGCAGGGTAACCTCATCGATGAGAAACGCCCAACGGACTGTGAGGTGGCCCTTTACCTGCTGAGTCAGCAGCACTGTCGGGCATGACTAGTCGTGGCTAATCTCCTTCGTTACCGTTATTTGCCAGGCAGCAATGATTCACTCTTTGCCGTACAACTGCACTATCTTTTCTGACCACCCCCCGATTACCCCACACCTTTCGAGTGTTAATGCACGGAATAAGTCGAAAGCTGTCCTGTGTTATCAGATTCGCCCCAAAATAATTTCGGATTTTTATACACCCCTCCTACTGCCTGTGCTGCCTGAAATTTAAAAAAAAAACTTTTGGAAGCGAATGGTGTGTAATTTGAAAACGCACGACTGGCTCTAGCAAAATTCCAACCTCCACTGGAATATCTTCCGAGATTTTGAACGCAGAATGCGCGAACTCAATGGTTTTATTTACGAACCAAAAGGTTTCATGGCTGAGCCGACCTGTGCACTTTGTGAATACTTTCCAAAAACCACAAAGACACCCAAAGATGGCTTCGCGGTTTGTCGAAATTCTCCACTGAACATTGAACGACTCGCGAAGTAATTACGCAGAGGTAGGAAGGGCTCCGTATAAATACGAACGACCTGCCAGCAATCGTTACTGCACTCGCAAGCTTCATTAGAAAACAAGAAAACGTCTAGCGGCACGGCGCTGCTCCATCGCACGTAAGAAGACCGATCTCACCGAAACTCGCCTCAGAACGTTTGCAGACAGGCTGATATCGGCTCGGTGGGTGCGGCGGATGGGGAGCGGTGGATTGGGCGTGTAACAGGGATGAGCGGATAACAAAATTTTCAAACCCGGATAACGGATAACGGATAACCTTGCCCAAAAATCGCCGGATAACGGAAAAACGGATAACGAACAAACAACAAAAATAAAACTGGGCTTAAGCTGCTCTGTTTTCAACAGCAGACATGGAACGTAACTGCTGTCAAATTATAAGCCTTTTCTAACGACTTTAATGGAGTTTTTTCTAAGCATAGTGCAGTCACCTTAACAAAGCGCTATGGGATTCTCACGAAACTGTAGTAAAAGAAACGCTTCTTCATTGCCATCCAAACCGATGCCGAGTTCGATTTGCGAACCACAATTCCTTCACCAGGTCCCGCGAACTGATATCAAACTCATCAGGGAGGACAAGTAGCAAAACCGCCAAGCTGTGAAACTAAAACTGTTCTGCAAACTCTACTCTGCTGATGTTTCGCCATGATCACCTTAATTTAAGTCTGGAAAAGATGAGGAGAGATTGAGAATTTGTTCATCCAAGCACATTTCCGTAGTTTTTGCCGTTTAAAACGAATGGGAAGAACGAGACAAAGGATGCGTAAAACAACCCAACTAACAGTTGTATGGAAACATTCATATGTCGCCCTTGGAGGGAGAGAATGTGAGACTCACTCTCCTCTTATTCACTTATTCATTCATACTTCATTGAACAGCAACTTGCCGGCATTTTGTCAGTTTCCATTGTTGGGTCGTTTTGCTGATCAATCGTCAGGTTTTCCTCTTGAAATAGACTGTGACCAAACAGAATGATCCTTGGATGAATGACTCCTTCGACGCCTCTTGACTTTTCTATGCTAGGCCGACTCAGCCGAATTAAGTCTGCATAACAGTCTTGGATTCGCAGCTTCACGCGGATCGATACTCTTGTTCGACAGTATCCCAAAATCTAAGAAGAACGTGGAATGAGATGGATGAAATACCAGCTTTTTACAGGCTAACCAGTACAAGCCATTGTGCAGTCCAAATACACATGCAGAGAGATATGAGAAACTAGAAAAGCAGAAGAAGAATGTCCCTAAAAGGCAATCTTAAATTAGAACGAAGCTCCAACATGCGCAGGGGGAACCAGTCTAGTGCAGTTCAATTGCACTGTTTAGATTTTTAATAGAGAGGATCAATTTCTGCTTGTTGTTTTCTGCCTCTTATGTTTCGTAGATTCACTGTGCAGATGGTGGATTTTAGAGAGGTGTTCCCACTTCTTGGCACCGGCCATTAGACCGAAGGACCACCCTCGACTGCGTCTAAGTATACCGAGGAAAGGTGTATGGATTACGAAGGCAATCTACGAGCTAATAAGAACTCACTGGCAGTATGCCTTCATAATTCATGGAACTTTGGAGGGAGTGCTAGGCATGGTTTGTGGAGCATTCTTTTCTCTGTCGAAACGTCTCTTTCGCTTCGTCAGCAGTCTTTGTTCACCCTGATACTTCCCCCTCCTCCTCCGCTCTGTCCGTCCCCTTCTGTCCTTCTCTCGTCGCCAGCGACCCCCGCTTCCCACTTCTCTGCCGGCATCTCCGTCTTTCTCCCAATTTCACGCGAAAGGGTCAATCAAGTTCGCCGTCTTCGATGCATGCGCTAGTGCATTGCTTGTCGCTTCCACACTGCTACCGCTCCGCTCCCCCTCCCCCTCCATTCGCCGCCATCCTCTTCGTAACAATTGCTTCTTAACTAGTTTTTGCGCCCAACTCTATTTCAGCCAAGGTCACAGAATTCGTCGCAGTGGACTCGTCATCGCACCTCTTCATTTTTTTTCCTACCTCGCTAGTGGATGGAGAGTTAATTTTTGGTCCGACTCTTTCGTGGTTTATTTCCTACTGCTTGTGTAACCCCTAATGTGAGGTCTCCATCTGCTACAAGCAGTATCTCCAACTTTCTGCCGCTCTTTCCGTTGGACTGCTATTCCGCTTTGTTGGCTTCAAGAGGGACGTCCAATTAAGCTATCGATTCTTTCGCCTATCGAGCTCTTCTGCTGTCCGACCGGCGACATTAATTGACAAAGGAATGAAACGCAGATCATTCGATAACGACTGTTTTATCAGCTGTGATATTTCTACTTCTGTGTCAGCGAGGTTTGTAGGTGGAAGACTCTATTCTAGGTGTGACGCTTCGCCGTCGTCAGAGGCACGACTTCGACTTTCCACTACTAACTGTAGCGACCGCTGCCCCTGAAGACGACGAAACGGTCGAAACGTCAGGCCTAGAATAGACTTTTCCACCTACCAACCTCGCGGCACAGAAGCAAAAATATCGCAGGTGAGAACGATGCCGCGGTTACAAGATGACAGAACATGGAGACTGAGAGAAATGTGAAAACTCTAAAGTTGCCATTATACGAATGGTTATAAGTATTATATGGGCCTATTCATTTTTTTCAATTTCACAGCACGTCCTCGGCAAGCTGTCGGCACAACGTCGGTGCAGCGGGCTGCGACGAGTGGCCGAGTGCGGCGTCCTGACACGATTCGTGGATGGCGATGGGAGTATAGCATAGGGCCTGTTCATACTTCGCGACAAGAGCGACTCGTCGCCCGTTCATAACACGCATATCGATTAAAACCGAGCGCGCGCCACCGAAAAGTGTTCATACTCGAGCGCCGTCGCTCCAGTCGCTCTTGTCGCTTTTGTCGCTCTTGTCGCTCTTGTCGCCTGTTCATACTTCGCGCCGGCGCCGGGAGCGACTGGAGCGACTGGGGCGACGAACGGAGTGCGGAGTACGTAATTACACCGCACTAGTCCTGGAAGGCGCACTAGTGCTGGAAGGAAACGTTTCCTGTTCTGCCGTTCTTCATACAAAGGTAGAGAGTGGTTTTATGTCTATTTTGAGTGTCACACTGACGATGTAGGTAATATGATTGTTCGCTTCTGTCTGTCTCAGTTTCTAACAACTTTTTTGACTAAAAATATGACTGTTTGCTTGTGTTTGTTTCAGTTTCCAGAAACTTTTTACTAATATAACTGTTTGCATTTGTCTATTTCAGTTTCCAAAAACTAATGCAATTGAATAGTTAGACGTGAACACCTCTATCCACTTGATGTTTTAGGCCACGAAGTAGACGTTATGGTGCAATTACGTACACCACACTACGTCCGTCGCCCCAGTCGCTCTTGTCGCCTGTTCATATTTCCGCGCGCTGCGCACTCTGCGCACGCTGCGCTCTTGTCGCTGCTGTCGCGAAGTATGAACAGGGCCATAGGCCTAAAGGCCCCCACATCGGGGGCAGACATAACTCCAACGCCGCGCGAACCCCCCCCTGGCGTGGCGCACGGTGCGGCTAGAAACGTCTCCTACATGGAGATGCGGCACGCCTTTTCCTTACTTCAACGTTTCTTGGAGATGGTATATGAATGTGGTTTCAATAGGACGATCAACGACAGATTATACAGGAATCCTGGTCATATGGATGGTTTCTAGCATCAGTATTTGCCATCTACAACTTCTTCGACCAATTTTTACCCGTGATTATGATTATACTTCGGAAAAAGGTCACTATCACCCATTCTCAGTTGTCCTACTGCAGACTGTTGCCTACCACATTCTGTGGGATCTTAAGTTTCTTGCTAGAAATGTGGTCTGGGAGCTTAAACACTGAGAACATTTCGTGCTCCGCGGCTAACCATGCGTCACCGAGCGTACGTCCGCGTTTCAGCGCCGCAACGTCGCACGCGGCTAGCGCGCGACGTTGCGGCGCTGAAACGCGGACGTGCGCAAATAGCAGCAGTAGGTCCCGACTAGAAATAAGCAGTAGGTCCCGACTAGAAATACGCTACCGTGCCGCTCCGTGTTGGTGTACAGCCCCTAAGTAATAGCTTAACGTTAGCTGATGACAAACTCAAACAAGTTAAGGCCCCCATACACTTTTTCCGAGCGGCAAGCGGCAAGACCGCGGGGGTGCATGACTCATCGTTTTCGCCGCCACCCGCTCGGAAAAAGTGTATGGGGGCCTTAACTTGTTTGAGTTTGTCATCAGCTAACGTTAAGCTATTACTTAGGGGCTGTACACCAACACGCTATTTCGTTGAGGTTTATCATGGGCGGCTGTCACTGAATTACTAACCCATCATTCATGTTTGAGAAATACTAATGGATTCAAAAGCACAGCAACGCCACTGCAGCCGTGTTCGAGATTGCAACGAAAGTGATAAGTACTACCGAGCCTCTTTTTACGAAAAGCTTCCGAATAGAATTGAGCGGCAAAGTCGAAGCATATGAAATTGCATCGACTTTTTAAATACTAACAGGGAACTGGACTAAGAAGGTGGCTTACTGGCAAATATTTTAAGGAAACAGCTCGTGTCGAACAGGTTCAGGGCCACGGAAGTCATGGAGGCTCAGACCAACATGACTCCCGTGGCCCTGAACTTACCAAAAGCGGAATCGTCATCCTGTCTCAATAGAACGAGACCAACAGCGGGTGACCAACAAGGGATTGGGCGGAATTTCTGCTCTCTGATTCCTTACTTTCTGCCATTTCGGGCAATTTTTCTGCTTTCGACTTTCTGGGAAAATGGCCGAAATTAGTCAGAAAACAGAAAATTGTCTGGCATATAAATTTTACCCTAGGAATCCGACCGCCAGAGGTGGCGATGTCCGTTCCTCCACGTGGTGCCACTGGAAACTACTCGCTCTGCGAGTTAAGCCGAACACGGACACTCGATTGCAGGCGACAGGCCCTTGTGACAGGCCGGCCTAGGAAGACCCATGTCACATCACATGGTGTATGACAGCTCAAGTGTTTCGAGATAGTGCTACGGCGTCCGCGGGAGCCGACGCGCACTCGCAGAGCCCGGCGAGTGTGAGAAGTATGCGAGGGTCCCTGATGCGAGGACGGCATCGGGGGGCAACTGAGCTAGTCCGAAAGTCCCGTAACGTAAGCAGGACCCGCGTGGCAACGCTGAATGTGGGTACGTTGACGGGCCGCTCGTGCGAGTTGGTTGAAGCACTGGAGCGTAGAAGAGTTGATTTCTGTGCGGTGCAGGAGACGAGGTGGTCCTGCCGCAAGTCAAGGGACATAGGACGTGGCTTCAAGGCCGTTCTATGTGGAAGTCCCAGGACCACCAGTGGTGTCGGAATAATCGTCTCCGAACGATTTCGTGACTCGATTGTAAGTGTCGAGCGCTTTGACGATCGATTGATGAAGATCGTTGTCGCCGCGAAGGAGCGACTCTATCACTTCTTCTCTGCGTATGCTCCGCAGACTGGCTGCTCGGATCAAGCCAAGGAAGAGTTTTGGAGCGTGCTTGATGAGAAGACAGCAGAGGTACCGTCGAAAGATGTCATCATAGTCGCTGGTGACCTCAACGGGCACGTCGGCGCGACGAAAGACGGGTACGGCTGTCATGGTGGGTTCGGTTACGGATCGCGTAACGCAGATGGTGAGCGTATCCTTGAATATGCGGAATCGCACAACCTCACCATAGTGAACACCGTATTTCGCAAACGCGATTCCCACCTCATCTCGTTCTATAGCGGGAACACCAGGACTCAGATAGACTTTGTCCTTGTGAAGGATCGAGACCGAAGTCTTGTCACAGACGCGAAGGTCGTGCCGTATGAGACGGTCGCCCCACAGCATCGACCGCTGATCTGTACTTTAAAGATCGCCCCTCCGAGGCTGAAGCAGGTCGAGCGATGCGGTGCACCAAGAATCAAGTGGTGGCGAATGAAAGAGAAGGAAGCAGCTGTGATTTCTCGCGTGCGGTTACCGACAGTGACAACTGTCGACGAAACTTGGGAGAAGGCCACCGACGCGATTCGTCACGCTGCACGGTCGGAGCTCGGCATCACGAAGCCTGGACGACGGAAGGTCGACAAGCAGGCCTGGCTGTGGACAGATGACGTGAAAGCCAAAGTTCGAGAGAAGAAGACGCTATATCACGTGTTTCTCGGCGAAAAGACAGCCGATAACTGGCGGAAGTACCAAGAAGCGAAGAAAGCTGCAAAGAAGGCCGTGGCTGTTGTAAAAGCCACTCATTATGGAGATGTCAACGAGAAGCTCGAGTCGCGCGATGGTGAGCGGTATCTGTACCGACTCGCAAAGAATCGCCATCGCCAGACCGAGGACATCGAGAAGTTCTTCGGCATCAATGATGAGAACGGCCGTCTTCTTATGGACCGCAAGAAGGCATTGAAGCGATGGCGCGATTACTTTGAGGAAATCTCTACAGTAGAATTTCCTCATCCAGCCATCCCCTCAACGGCTCCAACCCACGGCCCCGTTCAGAATATCACCGTGGAGGAGATTGAAGCGGCTTTGAAGAAGATGAGGCCAGGCAAAGCGACTGGGCCCGACGACGTGGCAGCAGAACTGTGGAAGTCGAAGTTTTGGTACCCTGCTGAGTGGTTGGCGAAGTTCTTTAATCAGGTTGTGGCGGAGAAAAAAGTGCCTGAGAGTTGGCGCCAAAGTACGACGATTCCGATTTGGAAGAAGAAGGGCAGTCCTGCAGACTGCTCCAATTACCGTCCGATTCGCTTGCTTTCGCACAGCATGAAGATCTTTGAGCGAGTTGTCGATGGACGAATTAGGGACATCGTCCAGCTTTCCAGCAATCAGTGCGGCTTCGTGGCTGGCTGTGGCACCATTGATGCCATACACGCCGCCCGCCTCCTGATAGAGAAGCATCGCGAGAAACAGAAGGCAGTGCATATCGCCTTCCTCGACTTGGAGAAGGCCTTTGACCGCGTACCGCGTGAAGTGATATGGTACGCCTTGCGACATCATGGAGTTCCCGAAGAGCTCATAGAGTGGGTGCGAATTCTCTACTCTTGTCCAAAGAGTCGAGTGCAAGCTGCAGCTGGAACCTCGATGGAGTTCCCCATCTCTGTCGGGGTACACCAGGGTTCTGCGCTTTCCCCACTCCTCTTTGTTGTCGTCATGGATGCCATCACACGAGATCTTCAGAAGCCCGTCCCTTGGACGTTGCTTTATGCCGATGACGTGATGCTCGCTAGCGAAGATCAAGGTGAACTCGAGCGAGAGGTGCAAGCTTGGTGTGATCGCTTGGAGCGGTTTGGACTCAGATTGAACGTGAAGAAGACCGAGTATTTAACGACGGACGTTACCGAGTCCAGCTCCATCAAGGTTAACGGCATCGAGCTTCCACGCACTGCGGTCTTTAAGTACCTGGGATCAGCAGTCGCGTCTGACGGCAAACTGATGGTCGAAGTGAATTCACGCGTGAGTGCAGCTTGGTCCAAGTGGCGCTCGTTGACTGGGGTGCTCTGCGATAGGAAGATACCGGAGCGCTTTAAGTCAAAGATCTACAGGGCAGTCATCCGGCCAGTAGCGATGTACGGCGCTGAGTGTTGGCCTGCGACCAAGGAAGTTGAAGCGCGCCTCAGCGTCATGGAGACGAAGATGCTGCGCTGGACGGCAGGAGTCACGCGCATGGACCGCATCCGAAACGATGCTATTCGGCAGAAGTTCGGTGTCGCGCCGATAACTGACAAGATGCGCGAAGCTCGCTTACGATGGTACGGCCACGTTCTGCGTGGAAAGGAAGATAGCGTCCGCAAGATAGGCCTTAAGTTCGAGGTGGTAGGAAAGCGGCCTAGAGGGCGCCCGAAGCAGCGCTGGGTTGATACGTTACATACGGACTTGAAAGCGGCTGGCGTCCACCCTGATCTAGCGCTGGATCGGGAAAGGTGGCGTCATGACACCAGAATAGCGGACCCCGCTACGAAGCGGGACAGACGCTGAAGAAGAAGAAGAAGAAGAATCCGACCGCCAGAGTTTATCTGTATCACAGCGTCGCGGTCTCTATAGCGAAAAAAGCGAAAAAAATTCTTACAAGGGAAAGGTGAGCTTTTGCGATGCTATTTTGGCAGGATGTAGGGGCATGTGAGCGGAGTCCAGAATTACAGTTAATTTTTACTGGACGCTTTTTTAAAGACTGGAAAACGAGGTGTGAAAACGTGAACGCAACACTCATCAACCCCTATGACACCCCACGAGATGTGCCTCGGTGGCGCAGTCAGTAGGAGGGGCACTTCATAGAAGCACACCGGCGGGCTTTTGAGTTCGAGTTCGCGTACTGCTACTAGTCTTGCACATATTAGTTTGTTGTTATTACACTTTCTCATGATCACAGGAGTCAATTTAAACCATCACTGCTTATAACAAACCAAGGCTGTCTATTTGCGCACGCATTTCAACACCTCTTTTTCAGGTCTCTAAAAAGGCGTTCAGCAAAAACTAACTGTAATTCTGGACTCCGCTCATACAGCCCTACATCCTTTCAAAATAGAATCGCAAAAGCCCACCCACCTTGAGTTGGGAATCTTTCCTTGTTAGGCTATTCCAAACTTAAAAATTTGCGCGATGGCTTTCAGTATGAATCACGCCATCCGCTCGCCCGATCTTGAGTGATTGATGGTATAAATGCTACCATCATGCAGTTCCTCCGCAGCGGATTTCACATCTTTGTCAGACTCGATCATAAGAAAGCTTTATGGTAGTTAGCGCTATGAAACCAGTGCAGATACAGATTGTCCCAAAAGAGTGTTGTCAGTGTTTGAGTGGTCATAAATGTGTGTAATGAACAGATGCCCCCATGCGCTCGTCCAGCATTTCGATTTTCTTTTGATTGTAGCAAGCAAAAAAAAACACACTTGTAAACGGTACACCAAAAACAGTTGTGGAAAATCACATGTCCTTTTTGCAGTTCCAAGTAAGCAGCATTTACACTATGAATTAAAGAAAATTCATGACACCTAAACGATGGCACGGCGTAATCTCACCTTTTCATACCTGCGAAGATTGCTGCTTCAGTGCACGTTGAAATAATGTTTGATTTATTATTTTGATGGCACAGATCAAAATCTCATAAAATTTCAAGTGCTGCACTCAATTTATTGGGGTAAGTGAATTATAAATTCTCAAGAAGAAGAGGGTTTCTTTTAATCACATGCCCCTTCGCTTTTGTTTGGGAGGTGTTCAGTGTGATTTCGGGCCTATTCAACTTAAGCCGGTTAGCGTCCAAATTGGCGGGAAATGGTATAAAATGTTGGTTTTCGTTAAAATGCGTCTTTAAATACAATAGAGAGCTAAAGCGATAACTTCGAAATTTACTGTTTTAAGGGAAAATTCTCTACATTTCCGCCGATCCCTCGTGACCAAGCAGCCTAAGGAGCTGGGTGCAGACCTAGTATTTTCACATCATGTACAAATAATGCTTCTCTATTCGACAGAAGATGGTTACTCCCAAAATTAGGCTACCATTAGGACCACGGACGAAATCAAACATAGGTCTCCCCGAAATCTTCAAGTGAATCCTATTTTTCGTTGCACCATAGATGAACTTGTTATTGGTTGCATTTGTCTCGCATGTGAATGGCAAAATCTTGAATCAGATGAGTGCGAGACACGCCGTTAGGTGTGTCGCAGCACTTGTATATCTAATAATCCTAGTCATTGCTCTGGCGACCGTGTATGAGTGCCAGCGATACGCAAATTTCTCATGATTTTCTCGACACATTCCTCCTTTGTGCATTCCTCACGTCGACGCCTGTCGTCCCGTTGATCATCGAGTTGCTCGAGCGAGAGCTAGCAGCGTCTCCTTTCATCCCTGTCGTGTGCCATAGTGCTCCAGTGGGTCGTCCTCGCTCGAGGGACCCAAAGAGCATCGATGAGTGCGACCAACGCGTTGGTGGGAGTTCAGGTGTTCTCTTGACACCCCGCGGTATCCAGCTCGGTGAGGGCTCTTGTGCGGCGGGTGTCTACGAAGCGCATTACTTGGCTGGCCCACCTAATTTCCGACGAATTGGCCAATGCGACTGCGTCTATGATCATTGAACGTCGACGAAGTTCGGAACTCAGGAGGCCTTTTCTCACTTGCGTGAATCGAGTTTCGTCTATCAACCTCTTACTAGAGAATCACAAAAACCGATAGTGGCTCTGCTAAAGAGGGAAAGATCTCACGCGTAGATCTCAACGAGGGAAGTGGATAGTACTATGAAAATCTCCATCTTTCATGTAGTAGAAAAACGCGTTTCGTTTTTGCAGATTCTTGAACCAAAAGAGCTACGGGCCCTCGAAGATGGGGACGGTGCTAGACCAGATGTTCGACTCCCGTGCTATGTACTATTTTTGCATTTTTTCATAACCGCTGCCTCCTTCGCCAGTTTGCTTCCTACACATCTCCTACACATTTATTTCACTCTAAATTGTCAAAAGGGTCAGATTCGTGATCAACACCCCAGATTGATTAACACTATATCCTCGACAGCCCTAGTTACTCGTACCTGCTGTAACCTGTCGTAATCGGCATTAATTTCAAAAACGGATGTCAGATTCGTGACTAGCACCCCAAATAACCCCCTCGGAAAGGTTTGGGCCAAAAATTTTCATCCTGTCCTCGACCTCTGGAGTCGTGAAAGTACAATAGTGCCTTGATGGTGGTTTAAATCAGCTTACTTCTTACACATTTATTTCACTCTAAATTGTCAAATAAGGGTTTACTATGAGCTGTGGTCCACTCACTTTTCCCAGTTTCCGATTTATACAACGTTTTGTGTTTTTCAGCGAATGTTAAACAGTGACCTCACAGCAAGTACGGATTACAGCAGGTACGGATGACTAGGGCTGTCGAGGTCATAATCACCGATTTTGCCCAGACTTCTCTTAGGGGGGGGGGGTTATTTGGGGTGCTGACCACGAATCTGACATTCGCTTTTGAAATTTCGGCTGATTATGGTAGGTTACAGCAGGTACGGGTGACTAGGACTGTCGAGGTCATGGGGTGTTGATCACAAACCTGGCTCTTTTGACAATATAGAGTGAAATAAATGTGTAGGAGATGTGTAGGAAGCAAATTGGTAAAGGAGGCAGTGGTTATGAAAAAATGCAAAAATAGTGCATAGCACGGGAGTCGAACACCTGCTCTAGCATCTTCGAAGCACCCCCGCACCCTGCTGAGCCACCGTCTCGCCTGGCGCTGAGCCTTTCAGCCGCGTCCCATACAACATCGCGCCCACGCGTGCACGTGGGCACGTGCTGACGGTGCGCTACTGTACCCCGCCTTCGAGGGCCCGTAGCTCTTTTGGTTCAAGGACTCAGCAAAAACGAAGCATGTTTTTCTACTATATGAAGGGTGGAGATTCTCGCAGTACTACTCATTTCCTCCCTTAGACCTACGCCTGAGACCCTTCCTGGTAAGCATAAAAATGGTTCTAGCCTCTGAAGGGTCCTATAAAAAATAAAAAAATGGTTTTATCTCTTTTCGGCCTGGTTTTCGCATTTTCGGTTGAGCTTTCCAGGTACAGCTTGCTGCACCTGAAGCGACTTTCTCGTAAAGCAGCATCAGCATAAACAGTTGCGAGCTCCCGCCGTCGTACCACCTCGACGTGATCGTTGCCTTCGTTTCGATCCTATGGTGTTCAACGCCATCTGGTGGAATTAAAAGACTCCTTCGCGCTAAATATCGACACAATGATCTCCACACTTTTTTGGTCGATGCTTTTAAAAATCAAGACTAGCTTAACCGTCTAGTTTTGGAATGTTTGCCAAGTAATGTGTGTCATGTAAAAACTCAGAGGTTTTGAAATGGATCTTCACTTCGCAGGGCCTGACGTTTCGATTTCTCGACGTCTTTGCAATATATTCCACCAAAGGCTTTACCTACCCGCCCTGGCAGTTCGGACCTATAGCTACCAACAAGGTCCAAGTGGGGAAGCGAACCCACCAATTGGATCCACAACAAGAGCCACTGTTCGCTCGTGTTGGTTCACCGGTAGAGGTGAATGGAGAATGCTCCGCACCAATGTTGACTATCGGTCCCTCTACAGTTCAGCATGAGGCACACTCGTAACCGTACAGATAAGTTTCCCTTTCAACTTGAGGATGCCGCGGCAGCCCTCACTTTTGGAGGCATAGCCCTGTTCGCAGCTAAACCCTGCATCCACGCTGCTCACCCAAACTCCCTCATGAGTGTGAGTGTGAGCTCTGATTTTCAAGCCTATGAGCGCCATGTCAGTCCTCAAAACACCTAAATCTCTACCAAAGTTCCTTTGGAATTCGAAAGCCTTTCCCGTTGAGACACAGAACACTTTTCTGACTATGGTCTTAGAGACAAGCTATATAATCGCTGCTTTTATCTGTCTGCTCGATGAGACACAAGTAGCTAGAGATCTATTTTGCTCTGGATCCGGAGTAGGATCTCGAGCACAGTTAGTTACATGCTATTGCTAGCCAAAAGCGAGCGGGGAGCAGACAAACAGAACTTGTAGTGTCAAAACTGCCCGAGTATCTGCTTCTTGTTCGCGCGTTCTGCTGTTTCCCTTTTTCGTCGCTGCACAGTCGAGCGGCCATGTCTGGCGATTAGTGTGTTGTGATCGGATTAAACTCCAGCGGCGTATTCAAATCGGTCCTTTGTCGACGCATTCGGCCCGTGCCTACTGAATATCACGAGGCGAATCAATTTCGGAGCCTTCTTGGGCTCGTCAATCAGAAAGAGACAAATTGATTGCACGCATAGCACATCCTCTGTACAGCACCGGTTCCAGCGAAATGTTCTGACAACCCTTCACTCCCTCCGTCTCGCTGTCTTCCAGAGGCCGACAATTGTCTCCATCGTCATGTAATGGTTTCGGTTTGGCCCTGCTAAAGAAAGCAGCAACAGGCGTAGCTCCTCAACATTGAAGAGCAGCACCGACTTGGAATTGTCCTTTTTCCACGCCTTCCTACCAACTGCTGAACTCTTAGACCTCGTGCATGCAGTGCACTACGCATCAAAAACACTTCAAATGGCTGAAATGGCTTATACATTAACAGTACCTGAACTCCTGACCTGCTGTTGAAATTAAGGCAATTTGGAACCAGTTTCATTTTTTTTTGTTGTTTGTACGTTATCCGGCCATTTTTGGGCAGAATTATCTGTTATCCGTTGTCCGGGTTTGAAAATTTCGATATCCGCTCATCCCTGGTGGTTACCCTCTCTTGAGCGCGTAAGCCCTCGTGCATACTTCCCGTCGCCGCGATGGAATCGCGACGATGAGTTTTGCAGAGCGACGCGAAAGAATTTGAACTCCTCAGTGCTCGTCGCATCGCACATCGCTCTGCAAGGGAGCGCGACGGTGATCCATCTAGGACCAACGCTAAACACCGCGCGTGGCGCGAGCAAGTATGCCGTGCCTGCGATGGGCACAGGAAGCCATCGCGCGTGCCGACCTCTACTGTTGCGGGAGCCGCGGCGAAGTTTCCTTTGACTATTCGATCGCGTGCGGCGGAACGGCCATGAACTAGCGCCGCGATGGAAGTGTGCCCCCGGCCTTAGCCCTGTTTTACACTTGCGCTGCCACGTGGCGCGGCGTGATGGTCGCCATAGATATCGATTTTTCGCACCACCCGATCGATATCCATTCCGATTATGGTGCCGCGCCGCGCAGCGGCGCAACTATATACCAGGGCTTAAGCGTCCTCTTCCATTGCTTTCAGCGGCAGCGTTCGCTGATAGACCTGCTTCCGCTAGTGTTTTATCTTGAATCGGGAATATTCCACTGAATCTCCGTTCAATAATTCATTGACCATGACACTACCTATGTCTGGTTTTCACCCTCCGCAATAGTGAAAATTTTTCTATCATTCCACATCTATACGAGCTGTTGTCCTTCCACTCGGTTGCTATCCGTGCTCCACATCTTTGCTTGATTAAATTTCCTTTCCTAATTGGAAACATCGGTTGCCCATGAAATCTCGCATCTCGCAGCATTTCGGCGAACCTTATTCCAAAGCTGAGCAATTTACGCCCATCTTTCGACCGCCGTTCCTTCAAAGCTTTTGTTCCTTTCTCTATGCGTTGTCCTTACCACTTTTCCCAGATTTGAGGAACAGCACTCCCACTGACGGCTGCGAGAGTAGAATTTTAGTAACATTAGCATCAAAACAATTGAGCAATTGAAAGTAGCGCCTTTACTGGGGTCTCCATGGCGTGTGGGGCCATTAGCAGGTCCATATCTGAAGTGCGTATCTAGCTGACCGCAGAGGTCTTTTCGGCAGAGCTTGAGCTCAGTGCAAACAGGAAACAAAGAGCGGCGTGTCAGCTCCAGTGTCTCTCTACACTGGTGCTCCGCCCCGGCCAGGAGCGTTGCCGCAAATACCTGCGTGTTCTCTGCGCCGGGCCACGCGGTGCGACTCGCCAGCAATCCATGCAAATGATGCGCCTCAATCGCACTCCGCATTTGCGGCGGACGCGAACGCCGCCCTCGGCTGACCGCTCGTCGAACTGGCTCCGCACAGAGCCTCTCCCCCCTTATTGCTCTCGCTCTCACGACACCGTTGTTTCTGGGGAGCCATGTCTTGAATTGCAGGTATGTCGGGACAGAAGAAGAGCAGTACAGCGCAGCAGTCGAATGTAGCTCCTGTGGTTCATAAGGTGAGTGGTTTTAGTTTCCAGAACACGAATCAGTTCAGATCTATGAAAACTGATACTTTGCGCACCTAACCAACGCTGAAAGGCTACGACTTTTTGAAGTCAGGCTCAACTTGATGCAAGCGCGGGGTGCTTTGCTGCAGGAAAGTGATTTTTGCGATCAGTCGGATAGCGCCACTTGCGACTAAACAGCCAAAGGTAGTGATGAGGTGACGCCAAGAATCAGATGAGTTTTCCCACAGTACACGGACATTAGTTGTGGAACCACACGGCAACCCGCCATAGTTCGGGATAATTCAGTCAGTATATGGTGACGTTGAACATGTCACCATCTTTCCTTCGAATTTTCTTTTTTCCTTCGTGTCCTTCTGCCATTTTTTAAAAATCTTTTGGGTTTAACGAATGGAAAGCACAATAAACGCGGAGGAAATCAACGAAGAGCGGAAAAAAATCAAGGAGGTCGGAAAAGTGGAAGAAAGCGGGAACGAGGACACGTACAGAAGAACATTCCCCATTCGAAAATTGCAGTCGAACTACACATGGGGCACGCATGTGGTAATCAAAGAGATGAGTTTTAGTAAACAACCACGCGCAAGAAATCCATTGGTGCAGTTTGCAGCAAGCTTTTTTCACCTATGAAAACTATGCTTTGAACAATTTGTAGTTTTGACAGCTTAGTGTTCTTTGCATGGGTAATGTAAAGCACACCAGTTTTTTTTAAATAGCTCACTACAAAGACAACTTAATTTCAAGCATTCGAAACTAATTTCAACGCTTAAATCGAACTACATTTCACTTTGGCGAATGGAACGTACTATACACTGGATCAGTCTCAATCATTTTCGGATGTCGGATTCGGATATCCCGATCCAAAAATCCGAGGATTGCAAAATCGCCGTTATCCGAATCCAAAAATCCGGGGTGCGCGAAATTAGCGTTATTCGAGTCATCCAGTTATCCGAAAATTTTCGATCGGATCAAATGTATCGAGTGAAGTTTCCGAGCATCCGATTCGAATATACCGATCCGAATCATCCAATCTAAAAATCCGAGCCCATAAAATTGCCCTTATCCGAGTCATCCGAAAATCGGGGTCCGCGAAATTCCATTTATCCCAATCCCAATCCGATCATCCGAAGATTTTCAATCGCATTCAATGTATAGAGTGTTCCACAAGGCGAGACGATGCCTTCCGTTTTGATCCACTTCAGTGAAATCACAAGCAGCTGGAGTAAGCTGGAGCTGGAGCTGGAGTCTCGTCCTTGAACATCACTGGGTGGTGAACCCGCCGAGAAGAAAATGCCTTTCACTCCTCACTGATTTCTTCCTGAAACTAAAACCCCAGATTCCTACAAACAAGATGAATTGTCCGCATTCTTCCTGAAGCATTGCTTGCGCTGTCCCACTACATTTTGCCGTGTGAAGTACCTATGTGAGCCGTGTTCGCATCCAATTTACCACACTATCTATGTAAATGACGTAGAATTTGTCGCAGTCGCATTTTCATGGGGATTTTATTAAAGACCACCTGCATTCACACACTTTGTTTTGCCGTGAGTGCAATGTTCAGCACAATGAGTGCTGCACTTCCAGCTCAAAATGGTAAGTTTCTTGTCCACACCTTTTAGGTCTTATTCGTTCTTTTTATGTTAGAGATTTTAATGTCAAGTCCGCACCTATTATGGTCGTGTGGCCTTAGAACAAGAGATAAAGACTTCTCCAGTAAGCTAGCCATTCCTGTCCTTATGAAGCTTCCCGCTTCCATGTAAACGCGGCAACGTGTCCCGCGTGATAGTAGAAGGTGATCTAATCTTCAAATACCAGGCTGTCCAATAATTCTTGTCCGAAAATTTCACCATTTTTAATTTTTTTCAACTTTATTGGAAAACAAGTCTAATCAACAATATAATCACCACAGTTATCCACAACAGTGGCCCATCGATTGGGCAGGTCGCCGATGCCCTTCGCCCAGAACTCCGGTGGCTGCGACTCGAAGAAGTCCGCGATGTCGGATTTGAGGTTGTCGTAGTTGGTGAATTTTCTTCCGTCCAAATGGTGCTTCAGCGGGCGAAACAAGTGGTAGTCGGAGGGGCGAGGTCCGGGGAATACGGCGGATGGGCAACCGTCTCCCAGCCGAGCGTCGCCAACTTCTGCTGGGTCTCCTTCGCCACGTGGGGGCGCGCGTTGTCGTGCAGCAGGTGGACAGAGGCCCGTCGAGGACGCTTGTCTCGGATGGCGGCGGCTAGTTTCTCGAGCTGATCGGGCAGAGCATGATCTTCAGCGGGTGCAGTTCGGCTTTCGGCGTCGTCGGCGGCTCTTCTCCGCGCGGGATCCAGACGGCACTGCGGGCGACGTTGTCGTAGAGGACCCAGCTCTCATCACCAGTGACCAGGTCCTCGAGAAACTCCTTGCGGTGCGGACGAAGGAGGAGGGACTGCCAGACGGCCACGCGGCTCTGCTTGTTGGCGTCTGTCAGACGGTAGGAAATCCAACGGGCCAGAACTTTGTGGTAGCCGAGTAAGTTGAGTCGATTGTGGATGGTGGACTTGTTGCAGCCGAGCGTCGTCGCCAGTTCACGGGTAGTGGCTTCCGGCTTCTCCTTGGTACAGCGACGGACTTCGTCATCATCCACCGTAGAAGGCCTCTCGCTGTGTTCCCTGTCCTCGAAGCCCGTGTCGCCGCTCTCGAAACGATTGAACCAGCGCCTGACTGTGCGTTGGGACACTGCATCCTCCTTGCATGCTCTGCAGATGTTGGCAACCGCGGTGGCCGTGTCGTTGCTCAGCAGCCACTAGTAGTACACGAACGTACGAATTCGACCTTGGTCCATTTTAGCTTGTACTGGTAGCTAGACACGGCGACTGCGCCTTATATACCCCTACTCTGGAGAACATTCTAGAAGGTTTTTACACCTGCCTAATATTATAACACTTCTAAGGAAAATTATAGAATTTTGAAAATTTTCGGACAGGAATTATTGGACAGCCTGGTAGAAGGTTACTCACGTACCATTGGACCACATGTTGGCCCTTAATATTCACCTATAAATTTGTTTGTTTTTGACTTGTTTGTGTTTGTTGCTATGTTTGCACAAAGCAGGCCATAAAAATAAGCAAAAGTTGTTGTGTTTAAGGTGATAATGGTGGGCACAGGAGGCGTCGGAAAATCTGCATTAACTCTTCAGTTCATGTATGACGAGGTTTGTCTCTGCAGTTTTGTATTCACATAAGAAAGCTGAAACTCATGGTTGTCACGCTTTTTTCTCGGTCGCCTGCATCTACACGAATGTTGCAGTTTTCAGTTCGTTGAAGAATACGAACCAACCAAAGCGGACTCATATCGCAAGAAAGTAGTGCTGGATGGAGAGGAGTGTTCAATTGACATTCTCGATACCGCCGGCCAAGAAGACTACTCTGCTATCAGGTATGCTTTTCACTCTTATTTTTTCACTGAACGCATTTGACCTTACATGCAGCCACCTCTTCCGTTCCTTTGTTGCAGCAGTAGAAGTTCCTCTTTTTCTATTCATCTGGACAATGTATCGAATATGAATACACCTAGCTGTGTTAATATTTGAGGAGCGTCTATTCCACTTTATCTGTAGCGTTATGTGATATCCCCTGAGGAAATGCTGTGGATCCGTCTTGCGTGGTTTCATTTGAAAAGTTGTATTGGCCGATTTGCCTGTTTACCATTTTATCACATAATCGTGTACGTTTGTTCACAGTTTCTGCAAACACTGTTAATACTGTAAGGAAACGGAGAAGAGAAGGCACGGGGCGTGATCAGCGTTTATTGAATGTGTCCTTTAAATTTTTCAACGCCCTATATTTTGGGTGACATTCACATCACACTTCATCATATTAAACCAGACAGCTTCTCTTAAATTTCTGCTCCTTTTCGTTAAATCTTTACCAGGTCTCGTAAGCAAAGACTACAACTTCAGTCAGTAGGTGTCGTCATGCAAAAGCATTCTTCGAGCTGCATTGCATCCTGTTCCTCGCTGCTTCTTAATCATTGCCTAGTGTGAGAGGTTTAGCAGCTGCTCACTTCAGCTAGGAAATAGGAAAGGGTATTTTCTTACCAGTACTACAACTTAGCGGAAAGTCTTGCGGACTATGTGCTAAAGGTGATGTATATGTTATGATGACGTATATATTATGCGCACGCTTCACATTTATTGCACATGGTAGTCAAGCTGTGCCCGCTTTGTCATTCGTGGCCTCTTTGCTACTCCGTCATACCAATTTTGGACATAGCTCTATAACACAGTGCTGGTAAGCGTCAGCTATTACTCTGCGCGCAAAGTGCATGAAATAGGAGTGCCTGCAGTACAGTGAGCGTATGAAGTATTGGACCGTTGCAGAGTGAGTGAGGTCTAAAATCGGTGTTTTATGCGCGTTCTGATCGCCTGGGCCGACTCGTTTAGATCAATGACTCGACGAAATCTAATCACTTTTTCTCATGCACCAGAAGCGGACTAATGCGCGCCAAACGTGTGATTGGGGGCTTCGATCCCAAATCCCGATAATGGAGTGCTGTGGTAGTGGTCCTTGAAAATATAGTAGTCTCAGGTGCATTCTCATGTACTCCGTCACAATTTTTCGTGTGAGAAGGTTATGCCTTGAACTCGTTCACAATATTGCTGTGCCTATTTGCATGGTGGTGTAAATGCTGCTTCCCTGAAAATATTTCAATGGCTGCAGTTCCTCGGGAATGTTGCCCTCTGTGTTTGACATTTGCGATGTCGTCAATGCCCGCTAACTTCAGAACTGCAAACAGTTCGAAATAGGTGTCTCCTCAAGATTTTACGAACTGCCCTGCCGATGTTAACAGTTGCCACTTTTGGCAGTTGCGTCAGTAGTACTCCCTGCGTTCTCCATAGTTCTAGTTTCAGTGCACTCTATCAATTCACACTGCAATGTCGGATACTAAAGTTGAGCGAATAGTGCCTTGCACTTGCAGGTGTTGACTGCTGACGATTGCGCTACAGTCACGAAAACATAAGCACTGATGCACCATCGTCAAACATTTCGGAGTTGCTAGATCACAGATAGTGTTTTGCCTAATCACGAGACTTTCCGAACGTAGGTCTCAGTGGTGTAAAAGTTGTACATGGAAAGAAGGGTGGTTGCCTAAGAAATACAAAAATGCAAGAATCTCGATCCGAGCTATGCAGCGGAAAGCATTTCAACCGATTAAAGATTAGGCGTAGTCGAAGTTTGGGATTTGCTTCGTCCTTTGCTGTGGTGATCGCTGGCGTAGAAGGAGTGGGGTGGGGGGGGGGGGGAGGCAATATTCTTAGGAAAGGTGTAGGATTCCAATCCCTTCATTTTGATTCCGTTTTGCATGCTTATAGAAGTAACGATTATTGCACTAAACAGCAGCATTATTGGATTTCATTCCTTCACTCCCATTTTTGTACAATATAAAGTGTCACTTCTCTTATGGTTTCTCCTAAATCTACAACTCATTCGTAGGCATTCTTTCGTATTTCCCATATACCTTAAATATGTATTGTGTACTTGCGCCATAAGAATCTTAAATTATGTCGTCATAATCGAATAGCTGAAAATTAAAAGATATTAAAGAGCTTGAGAAGTTATGGAAACAGATCTGTGTCAGCTGCTGTTAGCTGTAGCACTCCATCCGCTTGGTCGCAGTCGTTTGTCTTCCGAATTCCGTTTCCTCTTTGGAAGGCACTCCACTAACTCAACGTATATTTTACGATGGCAGAAGCTCATAGTTCTTGTATCAACATTCCATAACGGCCGTGTACGACTTGTCAAACACTCTTTGGCATGGTTTTTTCGTCAGCAACTTATTATATACAGCGGTTTTCAACCAGTTCATCCATTTGACCAAAATCCAATGGCATTCATATTGAATCCAATAGTCCTTATATTTAAATCACGCAAAATGGGACCACAATGCCCTGCTTTGAACCCTCGGCCGCTTTCCTACGAGTTCTCCATTCTACCCTTTACCCCGCCGATCGGTGGCACTGAGGATAATACAAAACCCCTGAATGCGAGAGGCGCCCATTCTTCAATCGGCTGATGCTGTGTTCGACTGCACGATTCGGGTCGAGATATTTGCCTTTTTCGCTTTCTGAGGCAAAGGTGCTTCTATCCATAAACACCCCTTCTGCTGTTCAGACTTACCTTTCGGGAAGTCTCCTGGTAAGGCCTACACATACCATTTGGGTGTCAGAGAGGATTTTTGCTCTTTCCAGAGACAACTATTACCGCAGTGGCGAAGGCTTTATCTGTGTATTCTCCATCCTTGACATGGACTCCTTCGATGCCACGACAGAGTTTAGGTACGTCATTTCAGGCTCCTCCACTTGATTTCTGTCTTGAACTGTGCTGAACCCATTAGTCATTTCTCCGCATTGAAGTCGTTGCTGCATGTTTGAAAGGGCTAGCAACGCAGGTTATCTTGACCTTCAGGCGAAATATCCTACGAGTTCTTCATAATTGTGGACGTTTGAGCCAGAAAAAACTGAAGGCTGGCGAGTGCATTTAGATGTTATTCAGTTGTGAATGGAGCGCATCTGCGTGCGTTAGTTCCAGCGTCGCTAGCATTGTTCACTTTATCCAAGGTGTTGTTGAATAGTTCGCTTCTCAGATCCTCACTCCAGACAGCTTATCCGCATAAATCGCCGGAGCGTTGCACTTGCTCCTAAGGGAACAACAGATCTTTTGACTTACGTTTCAGAGAACAGATTCTCCGTGTGAAGAACTCAGATAATTCCATCCCGATCGTCCTTGTTGGCAACAAAGCGGATCTCCGTGAAGAGCGTGTGGTGCCGTTAGAAATGGCCAGGCAAAGGTTGGACAAAATGTTTTCATTCTCTAGTTGTGCCTACAGGTGTTCCGTTAAGTTTGCATTCCATTTTTTGCCTAACAATAACCTGCTTCCCATTGTATTTTTTGATAGCCATGCAGTTGACCTATGTTCAGGGCCGAACGGTGGGGTGTGCCGTACGTGGAGACATCTGCTAAGAGAAGAGAAAACGTGGACAAGGTGGGCGGTCTTCTGTAGCATATCTGGGCCTACAAAGTTCGTTGCATAGAACTCCTTGCTTGACGAGCACGTTTACTTTTACAAATTGGATGCAACCCTGATAATGTACACCACTGCATTCGTACTTCACAGCCTTGTAGAAAAGAACATGTACTGTACCACGGTTTTTTCCAGTTTGCCATGAGATTAGGAGGGTGCCCATGCTCGCCTTGTGTACGAGTGCCGACTGTTTCCACTCGCTAGAAATCTATGCACAGTCCCTATATCCCGATTCGTATAGTTGTGAGGTTCATTCAGGTCTTCTATGATCTAATGCGCGAGATCAAACGGCGGAAGGGTGGCCCGATGGGCACGACCACTGCTGGACTCGACCCTTCGCAATCGGGAGGCAAGAAGAAGAGTGGTATCAAAAAGCTCTGTTCCATCTTATAAACGAGCATGAAGCGCCGGCCCTAACAGGGCGACTCTGCATCACTGATATCTCCCCCATTGTTTCATGTTCTGATGTGGCTGATGTCGAGATCTGATTTGATATTTGCCGACTTTTGGTGTATCATTATCCTCTCTTACGATTGTTGCCTCTTCTTCATTGCCTACTTTCGCCTTATTTATAGAGCGACATCGCTGTTCTCTTCTCCCCTGCGTTATCTCCCGTTCGGTCTACCAATATAGTCACGTTGCGCATTAGTCATGTTCAGAGGTCTACACGTTCTTTCGTTCTTGAAAGTTTGTACCGATGAATGTCTATGTCCTTGTCAACCCCGCTCGGGTTTTCACATAGCGAACCGTACGCCCTTTCCTTATGTTAAAAGTGCGTGTGCATAATACCTACCAAATTAAGTTATTGTTAAAATGAAAACTTGTGTATTAAGTCCTCTGCTACACATGTATCTCTGATCGCTCTGAGCAAATGTACTTATGTGAAATTGGTCTTCCAGTAACCACCTATTCGCACACAACTTGCGTCTACCTGGACCGTGTCCAGTAATGCAGTATTCAGACGGAGATATTTACTACAGCATCGTTTCCGTCGTTGTCACAAAATACACGAGACTTGCGAAAATCCAATCGAGGAATTCCCCAATAGTCCATCATGTGCTGTACAAATTACCACGATACTGGGGAACCTTCAGCAAACAAGCGATTTAGTAGTAGTATGACCTACAAGACCTATGCAGAAGAGTTCGCATTACCATTACCATTTCGTTTTACTGCATCACACTTAAATGTGTTTAAATAGGTATCTGGTGAAGTTAATGCCTCCAGCTTACCACGGATCTTTGAGTAAAGGCCTAGACCACGACACAGCCTGAAACGGTGACTACGTATACGTAGACCAAAAGTGCTTCCTAAGCGAGTTCTGACCAATCAATATTCTTCCTTCTCGGCTGTCGTCGGAGGCAGTGGTTTGGCGCAAACGCAGGATCGATGGTGGTAGCGCGCTTTCCAGGCGGGAGTAGACCATGGGTTTCATTTTCGGATACGGTGGCATATCGTCGAGAGTTTCATTTATTCTCACCTACATCGCATTTGTAACTAGGCGCCTTGTAATATCCTTCACATTTGCTGAGTTCTTTTAGGATGGAAAGACAACAATTTGCATCATCTACTTCCTAGAGTAGCTCAACAACGGATGCGATTTGTGATCAGCATCACAAATAAGCTACAGCGCAATGTTTGAATGACTGACCTTGGTGGTCCCGACCCCACTAGCCTTTCTTATCCTGCCATAATAACCTGTCATAATAGACTGAAAATTCGTGAACCGATGTAAAATTCGTAATCAACAACCAAGAAAGTGCAAGCAAAAGATTGGGCGAAAATTTTCGAGCTCAGCAGTTGATATAATACAATCAGCACTCACGTCTATCGCGCCTCTAATATCTAAGCTAACGATGAAAAGGTGTTGTACGTAACTTATTTTATTCTTTGCATTAAGTCGAAAACGACTGAAAACAATTACCGACGCCAAACCTCTCAGGAACGAAAAAAAACGAGGAAAGAGCGGAAACAGCTGTGTGGTAAATATACTGCCCACAAATGAACATTCATGTTCTCTTCAGCTGTAAAAACATTAAAGTGTAAGCGCAAAAGCGGAGTCTATGGGAAGCTGGGTAGGATGCGTGGGTACCTTATCTGATTTAGCTGTTCCGTATGCCCTTGTGGAGAGTTTAGACTAGCCAGTAAAGCAATTGGGCATGCTTTACGATATCCATTTCTGCCGCGAATAAGTGGCGGGATAGGAATTGCATATTCCTTTTCGGCGACGACCCACAAACGTTGAAGATCCGTTGCACTCTTCTGCTGACACGCTAGTAGACACCAGAGTGAAACCGGTTCTTATGATTCTATTATCTGCTCTCCTAAGCTGGGCGAAGTATAGTAGAGTCAGGCAATGGCACCACCGGACGTGACCTTTGCCACGCTCGTGTTAGCAAACCTTACCCCAGAGCTCCATATTCTGCTCATCGAAGGCACTAATCCAAAACGAAGGGGCCTTATGGTTAGGCCGGTAGGCTGGTCCCTTCCTGTCGGTACACACCTATTTCTATACATCACTTCTTACAGTAGCAATCATCGATACGCACGAACCACATCGTCATTTCAAGGAATGCCCACTCCGAACAAGAATAAGATCAAGTTCACCTGAAGCAGGCCATTTCGCACCATAAAAGAATGGACATAACAAAACTGCACATAACGCTTACTTAGATCAAACCACTCAAAGGTCACTAAATCACCAGCAACACTTAGCCGTAATCAAGGCGCCAGTTTGCCTTTCGTCGTTGAGACATCCACCTGAAACGCCTGGCAAGGCGTTTCAGGTGGATGTCTCAACGACGAAAACGAATTCCATTGTGGGAACCTCCAAATAGTAGAAAAATGCTTATTTTCTTTGCTGAATCCTTGAACCCAAGGAGCTAGGTGCTGTTAAATTTTACTACGGGTCGTACCGTCAACTCCTGCACACGTGTTATTTATCAAGTGCTGATTTAGGAGAGACGGCACCATGATCTGCTCCAAGCGGGTCGGTGGCTCAGTGGTATTTGGAGGGGTGGGTTTTCGGTTCCCGTTCCTCGGCAGCCTTTATGAATTTGAATGTTCATTTCTTGCTTGGTATTTGTCACCTTTCCAACGTTTTGTGGGCATATAGTTCACAACAGGATCCAAAACCAACTATCGTTCGACCAGAGCATGTTGGAAACAGTCGACAAGAATGAACGTCCATCCGTCGCTACCTGGCATGTACCGCACATGCTCAAGGACAGCTGGTTGATGCACAAGGTGCGCAACCAAACATATTGATGATGAGTGATGGTAGCTCTCCTGACGAGAGTATCATGGGTAAATCTGAAGCGGCACCATTGCCCTTTCAGTAAAAAATATTACCCAAACCTCGTCTAAGGGGTCGTTTATATGGAGTGCTGATCACGAATACGCTATCCGTTTGTCTTTGAAACTTCGACCGATTAATGTTGCTTAAAGTAAGGTGCTGGGAGGAGCTAGATGCAGAAAACATAGCACTGACAGTTTCTTGCACTGCTCAGAGGGCTCAGATACCAGCGCCTTCTACTCAACCGTAATACCGACAGAGTTAGAGAACCATTGATACAATCGGCGTTCTTTTGCTGAGGCACATATCAGGTGACGACGAGAGGACATTCCTTCTTAACGACTAATAGCAGAATGCGCTTCTCGTGATTGCTGCTACTTCATTTATGTAGATAGTTGGAAGGGTTCATACTCCATCTACTCAACATGGACCCTCCCAAAAAATCTGCAACAAAATACGAAGTGCCGATATAAGGAGTAAAAGCTCTTATGAAGCACGCATTTCAGATCCTATAGTGAAATATATAGCTAAAAGTTGGGAAGGTGATAAACACCAAGCAATGAATGAACATTTGTAAAAAAAAATTGGCGGGCCCCGGGGATCGAACATCTAGTCCCTCACCTGTGGAGCAGCGCCACTCACCCCGGATTGGATCGGTTTTTCACTGTGGTTTCGATAGAATTAAGAACTAGTCCGGATGGTGATTTGAATTTGCAAAAAAAAAACACTTGCCTCAAGCCACTTACAAATGCGCTCATGAATTATAGTAAAGCAGGGCGGAAGAGCTGGATACAGTGGTGACTAGGGTACCGAAGGAGCAACCGGTTTTCCGCAGAAATGGAAGTTCTTCATGTCGCATACAGGCGATCGTTGCAGGACAGTTCGACTCTTAAAGCTTCACAGCTCAGCCCTTCCTTTGCGAAACATAACTTACCATTAGTCTACGATGTCAATGTTACTTCGCTTCTGACCAGAATAGGGATAATCCATAGTGGTGGTTATGAAATAAAGCGCCATGAACCAGTTAGCTTTCAACGTGGTCTAACAGCTGGATATTGAACTAAAGAATTATAAAGGCACTATCGGATAACGACTTTTCACATAAGCAGAACTGGTGATAAAGTGTCCTGTCGTCCCGTACGAATACACTTCAGCAAAGATGTGGTCAATTCTCATCAAGGCTGCCGAGACCGTCAGATACATTTACAGATAGAAGGTGCGACCACTCCTAAGCGTAGCTAGTGGAGTGTTACAGTGGAAGCTTTGGCACAACAGTTTGCTCCACTTACCAACCTTCTGAGTGCATTCCAAGGTTTCTCGTGACGTGCCATTATACACCAACAAGGAGAATTCAAAAGGGCAGAGTGAACGCATGGGTTTCCTCATGATCTGAGCTACTATTGCATTCACTGAAGGATAAAAAAAAACAAATCTTCATAACATCCAAAAATAATACTGCACTCCAACAATGCTAATGTACTAAAACTGATCTCCAGCACATGAAACTCAAAAATGCTGAGCGGACAGAACGACTTTAGGTTCGTCTAGTACTACATCATTGTACATACTGTGATGTACTAGATACCGTTGGTTACAGGTCTTGGTATGTATTTCCCGCCCAGGCTAACCATGCCTTTCACCCCTTCGGGGTCGGTGAAATGGTACCAGATTTGTCTCGGAATGATAAAACAGTAATTTGCTCAGTGACCGGCCACCTCAAGTCATTATATGGCCAAATATGGTTTCGAATTGCCTCCACGATATCACGTAAAAGTAGAGTGCGCGGCGCACCCCAAAAGGGATCAACTCTGTCCTCACCTTTAACTTACTGTGATGTAAACTGAAGCAACATCCGATAGCCTAACACGTTGGGCGTATCCGCACCGTCACTCTAGTGCGCGAGGGTCGACAAAATCTTTCGCGTTTCCTAAGGGAGCATTACTCTCAGTCTTCGGAGGGGTGAGCCGGGGAAAAATGACAGGAAAGTTTAGCCACCGGCGAAGGGGGCGCCCATGTTACGTAGATTACGACCGTTCTCTGCTATCCTATGTGAGCATGCCTTTCGGCACAAGCTATAGCTACTTCAGCATGTTGCACTTTCTTAAGGAAAGAGACATTACTGCAAGAACGATCCTCCCCCAAGTCTGCAACTCTCATTTTAGCTCCATGCAGTGAGTGAACAGTAAAGAACTGTAAGTCGTGGACAATTCCAACACGAGCTCACCCACCACTCATGCATTCCGTCCCCTCTCCGCGTCCTTGGGATAACGACAAGACGTCCTTACAATGGTACCGCGTTTTCAAACCGTAAGAACAATCGCTGCTGGATCACAACCTCTCCGAATCAGTGCTGGCATCATGCCAACTCTACGGTTATTCATAACGTAGGTCGTATCTATGGTGTGGAAGTTTCATACCGTTTGAAGCAGTTCTGGATGGAGAATTTCGGGAAGAAATGCTAGTTGACGGTCCTTTAATGCTAGCCTATAGGAGTACTCAGGAAAACGATTGCTGGTAATCATCACCTCGAACAACAACACGATCTCACTATCTCTCAGTAGTTGGTTACAGGGCACGTCGGCGCCCTCTCGATTAGAGATCCCGCTCTCATACCTTGCTGCACCACCGCTGCGCTAGAGTCCAGACAACGGAGCACTCCTGCGCTTTTCTACCGCAGGCGAGATAGGACAGCTCGAGGACCGCTTCATACATCCGTTATTTCGCACCGAAGAATATCGGTTAGCCGACCTCTCTTATTAGGAACGTTGATGCGGTTGGATAGTCTTCACTTACCTTCTAGACTTTTTTAAAAGAATACCAGCCATGGGCATTGGTAGTGGACTCCTCGTTAAACGCACACAACAAAAAACCGCGGACGAGTTGTCGCGGCACGGCCACACAGTCATCACCATAGTCTTTTGCTCTCTGCGCTCTCCTAGATTAGCGATCGCGTCGGCGCGCCCGCTGACGTTCGATCCTTCTCTTGTCTGCTCGCTCGAACGCATCGCCGAGCGAGTCGTGGTGCAGTGGGTAAGCGGGTTGCTTCGTGCGAGGAAGGTAGGTGGTTCAGTTCTTCTGTGTTGTGGCGTTCTTGCATTCCAGCTGACTGTGCGTCTACACGATTTTGAAGCGTTTTTTGCGAACCTTCCAATCGTATACGCTTCGCCGCTTCAAGAGTGCAGAACCTAGCTCCGGACACCTCCTGGGCGATGAGAGGTTCGCGCGTGTAATGCTCGGAATCAAGGATTTCGCGCTCCATCGCCATTGCGCGTGTTCGACTGTTTGAATTTTTACCTTTCTCGCCCGAACAACTCGTCCGCAGTTTTTTGCTTGTGTGCGTTTAACGGCGAGTTTGGTAGTGGTACCCACAACCACTGTTCCGGCTCAAGGGTGAGATCCTATGCTTCCTGCGTTGCAAGTTTGGGACGCGCAGTGAACTTGCCAGCACGTCACAGTGGTATGCTTGGTTGGCTGCATAGGGTTACACGCAAAGTACTGAGCGGCTTGGTACAAGTTATATCAGAAGTTTCTATCCTAAGGTTCGTTGCTTCTTGCTGTATGCAAATGTGTATATTCCATCACTATCGTCTGTAAAAAGAAGCAGACGTAAGGTTCCCAGAAAAAAAGTGAAGCTTAAGGACTGTCATCCTATTATATGAAGCAGTCTGTTCATAAACGCAAATGTTCTGCCCAAGGAAGGCGAATAATAGAATACCACGAGGATGAGCCACTTAAGTTTGTTGCTTCCTGTCTTCCATTGGCAGGTGCTTCCAGAAAAACCTTGCCATTATGTAAGCAGGACTCAAATGTCTCCACCAATTTCTTTTTACAAATCCAGTTTTGCGATACCTGCATACCTTCACCAATTGATGTATATCGACCCACCCAGAACGTAGCAGCTTCCAGACGTCTCTTTCGTGACCTCTAGGAAGGAAGGTCTGTAGGCTGCGAAAGTTGCATCCCTCTCTCCGAAATTCAGTCTCCTTGCACTGCACGCCTCAGCAACTGCTAGTGGTTATTGAGACGCAGGCGACAAGAGTGTACCCTCACCCGCGCGCTGAGTCAGCTCATACGGCCGGCAACTGTAGGACCGCAGCCGGAGTGTCTCTTTCTCTGCGCTCTCGCCATTCCGCTCGCCTGGTTGACCCGTGTCCCTGGACGATCCACAAATGTCGTGACCCTCCCTTAACGATTATTCCTAGGCTATACAAGTGAGCACTCTTAAAGGCTAGAACCGAAGAATCGTCAAATAGTATCCATTCCTCAAATGCCCCATTAAAAACGCTTCAAAGACATGACTTTTCGGTAGCTCCATCAGTTGGCGTAACGCCAACACTGATCTGGAGGCGGGGTGGTCTCGCAGCGATTGCCTTACGGTGACGGTTTGAATACGAGGTCCCGTGGTAAGAACAGTTGGCGGGATACTCGTCCCCTTTCGCCTCCGCCCGACTGGCCGCTGCCGTTTCGCTACGCGTCTGCAGTCCCTTGCCGCTGAAGTTGCGGTCTCCTGTGGGAACACGCGCTCTCGCTCGATACTTTTGCAGGGAGGCGTGGAATGCGCGAGACGAAAAACCGCGCGCCGCGTCGGCACCATGCCAAGCGGACCAGTTCTCCGGCAACTGATACTTTTGCACCCAAGGGCCTGTTCATACTTCGCGACAAGAGCGACTCGTCGCCTGTGCAAAACATGCATATCGATTAAAACCGAGCGCGCGCCGCCGAAAAGTGTTCATACTCAAGCGCCGGCGCCGTCGCTCTTGTCGCTCTTGTCGCCTGTTCATACTGGGGCGACGAACGGAGTATGGAGTACGTAATTACACCGCACTAGTGCGGTGCGATTGATTCGCACTTAGGCGGACGCTCTGAGTCATCGCCCCGACCAATGGCGCGCGGCCGGCCGGCAGCCGGATGACTCATACGTCCGCATCCACACGAAGGGTGTGGGAGTATGATAAGGTGCCTTGAGGAGAACAGCGTGAAGTAAACGCAGTTTTTTCCAATGGCAGTGGCGAAAACTGCGCGAAAACGTCATTATAGACAAATTGCTTCAATTTTTAACATTATACCGCTCTTAAGGGTTCGTTTATACTTCGACGCCGAGCGACGCGACGCCACGTATTGTGGCCGCATTGATCGAGCGACGCGATCGATCAATTTGGCCGCTATATATGCGTCGCGTCGCTCGGCGTCAGAAGTATAAACAGGGCCTAATCTCGACCTTCTCGTCCTTAGTTTTGAAGTGCAGATTGGAAAAGTAGTAGCAGTGCTAATCTTCAATCCATCCTCCACCTATTCCTCACCTCAGTTGTCGTCAAGAAGCGGGTGATAGTGAAAGCACTCTTGATATATTGGGCAGAAAAGGCGTTCATTCGCGAATGCAATAGCACAAGCACCCATGCTACTAATAGCCTTATCTAGTCCACAGTGCATTTGTTTCCTGAGGTGCCAAAACAGATTCCTGCTTTTTTATTGTTTCCTTTCACTTCGGGAAGATCCAACCTCCATGTGTCGCCAACCAGAAAATGAGTCATAAAGTTTTAACTACGGCTAGTCCCATATGGAAGGCCAAGAAATCAGTGAATTCGTGAGCAAATGTTGTTAGAGTTCTTAAAACGAGGGAGCACCACTTATTGTCCTTGGATTATGGAAGGTTTTATTGATCTGCAAGACACTAGCTCCTATAGGACCCATTGTGTAGCTTTCAGCTAACTGCTTAACTACTGCATGTGTACAAATACGGAGCTCCTCGTTCTTCATTGTACTGAGCATTTTTTGTTTCCTAAATCATGATAGATGGATCATGATTCTACTCTACTTCTACAAAATCCTGATAGCTATAGCCTAGAGTCGAGAACAGAATACAACAGGAGTGCAAGGGCAATGTTCACAAGTGCTTAGAGGCAATGCGTACTTCTCTTCGGAATATAAAACAACTGAAAGAGCGCTTTCTCACCACGGTTTCAGCTGTACCTGCTGTATACCGCTAGAAGACCTCAGACAGTGTGAGTCATCGGCTGCGCGCCATTGGTCGGGGCGATGACTCAGAGCGTCCGCCTAAAGGCCCCCACAGACTTCTGCGGCGCCGCTGGCCGGCCGGCGGCAGCGGCTTGACTCATCATCAGTGGGAGCGGTGACGGCGAGGTACTGTACTGTTTCTAGTGGGGACCGACTGGTGCTTAACAATAACGCGCCCCGATGACGATCGCGCGCCCGCATCGACCGTCTCCGCTCTGGATCCCGCAGCGAAAGTACAGAGCGCAGAGCGCAGACAGACAGACGCTGGAGCGGCTCCGCCGGGTGGAATGATTCAAGTAATTTCCGCCAGCGACGCCGCCGGTGCCGCCGGTGCCGCCGGCCGGCCAGCGGCGCCGCTGGCAGCGCCGCTGGAGGCGAGCTCTGCGTCTCTGCCCTATGGTTAAGCATAGGGCAGCGGCGCCGCAGAAGTCTGTGGCGGCCTTAAGTGCGAATCAATCGCACCCACTAGTACTGAAGGCGCACTAGTGCTGGAAGGAGACGATTCCTGTTCGGACGTTCTTCACACAAAGGTAGAAGGGCTTTTATGTCTATTTTGAGTGCCAGACTGACGATGTAGGTAATATGGCTGCGGGACATTATGTACGAATGGTCGCCGCGGACGCGGCGACCTGCGCGGCGAGCGCGGCAGAAGACGTCGCAATTGGGTGACTTCAGCGGCGAGTGATATAGACCTGCATCAAAACTTGCACATCAAGTGTTAAAAAGTGTATACAAACTCGGTTTCACTGCGATAGTGTGTCATATTTTCAGCTTTTCCTGAAGAAGCATCATATAAAATTGAGCCTTAGAACGTTGTTTAGTTTTATAACTCGAACTCAATTTCTGAACCAGGGCATGTTTTCCCGCAGCTCCTGCAACAGCAGAAAGGGATATCAACAATTCAAACCTAGCGTCTACAGCAAGTCATGAGGCACAGCTCCCACAACCGTAGCTGAGCTCATCGCGCACGCGACAGTCGTCGTCGCGGGCGCGGCGACCATTCGTACATAAAGACCGCCCCTCAGGTAATATGATTATTCGCTTCTGTCTGTTTCAGTTTCTAACAACTTTTTTGACTAAAAATATGTTTGTTTGCTTGTGTTTGTCTCAGTTTCCGGAAGCTTTTTACTAATATAACTGTTTGCTTGTGTCTGTTTCAGTTTCCAAAAATTAATGCAATTGAAGTTGAAGTTAGACGTGAAGACCTTTATTCACTTTATATTTTAGGCCACGAAGTAGACGTTATGGTGCAATTACGTACACCACACTACGCCCGACGCCCCAGTCGCTCTTGTCGCTGCTGTCGCGAAGTATGAACAGGCCCCAACGTCTCACCATAGGTCGTCTCTCCACCGCCCAACAATCATTTCTTAAAAGTTCACTTATGGCAATGATGGATCCACATGCGGATGTCAGAATTTGCAATAGTTTTAATTGATTGAACTCTTGAGGAATTGTTAACAATGGGCCACAATGAAGGCCTAAATTGTTCACAAGCTAACGGGGATCTAACGATGGGGAAAACAAAGCCTGCATCTATAGCCTCTAAACGCTGATATAGTATGATGTCGCATTACAATTCTGAGACACCCCTATAAGCTTATCAACTCCTAGCGCATTAAATTCAGCCTTCTTATTCGGTTAAATTGATGTTGTCGTCATCATCTATGTGCAAAACCTTCAACGTAGGTGCAGACAGAAAACGAACAGCAAAAGATTTACAAATGTTGCGAGGGAACATTTAATGAAGCAAACTGATAGATCTGTTAGGACTGAATCCCCTACCCACAAAAAAGCTGGTCGTTCAAGTTCCGTAGTTATTAAAATAATGATTTACCACCCCACCCACCGTCTTCCAAGTTTCATGCAACCCTTGGCGAAAATTGGTTACAGATACTTGTATGTCACATGAGGTACCTCCTTTGTAGGAAAGCGCCTTCGATTCGTTGAATCCGATTGATCCTTCTTGGCCCGGTCAAGGGCCCTCTAACAAACCTGTGCCCTCGCGTTCCCGTGTTCACCCATAAAAACACCACGATCTCCATTCTTGACGGAAAGAAGGATCAAATTCTCCCAGACTCCATAACCCATATGTCCCATTTCAGATTCTAGTTGGAACGACAGAATGGTCGATGAACATACCTTGAACTCAAGCTCAGTGTGGAGAATCGAAAGTCAAACGGCCTAACTTTGTAGGATAGTCACTTCTTAGGTCTCGTAGGCCCAACTCCGTCAATGTCCTGTTCTCGTTCTCCTCTCTGACTGCCTCGAACCTTCCCCTCCTGAGCAAGTCACGTGAAATTCAAGTGAAATCAGATACAGTGCAAGCGCCGCCACTAGTCTTTTTCTGTATGGAATCTACCCCTCAGCGATGACTGAGCGCGTTCGGGGTCGAGCTGCCCCGTAATCAGTAAGGCCTATGTCATACCATCGCTCACCCCGAGCGAAGCCTAATGATGGGCTCCCATATCGACTCATCGCTTCGCGCGATATGGGAGCTTATCATTAGTCTTCGCTCGGGGTGAGCGACGGTATAACATAGGCCTAAGAACGTCTTGTGGAGTAACGTGACATCCCCAAGATAGCGCTTCCTTCCTTTTGCTCCACTACGAGATGGCGAAACGAAGGCCTGATATTTCAACACCACCCCAACATCTACATCTACATATTATTATGTTATAATTCTGTGGTTCACCGCCGACAAAATGCGCAGCACCGCGATAAGTTGTCGAATGCGCTCTGGCGCCAGGGAACGCGTGCTTGCGGCGGTGCACTCTCTTTCACCGCTCTCTCGTCCATCATGCAGGGACCCCGCGCTGTCACCGACGGACCGCGGGGCATGATATATATATATATATATATATATATATATATATATATATATATATATATATATATATATAATAGGACAGTCCCATCTCACTCCCTGAATCGTAGATTTCCCTCTGCCATGTAATCAACGAGCTAAAGAATACATGAGATCACCTACCTGTTTCAATTCTTCGTATCTACTCAATACACCTTCAATACATAATTTAAGCTATACGGAATAAATGCAGGTAAGTGATCAACAGCCCAAGGACACAACTCGAGGTTTATTGTGTTGCTATATCACTCATCTCCTCATTTCAATTTGATTCGCAATTTAAAACCGCTACCTGCTTACGCCGCCATTCACAAGGTATACGGTTTGTGAACACACAGCTGTGTATTCAGCAACACCCTCTACCTTGCCCATGAAAATCATATCTCGCTCTATCACACGACAGTTGTTATCAGTACCCTCTCCAGCAAGACCTACGATACTGCTAGATTAGGAGAGTGCTCTATCACACAACACTTGTTATCAGTGCCGCTCACCCAAAGCCAACGATGCTGATAGTATCGGAGTGGAAGTCAATCCTCCTTCGATGTATTCAATGAAGGGACAACACCATAGCTCCCAGTTCACTGTGTGCGTCGCAGATTTACCGTCATCCAAAACAAAGGGCAACCACTACTGGAGCAGCTCGAAGGACCCTTGCTTCGTCGCTTGTTGGTTTCAACACACACATCGCTAAAGCTTTTATCTGGCTGAAATGGGACGTCTCGCAGCTGAATAGGCGGTGACAGCCGGTGCTGGGCCTTATTCCAATTTAGATCAAGAATTTTCCCCCTAAGCCTTCGGCGAGCTAATAAAAGCGTCCTCTTGAAAACGATATCCTTCTTTTAGTAGAACTCATTCGTGTACCGTTATGTCTCACGAGATTCGCTCCAAACGACCGGATTTTTCAGCGACTGATCATGACCACATATTAACGTCGCTCATGGGAGTGTGCATATAGCTTCAAGCAATGCGAAATGCACAGCGCCCGGCTGCTTTACCGCACGGTACAAGAATTTTTTCAAGAGAGGTCATGCGAACTGCTACAATTTGCAATGAGGTCTAATTGAGCTATAGATAGCCCAATTCACCCAAAACTTGACTGGCAACTGTGACAGCTTTCGCCTTCTACTGGTACCACTTCTGACTTCTTCAGTTCACCCCACTGCATTTGGATTAATGACAGACGCTCCCCAATCAATGAGCTTTCGTGGTATGTCACCCTTGCAAACTCGAAATGAAGATTCCACCCAGCGCCTCGACCCTCAATACTGGCCCATGCTAACACCAGCGATCGCAGAACTGTAGCAAATGCGAACACAAGAATGACAAGGCTATGTTTATATACGCAACAACGCTCTACTACAAATTGCACTCTGCAGGAGAAACTGCTGCGATTCCTACAACTCAACCCTTTACTAATAGATCTGGATAAGTTGCGCGGACTAAGAGAAAAGTTTATTCTTAAACGGTATGCCTTCAGCAAGAAAGGGCAAATATGGTTAACATACAACACGCGAAAACCGCAGCCTCGCCGCAAAAAATAACTTGGGACGCACAGGATAATTACATTTCGCGGTCAGCTCTTTAATAACAATGACAATTAACAACAACACGCTCGCGAGAAAAGATCATAAGGGAATGAGAACTGCGTTCACAGCTAAACAAATATCTACTGCCAACCAGCAGCGGCATTCCAGTTTCCATAACCTACGCCATAGCCTGTTTGCGCCGCGGGTTTCGGAGCGGGCGCAGCTGCGCCGCCACTTTGCTGGCGGAAAAGCGCGTATAAGTCTTCGTAGCGTTCGTGCTCGCGCTGCAATTCTCGCTTCAACGTCTCCACCTCCTTGGACAGCTCGGCGTTCTTGCGCTCTAGTTCGGTAACACGGCTCTCCTCCATGCGGGAACGCTTCTCGTACGGACCATCAAGCGGAGGGCCCGATCGACGCATACCTAATGGTGGTACTCCATATAAAGGTCCACCTGATCCGCTATAGCGACCACCAGGTGACCCATCAAATCGTCCAAGAGGCCCACCTGATGGAGGCAGCCCACGCAGTCGTCGTTCGCGCTCCTCCTCTACGTTCACGTGCCAATAGCGACAGCGCTGCGCGCCGCGAGCACACTTGCCGGATTGGAACTCCTTGCAGACCGGAATCCCCGCGATTGTGTCGCCTTGCGAAACCGCCGCGATTGCCCGCGCAAGTGGCAGCGTCACTTCGCGCGTGTGCTTGTACCGCTCCACTTCCTCGCGCGACGCGTGCACAAAGCGGCAGTTGTCGCGCATGCAGCCGCGATTCTAAAAAGCCTCATTCAGTACGATGCTTACCGCCTCAAAAAAGGAAAATGTAAGCCTAAGCAATTTACTCATACGTACAACCCCGCTCAGCTACCCGCATGTGATTTCAAAAACATTTCGACGAAATACTGACAAGAAACTCCTAACTGCAAAGGTCTCAATTGTAAGGTAATAAATGAGTTTCTATAGTGAATTACTTACATCGAAAGTTCTGGATTTATCCTATTGGGAAAGGAGCACTACTGCCAGCAAGGCAAATCGAACGCACTGTATCGCCTTTCAAAAGAAACTGCACCACACCGCCTTCTTATAAGCAGCTTTAGCGTTTCGCATAGTAGATTACCTTCAACCCTCTCAAATGGACAGTGTAGTGGTGGCCCTCTCCACTGCCACAGACTCCACATTCCACCTGTTTACCACCTATATAGGAAGTGCTGCACACAAACTCCATACAATTCAAATTCTTCGCCCAGCAGTAGCTTGGCTGAGATGTAGTTAAGCACCCAACGAATAGTAGGCAACAACTACAAAGTACGAAAACAATAGCAGCACCGTATCCGGTAGAACCATTTTGCCACATAGAGCCTCTCATTGTCGTGGAAAAAAGCAGCCCAGCATCTACATTCCGCGCCACCGAAGCAGAACACAGAACCGCCAAAAGGAGCACCACATGGCTAATTTATCTCACCTGTGTTAAGATGGCTAGCAGCTACGATGCGAACCAAACCCACCAAGTATTAAGCGTGTTAAAGTTCTAACGGACTTATGAAGATTTTGTAAATGTTGCCAAAAGCTGCGCCATAACTTCCAGAAAAGGACACTTTGCCTTAGCATTCCTTCCCTGGGCTTACCGAAAGCTCAAGTTGCACTAAGAGAAACTACCCCGAGGGAATAAAAGAAAGCCAAAGAAACCGCTACAACATAGAGCGTTACACCTAAAATGGGTGCCCTGCTAAGACTTCTGATCCCGAATACTTTGAATGTTAAAAATCACCAAAAACAAATACAGTGGAAACCGCCTCTAACCCTTGATAATTTTGTAATTTCTACGCTTTCCTAATCTAGTACGTTTGGCTTCCGGTCTCTTGTCTGCAACTTGTTCTAGTTCCAGTAGCTTCGATAAACGCATACACACCTGGAAGTCGATGCAGAAATTGATCGTATCTTCGGTGCGCTGCTTGCTGTCGGCGGGATGGAAGAATTTGCAGCGTGAGCCGCGATTGCATATGTTCTTAAGGAAATCGCGGCAAACATCTTCGCGGTCGCGACCAGAGCCATTTTCATTGCTGCCACCTGCGCCCGGGCTACCAGAGCGGTCACCGTTAGCGCCTGAGTCTGAGCTGAGTTGCTCTTTCTTGGGCTCACACGTCTCGTCACTCATACCTGTAACAGAAATACTAGCTCATTGTTTGGAAAAGCTATGCTATCTACGTACGGAGTTGATAATAAAAATCAAGTTCTCCTAGAAACGGAAACTAATCCATTTTTCATCAAAGACCATTAGGCACGAACGGGAAGATATTGTCACTTATCAAGCAATAGAAAATATGATCCAAGATCGTGGTCTTTCCAACGTACAGTGAGCGCTCTTGCACATGCTTTCGTTGCGGAGTGCCAGATGCCTCGGCCTGAGCTATCCTTCTAAAATGTTTCGCAGCGACCCCATCCATAATCTAATTCAAATTCATTGCTAGCTATTAAAACGTCGACGCCTTTCCGTAAGCCATTACTTGACCGCTCCAAAATGTTTCTTGAAAATACTGGTACTAGTTTTCGCTGACTTGGGATTGGATCTATGGCCACTAAAACCAAATCGGAACAGATTTTGAGCGTGACACTTGAAGTGGAGCATGGTTTCCCTCGCTCGAGCGCTTAACACTGAGGCACGCATATCTCCATTTGATGACTAGAAGCTCACTACAACTGTTTAGCCGGGAAGTGCGCTGCTGTGCTCTCCGCTCGAGCGCAGAACCAGGCTAGGGAAGAACTCCGGGGTGTGGTTCATCCCAGGTGCTCGTGTGGAAACTGCTTTCGTTGCCCAGTGGGAGTCCACAGCTGGCTTCTGCAGAAGCGGATACACCTAAAAAAACAAAACACCGGAAAAGTGTGTAGACGTCAAAATCCATCAAATCTCAACCAGTCAGTTGAAATGCAAAAATCCCGCGACGAAGAGAAACCGAACCCCAGACCTTTGCACGAAGCAACGCCACCCTCCACTGTGCTACAATCCGCCTGGCAGTAGCCCCACGTTAGAGGATACCCATGTGCATCGATCGAATCTCCACGTGGACGTCGACGCAGCTCACGTATGCGGGGCGCCGAAAAAGTGTTGCTCCAGCCCCAGTTGCGCACTCTTAATGCATCTATTCCGATTTGGTTCTAGTGGTCTTAGCAATTTCCCTGACTTGGACGTGACCTGTCAGTGTTCCGCGAATTTATCTGTCTAATCCCATCCCTTAAGGTTTGTCGCTGCTATCACTAATTTGATGATTATTAATTCAGTGGTGTCCATGCGTGATAGGCCTCAAGGGAATAACTGGTTAACACACGCCGCAGCTTGCAATTAATGCGTAATCGTTAGCTACGGACGGACTCAACACCGAATCCAGATTACCATTCAAAAACCAGATCATTTCGATGAGTTGTTGGTCAGGAAGTGAGATTATCCAGTCAGCCAAACATGTTCTCTTCGTTCTGATTTAGCAGAACTTCCTCATTAGAACTTCGCAAAGGGGCGCGAGGTGGTACCATCATGTGAGGCGGCACCACAAAACATTGTGGTGCGTTTCGTTAGAAATCCGGATCTAACCAAGTTGGAGGGCGCAACAGTAAAGTTCCAAATGCGTACGCCATCTCATGTCACGAAAAGCACACCAAACGAAATGAAAGCCCTAAATCATGGGAGAAGCTGTTGCCCAAACTTAAGAAAGATAACGGAGTCAAATCACAATGCGATGGCGAAGTGGCGTTCTACCCCCGCCTTTTAAACAGAGGCGTTCAAAATGTCTGCGGCTCCACTATCTCGTAAGGCAGCCACTGCACTCCCGAGCAAGCCCAGAGTGTTGGGGGGGGGGGGGGCATGGGGTCCGGCGCAATCTCATGTTCTAAAAGAGTAGGACTTCCTGTAAATCAAATCTACTACTGTTGCGTTCTACCCAATAAATGGCAGCTTCTAAGCCCAACACAGCGCAGGAGGCCTCCCTCCCACGTAGTAGCAATTCCTGTTGTTCACTAACATGTCCTTGCTTCTACGCGACGCTTTCCACCCAAATTGTCCCAGAAAATGTGAAAATCTCATCTCATCGGTGTTGCTGATAAGCCAGCTCCTCTAGCAGACGCTTCTTCTATGAGAAGTGAGTGCTGATGAAGTGCAATCTCCGTCTGACGCAGCCCCGATCCCAGAAGGGGCGCTCTAGCATCGAAGCGTTCCGCTGTCTACATAGGGCAATGCGAGAGAATCTCTAGTCAGGAGGGCACCGACTCTCTGAAATTCAGTCCCCTTCCACTGCAAGTCTCCGCAACGGTCGGCTGACCCTGGAGACGCGGACGACGACCGTGTCCTCTCACCCGGGCGCTGAGTCAGCTCGCTCGCTCGTAGCGCAGCAGGAGTGCCTCTTTCTCTACACTCGCCGCTTCGCTGCTTTGGTCTACCCTTGCTCATAGACGGGGCCAGGAGTTGGGGACGAATGGGTAAAACGCTCGTCCCCGATTAGGATAGTTCCTAAAAGTTTACACTGCTTTGGTGTGGTCTACCCCTGTGATGAACTAAGGTACTTCTGATGTAATTGAGCAATCATGTGCATTCTTACAAAGGTGGATAACCACTAAATGAAAGATAATCCCCTCGAGCCACTTTGCGCCTGTTGCTGCAGTGATGCTTGGGAGGGGGAGTTTCAGCTTCCAAAAAAGAAAAAACTTCGGCAACACAACAAAGAGAAACGATAGATAATGTTGATGAAAAAACAATACTTCTGATCCGTGCTCTCAGTTTTGGGGAGGGGAAGAGACTCCAGGATGTGGTCCTTCTAACGCATCCGTGATAAAGTTACCTATATCCTAGAGTTCCCTACCTTGCCAAGGTATGGAGGCAATCCAAGGAGGACGTGTGATAGTAAACAGGAAGTAACAGTGCATTAACATTCGCCTCATAGCTACGCACCACATGTGCGCCAAACAATGCCACAGTGACCTCCCCCAAGTATCATAGCGCTGATTCGCTGTTTCCTCTTAAACTGCTAAACCATCAGAGATCATGTTTTAGGCACTAAAAGTTAAAAATTCCGATTCCACCGACACGACTTCGGTCAAAAAAAAATCGCTGAAACTTCGTCTAGGGGGGGGGGGTCATTTGGGGTGCTGATCACGAATCTGACATCCGTTTTTCACGATTCCGTCGGAGACCACCCATGCCGTTAACAAGGATGGTCCAGACAGGGTCACCGATTTCGCTGAAACCTCGTCTAGGGGGGGGGGGTATTTGAGGTGCTGACCACGAATCTGACATCCGTTTTTCACGATTCGGCTGGGTAGCATAGATACAGGAAGGCACAGCATTACATTCTTAAAGTTTCTGCTGGTGACCGCAGGTAGAGGTTGATATGGGTAAGTGGTCGGTTCATAGAGTTACGAAATCCGCGATATTGATGGAAAAAAAGGAAATGAGTGGCTGCTGCTTCGAGTCGTTTGTCGTATACGCTACAACAATAACCCCCGAGACGAAGTTTCAGCGGAACCGGTGACCCTGCCGAGACCACCCTTGATAACGGTATGGGTGGTCTTCGACCGAATTGTGAAAAACGAATGTCAGATTCGTGATCAGCACCCCAAATAACCCCCTAAACAAAAAAATTTCAACCGAAGTCGTGTCGGTGGAGTCGGAACTTTTAACTAGTGCCGGTTTTTATTCATTTCTAATAGTTCCTCAGTAAATGCGGAAAGAGTGCGAAGAGAAATTTTTGCCTGGTCAGATATCTTCACACTTAAGTCGAGAGCGACGCGTTATCCTTCTCACTAGCGGCCGAATTCATTAAAGACTCACAGCAATTTAACCGGGAGCGCGGCGAAATGTTACACCATATCGCTTGATAAGCCGCGCTATCAGGGATTTCGGCTGTAGTTTCGTTCTTAAATTGCTGTAAGTCGTTGATGAATCCTGCCCCTGATCGGAGAGCGTTTTAGAAGACATATGTTTCTTGCTAGTTGTCCCACCCGTCTATTGTCGTATTGCGCCAAGGACGGATCATGGATCCCATACCGCGAGCGTTTGCATCACCGCAGCCAGGAATGGACACTCATTTCCAGCCTGTATCATCACAGATACAGTGTGTACACGCCCCACACTGTATCTCCAACAACGCAACCATCGAAGCTTGCAGCTCAATGTAGAGCCGGTGCCACAAGCTCAGCGTGATGGAGCGCCCAATGTCCGGATGCGACTCAACGACATCCCACCATGGTTCTCCACCGTCTAAGCACGGACACTCGACCACCACCAATAGATCGCACGCTAAACGAGGGAATCACGCAGTGCAGGATCGGCAAAAGCACGGTCCTCCTACCACACCTCCAAGCAGGAAATTACACAAGAACACACCACCCGGCACGGAGAAAGCAGGCGACGAAATGAGGCGATCGATAGCGCGTCGCCGAGACATGCCACGCACCACGAGTTAGATGTGCATGTTATCCATTCCACCCGCGACCTTTAAACGCGGCGGCGCGCACGAGGCTCGTTCGAACGGCCGCGCTGCGTCACACCGCTCGCCGTCGCGGGAGAGCGGTAGGAGCCAGCTGTGCTCTGCTTCGAGCAGTTGTGGTTGCGTAGGGAGGGTCCTAGTGGAGCAGCAGCAGAGTCATTTGAGAACCGCCGTCCTGGTGAGCTGCCCTGTCGGCGGCTGGAGGGCTCTGCCAACGGCTCGCGACTAATTTCCTTTCCTGGTGCTGGAACTGAGCAAAAGCCGTGCTGCGACTATTGAGTTCGATTTGTTTGGTACTGTCAGTTGTCTTGGTGCTATGCATTTCGTCGGAATGATGATTATGTCTTCTTTAGTCGCGAGCCCCATTCACGCTACTTACAGGTAATCGTATGACAATTTCGTGATGACTCCTGCTGCACTACCGTTTGAAACGCCATTGCCGAAAGCGAAATTCCGAAACATCCAGCAGTCTATTTTCGGAGGTGGACCGAAGGTCGTAAACGGTGTGAAGAAAACCATAAGGGCAAAGAAGGACAACAAAAGTAGGGCGGAATGTTGGACCTTCATTTCATCATGATTCAATGATGGACACCTTTAGAACCGTCATGTCTAGAGGTGGAAAGCTGCGAAGAGGAGGATGATCATCAGTCCGAAAAAAGGAGGCATTACTACAGCTCTTTAAAGGGCAGCGGTAAGTCTTATTTCAAATTTCCTACGCATTTTTGAGTGCGCCTTTTTCCTTCATATTATATAGAGAATTTGGTACTAGTGTACTTAGTGTACCGCACTAAATCTTGTTCAAAATAGGTCTACTAGGGGCCATGAGAAGAGCGAATATCATACTCGTTTTTTGCGGAAATGCCGTATAATCCCGCTATATTAAACTCGAGTCGCCCAAGGCCTTGCGAAGTAGTGCACGCTAGTAATAGACGCAGGGTGTGCACCTCCTACTGATGCGCACTATTTCGCCGTCTTTAGTCTGCAGCAGAGCTTAGCCAGGTTCAGAAGCCTTGAGATCTCGAAAAGACATGAAAGCTGTTGTGTGCTCCGCTCGCCCGGAGGAGAGCACAGAATCGGGCAGGGGATGGGACCCCGGGGTGTGGGCCCACTAGCCGGTGATAAAATTGCCTTCATCCTAGAGTTTCCTCCCTTACCCAATTCGGAAGAAAATGAGACCCGAATCTGTAATTGAAACGAGGATATAAGACTGCATCTACATTCGCTGTGTGTATCTAGTCGCCACGCCTGCACACCAAGACATGCTGTGGTAACCCCCCCCCCCCCCTCGCAGACGGCCGCGAATGCGTGCTGGTACGGGGCGGAGTCTCTGCGTCTCTTACCAGCGCGCGCTATTTCGCAAGGCATTGGGCAATTCGAACTTAATATAGCGGGCTTATAAGGCATTTCCGCAGAAAACGACTACGATATTCGTTCTTCCCATGGCAGATTACCCCTAGTAGACCTATTTTGAACAAGATTTAGTGCGGTACATTAAGTACACTAGTGCCGAGAATTTGCTGAAACACGAAACTAAGCAGTTACATGTCATTTAAATGTGTAGGAGCGTATCTAAGCCTTCTGCGGCGGGAGTTGAGCTGCCGTTTAGGAGTGCAGGGTGGGCCGCTCTTTCTATACATCTGTTGGTACTTTTCAGGTTGAGCTTAACGCCGCGAGCACGCTCCTCACGCTTCTCAGCATCGACCACTCCTGGAGTCCCTTTCGCTGTCCCTCTCCGTGCTCTCGCGGCCACGCTACTGCGATTCAATAGCCTGCCACCCGTCAAAAGTCTGGTTGGGGGTTTTGCCCCAATCACGAAACCTTGGACTCGACGTTTTTTAAACCTTCTGACCCACATGCTTGAAGAAAACGGAATCACATAAGGCGATCGATGCTGTTCGGTTGGTCGATACTGTCGACTTGTTGTGAATCCTGCCTGAATACCATCGTATTGGAGTGATCCTGCAATAGTATTCCCCCCCCCCCCCCTCCTCGCCCAAATCTGGGCGAAAACGATAGATCCAATAGAAAAATCGATACTGTCGATCGATTGGTCGTCCGGTCGAATCTTTTCCACAAACTTGTCGCATCTGGTCATTTTCCGGCCATTTCGTTTACTTCAGCGTTAGCGCGTTAGAGTCACTTTGTCAGTTTTTACGTGTACATGCGGATCACTATCACATTTTCGACACCGCTTGACACTCACACATAGTATAGAGAATAGCCAGTCTGTCTAGGGACTCGGGCTTTCTCCAGAAGGATGAGTTCCTCTTCATCAATTCCTATTTTCAATGATCGAGTTAAGATGGATATCTGTCGATCGACATCGATAGCACGCCTTTTGAATCCAGACGCGCGTGGCACGACGTCTTCGGCACGTCTTCTGATTTCACGATCTTTGCAAGATGTGTTTGATACTTCTCCTTAATCCTAACATTTGCTGCACGTTCCCTTTCGTGCCCGCTTTACTTTTGCCAAAATAATGAATGTGATGAACATAGACAGTTTCTTAGAACTGCACACTACCACTTGCTTTGTGAACTAAACTTCACGTCTTCAAGCTGCTAAGCCTTTTTCCTTCACATCATCCCTCTACCCATTGAAAGTTGTCTCTTAACTTTTTAATCCTTTCACGGCATTGTCCGACGATGTCGTAGGACACCATTATAAAAATAGTTCATGGAAAGTTCAAGTTCAAACATTTAATAGTAGAATATAATCACTGAGTGCACTAATATCTACGGTCAAGATGGTCCATGGGAAACTTCATTTGTAACTATGTTTTCAAATCTAATCATTAATGCAAATAAAATAGTACAAATAATCAGCGCACGGGAAAAGTACGCACTGTCCCACGCGGCGGTCAGTTGAAAATAGCGGGTGTTGTGAAAGGGTTAAACGAGGCTGGATTCTGATTACAGACGCTGCCGCAAGCTCGTGTAAATGGATGGGTGACAGTCACATTGAGGTCAGCGACGAAGATGGAGACGTCACCATCTCTCGTCAAGGGGGTTCAAAGAAAACATGCTCCTCTGACTCCAAAGGATGTGGTGTCACCGAAGGCGAACCCCACCTAACTGACGAGTGAGTTGTTGACCTCATTTTGTCTTTCCATCGGGTTTTAAGGTAATGACTATTGGTTTGTTTGATTTTAGATGTATTAACTCTATTCTCGATGATAGTTACCCATTTCTGGAAGGAAACAACCGTCGGAACTATTATATAATAAGAGGTTGGTGTGATCTTCCCTTTTCCTTTTATTTAACACCGACTTTCAACGGACCGTATACGCAGATATCAGGTGGAGTATTTTACGATGCACAATCTAAAATTTATCCTAGTGGGGAACGCTTCACTCTAACTACCTGGCAATGGGGCAAAACCTTTCAATGACATCTTGTAAGGCCTGTTGGCCACTTGTCATGGGTGATTGGGCTCTTAAGATGTTCGCTGTTTTTTGTCCTTTATATCTTCAGATCTAGGGCGCGTGTAGCGCAGTCGGAGGAGGCGCCGACTGTTGCGTGCACCCGGTACCAGGTTCCTGGTTCGGATTTCCTGCCCAGGCCAACCAAGGCTTCCATCCCTCAGGGGTCGGTGAATTGGTACCAGACTTGTCTAGGAAGGATAGGGCGCTGACTTGTTCATCGGCTGGCCACCGCAAGTCATTGTATGACCAAATACGCATTCAAATCGCCTCCACGAGATCCCGTAGAAGTAGAATGCATGGCGCATCCCAAAGGGGATTGAATAATGTCGTCCTTTATCCTCTTTATCTTCAGATCTATTGTTTTTAGGTGGAAGGCTCGCCGAGGTTTTTCGCACAGACATATTTGACAGACTTCGGAAAGGAATAGGTGCAAACGATGACAGTGACGACGAGGACGTGCCCGGAACTGGCTTGGCTCGCATTTCAGACAGGTCATTGTTTTGTCATTTGTTTACTGTGCTACATCTTACCAAGCAGTCGCGTAATAATCATAGTCTTCCATGTTTATACGCGAAATCTTACTCGTTTATCTTCAGTCAGCGTTTACCTTCAATCCCTAAGTACCGCAGGCTGATATAAATCCCAGAGCAATGTAATGGGACTGCGGAGCATATTCGCCAAACAGTAGGCCGAGGTTGCTACAAGCGTTGTTCGAGATTACATTTTGGTAGAGTTCGCCTGTGGGGCTTGAAAACATCGGAAGCTTTCATGTTGCAAGTCGCTTAGATAACATATGAAAATTAGAATGAAACCATCGGCGTAGTGGCAGTACCTGTACATGTTACGCTGCGGAGGACAACGGTCATAGGTGCTTGTTTGCGTAGGTGAATTAGCTTTTCCACGGGAAGTCATTAGTCTGCCAATGTCTTAGCCTTGACGGTGCTAGATGGTGGCGCTTTCAGTGTTCCGGCCGCCGTGTGAGTCTGTAGCCTTGACCTCGTTCCATACTAAAAACCCTTGGAAATTTACATAAACTCGTAACCTGTTCCAACAATCCTCCGTTGCTTCACTCGATTGCCTTTCCGCCGCCATTGGACTCCAAATTTTTCAGGTGGCGCGCAGAGTGGAGCTATGGCATACAGATTCCGCTTCGAGCGGATGCTGTCAATCCCTCCGAAGTCCGTAAAGCTCGCATTGAACGCTCTCCGAGCAGACTGAATCGGTAAGTGCTTCTCCATCTTTGCAGTAGTTTTGTAGCAATTGCGCTACTTCTTCCTCTTTTTTTTTTCATCGTCCTTGCTTCGGCATTCAGAGTACAAAAGGAGAGACGCGAGTTGGTTGCTGAGTTCAATGCTAATACCTATAAGCCTATTGCGGCATCACCACTACGGCTCTACGAATGCTGTCCATTGGATGAACGATGGGTGCAGCTGTACAATGAGGTAAGCTTTCATTTGCTTTTGATATCAGAGACATCAGCTTCGTAGTTTTTTCAGAACCACAAATTACCTGGTCATGCTTTACCAATGGAAGTCTTCTTACAGATCATGAACGATTTCGAAGTGGAGTGTTACAAGGTTTTCGCGCAAAATTAGTTTAATATTTTTCCTAGCTGGTCACTATTTATCTCAATTTTTCTAGAATATACATCTAAAGTTACTCGAACCTCTGCACTCTCCCAGTTCTCGTGTGGAGGATGCTGACGAAGAAGCGGCATGCGATATTTGTCGAGCAGTGAGGCTTTGCTTCTAATTTTTGTGTGTATTGTATTGTGTCACACGAGGTGTGTAGGTGGACAATTTATTCAGTAGGGACTGACGTTTCGTCGTCTTCAGATGCTTAATTGTGGTGTAAAGATTTAAACTTGCGTTCCACCCCATCATGTGCCTGAACCACTAGAATTTGCGACCTAACTCTACAATCACTACACTACGAAGAGACCAAATGAGAGAGACGGATTCACCTAGGTCCGCCGGTAAGGGCTGATGTTCGTTCTGTGTTAGACTGTTGACTAGGGGTGAATAGTTCACACTATGCAGATTTCGCTCTCCAATCACTCTACAGCTCATAGTGAGGCACGAACGGCAGAAAGTCACTTGTTACATCTAGGCACTCATTTCGGTTGTCCATTACTGTTTTTCTTTTAAAAATCCAGAACGCTTCCAAAGCTTTTCATGCTGAGATATTACTCTCAATGGCATCTTTTGAGAACGAGAACAGGAGGAGCTCCGGCGCTGCACGTAAAAGAACACTTAGGAAGCAAGACCGTGGGTTGCGAACCTGCCCACTTGGTAGGCATTGATTTGATGCGACCGACGGAAACGACTATGAGGTGAAGTGCAGGGTATTGGCCATTGAGAGTGATATCTCAGCACGGAAAGCTTTAGAAGCGTTCTAGATTTTTACAAGAAGCTCAGTAACTTAAAACCGTCTCTTTCATTTGGTCTCTTCGTAGTGATTGTAGAGGTAAATCGAAAATGCTAGAGCGGTTGAGGCACTTGGTGGGGCAGAGCGCAAGTTTCAATCTTTATACCATACCTAGGCCTCTGATGCCGGCGGAACGTCGAAGTGTCAGGCTCTGCTGAATTAATTGTCCACCTTAAAACCTTTTGTGACACAATATAGTGCTAACGTAAATAACTTTTAATGCCGAGGTTTCAAGAATAGAGAAGCTGGGAGCTGTTTTCGAGTTAGTTTTGAAGAGCAATGATTTAGATTGACAGTGAGCCTGATGACGAGATGGTATTCTGCGATGGCTGTAACTTGTGCGTCCATATGTCTTGCTACGGACTGCAGGAGTTACCACCTAACGAATGGATGTGCATGAAGTGTAGACTTTCTTTCGGTTAGTTTCAGTTTTCATTTATTTGCTTCCGTCCGCAAACATCCTAAATTTGCTGCTAACATTTTTTCTTCAAAACTGTGTTCGAGCACTCGTATCTGTACCGCGACTAAGCATTACATGAATTACATGAACATTGGGGGGGGGTAGCTTACAAAAAGGTTATCGTCGCATTTGCGCTGATGGATGGCAAGGAGCGCGGCAGCTGGCAGCCGTTCGCCGCAGAAGTCGTGTCGAACGCCGTAGACGCGACGGCCGCCAATGTTAGCTGCAAATGGCCTTTCAAACCCCCCATTGCTCGCTAAATAGTCAACAGTCTGTTGCAATGATGAGGTCAAGAAATTCACGACGAGCCCAGTGTGCACGACAGACGGCTGCTTTTTTGGACATGCGCTTGTATCCACATCGCGGGAAAAAAAGAAAATGAGTCTTAGAAAACGTTAGTGCTAACACAAGAAAAGTCCAGAAGAACTGCACAGCTCGCTATAAAAAACCGAGCCTGGAAAGTGATATTGCCGAGAAGAAAGGAGAGTACATACGCACTGCTCCAGTTGCGAAAAATATGTTTGTTTGAGGTGCTCCAACGATAGGATGTGTTATTGTTGAATGTTTGTTTATTGTCATAATCAGTCAGAGCCTAGTTTTTTTCATTCAGGTGTTCCATTCATGTTTCATCTGAAGTTTGTGCATTAATTCTCGTCTAGAAATATGTGCGCTACTTGTGTTTCAGTCATGGGAAAAGTTCCTGTCTTGTTAGTTGCGATAAGGCCAATCATTTTTCTCCCCGGGGCAAACCCGTCATTGACTTGTTTCTATAATTTGCGAATTTGAGAAGAAAATCTAACAAAAACGTCAATAAAGAAAGTGACTCCAAAACTCCTCCGTCCACTCAATGAGGCTACACCGTCCGTCGCGCCCTCTTCGCTATCCACACAAATGAGCAGATATCGTCACGAATGTGTTAAAAGAGCGAAGTCGGTCGACCGTGTGCAGGGAAACTGTTAACAGAAGTGGACAAAGGGCTCAAGAGTAGAAGAGAAGTAAGACCCAGCTCCTGCCGCTTCCCCGGGGAGTTGACGTTGAAACGGAATATAGCCGCTGCTCAGCTCGAGGTTGTGCAAGCAACTCTAGAAATACGAAACCTATGCTATCGTCTAGTTGTTGCGTGCTCATCACGGAAAGCACCTTTGTTGGAGAGGACGTCGGATACAGGAACGATTTATTGGTCGAACACGAACCAGAAAGAATCACATGACTTATGCTTGGTGCTTATATACGTTGTTTTGTTTTCCACGTCTGTGCACTGATAATGATATCACCAGCTTCATTCTTGACGGAGTAGGTTGCAGACTGCTGAATGTGATGAAGACTGTAGACTGCTGAATGTGAAGGATTACTTCTTTTGCAGAATGCAAAAAAGATGTAAAAAGACGCTCTATTGCTAATCGCTGAGATATTGTTGAGTTCAAGCATATCAAATTGTTGCGGTGTTTTGTTTACCGAAGAAGCACAAAATGAGATGCGAAGCTAGCGTTTCTGCTTAAAATACATTAACTATAAGAAACGCAGGCGCAATGCTAATATGAGGGGACCAGCCACGTTTGAGCGAGTTTTTACCCGTTTGACCTAGACCCCTCTCGCTGCAACTTGCATTACATGTACGTACGCGTCCGTTTGCGTACAATGTGGGAAATTCCACGTCACCGTATCCGACTGCTAGCTGAAGTCGGTCGAAGCCCTTGGGCTGCCCCCCCCCCCCCCCGTGGCATCATTGCGCCGAAAGGCGTATAAAAGTGTTGTCATTTTTTTCGAGTATTTGCGGTGAAACAATGGTTTTGCTAGTACATATCTTAAGCAGTCGGTATTCCGCTTTGATATATATTCACCCATCAATTCATATTATTTAGCATACCAAATTAGGACAACACTCACTTCCTGCATTTAGATATACGACTGTCCCTATTTGCCAGAAGGTTTTTTTTTTCAAGTTCTCAACGACTTTATTGAGATCTCAGATATCTTACGACCTGCTGTGGTGCTGCGAACTGCTCATAGATTGTGCTTTGTTGTTGTTGTTGTTTTTCCTAGGCATAGAATAGTTGTGTGCGTCCATTGCATTCATTCCGTGATGGCTCAACAGCAGCTCCAATACGCAGAAAATTCCCACGACTAGCGCTTCTCTTTGGAAAGCGATGGTTGAGTCACTGATCGTTATGCACTCTTTCCTGATGCCGCTCTTGTGTTCGGTATCACTTTCTAGTGGCCGAAACTTTTCGCCCAGAAGCCAAAAATTCCTTAACTAAAGTTGTGAATTGCAGTGTGCACTTTATGCACTACGTACACTGATCAGCGCGCAGTACTTCGCAGCGTATGTTATGTAGCAGTGGCGGGGCACTTAGGGAGAGTACAGCGTCTTGCTAGAGTGTCGCATTTTATACCATTGTTCAGGACGTAATCCGCCGTGCGTGCTCTGCCCGACAATAGGCGGCGCTCTGAAGTGCACCGATACAAAGAACGAATGGGCTCACGTGGTATGTGCGCTGTGGATACCTGAGTGCAGGTAAGACAGCTTCGCTGGTCAGGAGCTTCAGCTAGTATCACCGGTATCACTTTAGGTTTGGAGATTTCGAAAAACGTGAGCCGATAATTCGTATCCACGAAATACATGAGGACAGATGGAGTGCAAAGTTTGTTACGACGTTATTCTTTCCAACGAGCCAAGAAAAAATGTCGATTCAGGTGTTCTATATGTGACACTCGGCAAGGAGCGTGTATAAAGTGTTCGGTAGAATCCTGTAACACATCGTTTCATGCTACATGTGCTCTTCGCAGTGGATTGGAAATGAGAATAGAACAAGTAGGTTGAACTTCGGTAGGCGTTTGTTATACCATCGCCCACCCCGAGCGACGCCTAATGATATGCTCCTATATCGATCGGGCGGGGCGGTGGGGATCGATATGGGAGCTTATCACTAGGCGTCGCTCGGGGTGAGCGGTGGCATAGGAAAGGCCTTAAAGTGTTACAAAACTGGTGCATTGGAAAATTAGAAGTGTGGCGTATTAAGTTACGCTTCAGCGGCTTGCCTGTCCCATGCAACTGTCAAAGTCAGTTCCAATTCGGCCAAGTAGTCTTGAAATAAGGTGTGCCGCCAAGAGAGGAAAGCCTTGGGATACCGATCTTTCAGTAATCTTTAACCCTGCGAAGCAGTCTGCGAGTATTCCGCTTTTCAGTGCCTCGCTGAGCTATTTTCGCGCCTAGGATAGCCGGGGACCGCATTGCCGAGTTGTAGCAGTGGTTTAGTTCTCTATGAGGGCAATTCTTACATCCCCGTTAATTAATGTCTGAAAAGATCTGCCAATCGCTTAAGATTTCCCCCTTGTTCGTGCCTTTTTAAAGATAATGCTCTGGTAGAGTATAAAGCATGAGAAGGAAGTTCCCACTAGTTTATATTTACAGGATCAGGTTGACGACAGGGTTCATATGATCTCGCTGTGTCCAAAGCATCGTTCAGCCAAGCCCTTTGCAGCTAATGGAGGTGCATCTGAATCAAATCAGGTTAGAGGCTTCTTTGACGTTCCAATTAAGCTTTGTGGCTGCACTTACTTAGATGCAAGTGTTCATTCGATATTCCAAAGCTAATCCCGACCCTATTTCAGGCTGCGTCTGATGACGAAACTGAAGGGCAGTGCAGCTTAGGGCTATTATCGAAGCTTGAGCAAACATGTTACTCCTTCGTTGATCACGTTTCTGTCGCCGCAAGGTGAGAACGTCTGTACACTCTGCAGCGCTCAGCATAGCCGTTTTCTGTTTTTAGAATGAAATTGGATCCAGTAGTTGTTGCTGATGTGTTTGCCTACTGGGTGAGAAAGAGGCTGCAATTGAACCATGGGAAACCGCTCATTGACAACCTTCAAGACGAAATCAAAGTACGTTCCAATGTTTGCGCTATTTATGAGTTCTCATAGACCAGCATTAATGTTAGTGCTAAGGTTGTCGAACCTGAACCAACGCATTTGGAGCTGCCATCATATAAGGGACCGGGCTCCCAGTCGGCACTCCCTTGGACAGTAAAGAGGAAACGTGGTCGTCCGAGAAAGGATTCTCTTCCTGAGTCGAGCAGTCTATCCTACTCTAGTCCACATTCTGAGCATTCTTTACCGGCGCAACAAGCGGGTATTATGTGTGCAAAGCTGGAAAATTCGCTTTCCAAGGTTAGTGGTTTTGTTTCCATTATCCTTGTGCCGTTAAGCTGTTTATTTCCTCGCGAGACCAGCATCTTATTCTTTCCTTCTCACGGTGTTGGCATACCCGCTGCGCTTGGTGATAACCCAATCCTGCCGTCCAATCAGGCTATACATGGTTCAGGGGTTTATGTTTGAACCACGGGGATGAGCACGAGCTCGTAGAGCATCTTATCATTCTTCTGTTAGGTGCAAAAGAAGAGCCACTGTTGATAAAAGATGGCATCTAAAACTAGACCAGCTGGAGCGAAGTGTTCATAAACGGAATAATTTTTAGATGGACGAACACCGTCGTGATAAGAAGATTCTAAAAGAAAAGGGCAACGATTTCATGTGAGGAGGCTACGGTTCGAGCATACTCGTGTCTCGGTTATCATAAGTTCATGTAAAGATTTCCTCCCGTAGTTTTCAGTTGTAACTGATTCATTGAGCATAAGTCATCGCAGCCATATTATCAACATTATCAATCGTTGCAGATCCTGCGAAGTAAAGCTGCTCCGAGTTGCCTTCCGATTTTTGAAGCCGTAGCGAATTTTCTCGGTTGTGAAGGACTTTACCACCATTAAAAAATTCATTCATGCGTTCTTTAACGTTGTTATGTGTTTGGTAAAGCTGTGCAAAGCGAGATGGTTTTAGGTGAAGATTCTTCGCTACATTAGTGGGTTACTACGACCATACTTTGGGATAGCGGAGAACATTGTGTTCGATAAGAGTAACGCCATTCGAGGACTACCTCGTTATGCGTTCAACGAAAATGTGAAATGAAAGTTGACGGGAAAAGTGAAAAGTTCGGCCACGTATTTATTTTTAGGCGCTTTACTTCCAAGTACGTAATTTGAAAAACTAATTAGCTAAGCTTCGAACTGGAAGGGCTTGCGAATAGAAGTGGTTAGAGCTTTCGAAGTTCTGTTAGAACAACAGTTCTGGAAGTGGTATCCGTTCTCACAATAAAAAATGCGTGATGCGGAAACAGTTTTAAAGGTATAAGTTGTACTTATTACCGCCCCTGTACGCCGTATACGCGGCTCCAAATGGGGTCGCCGCTATAAGTGGTGCCGTGGTGCGACAAGGTACAACTTCAGCAGGTCATCTAGCAGGGCAGGCTCACGACTTTCTATGCTTCGTCGATGGAAGAGCTTAGTTGGTGTCATTACCTTGCTACTGGCAACAGCCAGAGCTTAGCATGAACCTTTCTTAAAGCTGCCAATGTTCGCTTTTAGGTGCTATTTTTGTTTTTCAACTTGTTGTGGTGGAGTTATATAATGTCCAGTGTTGGTTTAGGGAAGAAAACTGCTAGAACTGGTGACACAGAAATGCAAGATGCGGCGGAAGCTTCTTAATGCACACCTGGGCGCAATGCTGCTGATTTCTGAACATATCTCCAAGCCTGTTCCTCTTAGTCATCGAATGCTCTCGTGCTTAAAGGAGACCATAGAGGTTTGTTTAATGTTTTTGGTTCCTACGTACTTTGGCCTTTAAGACGTTGGTGGAACAGGAAGTGATGAAGCAGTTGGGGGCGCTGGAACTAGATAAGGCATCCCTTTGATAGGCTAGCAATAAACCTAGGTGTACATTTCGATATGTCACTTTCACATATTTTTATCGTTATCATTTATGGTACGGGTTTGTGCGCTTCAGGCAGCATCGCGGTGCGACGCAACGATATGATGTCTACCTCTATCGGTCGGGCAGCACATAGTCGATATGGGAGGTTACATAATGTCGTGTCGCGCGCGCCACGATGGAACGTTGAACACCCCCTTACGCAAATGCCTGTTTGGATGCGAATTTTTCTAAACCGCATGCCGTACCAAAGAAAATCTACATCAGCAAATCACGGACCGCAATGATTTTGGTAAAGAAAGTATGGGAAAGTATGCCAATGCTAATGACATAAGAATGATGAAGAGTAGGACGTTTTAATGCTTGTGTGCCGTTGCCAGCATCTATTTGTATGGATTTTAGACAGCCGTAGAGTAGCAGGAATGCGTAGATAGATGAGCACAAAGCAATTGAGTAAGAATCTGATACGTACATAAAGAAGCGAAGCTTATGAATTATTTTGTAGGCAAAGTTCTCGCCGTTTTCATGAAATTTTATTGATTTTTCGGGAAGTTAAAAACATTACGAAATGGAGTAATGACCATCATGCTCTATCACTCTTCTCCACCTTTTGGGCAGACTTCTGATGCCAGCAGTATAGAACACTTCTGGCGTTGACGGTCGGGGTATGACCAAATCTGTTAGCTCGCTAAACCGGACTTTAACGGAAAGTCCGTTACAATGGTTAAATCGTTGACCGATAAAAGTGTGCCCATGATGTGAATACGAATGATCGTCCTATGGCCTCCTAAGTGTCAATCAATCGGTCGTTACATTCTTTTGTGATCAGCACTATTGATGTTGCATGTTAGTGGGGATAGCATCAGAGGTAGTCAAACTCTGGATGTGTCACACTCACCGGCTTCAGATCCTTCTGGGCACACTACGAGCGCGACTTCTTTGCAATTTGGTAGTCCCTCGGGAAACTGCTAACTTGTCACAGGAAGTCGTGCAAAATGATATCGTGGGTCCTATCAAACATAAGGTCACTGATAGAAAACTGCGATTCTCTAGTCATGAGTCTGTGTCAACATAATTATGATGTAGTTATTTTGACAGAGACCTGGCTCAGCGATAAAAATGAGCGTGATCCTCTCTTAGGAATTGCTCTTGCCCAATATATAGGAGTGAGGTGCGATAGAACTTTCAGAAAAGGAGGAGGCATTTTGCTGTTGCTAAAAAAGTATTTTTCATTCAAGCAGGTATTCGATGAGTCTGTAAAAGGCTCATATGAAATTTTGGTATGTGATCTAACCTTCCTTTCGGACTCAATTAGTCTTGTGGCTGTATACGGAGCCCCATGTTGTAATGTTGAAATGTCCACTCAGCTTGCCAAGGCTGTAAGTGACTTCTGCTCATGCGGCATCCCGAGCATTGTTATAGGCGATTATAATAACTCCGAGCGCCTACTGTGTTCGACAGTGTAACGGTTGAACGCCCGGTGTTATTACTTGTTGTTCCATTTTATGTTATGCAGTATAAGCTTACGAACAGAACGCTCAGTCCTCGCATTAGTTTATTATAATTTCAGACATAAATATTATGTGCAACGACACCAAAAATAAAGAGGGCAGGTGTCAGCCTGACGGCCGAGCACCACCGAGCCCACACACCACTGTTCTCCCGAGAGGGCGTTCTCTGTACTCCCTGGTTGTGGGAGTACAGAGAACGCGGCTTACAATTTTGTTACTACTAGGCCAGTGGTGGCTAAGTAGTAACAAAATCTAAGTGGTGGCGTAATGGGGGTCCCGATAGCCAGTGGGCAAACTCCCGCACGGGTATTTTTAATGGGGCCCAACGGCGTCGGGTAAGACAAGGCTAGGCGTTACTGGGTGGCCTAATCAATCTCCCGTGGATTGGCTATCTCTCTCTTCTACCGCAGCCTACATTCCATCTCCCTACAGGATTTCATCCCCTTACAATTTCCTTATGCGATTTCAACCTACCATACCTATATAAGGATGGCCCTAGCACCGCCGCCACTGTGTTCCGTGATGTTTTCGAAATGAACGGTCTTCAACAACTGGTAGCTCTGCAATGAGCTTACATTAATACACGAGCTATCTGTGGGTCCTCCAATAGGAAGCAGCGATCATTCTACTGTAACTTTCAAGTTGAGATGGGAAATGGAAAGAAAAATGTCGATTTGGAGAAGGGATTTTAACTATGACGGGGGACTATGACAAGATCAAGCAGCGCTTGGCAGATGTCGACTGGATCGGAACTCTAACTGATCTAGGAATAGTTCACGAACAGTAGGAAGCAGCGTTGCAGCGTTTTTCTTTTTCGTTTCTTGCGGTTTTACATCACATGATTGACCTGTATGTACTCATGCGTGAGATTAAGCCAGGAAATCTAAAAATTCCTAACTATCTAGAACGAATGAACCGTCACCGTTGCTTGCTGTGGGATAAGGCTTCGTAACCAATGGACACAAACGCATGGTCAGATTATGTGGCCTTCAATAGAAAAGTAGACAAAGTTTTTTCGCGGTAGAATTTATACACTGAGAAAAATTCAAGAGCAAGGAGACAGGGCGAAATTCTACAAATATAAACTCGTAATGGCGGTAGAAGAAGTGCTGCTAAATGCGTGCCATCTTTGCTCAGTAGTGGTGGTCTACACTTTGCTTTCCTTTGCGAGGAAGCCAGTTTGTAGGGAAGTTCAAAAGGTGTTCACGAAAGTTGATGACCAGGGCAGAGACCTGTTATCGGGTAGCGATGATGCGCGAACAGAGTTCCCTGTGATCAGTCCTTCGTTGTGGTTTCACAGAGAAGAAATATCTAACCAGGAAAGTATCTCAACGGTAGGTCGGAACGGCCCAAGTGTTGTATATGGGCAGAATCTCCTCTCTCTGGGAATCAACAAAATGCAAATATCTCGACCCCAATACAACCCTGCGCAGAGTTAGGGACGACGGAAGTTGGGCCGTTGGCGGCGTTAGTTCTCGGCTTGCACGCGTTGTACGTGCTCAAGTTGGCTGGAAACAGCGATCATGGGGATTATGCCGTCCTTCTATCCCTTCGCCACCGCCGCTGACTCGTCATCGCTATGTCCAGCCAACTTGAGCCCGCCCTCCACGTGCAGGCATGGGGCTAAGGCCGTCAACGGTCCAACTTTCGTCGTCCCTAACTCTGCGCAGAGTTATATTGGGGTCGAGATACCTGCATTTTGTTGTTTCCCACAGAGAGGCGATTCTGCCCATGTACAACACTTGACCCATTCCGACCTACCGTTGAGATACTTTCCTGGTAAGATCATCGCGGAGTGGCCAAACAGTTATTCAGCGTCGCCGGCTCATATACCACTTACTTTTATCAAAAACGTAGTTGACTACGTAGGCTTTCCTTTGGAATATATTTTCAACATTTACATGAAAGCAGAAGTCCTTAAGAAATGGAGACACGCTTTTGGCTTTTTCGGTTCATCTTTAACAAGAAATGAAAGGGGCAAACTCATACTCTATGTGTCGGTTGTAAAATCGCGAGCTAGAACAACTTTCTTTACCTACAGGAGCATAAGGGACTTCAACCTTGTTTTGAATGCAAACCAAGATGCTCTGGGTGGTTTCAAGAATTGTTGCGTTTGCAATGAATCTCATCGGATGTTTTTTGTACTCTTTTTATTGTACTTTATTGTCACTCCGTGGATGTGTTTTCTAGCAATCTACTTCTACGTGTGGCTGCTGCCCATGTCTTGAATAAAACAAAAAATAAAGATAAAAAATGTTGGAAATTGATAAAGGCATCTTTCTATGGAATAATACGTGCACTCTCACCTTTGCTATAGTGAGCTGTATTGTAAGGTCTTTTAAAGTTCTGAGGCCATATTTCTTCCATTTATTGGATTTGGTCTAATCCTATTTTTCATACCCTTTGCAGAACTTTTGCTCTGAGGAAGTAATGGAGGAAGGTGAGAGACGAGCCGATGAGATTTGTGGTCTCACAGGTGTTACCACACCGAGGGAGTCGTCTTTCCTGAAGCGGTATGTCATCCATAGCTTTCATGCTCTCACCTATCTGATGAACATATTCAAGGGATCCTGATGTACCGTCTCTTGAATCTACACCCGCTTCGTCTTCGTCCATTGAGCTGCCCATTCTTCCCGATGCCAGAAACTGCTCCCTAACATCGAGGGCGCAAGCTGGCAGTGATCGGTAAGTTGGCTCTCGGCAGCTTTTTTCTGTAGAAGGTTGAAAGTTAGATGTAACACATAAAACTGCGTAGAAAAGTCGCTTCGAGTAGTCAGCTTTTATTGTAGTTAATTCATAATAGCTATGATGGCACAGCGACAGAGAACTCCTAATCAAACAATATCATTTGAAATGCCTTTTCTTCTGCTATGGAATGTCTTGTGACCATCTAGATTACTGTTTTATTTTTCGAACCTGCTCAGTATACACCATAAGTGGTTCTATTTCAGCACACCTGCACTCACGTCAGCTGCTCGTCGGTCGTTTGCAAAGTCTCAACGCTCCCAACAGAGTTTAAACCAACGTAATTCCTCTGTAAATGAGTTAGAAGAGTTGAAGCTGAGTCGTCGGAAGAGCTTGAGAAGCTCGGATTCGAAGTCCACTGAGATCATTGCTACTTCAGAAGAGAAGGCGGAGGCTGCTTCTGACGCACTAACAGAAAGCGTTGTTCCATTGGGCAGTCGGAGAGCTAGTCTTGAGAATGTGGAAGTCCTAAAACTAGTGCATACGCCTGTAGTCAGACCCGTTGACAAGACGCATCTTCGTGTTCTCCGTCAAGGCTCTTCGCCTTTCAAACAAGCCACTTCGTCGAAGGGCTTTGGAAGAAACAATCGCATACGACGCAGGTCTGATCTCAAGAAATGTATTAACGAATCCGAGTCACCTCCACCGAAACGACAGAAGTGCGCTAATGAACACGATACACAGCTAAGACTTCTGAAGTCGCTGAATTTAAGAAATGCCAACAAGGACTTCAGACATCGGTGTGTTATTTCTTAACCAAATTATGCAGCTGGTCCATTTAGTTGCTTCATCTTTGCGCATCGCTTCTTGAATTAATACGCGTGTTGGCAGGCTGCGAAACATTACGCCCGAACGAGAAGGCCGTGAGATGCTGGGTGAACACAGAAGTCTGAGATCTACAGTACAATGTAGTCCTGTGGCAGTGAATGACACTGCAAATTCGGCTGATAAGAGGTCAGCTAAAGCTTTGCATGGTAGGCCATTGGGACTTCTACTGTCATTGAACTTGTTCTGATTGCTTTTGTTCAAGACGGCGTGATGTTTGAGCGGATGAGCACAGGATCGGATGTTCGCGTCAGCGGATACATGATTGTCCACGCTGATTAGGTGTATCGATGAGACAACATACCCGGTGATGATCCGGCCAATCGTGGAAGTACACGGTGGAGCCAGAAGGCATGCAGAATTCTGGAGAATATCTGCTCGTTGCAGTATCAATGATCCTTCTGCTCTAGTTCTGGTTGTCGAAGTCTCATCCTTATCACCGTTGTCTCCTGTTCTGTTCACGTGCCGAGACAGCGAAGCAGCGTCCTTGACTTCGGGTTTTTATCGTGAGCATGCATACCCGGTTTGCATTTCGTACACGTGCGCGATTTGGAGTGAATCTTCGCATATTTTCCGGTGCCTATCGCTTTCTACAAGGCCGACCTTAATGCTACAAATTCTCAAAGTAAGCATATCTTGGAAACACATTTTCGTTGTTTTCGGGAGGAGCATCACTCCCTAAGCTTCGTTTCCTGTTGCTGTTTTCTCCGGTGTTCCTCTGTTCATGTTCTTATGTCGCTTAGATCGCCAACAACGAGCGTGATAGTCGTTCTCCTTTGTTCTCGTGCAGAGCGCGGTCACTCTGAGGACATAGGTGTTGTGTAAAATTTTGTTAAATTTGTGCCATTGCATGCATAATGCTGTTGGAGTTGTTAGATTTGGCCGTTTTAGTCCGTTGTGAGGTCCGTTGTAACATACTTATTAAATAGAAGCGGCATCTTCAAAAAATGCTTAACTTGCTGAATAAAGTGTACATTTTAGCCTTTATCATGCTGTGCAGGTGTTTTACTCCTAAAATATAATGCTATTTGAATTAGCCATTACCAGGCGAGGGCTCTCACATAGTAAGGAAGGGTAGGTGTAGAACTAAGTATATATTCGTGTTCATCCTTCGGTGAACGTTGGCATGTTGACTTCAAGTTGATGGTGTCTTGTTGAGTTGGGAGCCGAAATTGTTATCAACTTTACTTGGCTCGGCTTACGTCTTGGCGACCTCGCCTTCATGAGAGCCTGAAAAGGGTGAAGAACCTTTTGTAGAGCTTTCTACCGAAGCACAACTGCATCTTACAAAATGCCATTCCTGATGGGGGAGATAGAGACGAAACCCTTTCTATTCTTTTCAGGCGTTGAGAAATGCGAAGTCGCCGAGCCCAATAAAGTTGATAGCAATCTTGACTACCAGCTCGCCAAGACTTCTGCGGAATATAGTAGAGGTAGTTTGATACTCATTTTTTGCTGCGCTGGTCTACAGTGGGTAGTCGGTTTTAAATATGTCCTTTGTAAACACATGCGGTACCAATTCACCGACCGTGAGGGATGGAAACCTTTTTTGTCCTGGACAGTATGGGAGCTTCTGGTCAATTTGTGGTAGTACGCAAGAGTTGGTGCCTTCTCCAGCTGCGCTCCCCGCGTCACGTCGATGTAGCCGGCATAAATCTAAGTCGGCAAAAGTCGTTGTTCCAGATGTAAAGCTATTCAGAAGAGCTCTCCACCCGAGTGTCGATGTAGAACGCAGGAGACGTCGAAGAGCAGATGTTCCTCTTGAACTGCCTCTTCGAGTCATAGTGCGGCACACCTGTGTTTTAGAGATAGTTTTCGTTGGGGTTAGAATCGAAATAAAAGCTCCCAATATTGATGTTCATGAGAACCATGTTTGCACTTGAACTTCTTCGCCGATCTTCCCCGTTAACAGCGTGGTTCACACGGATGCTGTTATATCGACCTTCGGTGAATGTGTATGTGTATGAATGTGTATGAATTGTCATTAAAGTATGAAAATCGTGCCAGTCCTTCATCATCGTCTATCATATGTAGCTTTCATATCCTGACGGGCACATCAACTGGTGGTGCAGTAACGTTTAGAGCCAGCAGCTGGTTGTTGTTGCTTCTAAGCAGAAGGTTATAAAACACGGTCATCGTGTGACGGATCGGTCATCGTGAATCAGTAACAGGCGAAGTTTTCGTTTTGTAACGAGGTGCTTGGCGTATAACTGCTATAGCTGAAATAATAGGTGACAGTACCTGTGATGGGAATGCCGCTCCGCCCTTATACGAAGTGACCTAGATTTGCCGATCTCGCTTTCCCGCGTATTATGACGACCTCGCCAGTCACGCAGCGGATCTAGGCAAGCTGCGAGTTGGCTGGCTAAATTTGATCTTTGTGGGGACCTGCCCACTCTTTATTATTCTGCTGTGCAAGTGGCGTGATGCTTCTTAATCATTCCTTCCTTTTGATGGCGACAATGCTTCGGCTGGCTCAAGGAGTTTCGCGAGGGCTCGTTCGACCTCTTATCACGTTGCCCACCATTCAGAGGTGAGAGTGCGGTTAACTATTGCTCATTTTCTCGTATTTAACCGTCTGCTTAGTTAGGTTTGGATTGATAGTTGAAGTCTCAATGTGGTGTTAGTCGTATAAGATCGCACAGTAGGCACGCAATCTGCGAAGTTGACCTCTACACTTGTTTCCTTGTTGGAAAAAGACCTTACTCGTTGTGAGCAGCTCACAGAATTAACTCACAGCTGACTATGGCTGCAGCTGACTATGACTTTGTAGGATTCTACTACGTTTGAGGTTTAAGTGCTAAGGAAAATACCACTCCTCTAGTAGTACGAATTAGGGTATGCAATCACTCAATAAAGGTGATTTACTTTGCTCTCGCCCTGTCACCCACGGCAGAAGGCGGTAGAACGAAAACAAAAGACTTGTAAATCATTTGGCATTCTGCTTAAGTGAAAACGAAAGATGACTAAAGTGATACTATACCACTAACTGTGTTTCTGCGGTCACTTGAGCAGACCTTAAGGTGCTTAGCGGGCTGGTGTCCGGTCCGAGATTGCATGTGGTCGTAGAACACTCATATAAACACGGTCTCTGTGCTCTCATCCTCGTCCTCATTTATTTATTTATTTGTACGTGAAATTTACGCAAAACAAACAATTCATGAGGATACTAAAGGAAATGCTAAAAAAAAAAAAAACATGTCAAAAGCTGAACGTGACGAACAAGAAGATTGATTGAGCATAGATATCTACATTTATAGAAGGGTAAGCAATTAAGCGTTCCGGAAATGTCTGTCGAAAAGACTTTTGAATTTACTCAAGGAATGGGAGATGTTTTCGATAATTTGACGAATTCGGAACCAGCCCTTTGTGTAAAGAACGTGGCACGCAGAGAAGTCCTAAATCTTGGAAAATGAAGCTTTGCCTGTGCACTTCTGGTGGTGGAAGGCAAAATCGTGTAAAACTGTTCCACATGTAGACCCGTCACTGAGTTTAGAATTTTGTAGATCATGATGAGGTCATACCTTTTTCTCCGAATAGCAGGCGACGAGATATCAAATATTTTATTGCGTAGAGGGGCAGGCGGTATGGCGGAGTACTCATACCCATAAAGCCTTGAACTGCTTCAAGTTTTGTTATGTTGCGACTTGAGGGCGGATTAAATACGCTTGTACCATATACAAGTTGTGGTCGTAATTGGACTTATACGCTGAAAGTAAATATTTCTCTGAATTAGTGCTCAAGGACTTGAATATGTTGTGGATAGTTCTATTGGATCACAATGAGAATTAAACGAGAGCTTAGGGTCAATAAGAAGACCTAGATCCCGAACGATGTCCATGCTGCTGAGTTGGGACTCTCCAAGGTAATAAGTCTGTCTATTTTCAGAACTTCCAAGATGGAGACGCTTCGTTTTAGGTGAAGAGAGTGGAAGTTTCCATGTCGCCGACCATTCAGCAATGGCGTTAATAGCAGATTGGAGTACAATACAATCCTCAGTCTTTTTAACGTTTTTGTAGATCTTTATATCGTCCGCAAACATTTTGCAAGACACATTATACCTTTGAATTACTTCTGGTATTTCAGAAGTATAGATGATGAAAAGAATAGGAGAGAAAACTCCAATTTGCGGCACTCGTAACTGGATATGGTTCTGATAATAAGTCATTGATTCTGGCTTGAATAGACCTTCCTGTTATATAACTTTTTATCCAGTTAACTACTCTAGGGTGCAAGCCTATTCTGTGTAGATTAGAAAGTAGAAGATGAAAGGAACCTTGTCAAGGGCCTTAGTAAAATCGAAATATACAACATCAATGTTAATTTTGCGGTCTAGCGTACTTGTCCACTCATTAAGGGCTGCAAGCATAGCAGTTTCTGTAGATCTCCCTGATCTGAATCTATGTTGATTGTTAGGTAAAACATCGTTAGATTCAATATGCTTAACGATAGCTTTTTTCAGCACCTTCTCAAACACTACAAAAAACTGACGTAATGCTTATGGGCCTATAGTTTGGATGCTAGAGAGAAAGGTGGCTTTAGGAATAGGAGTAACGTATGAGTGCTTCCACCTGTTAGGCACAGTGCCGTGAATGAAACTGCAATTGAATATGTGTTCTAGGGGATAAGCAACTGCAGCCGCGACATTACGAATAAAGTATGGAGGGAGCTCATCAGGTGTTCGGGAACAAGTGGGTGAAGGATTGCATAACATTTTATAAATGTCTTTCTTATAAAACCACACTTCGCTGTCCCTTAGCGATGGAACACAAATATCTAGTTCATCGCAGGAGCTATGAAAATGGTCAGAATAAGGCCTATATTATTTTTCGGCGACGTTATTGCCGGCAACGTCGGCGACCGCGTTAAAGCCCATGCACACTTCTGCGACAGCGCGGCACGGCCTTGATGAAGGATAGGGCCGCGACGGGCGCGGCGCGACATAGCGACACGTGCCGCAGAGGGGGGCATGCAGACTTTTGCGACTGTCGCGGCGGCTATCGCCGGCGATGCCACGCTGAGTGCCGCAGGCTGGAATGGTTCAAATCATTCCTAGCGGCGCGACATGCACTGGGACGTCGGTCCCGTTGCCTATAACGATGCTCTAACGCGACCGCCGGATTTCGCGGAGGTGACCGTCGCTCCTCTTGCCGCGCCGCGGTGTCGCAGAAGTGTGCATGGGCCTTTAGCCCTGGTTTATAGTTTACCGCCGCACCACGATCGCCATAGATATCGACTTTTCGCGCCGCCCGGTCGATATGCATATCAACCATCTTGCCGCGCCGCGCAGCGGCGCAAGTGACAACTAGGGCTTACGCGAGCTGCTACGCAGTGCGTAGCAGCCCGCGTAACACAGCGTCGCTGACGCGTCACCGAAGTATAACATAGGCCTAAAGGGCTCCGCACACTTCTGCGGCGTTGCCGCAGCCGGCAGCCGGCAAAAGTGGGGCGGAGCCTTCAAGTTGCGGCGCTCCTCCCCACTGTGACAGCCCGTTATCCGGCGTTGCCGCAGCACGGCGCCGTCGCAGCGAACTCCAGTCGGGACCTACTCGCATAGAAGGAAAGCGCGCTCCGATGAGAGACGCGCGCCCGAATGAAGAACTCAGCTGAGAATCTCCATCCTCATCAGCTCTCCGGCAACGTCAGCTCTCCCCAAGGAAACTAAACTTAGAAAAAGGAAACTAAACAAGCGAAACAGCTAAATCCAACACAAGAACGAAAGAAATCAACCCAGACGTCGCCCGGATCCTCGAGAAATAATCAGCTGATAGCCATAAGGCCTATGTCATACCATCGCTCTTCGCTAGCGAAGGCGATGGACAACTAACATAATTGGACAAGGGACGGTATCAGACGTTGTGGAGGGGCAGACGCCTGTAGCAGTTGTCCGATCCACCGCTAGCGAAGCCTCGCTAGCGGGGTGTCATACTTTCGAGCGATACGGCATCGCTACCGATGCGACCGCGTCGCTGAGCTGAGCAGAGCGTCGGCCTGCATCGGTAGCGATGCTACGACGCAGCTGCACACAACGCTATTAACTGCGCGCCTATTCGCTAGCTTCACGCTAGCGAAGACATTTCGCTCATCGCTCTGTTCCTCGCCTTCGCTCGGGGTGAGCGAAGGTATGACATAGGCCTAATCGATCTCCTAATTTAAAGGACGCATGTGTTTCCACTTCCTGTTCCCCGTCGCGATCGGCTAGAGCGCAGAGTCTCTGCCTGCGGCATTGCCGCACCGACGGCAACAATGATTTCAATCATTGTTGCCGTCGGTGCGGACAATGATTTCCGGCATTGCCGCATCGACGGCAACAATGATTGAAATCATTGTTGCCGTCGATGCGGCAATGCCGGAAAAGTGTACTGGTGCGGGACGGTGCCGGCTGCCGTTGCCGGCGGCCTCTGCGTCCTTGCCCCATGTTGAAGGATAGGGCTGCGGCAACACCGCAGAAGTGTGCGGAGCCCTTAAGACTTCGCAAAGTTCTTGGCTAACATAGCTGCTTTCGCTGAAACAGTGTATGCTAAGTTGCCATCCTCATCCTTTAATGCAGGAATTTGAATGTTTTGCTTTAATGTCGAGTTTAGAAACTTGTAGAACGAAATTTTTCTTGGGTTTTCAAGAACTTTGCGTTCCATGTATTGTTGAATTTTCGGAGTATACGATCGATCTTCTCACTAATAGCCTTAAATTTATCAACGTTTGCCGGAAAAAGATTCTTTTGAGATTCATTCCAAGCCTTCTTTTTGAGGTCACGAAGTCTGCGAAGATTTGGTGGAATGTTATCATGAAGTAAAGCTTTTTCCTCAGTGGAATAATCTGATACACGCAAAAGTGTAGAACTGATAGAAAGAATTCGTATTTGTCATCAATATCCAATATTCTTTAAAAGTAATCGCCAGTCTAGGGAAGTCAAAAATTGAGATATGTGTTCATAATTGGCTTTGTGATAGCATACATTTTGCCCCAATTTACAGCAATTTGCGGTTGCTCGGATTACAATGTAATACTCGAATGGTCACTAGTGCCAACTGGAGAATTTATCTTAATGTTCCTTATTAGGCCAGTGTGGCTACTAACAAGGAAAGGTTCCAAACTCGACGTGAGCTTTTGCGATGCTATTTTGGCAGTATGCAGGGCCCTGTGAGCAGAGTCCAGACCCACAGTTAGTTTTTGCTGAACGCTTTTTTAAAGGCCTGAAAAGGAGGTCTGAAAGCGCGCGCAAGTATCATCAACCCCGACGACACTCCGCAATGTGTCGGCGGCGCAGTTGGTAGGAGGGAGGCCCCATAGGAGCACACCGGAGTGGTTTTAAGTTCGAGTGCGCCGAAATTTCTGCACATATTATTTTGTTGTTATTACTCTTTCTCATCCTCACAGGAGTCAATTTTAGACCACCAATGCTTACAACAAACCAAGCTGTCTACTTGCGCCTTCATGTGTGCTAGTTTTCCAACAATGCCTATCTGCACCATATCATTTCTCTGGAAATAAAAAATCCTGTCTTCCCTTTCAGTCAACAGCTTTGGGTCAACCCTATGAAAAAAGTAATACCAAGCGCTTGTCACACCAACAGCCTCTTACAAAGCCAGTGAGGAACAATATTCTCTCTGATAAGGAATGACCACTTCTTCTTCGTTGAACGCGCAATCCGTGGGTGCAGAGAGAGGTCCTGAGTGACCATCGACGTACCCAGCTGCCACGCACGCACGCGGATGACAGACATGGAAAGGTCCCATTTCCATTCTACTACCTCTAACTTGAACTTCTTCTTCCTGACAGTTTATATCTCAATATATGGCGCTCAGGAGGAGTCCTTTTATGGCATCCGCAACCGCAATCTCTCTCCTTGTCGGAGATGTGAAATCCAGTGTGAAGGTGGAAAGTAGTCGGCCGACAACGCCTTCAGGTGAGAACGGTATTTTTGGCACACTTATGTACCGATACCGCCCGGGTCCATAATATTCAACCGTAAGGTACGCGTATTTGTATGCAGTTACGGTATTATTGGTGATATGGTATGATATGGTGGTGGTGCACATAGGCATTGTTGAAAAACTAGCACACATGAAAGTGCAAATAGACTGCCTCGGTTTGTTGTAAGCAATGATGGCCTGAAATTGACTCCTGTGAGCATGAGAAAGCGTAAACTAATATGTGCAAGAATCTCGCCAGTACGCGGGCTCGAACTTAAAACCCCTCCGGAGTGCTCCTATGAGGCGTCCCTCCTACCAACTGCGCCGCCGAGGCATACCTCGGCGGGTGTCGTAGGGGTTGATGATAGTTGCGCGCAACGTTTTCAGACCTCCTTTTCAGGTCTTTAAAAAGACGTTCAGCAAAAACTAACTGAGGTTCTGGTCTCCGCTCACAGGGCCCTACATCCTGCCAAAATAGCATCGCAAAAGCTCACCTTGAGTTGGGAACCTTTCCTCGTAAGAATCAAATCCAAAATGTGGTTGCCGCGAGTTGGATGACGGATATACTGCAGAAACTTGTTAGAATCACACATGCCAATGAAACATTTGGAAGTAGACGAAACAGCAAGAGGTGGAGATTGCTACCAGTCTATGTCGGATAAATTAAAGTCACCTGTAGTTACACATTGAGCATTACAAGAAGTTAGGTCACTTAAAACTTTCGTCAGCAATATTGTACAATTAAGATTGCAACTGGGAGTTCTGTAGAGGACAACTATCCTAACATTGATATCATACAATTTTAGGCCGCAGCAGGTAATTTCGGATGACTCAGGAACAGATTGAAGCCACACGGAACCGTAAGCAATGGATTTCTTAGCGAGAATGAGAACACGGCCACCCTTTTTCCCTTCCTGTCACATCTAACATAGTGGCTGTAAGGGCACGACCACTAAAACTGGTGTATCTGAGTCTGTACAGGCGTTCGAATGAAAGCCTTCTTTTCGCCCTTTATGTCTGTGGCTCCGAGCAGGGCAGAGTAAGCGCTCCGATGCAGTCCCAAGGGGGGGGGGTCCACCCTGTAAACTAAACCCCTCGTCCTCTTGGCGTGTCCACACCCAACCTCCTGCGCTTCCTGGAGAGTCTAGGCTGCCCCCTGTTATTCAAGTGTTTGTATCAGGTGGACCCTCTTAGTGGGATTTCACCAGCGCTCCTACTCCCAGTTCCGCTCCTCATCTCGACCTTCGCTATGCACCCAATGGGAATTCGAGGAGACTTCGCGGCGCTGCCACGTTGTGACACGCGACACATGCCCTCCGGTGCCCCCGACCCGGCGGCCGGCCACGCACCACAGCGGAGAAGCGCCCGCAAGGCATCTCTTCGCCGCACGCTCTCCACTCGCATCTGGTAGAGGAGCGGGATGCTGCCTCCAGAAGTGGCTGCGGTGCTGGCCGTTACCGTCGTGCTCACGTCTGTGGTGGAACGGTAAGCCTTCGCCTCGACAAAGCGTCTGTGCCAGAGCCGGCAGCCGTCTGTTCCCGACGGCGCAGCGGTTGGCGGCAGATGCCTCCGCAGGGCGCACCCTGCTGTGGACGATCGATTTCGGTCTGTGTGGTCGGCGCCGTTCGGATTCGGGAACGTTCCCCTCCCTTTGAAACGCGTGTTCCCGCAATTTCTGCTGGCCACAGCTCCTCACGTTAGCTTCCGGACAAAGATTTGTTCCTGGATTCCCGGTTCCTGTCGTAGGCCATGAAGAGGATGCTTCGCTTGGTGAAAACGTTCGAGTGTCGACCTTATAGACCCCCAAGTCCGAGAGCTCACCGGTCCAGCTCAGGAACTTTGTGTGCTGCTATTCTTCTTACCATTAGTTGCTTGTAGGGAGATTTCATTTCGACGTTTCGCTGCGAGTGCTGGTGATGCTTTTGAAGTATTCTGATACTCTCCTGTGGGGAAGTTGCTTGACCGCAGCTACCTGGAGTCCCTTGCCCTGCCCAAATCTCAGCTGTACTCATGTCAGCGGCCAGGCATTCTCTATGTTTTGGGTATCTGAACTGTCCCGTATAACTAGGTTTTTGGGGCTTTTGTCGTAGTGGCGATTCACATTTCAATTTTTGATTCCAACCATTATGTGAACATCCCAGCGACAAGATTTATGTAATTAAAAATGCCAGTAGATCTAAGGGTAAAGTTGTTTGGAAGGACGTACGTATAGATGTGCTAATCATCTGTTATGGTTTTTATAGGACTTAAGCAGGTTTCATGAGTTTACTAAACGTGAATTCGCTCAGCTTTTTCCTAAGCAAAACAGAATATTAGTTGCCTTTCCTAGTTCTATAGCAAGTAATTGTCAGCCATCCAATCTACCCTACCATGCTAGAAGATACTAAATTTCTGACTTTTTCTCGAATGAAGAAAGGGACAGAAAGTCCATTCTAAGATACCGAATAGTCGGTCGAAGAAATAACTTGATTTCCTGAATTTTCGAAGAAACGATGCAATTATTAGTTTTTTTTTAACTTTTTAAACATACAATCGAATGCTGCTCGAAAATACACCGATCAAACGATTTTGGAAATACGATTTCAACCATAATTCAGTTGCGGTTCGTGGTGAGATTCGGTAGCATAATCGAATTTCAGCATTGCACAGAATCGAACAATGTTGAAATCGCGCTGCTTCGCGATGTTCGAATTCACACATTGCTCAAAAGCGACTCACGATTTTCGACGATTAGCAAAATAGGCTCCGGGGTCGCCTTATACGCAGTGGTTATCCGCCCTGGTAAAAAGGCATGTGTATGTCCAATCACGTCGCAAATGCTCAGCTCAGACACAAGGCATTAGGCTGACTTACATTGTGACTCCCTAGACCCTATTTGCGCCAAAAAATCTGTTTGGACACGTGTTGAGCTCAACTCTACGATCCTTCTCATGCTGAAGAGTTCTTTTATCAAATCAGTGAATAATAAGCCGCAACACTTGTTCAGGTCATTTGCGTCGATGGCCGCGGAGGCATTCAAGAAGCACGAAGTAGTTCCTGACATACTCTCTACGGCTCCCTCGAAGACGGTCACAGCGAAATACGATAGTGGAGTTGAGGTGCATCTTTAAATTTGGTAGCTGTGGTGCACAATATTGAATGATCGATTGGCTGGCGGAGTCAGGAATTGTTGCTCTGTTTGCCAAAACTTGCTCGATTACCACGATTAGCAGCACCACAGGAGGTGTTCTTTGTAGGGTACCACGTTTTCAAACCGTTACCGTGAGAACAGTCGTGACGGGGCCACCTCGTTTTTGAATCAGTACTGCCACCATGCGAACTCGAGGGAGCGTGTCAATGTACACCCGCCTCCTGGGGCGTGGCGTCAGGAGCTACGTCCGTTGTTCAGCGGACCGGGAAATCTGGTTTGGCGTCTCAAAACTTTCCTTAGGCAGGTATTAGACCGACTCTCGATGAAGCCTAGGGGTTGGGGGTGGGTGAGCAAGGGGGATGAGAGGAAGATCGCATGCCCCCTGGCGAGGAGCGTGGCCATATTTCGTACATCCTGACCGCCAAAATTGGTACTTGCTTCCTGTACATATCTAAGATTAGCCTTGTTTCCGAGTTATTACAGCGTCATTTTTGTGGGATCATAGCTTTTTGAATGGGTTTCTGCAGGGTGAATTAGGAGGGGGGAGGTGGTAGTTTCTCAACTTTTCTAGGCCCTGAAGAAAGCGATAGCGCCGAAACGTAAGCCGCAATAAAGACTACTACTTATCTACTGCAACGTCAAATTGCACCTCTTTCCAAAATGCCCGAAACCGCCACGAACAGTACGAAGCTTCTTTTTTTCCGTTCCTAGCCCCACTATCGATTAACTGTGGAGTTGGCATGTTGGTCCCGCAACGACTTGCAGTCACGGTTTGAAAACGTGGCGCGCTAGTAAGCGTCTTCTATATTCACCAGCTAGCTTTCACGTTTATTCGTCGAGTGTGGTTGCATTTGGTGGTGCGTATGTGCGATCTTGCTTGTCTTGAGAAAAGACGACTCTTCTCGCTTGTGACTCTCGTAAACAGCACGGCTTGGGAAAATTACATGCAACGAGTGATGTAGGATTGCTATGTAATTAGGACTGGGAGAGGAGCAGGGATTTCTGACATTTCCGTATTTACCCAAGTAAAGAGGTGGGCTTCATGTTCTAGGGAAGGGTTTAGTACATCGCTGATTGGTGACATGCTAATCCTCTGAAGGGTTAGCTGCAGGCTGAAATCGACGTGGGCTATGAGTATTGGTAGATTGATCGCTAATATACGTTTATGTTGGTGGCCAGGCAAGGGCAGTTGGAGCGCGTAAAATTTGTTGCATAATAGCTGAATTCATTGGCACCACATGGTGTGAAGAGTACTGGCTGTTAGTGAGTTGCTTTTTAGTATACAGGACGAAAAGAACAACTGAAACGTTGAGCTGGAAGAAATGAGTCAAAGCTGCCTATTTCGCAATTCTATGTGGAGGCTCCACTCACTTTTCAACCGATACTGATACATACGAGATTTACACTGTAACTGACCTATGCCTAGGGTTGCTGAAATGTTCTCGGCTATTCGCGGTTCCCATTGCTGGGTATGAAATCCAGCCTCGATAGTGTTTTATATCGAATCAACTTAATGTGCCGTGATCAGACTGAAAGGCTCCAGTCCAATCACAGGATTTGCAGGCGTCGCTGGGAAACGTGCTGACACCAACCCAGGTCAAAAGTCCACCGAAGCTCACTTGGGATTCGGAACCAGGAGCGCTGTACACCGTGATTCTAACTGGTATATTGGTTTGCCTCGGAAAATCTTATTTTCTGGTTCTTTTGTTAGCGCAACGTTTCCTTTCTGTACGGGGTTTGGTATCTCTTTTTTATTAAGAAGGAGCGAATTCTAACTGCAGATCCGGACGCACCTTCGCGTAAAGAAGCAACCTACCGTGAGTGGCACCATTGGCTTATTGTGAACGTACCTGGAAACGACATCAGCAAGGGAGACGTGCTTGCTGAGTACATCGGAGCAGGACCGCCGAAGGGAACTGGTAAGGATAGATAGAAGGGGCGTTGGAGGAGTAGTGAGTTCCATGATAGTTTAGGTCTTCATCGCTACGTTTTTCTTGTGTACAAACAAGGAGGAAAAATCAAGGACACGGAGCACGGGCACCTGACGAACCGCTCCGGAGATGGCCGCGGCGGTTTTAAGACGGCCAAGTTCGTGGAGAAGCACAAACTCGGCACTCCTATTGCAGGAAACTTCTTCCAGGTACGCTGACTGTGGTTACGTTTATGTCTGAAAAAGGTGTCTACACATATCTGAGTGGTTCTCAGGCGGAATGGGACGACTACGTGCCAATCCTCTACAAACAGCTTGGAGGATAAGCTGAATTAGAGGAAGAAATAGCCTCCAGCTCATATATTTGGATAGTTCCCTTTTGGTTTTGCATATTTCTGCCATGTTCCTCACCGGTGTTCCTTTGACGTGCAACGCATGAATAAATATTTTAGCCATCATGTCTGCTGTCGCCAACAACGTTTTTCTTGGCGTTAATTTTTAACTTTTGATGGAATCGCTCGACTGTACAGGAGTGGCTCAATAGAAGCCGTTTGCCATTGCCTCTCACTGCAGGGCTTGATGCGTGAGAAGAGTATCGGGAGCTTCGTATGAAATCTGTTGAAAGACGGAGGTGAACGACCACAGTTCGCAGCGGTGACTGCTGGTCGCGGGTGCTACCAGGGACGGAAAGCCGGTTTTGTCTCTCAGTCCGGCAAGGACTGCTCACAGTTCTACGCTGTTGCAACTATGACGACAACTGAGAATGGTCCTTCAATCATTTGCTCGCAGTCGCCAGCTGTAGACCGTTGCCGGAAAACTGGTCCGCTTGGCATAGTGCGGAGGCGGCGCTCGGTTTTCCGTCGTGTCGTCTCGTGCACTCCACGTCTCCCTGTTCGCCACACCCCGGAGTCCCTTCCCTAGCCCAATCTGGGGAATCACTCTGCTCATCTGACTCTCGCCGCTCGCGCGTGACGGAATTTTTCGGGGACCAGTTCACATGTAATCGCTGTAGACAACCACAGCTATTAGCGTTAGAGCACGTAATTCTTCGCTGCTGAAGTTCAGAGGTCTTAGAAATCCGCTTACGTTCTTGCTTAATTTTAAGCACGGGTTTGCAATCGCCCAGCCGTACATAGTAAGTCGCTGTTGGGGAGAGAAGGGGCGCATTCCTATGAGGGCAGAGGACGCTTTTTAAAGGTTGGACGTGTTGTCCTCCACTACCGCTGTTTTGGTTTTGGTGAACACCACAATTAATGCATTTGCGATGCATGTGGTCAATGTGGTCAAAATGGGAATGCAGGGACTTTCCCGGTCGATGTACTCTAGCCCATCGAATGGGCGTGACACCTAGAGGAGAGGAAAGAACGGTCGATGAGGTCGTGGGATCGCTTGTGATCGCTTGGCGCCTTCCCGGCTCCCGTGTTGGCCACATTAACGCCTCATCAGATATGAGAAAGAGGAAATTAGCAGATAGACGACCTCTTGACAACCTGAACAGGGCGACTTAGTACACTAAAGAGGCAATAGACCCTCGCACATTACGCGAATAACTTCATTCTAAGGGTTAGAGCTTCTGAAAATTATATGAGCCATGCAGCTGAGGTGCCTCCACTGTTCCATCTGGAAATGGGATTGCTAACCTATGCTGAAGCGAGTGATTAATGTTGATCTTCATTGTTAACCGTTTGGCGACAAGGCGGATGATGTTGAGCGACAGCGCGGCCGCTGGAGGCGTCGGAGAAGGAGCGCTCGCCTGGATAATGGGAGTAGCTTACCAGTTGGGTAGACCAGGAAATGCGTTTACTCAGGCAGGGACCGAGTAATGTATGTTTGTGAAAGTGTTGGCAGTGCAAACGAATACCGACGATGTGGTGGAGGTTGGCGCTGACTGGCCACATCCGGCTGCAAAAACGGTTCGTCGTCGCATATGGATAGATCGCACGCCTAATCGTAAGTGTAAGCTACTCTACGATTCTCACCCGATTCTCACTTTAAGGCGCATTTCCCCCTTATTTGAAGAAGCGCCAATGCTGACTGTGATTAAAGGAATGTTTATTAGGGTGGACGTCCAAACCGATCCGAAGAGGTAGTTGAGCAAGAAGTGGACTTCTGCATATACGACAAGACGAGGGGCTGGTGAACGAGGACGGCGTCAGTGCTTGCTGCCGTAGAGTAAGTGAGAAATGACTTCTCGGTTGACTTCCTGCCCTGGCGTTGTGAGCAACATCGCTCCTGTCAGATGTCTCTCGACGCGCTCACGTTGACGTCGTTTAGCGATACGGTCGCATACTGAAAATGAATAGGCTTCACGAGGAAAGGCGGAAAAACTGGCGAATGCACAGATTGTTCAAAAGGTGGTCATAGTTATGCATCTTTAGTTGAAATCTTCTGAATATCCAGCGGTGACGCTCTTCGACATGTATCTTTTTGGAACGTACTGCTACTACTAAGACCAGCTAGCTTGGCCATCCTTCTAGTTTGACTTTGCTCTGGTATTCTATTGTGCAAACATTGGAAAACGTGGTGATGTTGTTACTGAACAATAACGGTAACCACAGGGCCAGCTCGGAAAAGAGGCAGTGAAGTACCACGATAAAGATGATTCCCTTCTTCCTATCATTTTAGCGCTAGTCCCGCTCGGCGGCGAGGTCCGCTCTTCTGGCGCGGTGACGTCACTTCGAGCTATCAAATGCAGATACCGACTTCCTTCAAGTCCACGTTCAATCCAATGTTGCTTCTGGCGTCCTCTGGGCTGCTTTCCAGCGACCTCAAGGCTCAGGCCAATCTTCGGGGGTCGTTAGCGCGAAGAACGTGGTCGTACCACCGTAGGTGAGTTTCGCCTAGCTTTGGAGCAACCCCGAAGCCTTGACGCATACAGGTATTACGAATACGGTACGAGTGCGTAACATCAGGCGTCCAGCGCCGCATTTTCGTCATCATTACACTGAGGCGAGCTTCAGCCTCCTTTACTGCAGGCCAGTACTCAGATTATGTAGATCTTTGATTTAATTCGTTCTGGTATCCTCTTCTCGCATAGAACGCCTGACATTGAGCGTGATTTGGACCACTCTGCGCTTAAGCGTGAGTTCACCTCTAACGTCAGACTACGTCCGACCCAACGCAGACATAGTTGAAGGTTATCGCTCGTGGAGCACAGTGCCACTTACCTCATTATACGCAGTCTCGTTTGTGTCCCTCGTCAACTACTCGGATTTTCTGACGTTTGGCTTGAGCCCGACAGCGCCAAACTCTCATACCAAGCTTGCGGTTGTCGCTTGCGTTCAATCTTGCCTTCGTTAGCAAGCATCACGTCATTTGCGTCCAAGGAGTAGGCTGCTGAAGCTCTCGCGAAATGGCATCCGCTACGAGAATAAAAAGGAGCGGAGAAACGCGGAGCCCCTATGAACACCGACGGAGATGGGAAACTCGGTGGATGTGGCGACAGGCACTCGCACTTCCCTCCTGGGCAGGAGTAATGTGTTCACTAACTCATTAAGTCCTTCTGGAACACCGCGTTGCCGTAAGACGCACCATATCACGCGGTACACGACCGAATGCTTTCTCCAAGCCGAGAAAAGCTAGGTGTAGCGGTTTCTGTATTTCGCGATGTCTCTCTACCATAAGACGAACAGCATGAATGGCATCGATGGTGTCACAACCGGTTACGAAGCCACACTGGTTGGTGGAAAGCTGAACGATCTCGAGAATACGTGCGTCTACAATCCGCTCGAAAATTTTCATACTGTGCGAAAGCAAGCGCCTTGGACGGTAACCTGCGCAGTTCGCATGGAGATAAAGAAGTCTGTTACTAATCGAAATGGAGCAAGGTATGCATGTGGGCTAAGACGAAGCCTGGCACTTATGCAAATGCACTGAGGCGACGAACGCGAGGGAACGAAGTGTACATAATTTCGTCCATTGGATTAAAAGGGTAGCCAACAAAATAAGGTTGGAGTCAAAACAGGTGAAGAAGCGAGTAACACGCACGAGCGTAGGGGAAAAATATGTGACAGTCGGAGTTTGCTGTTTGGACAAAATTTACACCGAGGAATTAGTTGTAGCGAGAAGAAAGCGGTATGAGCTGCGAAGAAATACTATCGAAATAAAGCATATGCGCGAAAGAATAGTATTACCACTGGGTGGCCCACAGATATTTCTATTGTTGGTAAAACCTGGTTTAAAAATGTTCTGAGTGGACCATATTTGATACAATTGGAGGTCGAGTTTCTTCTCAGGCGAACATTTGAAGTCAGAATTGAATACTCCGACTACTCCGAGATGCACTAGTGGAGTGCCTCATGGAAGAGTTTTGTAGACAGTGCTGTTCGGGCGTTCTCTTTCTAGCTCCCTGATTTTGTTTCAAGGTTTGTAGTCAAATGTAACACGTACGCTGGTGACGTTAGAACTGATAAAGAAGTGAACAAATGCGGTGCTTCTGGTGAGGTCCAAGGTGCTATTGATTTTATCGAAAAAGGGCAGACGACCGAGGGCTTCTCCTTCTTAGGTATTCTTATATCTAGCAGCATTCCAAAGCCCTTTAAGGTCAACTAATATCAAGCCTAAACTTGCTTAAGACCTTAAAAACTAACGATTCCTACGCTCTCCTGCGCGGATAGAGGTGCCACGCTAGAAACATCGTGGAAATCAGCACTTCCGTTTTCATCCCCTGTCTGAAAACCACAACCAATTACTCGAAGACGCTCGCTATAGCCAGAGGTGCTTTAAGCTAGGATAGTCAACATTTCAACCGGAGTGCAAAGGGCCAAGCAACTTGGCTCCTCGTGTCAACGAAAAAGAAGGAAAAGGGCAGATCCAATTATGCTTTTTAAAATTCGCACAAAGAGAACTGACGTTGAAGCCACAGTTTTTGACGTCGTCCCAAGTGGAGGGGAAATAATTACTTAAACTTTATACCAGTTCAACGTCACAGGTTAATTCTAACCTCTCCACTTACCAGAACCTTAAGCACATCAACCTGCTTATTGGCGAATCTGTAGGATTTGATAACATGTCTTTATCTCAGTTCAAGCATGTTTTGGCCCACAGCATGTTCTGGTACATATTTGTGGGTTGATCCTTATGCTTCATCGGGTTATGATGAAAACATTTAGATTTTTCACGTGTTGTTGTTTGATTTCACACGGGTATCCTAGACAAAAAGATAAAGTAGATAAAAAATATAAAGGAAAATATAAATATGAAGGATGAAAAGGAAATATAAAGGAAATTAAACCATTTTGAGGTGCGCCACGCATTCTACTTTTACGGAATGTCGTGGATACAGTTTGAACGCGCATTTACCCTATACATTGTCGGCGATGTCTGGCCGACGGACAAGTTAGTCTTCCATTGCTTCCATACAAGCTTGGTAGCAGTTCACCAACCCCGAATGGTAGCTAAGAAGTACACACGAACACTAAAACGAGCTATATAAACTCACTGAGGTAGATGAGGAATAGTGGAATGATGGACACCACTCCGATGGCGCCCGTTTGTGAGACGATTTTGTTATAGTAAGAGTAGATGTTCTTGGTGACCAGAGACTCGCAGAATTGGCCTGAAATCAGTGTGTAAAGGGAAGCTGGGAAGAACCTTCGTAACTAAAGGAATCCTCACCGGCTAGCAGCCGAGTGTGCTTCATCGGCATTCATTTGCAATGGTGAACTGAATCTTTTGACGCAGAATTGTGTAATTGAATTGCTACTAGGGCCATATTAGTTTAGATTGCTCTGCACTTGATGGAGTGCGACATTCTGCGTTCGAAGGCAGACTAACAAGGGAACTGTCTCAACGGTATGCCGGAACGGCAAGAACGAGTGCTATAGGAAGAATCTCCGTCCTCGAAAGAGTAACAGAGCAAGCTTTGTTTTTGCCGAATCCTTGAAGCAAACGAGTAAGAGAGTGTAATGGTTAGGGGTCAAAGCGTCGAGCTTGCCACGACTGTGCAAGGGACTCGTGTCCTGGCCTGGAAGGCGCAGTGGTAGAGGTGCTGCTTCATGACCGTGATGACACGGGTTCAGTTCCCATGCTACGTCGCGATTTTGCGCTTCTACCATGGTATCGGATTTCCATAGAGGTTTCCATATGTGAAATTCTTTTGGAGTTTGCTGATGGTTTCACTACATATTCCTTGTCGACATCTTGTCAGTGTCCCAAATATGCAAAATACGATGATACATAACTTTCATGCCAATCAATGGTTCTCATTATCGGTATGGTGAGTGCCACCACATACTTACAATGTAGGAGGGAACCTCATGATCTTCGACTTGACCTAACCTCGATCAATATTGTCGTTTCTTTTAAAAATCCTTACGAATTCGCGCGGTCATAATAAGCTGCTGCTGACACCACCTCTACAATGTGTGCTAACCCTCAAAACAGTCTCAAAAAACAATCGAAACAATCTCGCAGCAGAGGAAGTACTAGCCGCTGCTTTAGATTCCTCTGAAAAAAACATCATCATCACATATCTTGGTTGCTTCGAAAATCCAAGTGGAATGACAATCCCGGAAGACCTAGGCCCATGTAGTGGGTCGGGATGTGAAGAAACTGTAGCCTTCATACGTTGCCCGTACTGTGATCGGTCCCATACTGTGATGTTTTATGCATTTTTGCCTGTGTATAATTGGTGTTGGAGGTTTTTCATGAATTTTTCATATATCACCGTATTTTGCATATTTGGGACATTGCTGGTACATGATGAGATGTCGACAAGGAACAAGTAGTGAAAACATCAGCAAACTCCAAAAGAAGTTCTGATATGAAAACCTCCATGGAAATCCGATACCATGGTAGAAGTGCAAAACTGCGAAGAAGCACGGGAACCGAACCGTGACGTCAAAGCCATGAAGCAGCACCTCTACCAATGCCCCACCCTGGCTACGACTCCAGCTGCTTGCGCAGCCGTGGTAAGCTCGACGCTTTGACACCTAACCATTAGACCCTCTTACTCGTTTGCCTCAAAGACTCGGCAAAAACAAAACATGTCCTGCCACTATTTGGAGGACGAGATTCTTCCTATGGTATTCGTTCGTGCCGTTCCGGCGTACCGTTGAGACAGTTCCCTTGTAAGAGGAATGCGTAAGACTGCGTTCCATCTGACAAAACGACTATACCGTCAAGGCTCCGAAATCTGTCTGACACGATAACGACCTCGCGCCTCACTAACTGGCACGCCCCCTTCCACCTAACACACGAACTTGCGAAACGATACACTACTTTCTACCTGAATAAGGCTGATCGCAGTTGCAGCTGGTTAGGTCGTAGTTTGGCGAACCGTGCTCGTTGCAGTAAATGGCGTCACAGTCTGGGCCAGTCCACCCTTCCGCGCACTGTATGCACCTGAAGAGATAAATTTGTCGTGGTGTAATGCACCACAAATCTGGCCCAACAGGACATTTTGAGCGTAGTCCAGGTTTCAAATTAGGGCTTGTCCTGGGTTAAAACAAAACTAGCTCCCATGCCTCATCGGCCAATGCTATCGATTGAAATTGTTACGGCAAGCACAAACTCTTATAGTTAATTCAGGGAAGGTTGAAGGCTTTTAGTATTTCAGTCTATAACTTGTTGGAGTAGTGGAGCACTTTGTGTCGTTTCTTCGATCGCCTTTAGCCATCTGAGGGCCACAGAAAAGTATATGCAAAGTCTCTTGTTGGCTGTTATTGCTTAACATCTTTCTTAATGGTAGCACAGTAGGAGGAAGCGCCGGCTTTCGCATGCACCATGTATCAGGCCTCCCGCCGAGACCATTCAAGCCTTCCATCTTGCCGAGATGTTTGAATTGCTAGCAGATTTGTCTGGGAAAGAAACACTGATTTGTCCATCTGCTGGCCACCACAAGTCATTGTATAGAATAAATACGCAATCAAAATGTCTGCATGATAAAGGATAAAGGATAAAGGACGGCGTTACTCAATCCCTTCTGGGATGCGCCAGCGCATTCAACTTCTACGGGATGTCGTGGAGGCGACATGAATGCGCATTTAGCCATACAATGACTTGCGGTGGCCAGCCGATGAACAAGTCAGCGCTTTATCCTTCCCAGACAAGTCTGGTACCAATTCACCGACCCCGGAGGGATGGAAGGCTTGGTTGGCCTGGGCGGGAAATCCGAACCAGGAACCTGGTATCGGGTGCACGCGACAGTCGCGCCTCCTTCGACTGCGCTACAGGCGCCCTGTCTGCATGATATCCTCGAAATAGAGTGTGTAGCGTGTCACAAAAGCAACTAATTAAAGCTTTCCATTTGCCTTTCTTTTTTAGAACTGCGATAATTTTTTTACTTTTGGTCAAGTCAAGAGCGGCTGTTGTGGTACTAAATGTCCAGCTCCATGTTCTCCCGAGCTATATTTCAGTTAAAAGGTTTTGAGCTGTTCAAATTATCAAACAGTGGCTAGAGTAATAGACCCTATAGACCTGCGGTGGTAGTTCAGCATTTCCGAGCGCAAGATTGGTGCCCCGAATCCGACGATTAAGCGTAATCTGACTCACGATCCATTCGTCTCTCTTTCGTAGCCGTCGCAGTTCATCCGACGGTGGCACAGGGCTCCGGTCCAGCCGTCTTTGCAGAAGCACTGCTCGTTCTCCTTTTCGCCGTTCACACATGCCTTATCCCGTCGTAGCACTGCCAGTGTGAGGTCGATCGCCGTCAGTAGCACCAAAAGCCGCCACATCTGAAGCCGTGAAGGGTTAGTGTCTGGAAAGCGGACCAGTACCATGTAAGGCCAACGCGGATTCCTGGAGGTTTCGGGAATGCTAATATGGTAAGCGACTGTTAAGAAGAGGCTTCGAATTTGTTCTGTTCAGGAGAGATGATCTCGCAGCAGATGTGGCGTTTCCTGTGAGATATCACCGCCTCCCCTGAACCAATAGCCAAAGTGGAGGAGTACTGGAGACTAGTTGCGGCGCGGAAAAAGTATGCCAGGTCGGCGATGGACGCGAGGAGCGGTGGCGCATGCTGGCCGCCACTGTTTTCTTTAACTGTTCGGTCGCGCGCAGCGGAATGCCCAGAAACTGAGCGCCGTCATGGCGTCGAGGCTATGGAAGTATGTCCCCGGCCTAAAGCACAAATCAGATGCAGAATGTACAATATACGGTATCTATTTATGTGAGAACAACTACTGCATCAATTTAATTGCCAAAAATTTCTGGAATTTACGAAAAGGTAAACAAAAGGAAATTTTGCTACCGCAAGTAGTGAGTTTCCCTCCTCTGAGCTTCTGCAGGCAAAATTGTGGACTGTGGTCCTCGCAGCAGGAACATTTAGAAGGAGTCCACCTCTCCTTGTTCGTACCGCATATTTCGCCGCCGAAAAATTGGTAGTGGTTTACCCGTGTCTCCCCGTGAGGATCGTAGAGGGCAAACATGTCTGAGAAGAACGGCCAGCTCATCGTAGTGCTACTTGAGACTCAGTTCACGAGTGGTTAGTCAAAACAAATTCAGTTCACGAGTGGTTAGTCAAAACAGCCAATCCTCCGTTGACGTCGATGCGAAGAAGGAGAATTGGGTTCCCCAGAAAGCGACGAGAAACCGTGTCTTTCTGAAATTACAATATTCTCTGCAATAGGTTGAATAGCTGGAACGGCAGTCGGAGGAAATAACGGCTGAGACGTGAATCTGAACCATTTCTGGGATGAAATCTCTACCAGGATAGCTACGCCATCCATGTCTGAGGGGTCAACGACTTGTGTCAGACATATTTGAAAAGGATAAAGCACTGATGTATTCACCAGCCAGCCACTGCAAGCGAGTTTGGGGCAGACGTGAATTCGTGCAGTCTCCATAAGTACCCGTAGGAGTGGAATGCGTGTTGCATCCCAAATAGGGACTGATCACCAGCGACCTTTGCCCTTCATTTGTCCTTCGCGCATCTCAGTAGCGGAATTACAATGATCTCACGATTTGCTTGTTAGGGAGACAGTAACGGAAGTGGAACATTGAGGTGCGCCGCTCACCAGCAGCGACTGGATGGGCGAGTGGATATGGGGCGGCTTGCAGGAAAGGGGTCAGGGGTTCGGATCCGGAGGTGGAGTCCTGCACATTGCTGGGCCTGCTCACTGTTCTCTTGTTGGTGTAAAGTGTATCTTGAACGCTGTAGTGTACCATAATGATATTATAACTGGTACTTATGAAGCAGAGGGCCCGTGGTGCCGTGGGGCTGCCGCGTTAACATGTTTCCCAGCAACCCCACGGCACCACGGGCCCTTTGCTTCACAAGTACCTTATAACTTTATTTTAGCCCTACGATTTAAAAGCAAAAATAAGCAAGCAAAACAATTGCGCTTGAAATACTTAGTTCAACAATTACGATAAAGCTCTACAAGACATTCAGTGCAAAGCAGCCTATAAAAGAGCTTTTGGAGAGGTTGAAGACAAAATTGGATAAAAAATATTTATTGATTTATTATTTATATTATTACTTTATTTTTGGATTTTTATTTATTTATTTGTTTATTTATGAAGTAGTTTATATAAATTAAAAGTCATATATTTATAATATTATATATAGTTTTATGGAGACGAATGGAGACCCTACTGACGCCCGCTCTATCAAGTCGATGATCAACGGACCGACAGGTAATACAGGTGATATATAATTTTATATAATTATAATTTTTATATGCAATTTTATACAATTTATAATTTCTATACAATTTATATTTAATTTATATATTTATTTATATTTGATGTATTTTTTTTCGACCTCTTCTCGACTCTGGAGAGAAGGTTAACAGTATCAATCTGTGTTCTTCATGCTCAACCAACCATATTGCTAGTGATCTCACGGCCATCACATACACATAATAACTAAAAATAAATGAATAATAAATGAATAAATAATAAATGAAGAAAATGATAAATCTTTTTATCCATTTTTCGATCTCTCCTCGACTTTTGGAGTCATGAAGTACAGCAGTGCTGACAGGCCTACCGCCAACGCCTAACGGAGACGGTCAAGGTTAATACTATAAGTACTGCTATATTTTCTCTCCAGAGGTCGAAGAGAGCTAAAAAATCAAATTTAAATAAATACACAAATTAAATATAAATTATATAAAACAAATGCTCCGTCACGCCTATCGGCGTGCCTTGTACTTGCGCGCTTCGCGCTATGTTGCAGTATCACTAAGCTAAGGACAATCACATCGAGCTAGCTGCTCTACTTGTACAGCTTTCTTCCCTACCTAGGAGTTCAAAAGGCTCGCAGTACGTACAGTATATAGTACGATAGGGCGATCTACAGTTATGGCCGTAGCCTTTTCAAAAATGCCGAAAAAGCCGCATTTTTCCGGCTTTTTCGGCCTTTCGAAATAACTTCCTTCAAAGTTAACCAATTGCGAAAGCAAGCACATTTTTGAGTTCAGCAGTTCAAGCTCTATCAGATAGCGTTAAAAAATTGCCAAAAATTTCAAAGCTCAATCGATTTTTTTCAAAGGACATTTTTTCGTTCAAAATCGTGCTCTATTGCGAAGGGCGGTCGCGGACGAGTTGTCGGTCGCAAGCACGCGAAAACAGTTGCGTGCTCATAACTCCTTCAGTTTTAGTTTTTTTGAGAAACGGTTGGTACCGTTCGATTCGACTCTTCGAGATCTACACAAATATGTATTCTTCTTGACCAGACCACCGCATTTTCGCAGGGGGTGGCCAAAAATGACTGGAGCGGACTCATTGCGATTGGAGAAGCTTATTTTCCGAGACTTGCATGTTCTCGGAGTATCTCAAGCATGGCGTGAAGTGCTCTGACATGCCAAGAATCCTTCTAGAGTGCGCCGTGCACAATGCATACAGGATCGGACCTATCAATCGAGTGGGCGCGACAGCTTGTAGAGTGCGTGTTTGGGGGGTTTTATCAGAAACTCCTAGTCGCTCTACACAAAAATTGCTCTAAGACTGTCCAGCTAGCCTTTGGAGTGCGCCGTGAACAATGTATATAGGATCAAACCTATCAATCGAGAGAGGGGGGACAGCTTGTACAGTGAGCGTTTGGGGAGTTTTATCACAAATTTGCAGCCGGCCTACTCAGGAATTGCTGTACTCTGTTACGGCGAGATCTAGGACTGCATCGTGAGCGGTGCATATAGAATCGAACCTATCAATCGAGTGGGCGCGACAGCTCGCAAATTGCACGCGCGGGCGTGTTCGGAGCGCAATAACTCTGTCGAGATCGAATCTTTCCGGATGCGGCTCGTGGGTTTCGTAGGTAGCAGAGAGCTTTAGTAGCCCGCAAAAGTACAGCGTAGTAGCTTCTAAAGAGGCGAAATTATAGCGGTGTGAATGTGCATGTGAGGCTTGTGTGACACGATTTTTCCCGATTTCAGTCGATCACTGCGGGAAGACGCGATGAGCTAACAGCCCACAAGTGCGCAGGCAAGCAGAATACTGAAGGCACTTTGCGGTGGCATGCTCGCAACTCCCCTGTTGCCTAAGCTGCTTCGGCCCCATCTGACATTTTAGACCGGTGGAGGGCAGCGGTGAAGTTTCCAGCGCTCTTTCTCGTCCACATTTGAGTTTCCAGCACTCGCAGTGGTGACGTTCTGTTCAGCTCGAAAAGCTCTATCGAACGGTACCAATCTCGTCCAATTCTGAGAACATCGATTTTTTGACAATTTCGCTTCGAAGACGAGGGCACTCCAGGCCACGGCAGAGGGGCGATGACGTCATCGAAAATTGATTTTTCCGAACCGGCCCAAGTTTGGTACCATTCGATAGAGCTTTTCCTGCTGAATTGAATGGTTCGACTAAGAGTAGCGAAAACCGTAATCTGGGCCTGTAAGAGCGGGGAGAACATCGACCGTGATTGTGCTAAATTGCCCTCGCGGGCGCGTTCTGAGCGCGATAACTCTGTAAATTGTGGACCAGTCCGTTTAGAAGTTGTGGGTTTTGTAGGCATCGCAAAGATCTAGTAGCGCACTAAAACACTGTAATGCAGCCTATGCCTGGACAAAGTTACAGTGGTGCGAAGATGCAGGTTGTCCTTGTGTGACACGATTTTTCCCGATTTCAGTCGATCACTGCGGGAAGACGCGATGAGCTAACAGCCCACAAGTGCGCAGGCAAGCAGAATACTGAAGGCACTTTGCGGTGGCATGCTCGCAACTCCCCTGTTGCCTAAGCTGCTTCGGCCCCATCTGACATTTTAGACCGGTGGAGGGCAGCGGTGAAGTTTCCAGCGCTCTTTCTCGTCCACATTTGAGTTTTCAGCACTCGCAGTGGTGACGTTCTGTTCAGCTCGAAAAGCTCTATCGAACGGTACCAATCTCGTCCAATTCTGAGAACATCGATTTTTTGACAATTTCGCTTCGAAGACGAGCGCACTCCAGGCCACGGCAGAGGGGCGATGACGTCATCGAAAATTGATTTTTCCGAACCGGCCCAAGTTTGGTACCATTCGATAGAGCTTTTCCTGCTGAATTGAATGGTTCGACTAAGAGTAGCGAAAACCGTAATCTGGGCCTGTAAGAGCGGGGAGAACATCGACCGTGATTGTGCTAAATTGCCCTCGCGGGCGCGTTCTGAGCGCGATAACTCTGTAAATTGTGGACCAGTCCGTTTAGAAGTTGTGGGTTTTGTAGGCATCGCAAAGATCTAGTAGCGCACTAAAACACTGTAATGCAGCCTATGCCTGGACAAAGTTACAGTGGTGCGAAGATGCAGGTTGTCCTTGTGTGACACGATTTTTCCCGATTTCAGTCGATCACTGCGGGAAGACGCGATGAGCTAACAGCCCACAAGTGCGCAGGCAAGCAGAATACTGAAGGCACTTTGCGGTGGCATGCTCGCAACTCCCCTGTTGCCTAAGCTGCTTCGGCCCCATCTGACATTTTAGACCGGTGGAGGGCAGCGGTGAAGTTTCCAGCGCTCTTTCTCGTCCACATTTGAGTTTCCAGCACTCGCAGTGGTGACGTTCTGTTCAGCTCGAAAAGCTCTATCGAACGGTACCAATCTCGTCCAATTCTGAGAACATCGATTTTTTGACAATTTCGCTTCGAAGACGAGCGCACTCCAGGCCACGGCAGAGGGGCGATGACGTCATCGAAAATTGATTTTTCCGAACCGGCCCAAGTTTGGTACCATTCGATAGAGCTTTTCCTGCTGAATTGAATGGTTCGACTAAGAGTAGCGAAAACCGTAATCTGGGCCTGTAAGAGCGGGGAGAACATCGACCGTGATTGTGCTAAATTGCCCTCGCGGGCGCGTTCTGAGCGCGATAACTCTGTAAATTGTGGACCAGTCCGTTTAGAAGTTGTGGGTTTTGTAGGCATCGCAAAGATCTAGTAGCGCACTAAAACACTGTAATGCAGCCTATGCCTGGACAAAGTTACAGTGGTGCGAAGATGCAGGTTGTCCTTGTGTGACACGATTTTTCCCGATTTCAGTCGATCACTGCGGGAAGACGCGATGAGCTAACAGCCCACAAGTGCGCAGGCAAGCAGAATACTGAAGGCACTTTGCGGTGGCATGCTCGCAACTCCCCTGTTGCCTAAGCTGCTTCGGCCCCATCTGACATTTTAGACCGGTGGAGGGCAGCGGTGAAGTTTCCAGCGCTCTTTCTCGTCCACATTTGAGTTTCCAGCACTCGCAGTGGTGACGTTCTGTTCAGCTCGAAAAGCTCTATCGAACGGTACCAATCTCGTCCAATTCTGAGAACATCGATTTTTTGACAATTTCGCTTCGAAGACGAGCGCACTCCAGGCCACGGCAGAGGGGCGATGACGTCATCGAAAATTGATTTTTCCGAACCGGCCCAAGTTTGGTACCATTCGATAGAGCTTTTCCTGCTGAATTGAATGGTTCGACTAAGAGTAGCGAAAACCGTAATCTGGGCCTGTAAGAGCGGGGAGAACATCGACCGTGATTGTGCTAAATTTGACGTGTTCTGAGTCCCACTCTCCTGCTGCCTAATCTGCTTCAGCCCCATCGCCACTTTAGGACGGTTGAAGTTCATGACATAGCGGTTGAAGAATAGATCTGTCAGATTCATTCAATGTCTCAAATAATGCTACATTAAGTGCAGTGGAAAAGAGACACAACAGAAAATGATCAATGTAGATAATTAATAGAGCTCTACGAGTTACTAATATTACACATAGATGGGCTACAAAACAATTTCGATAAGCAACAAATGCAGCAAGAAAGAACAAGTGACAAAAAAGGAAAGACAAACAAAGTATTCCAGAGAAACAAAGGAAAGACAAACAAAGCATTCCAAAGAAACATTGTTCAAGAACATCAACAAAGTCAGTTCGACAAAGTCAACATAATTGGAGACAGATTCGATGACACAGATTCGATGACTTGAACACCTAAACACAACCAGAATATGACTAGACTAGGCACTACGTACAGAATGAAGTTCGACTGTGAAAAAATCTACCTACATTTGCAAGTTCGGCCTTGGAAGCGTAAGCTTCATAGATCGTGAGTCCGCCTTCGTCTGTGTGTCGTATTAGAAGGCGGTGGTGACGATAGACAACTGGCGCATCAGTATCTGTTGCCAAACGGCGAGCATTCTCCTCGAAAAATTTTAGCGCCTGGAAACACAAACACCTTCAATGCCAACAAAATAGAGGGAAACACATGCGACACAGCAAGCTGCAAGATGAAGTCAAACCTGATCATACACATCGACCAGAAAGTTTGTACGCGGCAAGTGAACAAAGTACAGCTCACTAAGCAGGGCTTCGCTATCGTAGACGACGTTTAGTAGAACTTCTACCTACAAATTATATCAAAGAAATGCATCTCGTATCAAGTACAGCGTGGTCAGACTCACGTTGACGAGATCTAGCCGATATATTACCTGCCTCTCCCTCTCCGCCTGCTGCTCCTTCCACTGACTTTTCAGTTGCGTTATGAGTTGAGGCAGGTCGGCGTTACGACGAGTTTCTTTTGCCAATCTGCAAAACGTACCATCCTACTAAAAAGGGAACTACTCGGATGGGGAGCGTAATTAAGATCCAACTAAACCTTCCCCGATTCCGGTGTTGTATCATTCGTGTCGAAAAGATGGAACACTAAAGGGCCGTCAGGACACCACTCCCCATAGGTCAGTCAAGGATTCAAATTGCCCTCACTTTCGCCCTTTTTTCAACACATGGAGTGTCTCCAGAGATTGTTTGTCGAACTCTTACACTTTATTTTCTCAGCAAGGGCACAGAAAACGCAGTGTGCTGGACTTCTTTCCTTTTTAGACACAAAACCTGAATTCTAAGAGACTCGCGAAAATCTTACCGCGAAGGCAAAATCTTCTAATTCATAACATCTTTTTTTCCAGTTGAGGAAAGGATCTTGAAGAAGATACGGATAGCGACAAGAGACTGTCTAGAAAATGCACTTTTGTACACCGACCAGCTCCACATCCCAAGTTGAGGACAGACTGGCGACGTATTTCATGTAATGCTGCAACAAAATTTCACACATTTAAGAATCTAATTGGGAATGAAAATGAATTAGTACAAATGAAACTAGCTCTCGAAATCTCCCTCACTAACCTTTCTATACATTGGTCCTACCAGCTAAACGCGAGTGTTGTTGAAGCAGTATCGCTGCCATGGGTCCACTTCCTGAATAGGTGAGATTAGGCAAGGAAATCGTTCTGAAAAAGGACTGCATAGAAACTCTTCAGTGTAAGAATGAAGTGGCCATTCACTAAAGCTCAATGTTTGGAAATCGATCCTTTCGCCAGGCAAATATAGACGGACAGAAGGTAACGTACCTAATGTGAGCAAAGTCGTGGCCTCCAGCAGCGCCTCCATGGTAAACCATTACAGAAACAAGTTCGTACACATTCTCCTCGTTTCAGCAGCTTATTAGCATACCCACGATCCAGTTACTGACCAGCACTGAGTCTAAACCAGCCTTCGATGATAGCAGCCCACTCAACCAAAGTCGTAATGAGATTAAACAATTACTCGGGGGGGGGGGGGGAGGGGGGGAGGCAGTGCATTAGTCACAGCTTTAAATGAGAAATGCGTGTAGTCACAAATCATTATTTCTGAGTTTATTTGAATAAATGTACAAGTCCGACCCTATCAACCATAAGTAAGAGATAGAAACAGAAGGGAAGCAGATGAACAGGTATAAAAAGAGAGGACGGCTACGTACATTTGGAAGCAAAATGCAAAAACACCCCACCTCCCTGATGCTATCGAGCCGAAGCAGTCGTTCCGGTCGAGAAACTAGTGTCGTTGGAATGCGGATGATAAACAAAAGGATTGAGGTCAAGCACATAGGGGAATGTCATCCTAGAACACTCAGCCCTTAGCACAGAACAGTCAGGCCTAAGCATAAAATCACCGAAAAATGGATGGTTTATCTATCGTTCAGCTTTGTCCTGCACAGTATTGATATCGAAATCAAGTTATTTGAGCTGTATGGTGAGAAGGTAGGGAAACTCCGTTACACCAAACCCCTGTATGGCAAGCTCAATATTTGAAAAAATCAGAACGTGATAGACACTTACCTTGTGGGCATCTTGCTTTGAGTTCCATTTATATTGATTACCTTTATCGAGGAGCTCAGGAGAAACAAATGTTTGAAGCGCGTCTTCCTAAAAAAGATTATAAGTAGTTCTACACGAATGGCCCAAAGACTTCTCGTCTGGGTAAAAACAAACGTGCTTTGATGAAGGAAAATTTAGTACAGAATAATTATTCCACAATTGGATAGCATCACGCTAAGGTTGTGAACTTACAACACTTCGGAAGGCTTCTACAGCAGCGAAAGGCTTTACGCCGAGAGGAAGGTCAAGGAGAACGTCCGACCGCAAAAATTCCCTTCCACATTTCAACAACTTCACAAAGTCCTCTGAAATATCACTTTAAGAAAGGAGCTTCTATAGTACACTAAGTCATAACTAGTGGAATAGTCGGCGTTTTCGCCCTCCTAAGCCAAAACCTCTTACCAACTAACCGAATTCAGGAAAAGCAGTTATGCCACATCTAATATACGCAAAGATAGAATCGTGTATGTGTGAGAGTGCCCATGACGGAACGCAGCACTTGGGGTGGGAATTACATTGCCTGAAAAATAGTAAAATGATGAACAATACAAAACAATGATAAAAGCGGTTGCTATAGTGACCTGTACAAATTCTGGATCAACTTCTCGTTTTAAGTGACCTTCCACTTCAACTCCAAGCCATCGAACACGAGCCGACACAACTTCTGCACATCGTGCTTGTACGCTAAACTGATTTCGGAAAATAGAATGCGAAGAGAATGAATGTGCAGTCAGCACGCACCTTCGTTGCTGGACCATCCGAAACGGAGCTTTGAAGTTCGCCTCTGACGACACGAGCCAATGCAGACCAAGATACAAAGGTTGAACGAATTCTAGTTCCCTTTGGTATGCATTTCAAAAAGTCCGTATTTTAGCATTGCAAAAGCAATTCTGCCTTGCAGAGAGATCAATAACTTCCAGGTTTGGAATTTATAACTTGGCACTATTGTACTTTCAAGACCCAGGGCTCGAGGAAAGGTCGAAAAAATTTCGGCCAGACTTCGGCTAGTAGGCTATTTAGGGATGTCAGATTGTCAGAAAATCGATGTCAGATTAGTGACCAGCTCCCTAAATAACCCTAGGGCGAAGTTTGAGCAAAAATTTTTCGACTTCTCCTCGACCTCTGGGTCTTGGAAGTACAACAGTGGCCATAACTTCAATATGCAAGTTCGCAAAATACAAATACAACAACAAAGCATAACAATGAAGATGAATAGGACAACAAAATCACACCTTAGGCCTATGGTATACTCCCGCGTCGCGCCGGCGACGGGTCACAGCGACAGTGTGGCGGGTAGCTACGAACTGCGTAGCTACCCGCGCAACACTGTCGCTGCGACCCTTCGCCGGCGCGACGCGGGAGTATACCATAGGCCTTAAACAGAATATTCTGACAGCATTAGTTGCTGTCATATCCTAAAGGTTCGGGCGTATAACAGATTGGGTTCTCATCGCTAAAGGCAGCGGATTTTCTGCGCCTCTTGCGGGCCCTCGAATTTAGAGCGTTTCTAATGTTCGCCCATGTTTCCTTTTTCGCCGCTTCGCGTATCTCATAGAACATAAACACGCACTGAAAAACTAATATTTTCCAAGCACCACGACGAACTTGAGACGTCCTTTCTTACCTCTCTAATAAACTGCACTTTATCAGCGCTCTCGATCCGCTTCTCGATAGGCTTCTCAAGTTCTTCACGATCGCCAGCGAACAATTCATTTTCCATGTCCAAAGCAAATTTTGTCATATTGTCTCCACGAAGCTTTCTTATTCGAGCCACTTTTTCCTTTGACATGAGGGCGAAATTTGGCTCTTCTTCCGAAGGTCTGGCGGTGTTGTAACTGATCTTCCTTAGGAGAATATTCGTCTCAGCTAGCTTCGCCGTCATTGCTTCCAGAGATGAGCGTACATTCCTTTCCAAACTTCTCTCTGCCATGCTGACTTCAATCTCTTTAATTCTATCTAAAACTTCATCGAGCCTTCTCCTTGTTTCTTGTGTGCAAGTCCGGCAACAGCTGCACCTGTAGTGAGTTGTGTGATCGTACATAATTGTAGGCCTCCTAAATGGTTATCTTACTCATTATCTTCCCTGGGGCTGCTCGGTCTTTCATCGATATGGAATCTAGGCTCCTCTAAATTACCATCTGAAGTGACTTGAGTTACTTTCTCCTCACAAATCGCTCTCGGCCCGGCAAAGACGATCTAAGCAAGAAGCCTCGCAGACACTTCGAATGCCAAATTACCCTAACTTACTTTTGCATTATACGGTCGTTCTTTCCAAATAACTTTTCTTGTTGCTCCCACCGAAATGTCACCTTGAACGGCATCCGAAGAAATGACGTCCACTGTTTTTGTACGTGGAAAAAAAGCAACGATGCAATGGTCGCTCATATCTGAATTATGAATTTCGACACATCCGAATTCCGAGTTCCAACATGCTGGACACAATATCTTAGGTACACACTGAATATTACACAGTATCGAGGAGCTTCCAAACAAGTTCAAACAGATTTATTCTCAAAAAATCTCATTTTTTCTCCACGATGTTTCCTCCATCTGCTGCGAGGATTTTTTCCATTCTCCATTGGATCCCCTTAATGTAGTTCGCACACATCTCTTTTGTAAGTGACCTCCAAAACGTTTTCGCGGCACTTTCGAGTTCGTCGACAGTCCTAACTTTTTGCTTCCTAAAATGGTAACCGTCGGGACGAGTAGAGATCAAGAGACGAGTAGAGATCGAACCTTATAAATTCTTTCATGCTGCCCCACACGAGTTCGATAGGATTAAGATCTGGCGACTCTGCGGGCCAATCCAGCGTTTTTATCCGCTTTTCTTGAAGCCAGCGCCTTGTGTACGCACTACAATGCGCGGGGGCGTTGTCATGGACAAGTCGTGCGAAGCCTGAACTAGCCACTAAATGCCTTCGTCGTGCTTTGGTGTGGGCGCCGCGCGCAGCGCCCGCACTAAAGCATCCCTTCAACGAGAAGAACAGTCCCCTTTACAGAAGTTCGACCAACCGTGATATCGTCGATTGATAAACTTTAGGCACGACGCCTCCAATATTTCGCAGTACATGGAGCTGTCCATGCGTGTGGATCCGGGAAACAGAACTAAATCTGTGGTTCCTCGGGCGGATATGCCGCCCCATATATGCACCTTCGCTGGGTGTTTCGCTCTAGGCCGAAACCGTGAGGTTTCATCTTCTTTTCGAGCGTAGCATCGGCGCACATTCGCATCGACTAAAAGGACAACGTTAACTGCCACCCAAACAAGAACCTTCAGAGAGCCTACCCTGGATGGTGCTTTCGTCCGCGAAGATACAATCAGTGAACGTTTCCTTCATAGCCAACATGTGCGAGCAAAACTCAATCCTTTTCAATCGGCTTGTATGTCGTATTAACTGACAGTATTGGGGAGTTCTTCTTTCAAAACCAAGCATCTTTCGCAGACGCCTGACCTGGTGAGAGCTTACAGTGACTCCCTTTCCAAGCAACTGGTTCCTTATACTGGATGAAGGCGTTGATGAATCCGAAACGTAAGCTCTGACGATGGTGTTAAGAATTTCCGGGTAATGGTCTGAAATACGCCACACACGTGGTACTTCGCACTCACACCAGGGTAAGAAGCTGCTAACCATAGTGTCTACGCGGCCTGTATAATTGCGTTTTTGAGGGATTATTGGACTCCAATTTCGCCACGTGTCTTCTTAGCGTTGAGTACGACTTCGTATAACCAACCTAAAGGAACGTCTCGATATCTCCAAATTTTAGAGGATTTCTGCGGAAATGCGCACCTGGACGAGACGTCTATGAATCTCTTTAACTGATACTCCCTCTCTCCTCATCGCGATTATCGCAGGAATGTGCTCCGAAGATGCCATTGTTCCACAGGAGTTTCACACTTGCACAACACAGCTGGAGTATATTGCACGCCGATGCTTGCTTTCTCAAATGATTAATATTGAAAGTTCCTTCGAAAGGCCGAAAAAGCCGCTAAAATACGGGTTTTCGCGATTTGACCAAAACCTAGTACTGTAGGTTGAGCGTAAGCCTAATATTAGGACCTACAGCAATTTAACAGAAAAATTATAGCCGAAATCCCTGATAGCGCGGCTTGATATCAGGGGTTTCGGCTGTATTTCCCTGTTAAACGGCTGTCAGTCGTGGATGGATCCGGCCCCAGGTGGGCAGAGAGGTTCGGCTGCCGGAACACGAAAAGAAAGAGAACGCTCGACTGAATGTGCGAGGAAGCCTGAACTAGGAAAGGTATGGAAAATTCCACAGCTTTGCTAGTTCAGGCCTCCTCGCACATGAATGCACAGGGATCCTTGGGTCTCACCCTGATTTCTTCCACAAACTCTGACCCCTTTACGCGCCCACGCCTGCTCGACGCGGCACTCTATGGTGACACCCCCCCCTCCCTCCTCGACCCAGACAATCTCGCGAAGTAAAAAAAAAACGTTTCCGATGTGCGAATCAGCGAAAGTAAGCCAATCCAACAAATGGCTCGGCGATAGAAAATTCTCGAAAGTTCGGCGCCGTCATATGGCGTGTGGTGCCTGTATCCGAGGAACACCGCGGGCGCGGCGAACTCTACAATATTTCTTCGTAGCTGTCGTTGAAATCGACTCCGCGGAATAGGAAACACCATCTGGAGGGCAGGCTTAGCTGCCAGAAGAAGGAAAGAAACAAAGAATGCTTGACTGGCGACAGAATCTGCGAGGACGCCTGAACTAGCAAAGCTGTGGAAAAATTCCACAGCTTTGCTAGTTCAGGCCTCCTCGCACATGAATGCACAGGGATC
>OX375867.1:67727595-67810239 GCA_947359475.1 Heligmosomoides polygyrus bakeri
CTCGACGCGGCACTTTATGGTGACCCCCCCTCCCCCCCTCCCTCCCTCCTGACCCCCCCCTCCCTCCCTCCTGACCCCCCCTCCCTCCCTCCTGACCCCCCCCCCTCCCTCCCTCCTCGACCCAGACAATCTCGCGAAGTAAAAAAAAAACGTTTCCGATGTGCGAATCAGCGAAAGTAAGCTAATCCAACAAGTGGCTCCGCGATAGAAAATTCTCGAAAGTTCGGCGCCATCATATGGCGTGTGGTGTCGGTAGCCGCGGAACACCGCGGGCGCGACGAACTCTGCAATATCTCGTCGTGCTGTCGTTGAAATCGACTCCGCAGAATAGAAAACACCATCTGTGGCCAGATTCATCAACGACCTACAGCAATTTAATAGAAAAATTACAGCCGAAATCCCTGATAGCGCGGCCTGATATCAGGGATTTCGGCTGTAATTTCCCTGCTAAACGGCTTTCAGTCGTTGATGGATCCGGCCCCTGGCGGGCAGAGAGGTTCAGCTGCCGGAACACGAAAGAAAGAGAGAACGCTTGACTGGCAACAGAATGTGCGAGGAAGCCTGAAGCTAGGAAAGCTGTGGAAAAATTCCACAGCTTTGCTAGTCCAGGCCTCCTCGCACATGAATGCACAGGGATCCTTGGGTCTCACCCTGATTTCTTCCACAAACTCTGACCCCTTTACGCGCCCACGCCTGCTCGACGCGGCACTCTATGGTGACACCCCCCCTCCCTCCTCGACCCAGACAATCTCGCGAAGTAAAAAAAAAAAAAACGTTTCCGATGTGCGAATCAGCGAAAGTAAGCTAATCCAACAAGCTCCGCGATAGAAAATTCTCGAAAGATCGGCGCCGTCATATGGCGTGTGGTGCCCGTATCCGCGGAACACCGCGGGCGCGACGAACTCTACAATATCTCTTCGTAGCTGTCGTTGAAATCGACTCCGCAGAATAGGAAACACCATCTGGAGGGCAGGCTTAGCTGCCCGAATAAGGAAAGGGTGCAATCCCTGTCGGGGGGGGGGGGGGGGCAGTCCATTTCAACTTTTAAAGAAATGCAAGATGCACCACAACATATGAATATGTATAAATATGCTTACATTATCCATTGCTGTCCTTCCAATACCAAAATCAGCTTTCTAAATTGCTTTCCTAGTCGGGGGGAGGGAGTAATGAAAACACAGCAAATTGAACAGAAACCTGTAACAATTACAATACTATAAAACCACGAAAACACGTTAAAGCAACGTTATTACCTTAATCATTTAGTACATAGCGGTTTACGATTTCTTTCCAAAGCAAATAGAGTTTTGGATCACAACCGTGCTGCCGTGCATAGTGCCCCCCCATCCTGCACCGTGCATAGTCCCATATTAAAACTTTTTCAATGTTTCAGCGGAACGCTCGGACATTTCCAGGGTAGGGGATCAGGTAAGTTAAGGCATTCATATGTTGTATTGCATGTTGTATGTACACATGCGTTGCTATCGTTAACGATTCATAATGGACTGCCCCCCCCCCCCCCCGACAGGGATTGCACCAAGGAAAGAAACAAAGAATGCTTGACTGGCAACAGAATGTGCGAGGAAGCCTGAACTAGGAAAGCTGTGGAAAAATTCCACAGCTTTGCTAGTTCAGGCCTCCTCGCACATGAATGCACAGGGCTCCTTTCTTCGACAAACTCTGACCCCTTTACGCGCCCACGCCTGCTCGACGCGGCACTCTATGGTGACACCCCCCCCCCCTCCCTCCTCGACCCAGACAATCTCGCGAAGTAAAAAAAAAAACGTTTCCGATGTGCGAATCAGCGAAAGTAAGCTAATCCAACAAGTGGCTCCGCGATAGAAAATTCTCGAAAGATCGGCGCCGTCATATGGCGTGTGGTGCCCGTATCCGCGGAACACCGCGGGCGCGACGAACTCTACAATATCTCTTCGTAGCTGTCGTTGAAATCGACTCCGCAGAATAGGAAACACCATTTGGAGGGCAGGCTTAGCTGCTGGAAGAAGGAAAGAAACAACGAATGCTTGACTGGCGACAGAACCTGCGAGGAGGCCTGAACTAGCAAAGCTGTGGAAAAATTCCCCAGTTTTGCTAGTTCAGGCCGTTCTGGACACTTTTTTAAGCAAGCCTAAGGCTTTTAAAGTCAAAGCGAACTCCTCCAAATCAAAACGAGCTTCTTCTACATTAAACAAGAGACTCGCCAAAAATGTGAGAATATTCTTATCATGCGATTTGAGAGCGGTCGCGCCTACTCGATTGATAGGTTCCATCCTATATGCATTGTGCACGGCGCGCTGCAAATGCTAGCTGGACAGCCGTGGAGCAACTCCTGTGTAGGGCGGCTGAGAATTTCTCATAAAACTCCCCTAACGGCCACTCTACAAGCGACCGCGTCCACGCGACTGATAGGTTCCATCCTATATGCATAGTGCACGGCGCACTCCAAAGGCTAGCTGGACAGCCTTAGAGCAACTTCTGTGTAGAGCGGCTGAGAATTTCTCATAAAACTCCCTAAACGCTCACACTACAAGCTGTCCCCCCCCCCTCGATTGATAGGTTGATCCTATATGCATAGTGCACGGCGCACTCTCAGAGGATTCCTGGCATGACAGAACACTTTACGCCATGTTTGATACACTCCGAGAACAAACAAGTCCTCAAAAATAAGCTTCTCCAATCGCAAAGAGCCCGTTCCAGTCGTTTTTGCCCACCCACTGAGAAAATGCGGTGGTCTGATAAAGTTGCATACATGATTGTGTAGATCTCGAAGAGACGAATCGAACGGTGCCAACCGTTTCTTAAAAAACCTCAAATTAAGGGAATTCTGAGCACACAACCGTTTTCGACGCCTTGCGGCGGACAACTCGTCCGCGACCGCCCTTCGCAATAGAGCGCAAGTTTTCAATTTCGAACATTTCCATGGCTCCATCTGAATAATATATACCAAACGATAGAGCTCGAGCTCCTGAGCTCAAATATATCCTTAGTTTTTGAAATGTACGGATTCTAGGAGAGTTATTTCCAAAAGACGCAAAAGCCGGGAAAACGCGGCTTTTTCGGGATTTGATCAAAAGATACGGCCTTAACTGTATTGGTTCCTCACTGCTGACCCTCTCTTAGTGAAACGGTCCCCCTCAATGATCCCCTCTTAGCGGACGACGTCTTCGGCACGCCTTCTGAATTCCCACTTTGGACGACGTATGTGGCACGTCTTCTGAGTCCCAACGGACTTCAGATTAGTGTTGAGCGACCTCGACTACTCCAGTGGTAAAGTTTCGGGCCGCCTGAACGACATCCACAAAAAATCGATGTTTTGATCGATATCGATCGAAGGCGATCGATACTTTACAAACGAACTTCAGATTCGTGTTCAGCGACCTCGATTACCTCAGGGCTGAAGTTTTCAGGCAGGTAGAAGAAGTCTGGGTAATTTCCGCCATTTCCGTGTCGTAATTTTTTCTCGATTTTCCTCCTATTTTATGGCTAATTTCTGCGGCGGCGCCGATCGATGGCATAACTCATCGCTTAGCGCGTTATTATAGGGTATGATTATATATAAAATTATAATCATACCCTATAATAACGGGCTGAGCGGGGGGGGGAGGAAATGGGGGAATGGAATTACGGCGCGAGAATCGCGGAAAATACCCAGACGTCTTCTACCTGCCTAGGAACTTCAGCCCTGGGGCAATCGAGGTTGCTGAACAGGTATCTGAAGTTCGTTTTTTAAGTATCGATCGCCATCAATCGATATTGGCCAAATAATCGATTTTTGTGGATGTCATTCAGGCGGTCCGAAACTTTAGCCCTGGGTGTAGTCGAGGTCGTGGACACGAATCTGAAGTTCGTTTTTGTTGTATCGATCGTCATCAATCGATATTGGTCAAATTGTCAATTTTTGTGGATGTCGTTGTCGTTTCGATTGGAGAAAATAGGGGAAATTACGGGGGGGGGGGGGGTGCAAAAAATAGCGGAAATTATCCAGACGTCTTCTACGTGACTGAGAATTCAGAAGACGTCCGAACACGTCGCCCAACGCGCTTGGGATACAGTAACTCATCGTCCGCTGAGGGGGGGGGGGACAGTAGCGGGGGACCAGTACCAGTAATGGGGGACGAGTTCCACTAAAGAGGGACCAGTAGTGGGGAGCAGTTTCGGTTGGAGGGTGGAGCAGTAATGAGGGACCAGTACCAGTAATGGAGAACCATCTCCAATAAGGGGATCAGTAATGAGGGATCAGCTCTAGTAAAGGGGACCAGTAATGTGGGACGAGATCCAGCAGTGGAGCACCAGTAATGGGAACCAGTATCAGTAATATGGGACCAGACCAGAGAAGTGTGGAAAGAAATTTGGGAAAAGGAAAGGCGTTGGATGCCCTGTTAAAGTGGTCCGAGAAATGGAAGCTCGATATTTCTTTTGAAAAACATCGGTAATGTGTATTGGGCGCAGGCATCCCCAACTGCTCCTTTTACCTCGGGCACTATCGTTCAATCATAGAGAGGTCAGTACGAGATCTCGGTGTTAGGTACAACGACAGGCTTTCGTACGAGAAATATATTGAGAAGATTGTGTCGGTAGCATATGCAAAGTCAAACTTTATCCTGCGAGCTTTCAAAACACGAAATAAGGAAACACTTTTTAAACTCTTCGTGACTTATGTAAGGCCAATCCTGGAGTATTGTACGCCGCTGTGGTCTTCTTCACGAGTTCAGTACATTAGCAAAATTGAAGAAGTTCAAAAAAGATTCACAAAAGAGATATTCGCAAGAAACGGCCAATTTCTCCTCAGTTATCGTGAGCGTCTAACTCGACTCGGTGGTAGTTCACTAAAACTGAGAAGAATGTTATATGACCAAGGGTTTCTATTTAAGCTGCTCATGGGATATGTTGCCTTTAGCTGTGAGTCCCCACTGATAATGTCGCAGTCCGTCATTAGAACAAGAGGTCACCATTTTCGACTACTTCTTGGAAGAGCCCGAACGCAACTTCATGCAGAGTGCTTTTGGTGCCAAGTGATAGGTACATGGAACCAGCTCCCAGCGTCGTTACTTATGTCGCCATCTCCTGCTAGCTTCAGTCGACAACTTGAAGGCTTTTTAAAACAAAGGGGTGTTTTTGATTCCAACATCTTTTGGCTCACTAAAAGGTACACTATTATTTCAGGCAATTTTCGTATTACGCAGTTCATCGAAGGAACCATTTTTCGCAGATCTCTAAAAAAGCTCTTTCCTTTCAATTTTTTGTGATCAACTGGTTTCGCATCACTTTTGAAACAATAATTTTATTCCACTTTTGCTGGTCTGTTGAGAATCAATTTTTGCTGTATTCTTTTGGGACAAGCAGATTTTGCAATACTTTTGGCTCAGTAAATATTGTATTGAATACAAAAAAAAACTGCTGAATGAACACTGCTTGAATAAAAGCACTTTTCGCGTCACGCAATTCTTCGATGAAACCATTTTTCGCAGATCTCTAAAAAAGCAACCTTTCCTTGCATTTGTTTCGTGATCAACTGCTTTCGCATCACTTTTGAAACAATAATTTTCATCCACTTTTGCTGGTCTTTTGAGAGCCAATTTTTGCTGTGTTTTTTGTGATAAGCAGATTTTGTAAGACCCTTGGCTCAATAAATATTGTATTGTATTGTATTGTAAATTTCCGTCCAGCATAGTATTAGGAGTGGTGGGAATCTTCCGTTCTGACAAAAAGGCTTTTCGTCGTGTGATGAAAATCGAGCAGACGCTCAGTACTTATCGAAAATGTCGATTTTTGCCTGAGGTTGACCGTTGGAAGGCGAGGAGGTGCCTGTAGTCAACGTGGCGCTAGAGTGAAGGGAGGACAGGTGTGGATGGCTCCATACCGCAAAACTATTCTACTGGAGTCTACTGGAGTCAGGTTCATCAGTCGCTTGCTGGCCGGTAACGGTGCAAAGTACCGCCAAATATGATGCCAATGAATGTCGGTATCTGGGCTTTGGCGGTACTTTTCACCGTTACCGGCCGGTAAGCGGTTGATAAAACTGGCCCCTGATCTTAAGGAAGATAGAGCAGGCATGGATCGTAAAAAGCTGCATAAGCAGAGCAGCTTGCTTGATATGATTGTCCTCAGCTAAGTAATACTGCAACATCGGGCGAAGCTCGCAAATGCAAGGCACGCCGATAGCCCTGACGGAGCACTTGTAAATATATAAATTTTAATTTACATAAATTAATTCATGAACAAATAAATGAAATGTAAATCTAAAAATAAAATAACAATATAAATATAGTAAATAAATAAATATTTTTCATCCAATTTTGTTTTCAACCTCTCCTGAAGCTCTTTAGAAGCTGCTTTGCTTTGATTGTTTTATAGACCTCTATCATAATTGTTGAACTATATGTTCCAAACGCAATTGTTTTGCGTGCTTATTTTTGCTTTTAAATCGTTTCAAACGGGCTAAAATAAAGTTATAATATCAGTATGATACACTATAGCGTTCAAGATACACTTTACACTGACAAAAGAACAGTGAGCAGGCCCAGCAATACAGCACCCCCACCTCGGACCCGAACCTCGACCCCTTTCCTACAAGTCCGCCCCCATATCTACTCGGCCATCGAGCCGCTGCCACCTCGCTGGTGATCGGCGGACCTCAATTTTCCACTTCCGTTACTGTATCCCTAACAAACAAATTGCGAGATGGTTGTAATTCCGCTACTGCTCCAGCCCCAAACCTTTTGCATGTTAGATTCGAACCACGACATGGCAGTTCCAGGCGTCGGTTTGCTTTCTCGGCCCGCGCTGAAGTGATGCGGTTTTTTGCAATTTTTGACCTACTCAGATGTCCGCAGGAAATTTGAAAACCACTACAGACAGTGCTTCTAAGACAATTCCCTACAACCCTGAATAGGTCACTTTTAAAATTGCCACGGTGAGTTCGTTGACCTCCCTTGTCAGTTGGTTTGAAGTTCCGATGATGTAGAGGAGCAGCCATCAGTCATTTTCCACCACCACAATCTTTTCGATGTATTCCGGAGAACTCAAGAGCTTTCGAATTTCTTCAAAGAATAGAGCAATCTTGAGCAGTCGCGCGCTTGATGCGGCACACACTACTTGGCTCGAATCCCGCCTCGAGAGTAAGCCGTGTGTCTTCCAGCAGGATTAGACTCCTGCGCAGAGTCGAGGATTGTTCAGGACTGGTGCCGCGCCAACTTGAAGGACTTCATTTCGGCACAGGAACGACCCCTGTGTAGACCAGATTTGAATCCGCTGAATTACTCTATATGGGAGGTTTTGGAGAACAAGGCATGCGCTACTTCCCACAAAAGTATGAAGTCAGTGAAGGATGATCTGGTCAAAGCATGAAGCGAAATCGACGTGGACTACTTGCGGCACACCGTCGATGCCTATCCTCGGCGTCTTCGCCCCTGCATTCGCAGCAAAGAAGCCCATATAAAATACAAGTGATGCTATTCTGTTTGCTAGATCATTGTTGACATTTTGTATATAAACTTGTTAAATTTTATAATGTGTTGTCATTTCTAACGTTTATGTTTAGTGCGTCAATACTTTTTACGCACCCTGTAGAAAGCTTTTCTAAAACGTCAGCTAACGACCGCCTGTTAGCAAAGCTGTTGGAAGAAAACGAAAAAAGAAGGCGACCACTGCGAAGTAAATTAACGGCTGATCAAGAGCACCGGGCTGGTTCCTCCACTTTCTAGCCATCAGGCTTTTTTCGAGTATTGTTTCACATAGACTAAGGAATAGATTATCCCATTCTGCCCCTGGCAGCCCGTTTCTTCTTTCGAGTCCGTGGCTTGACTTTCGACCTAATTACGAAATGACCGTCGATTCGCAGTTGTCCTCAGGGAAGTGTCTTCTGTCATATCATTGTTTCTCTTAGACGATTCTGACGCTCTGGAACTGCTGACCGGCACTAGTGCAGCTACCGCATGGTTAAGAACGACGATCATGCGCTGAGTTGACCGAATGGATTATAGCGGGAGGTGGTCAAGGGTGTCAAAACACTCGATTTATAGTCGCTTCACATTCCATAATAGAAGAATTTTCTATCAAGAGGTATCCCAGTGGACACGTGTTCATCTCCACGCTCGTTTGCTTGAAGCTCAACTCGTTGGTTGAATTCGAAAAGTGCTAGGTCCAACCCAATCGAAACTAATGATCTTTCTCTTTTCAGATAGTGGTCGCAGCATACATATGTTGTGGAGCTCAAAAAGCTCTCACAAGGGAAGAGTCTGAAGCGTATGTCTGAACGGGGGGAGCGAGTCGTATAGGGAGAATCCTCACCCCTCAATTGGTTTGAAAGTGTGTTTATTTTTAGCAAAGTCGTTAAACCCAAGGAGTAGGGGTCACAATGAGATAGGGCGCAGCCCGCGTTTGGGGCTCTTGTATGCCCGCGATGCTTCTCACTGCTGTGGCTCGGAGCGCAGGTTGGTAGAGGGTTGGCTCGTACGAGAGAGGTCAGGGGTTTGGCTCCTCTGCGTTGCTGCAGTTTTGCATTTCAACTGATTGGTAGAGATTCGGGGGATTCTGACGTTTATTCCATTTTCAGATGTTTTCTGCGCATTTTTCCAGCGGTACGTTGTGGTGTGGTATTCAACATGTTGATGTAGAAATGTTCAACACCAGTGATACATAGGTACAAAGTGCATGAAGCACCACTGGGCACCTTACGGGTAGCGTATAAAGGCTACAGGCTCCTCATAGTCTGTCTGCGAGACCACGTTATGACGTCGGATGTGGTTCAAATGAGAAACGAGGTGTGCGGATCCCGTAAATTAAGCTAAACGGCATCGATACACTCTTTCCCTCATCTTTGCCTGTCACCTGGAAATCAGAGGTCTGCTGAAGGTTTTCTAGAACCTAACACCAACAATGTCTGCCGACGGTCGAGTGGTCCACCTTTAGACAAGGATCCACCTGCTCACGCTGAAGTGTGGCCCACCTTTAGGCAAGGAATCTTCGAGGGAAGAAATCAAGCCGACCGAACGGATGGCCAGTATACTCCAGGACTTTTAAGCATGAAGTTCGAAGACGAAGACGAACAGCTGGAAGTGGTGGAAGAAGAAGAGGAAGATTGGATCTGCAAGATGAACTGATGGGCGTGGAGGGGCAAGCAAGCAGTGGGCATATGATAAAGTTTTCGAGTGGAACTCTTGCTTCGGAGGAAAGGGTACGTCTTCAATTGGATTTCGGTTGCGTGCTCATAACCATGGAGGAAGATACCGCGATTCACTACACAGGCACTTGTACCTGTGTATCACTGGTGCTGAACATTTATCACCATGTTGAATACCACAGCGTACAGCTGGAAAATGCGCAGAAAGCGTCTGAAAATGGTATAGACGTCAGAATCCCCCAGATCTCAACCAATCCGTTGAAATGCAAAAATGCAGCAGCGCAGAGGAACCAAACCTGTGACCTCTCTCGCATGAGTCAACCCTCTATCCATCTGCATTCCGAGCCACTGGACGCAGAAGCCTTGCGGTCGTACAACACCCCCAAACGCGTGCTGCGCTGTATCTCATTGTGACCTCTACTCCTTGGGTTTAGCGACTTCCCTTGTCAGGCTAAATCGAGCATATTAGCAGATTCGGTGCAGGCTCAGCGCGGAGGGTCCGCTCTAAATACATATTTCTCTAAATATTGCTATGCTAGCCTGCCACAGTAAGCCTAGACGTCCTTTTGCAGTTATAGCGATTGCGTAACTATGCTCGACGTCTTCGTTTTAAAAGCTTTCGTTCAAACGATGCTTTTAAGAAGGAGGAGAATAGGACCCCCACCTTAGTCTTGCATCTAGATTGATTGGTTTCAAAAAGGACCGAAGCATTAGTATGTAACCCCTCTGGGATCCATAAAAGGATGGATCTATGTACTAGGAGATAAAAGAATAGGGACGACGCTAATCAGTCCTTCTATGGGATGCGCCACGCATTCTTCTTCTACTGGAAGACGTGAAGGCAACTATTTGGCCTGTTTAATGACTTGCGGGGGCCAACCGATAGACAAGTCAATGTTTTATCCTTCCTAGACAAGTAGGGCGCCAAATTACGTCGTTGCACTGCACTCATCTTGAGCGGCGACGCTGCTATTTGTCTCTGTGCTGCGTTCTATTTTTAGACCTTCTTTGCAGTTTTTAACTACACATATTGACTCTTCATCCCAGTTGTAGCTTTTCCATTCGTCCCTCTTGCTTCATAGTTCTTCGTCTTCCTTCTGTTCGCTATTGATATTGATTGCAACGAGTGCTTTCCTTTATCATCAGATTGAGTAGATCAATTCGATATGACCAGAGTGACCCGTCGTGAAACAGCTACTAGCGTCGCGGAGGTTCCTGCCGTTACAAACGCTTTGGATACCCAGTCTATTGTGCAGGACTCTGCCCATGGAGAGCCTTCTAAAGAAGATAATGGATCGGGTATCCAATCCCATCACTTTGCAGATGTTGAGCGCACTCAGCGAGAAGATCTCGAGAGATTGTTCAGTTTGCGCTGAAGCAGAAAAGCGCGGAAGGAGTATCGTCATATCTGGACTAGAAGAGTCTCCTGAAAATCTCTCGCCTTCCGAGCGTAGGGCAGGGCTCGAAGCCAAAGTCTTGAGCCTGCTCGATGTTTTACAGGTAGATTGTGAACCATCTGAGCTATTTAGGATGGGTAAGCCTAGCGCCTCTAGATCGCGCTTAGTCAAAGTCGTACTCCCGTCTCGATCCTATTGGATGCGAGCTTTAGCCAATGCCTCGACTCCTCCGCACTGCTGGCTACTCCGACGTTTTTGTACGTGGGAGTATGACTGAGGAGGAGAGGAAAAGGGAGTACGACTTAAGACAACTGGCGAAAGAGAAAAATAAAGGTAAGCCTGTGAGAGAGTGGGTAGTCTACCGTGGCCAGCTTAGGCATGTTTCTGAGCTCAACAACAGGGGTTCGGAAAATGCTTAGCTGAGCACGGTGGACGTCCCTCTCTCTCATGCTACCTGATTAATGCCCGTAGCATTCTTAATAAGCTTTTTCACTTTCACAATTTTTTGTCAACCAGGAAACCAGACATGGTTTTCATAACGGAAAGTTGGTTAACTGGGAAGATTAAGGATACAGAAGTCCTTTCCAATTTGCCTTATGTTCTACATCGTTGTGAACGACGTAGGGGTCGAGGTGGCGGGGTGTGTTGTGCTTTTCGGAATACTTTAAACTCTAGTATGATACAGTGCAGGAGTTCCATTAAAGCCGATGTCCTGTGTGTCGAGATTCCTTCTTCTTCAGAGGCTCAACTCGGTAAAATCCGTTTTGTTCGGATCTATCCTAGTCCGGGGGGGGGCCACATAACTAAAAAGTAGGTAACAAAATGAATTGAGACTTACCGAGCGGCTCCTGGGGAACAAGATGAAACCTAAAAGAACCCAAAAATCGAAAAAATAAACAAAAAATAAAAAATCGCCGCGGTTTTACAACCGACTCGGCGGGCAAAGAGCGACGGAATGGAGGCATGCCGCGTACCTACCGCCGGCTGACATGTTATAAACAGGATCTAACATGGTGAGGAGGGCGCATGAAGCCGACGCCGCGTGCTGATCACGGTCTGACATGTTATAACCAGGATCTAACATGGTGAGGAGGGCACACAACTTTGCCTGCTTACAACCGCAACAAATGTGTTTTTTCGTTTTTTTCTTTGCGACTTTTCTTGCGTAGCTTTAGATTTTGTTCTGTAGGAGCCGCTCGGTAAGTCTCAAGTGGATTTGTTACATATAATACTTTTTAGTTATGTGGCCCCCCGGACTAGGATAGATCCTTTTGTTCTTATCTACCGTCCCCCATAGTTCGACAAAAAATGAGGATGATAACCTTCTAGACTTAATTTCCTCTCTGGTTGCGGTTGGTGGTGAATCCTTAATTCTAGGTGACTTTAATCTCGCAATAGGTTGGCAAAATCGCATACCTTTAAACCATGCTGCGACAGATTTTCTTAAAATTTTCGATGACTCAGGTTTCAGGCAAATTGTCACTGAGCCTACACACGGAGGCAATATTTTAGATGTAATTTTATCTACATCTCCCCTACTTTCCAATTTTCATATCCTGCCTCCTCTCGCCACTTCTGATCATTACCCCCTTTCAGTTCAGTCTACAATCTGACTTATCTTCCCATCCCGTGTTACCTATGCCTGATTTCTTAAACGCAGGTTTTAACTCACTAAGGCGCAGCCTTGCTGAGGTAAATTGGACGCTAGTTTTTGATGGGTATGCAACAGCAGACGAGGTCTACTAATGATTTCGAAGAATCATTTACCTTAATCTGGCGCAATATGCCCCGTTTAAAAGCAAGGAACTATTTCAAATGAGTTTTCCTCCACATATCAGCAATCTCCTCGCTCAAAAGGAACGAATGTTTCGAACCACTCCTGATCCTCTGAGGCGTTTACTACGAAACAACCTGCAGTAATATTGACAATCATCTTAAAAAATTTTTGGGCCTATCGTGAACGTAAGCTTGCGAAACGGGCGTCCATGAAGCAGTTGCACCTGCACTTACGTCGAAAAATGAAATCGGTAGCTGTTTTCTCTAATATTGTAGATATTGATGGTAAAAATTGCTATTGCGACAACAGTAAAGCTGCTGCCTTTGGTCGATATTTTGCCAGCGTTTTCTTGAACGAACACACCAATCTTTCCGTACATGTAGGAGCAACTGCGGTCAAAAATGCAAGTGAAAAGATGCGTTCCTTCAGTAGCATCTTCTTCCATCCTTCCGACGTTTTGCGCACTCTCAAAAACATGAAGTCTTCTACCACAGAGCCTTGCGATGGAATTCCGCCTATTGTTTAAAAAAATGTGCCCAAATATGAAATATACAGACCACTCACGGACATTTTCAACATCTCTATGATGCTAGGGGAGGTACCGTCGGCTTGGTAGCATGCTCTGGTGACAGCCATACCTAAAGTACCAGTTGCCCGTACGATTACTCAATTTCGCCCCATTAGCATAACGCTTGCTCCTGTTAAGATCATGGAAAACATTATAAGGGAGAAACTTCTAACCTGGCTGCCACGGTTAGGCTCATTTCAACATGGGCAACATGGCTTCCTACCCGGACTATCAACGGCCACGAATCTCGTAGACAGCTTATTCGATTGGAGAGTTGCAATTAATCAAGGAAAAATGGTAGATGTTTTATCCAAAGCTTTTGATAAAGTGCGTCACTCAAAACTACTTTGCAATTAAAATCTTTAGGTATTAATGGTTCGCTTTTAAGGTGGTTTGCATCTTATCAAGAAAACAGATTTATGACTGTTAGAGTGGGGTTTGAGTTTTCGGACAAATACCTATGCACTAGCGGAGTGCCTCAGGGTGGCGTTCTGTCACCTCTACTTTTCCTCCTGTACACAGCTGGCATATCGGATGCCATAAAACCTACGGAAGACATCAAGCTCCAAATCTATGCTGATGATATAAAAAGTTATGGGGCATATACGAAAGCGGACCGGGCTAAAACTTGCTTTGCCCTTAATACTGCTTTGAAAGATCTGTGCGGGTGCTTCTGAACTGGGGCTGACTATTAATCCTGAAAAATGTTTTGTGCTACACTTTGGTGAAGAACATGCTGCTGTCTACACCATCTACGATGCAGTTCTTCCTAAAAATGAAACGGTTAAAGATCTTGGTGTTGTTGTGGAATCTAAACTGGATTTTTCCAGCCATATTGAAGAAGTTACTAGGAAAGCGTATGCTGTGCTTTACTTCGTTTTTCGTAATGTGTGCAGCGACGTACCAGGCATTCTAGTGAAACCATATGAGACATGTGTTCTCTCACATTTGGAATACTGCTCTGTTGTATGGAATCCCACTGCTAAGAAACTTATAGTGAAACTTGAAAACGTCCAAAAAACCTTTACTCGTCTCGTATTCCGTCGGCTTCACCAAGGCGTTTCCCAGAGAAATTTTCCAAGCTATAGTGAAGTTATAGTGAAAGTGTAGAGTAATAGTGAGTGCAGTACCTGATAGACTCTCCCCCGCAAGCATTTTCCGCTCTTACCGGTAGGCGTAGTGTTGTTGTGTTCATCGTTTCTAGCGTTAGCATAATACATTTGTAACGTCTAAAGCTATTAGGCCTAAGAGCCTTACTATATAGGAAGACTGTTTCTGATTTAGTATTCTGTTTCAAAGTACTGCGAGGAGAACTCAAACTTCGGGCTAGTAACTACTGGATCTTTAGGCCCTGTGGCCTAAGGTCTAGTGGATTCAGTCTACACTAGCCAGTAATCGAGAAGAAAAATTACGCACAATTATTTAATTTCGTTTTCTATCAAGGGCAAGATGGATTAGACATCTACCAGGTGAGATTTTGAACTCTGAGAACAGCAGTTTTCAAGGAACGATTGAATAAACCCGATGTTTTGCAGGCCTTACGAATCTCCGACTTTGCGTTAATGGATTGGAAAGACACAAAAGACGAGGCATTCGAATGATTTCATGTTTTGCGTGCTGTTATTGTTTGCGTATTATGTTTAGTTTTAGGTCATAGAGTATTATGTTTTAGTGCACCCACCGCGAGGGTGGCTCTCATCTAAACCAGTGGTTTCTCACAAGTATTTTTAGCATTAACATGACTCATTTAAGTCGCATTACTTTGCGAGTTACCGGCCAGCTGCACTCTTTGGTAAGATTCTCCTAATTTTTGGTCCTACATAGAGATGGTGGCGTACTGCGACAGGGCTTTTAGGACTGAGCATGTTCACTAGAGTTATTATTCTCTCTTAGTTAGCGTACCTAATTGTTCCATCTATTTTTCTTGGCTACCTGCCTTAGTTACCAGTTCCATAGGACAGCCAGCGTATGCATGCGTTGAAGTTCTGTCATCTATTGTAAGGCAATATAGCTAATATATTAGTTTCCTTATGGAGTTAAATTATCCTATTTCAGTACGCTTCCTACGGCAGCTTATACCTGGCGTTGCTGAATCTTCTAGGCTCAGAAGCTGTTTTGAACTTACGTGCTAGGTAATTTGCGTAAGGCGTTCCTAGGGCCACAGGTGTCATGTTCGAATATATTCTATAGTCCGCTTGGAATTCTTCGCATACTATTGAAAGCCTCTTCTATAGGACTGTCTACGGGAGATGCTCTTCGTTGGTCCTCGCCGACATGCGCGCTGCCCATAAATGATGGTTTATCTGATTGATTTGAACCAGCAGTCTACAAACTTGAATAATTAAATAAATTTAAATTTACTTAATTAAATAAATAATAGCTGGCGATGTTGACAGGTAGCCTTGGTGTGAAACTGGACAAGAGTAAGCGACAAATTCACACATTTAGAAGGGCATGCTCTTTTCTTCCGGCTCAGCTGCAAGTTGCGCCACTTGTTCCCCTAGTTCAAAATTGGTTGCCAAAGGGTTGCCACTGCCGGGTGATTTGTTGTTCTCGTTGTTTTGGTGTTGTCTTTTTCTTATGGCATGGCTTGTTTTGATCTTTTTTCTAGCGTTTTGTGCACGTCTATTTGACGTATAAATAAATAAATAAATAAATAAATAAATAAATAAATAAATAAATAAATAAATAAATAAATAAATAAATAAATAAATAAATAAATAACCGATTCAGGAGGGATGGAAGGCTTTGATGTTCTTGCGAGGAAGCCGAACTAAGAACCTCGACTCTGGAGCGAACGACAGGCTGGATATATTTTGAGCCACATACACGTTTGTAAAGTTTTCTAATAGATCGCTGTAAAAGGAGAGAAACGGACTTCTGAGAAGTGGTCTCAAGGCCTAGCGACCTTTCTGCGTAAGGTCAGCTAGTGAAGCGCAGCTAGTAGGGATTCTCAAACAGTTTGCTGTGGAAAAGAAAGTACACCAAGGTTGGCAACAAAGAGTGAACTAGGGCATGAACAAAGGAGAAAGTACTGAGGAGATATAGACCGCGATATCATGGAAGTCCTCGTGCGAGTTAATGGCCGATTGCTTCAGGAGCAAAAGCGTCGCGAAACCCTTCTATTTTTCAACCCCTGGAATGCATTATGTGAACCACGTAGTACGTTTTCTATGCACGGAGTTTGTGAGCAACGTGTTGAGTGGATGTGACCGTAGCATTCTTCACCCAAGAGTACGGTGCCAGTAACAGCATTCATAGTTGCCATTCTGTGAAGCTTTCTTCACTTCTCTTCAGCGTTGACAGGGGTATCTTCTTCTTCAGCGTCTGTCGCGCTTCGAAGCGGGGTCCGCTATTCTGATGTCATGGCGCCACCTTTTCCGATCCAGCGCTAGATCACGGTGGACACCAGAAACCTTCAAGTCCATATGTAACGTGTCACACCAGCGCTGCTTCGGGCGCCCTCCAGGCCGCTTTCCAATTACCTTGAAGTTAAGGCCTATCTTGCGAGCTCTTTTCCACGCAGAACGTGGCCGTACCATCGTAAGCGAGCTTCGCGCGCCTTGTCAGCTATCGGCGCGACACCGAACTTCTGCCGAATGACATCGTTTCGGAGGCGGTTCATGCCCGTGACTCCAGCAGTCCAGCGCAGCATCTTCGTCTCCCTGACACTGAGTCCCGTTTCAGCTTCCTTAATCGTAGACCAATACTCTCGTGTACTGACATCCATGACGACAACAAGGAGCAGTGAGGAAGGCGCAGAACCCTGGAATCTGTCTGGACGACAGAGATGGGAAGCTCCGTGGAGGTGCGTAGTGCAGCTTGAACTCGACTCTTTGGGCGGAAGTAGAGTATTTGGGAACCCCATGCAGTCGCAATGTCCCATTTCGCGCAGTTCGGGATAAAAGGCCTTCTTCAGGACGAAAAAGGCGCAATGCACTGGCTTCTGATTCTCGCAATGCTCTCCTCCAGCAAGCAGGCGGCGTGTACCAACGGCATTAAAGGTGTGGCAACCAGTCTGGTTGTCGGAAAACTGGTTGTCGGAAAACTTGTTGAGTTCACGAATTCCCCATCGACAATTCGACCAGTGATCTTCATGTTGTGCAAGCGAATCGGATGATAACTCGAAAACTCTGCAGCGTGCCCTTCTTCTTCCAAGTCGGAGATGCCTTTCTTTTCTGCGAACCACCATGCACCTTCTTCTCCGCTATAAACTGGTTGACAATTTCGCCAACTACTCAGGGTACTAAAGCATTAAGTTCCGCAAATCAGTCGCCACAATGTCGTGATCAGCAGCTTTCTACGGGCTCTTCTTCCGATTCGCATTTGATTCGTCCATGGTGATCTTCTGGACAGAACCGTAGGAACGAATCATTGAAGAGGGATAATCGTTCTCATAGTTCGTAACGAAAAACTTCTCGGTATGTGAATAGCGACTCTTAGCAGGTCGACTTTTGCAAAACCTACTTCCCTGCTTTCTTCATTCTTGGCACTTCCGTCGTTATCGACTAATAATTGTTCGCCAAGAAGCGCGCGGTAGAGCGACACCTTCTCGCACACTTTGGTCTTTATGTCGACTGTCCACAGCCATGCAGTTTGCCTTGCTTCGCCCAGACTTCATGATGCCATTCGCGCCGATCGCCTTCTTTCAAGTTTCATAGAGTCATGACTGTCGATAAACAGACGCGAAAAATCACAGCTGCTTCGTTTTCTATAAACCACCCCTGATCCTTGCTGTCCCATATTGCTCGAACTCCCATAACCTCGCAGCGGCTATCTCTAGAGTGCAGATCAGCAGTTGATGCCGTGGGGAGACATTCTCGTGCGGCGCAATCTTCGCGTCTGTGACAAGACTTCATCTGCGGTCCTTCACGGACTATTTCTATAGGTCTTGGAATTTCCATTGTAGTACGAGATGAGATGGAGGTCGCGTTTTCGAAACAGCTGTTTACTGGGGTGCTATTAGTGTAATTTAGCATACTCAGGCATACGCTCAACATCGGTGCATGTATTCAAAACCACTATAAGAGCTGCAATCGTCTTTCGCACCACCCATGTTCCCGTAAAGGTCACCACCGCCTATGATGGAAACGTTGGTCGGTATCTCTGCGGTCTTCTCAACAAGCAGGCGTCAAAACTATCTCTGCCTCGATCGGAGCGGTCAGTCTGTGGGGTGTACGCAGAAAAGAAATGATAGAGTCGCTCCTTACTGGCGACAGCTGTCTTCTTCGAACGCATCGAAGCGCTCAACCGACACCATTGCGGTACTGGGACTAAAACGGTCTTGAAGCCTAGTCCTGCGCCCTTTGACCTGCTGCAAGACCACTTCGCCTTCCGAACTGACCAGAAATCAGTTTCCAGAGCTTCGACCGACTTGCACGAGCAGCTGGTCGGCGTACCCACACTCAACGTTGCCACCGTTACCCTCACGTTACGGGATTTTGGGCCTAGCTCAGTTGCCCCTACTGCCATTTTCGCATCAGAAACCCTCACATAGTACTTCTCACATCGCCCAGCGTCGCGAGCGCGCGTCAGCACCCTCGGAGTCCTCAGCACTCGAAAAACATGGATATTCATACACCATGTGATATGAAATGGGTGTTTGAAGGGCGGTATCCTACAGGGGCCTGTCGCCTGCACTGGAGTGTCCCTGTTCAGCTTAGCCCGCAAAGGCGAGCAGTTCCCAGTAGTACCACATGTAGGAACGGGTATTGCCACCGTGATAATTCTCTGAGAAAGACGTCTCCAAGTGGTACTCGTGACTTACAATCAGGTTTTTAGATTCGATGTGTCCTGTTCCTGTAAGGGGATTGATTATTGTCCTTTATCCTTCACTCAACCCAGTCGAGCGAAAATGATGTCATCGCTCCAAAAAAGTGGACAGCATCATCGAGTAAGACGAATGGTAAAGTAAAATGAGAGGCTGTGGGTCATATTCAAGAACCGTCAAGTCTGATGAAGGTGCAGGCAGTCCGTTTGCTAGTAAGCCAGGCGCTTAACTGAACTAGGCTGTGAAAGCTTAAGTATGGAGTGTCGGTCTGCCTTCATTGACACATTTATTCGCCCGCTTTGGATTGGAAGCTGATCTAAGAGCTAGTCATGATGGAGTGCTAGATCCGGAAGGACTGATGATCATCGTCTACTTGGCTAAGGGAGGGAGCGTCAGTGCTTGTCGCCGTAGAGCAGCTCGGTGACCATGGCCCGGTTGACCTTCTTGCCCGGTCTTGTGACCATCGTTCCCGTCAGATGGTTCTCTACTCGCTCCCGTTGACGTCGTCTCGCGTTGCGGTCGCACGCTGAAAGGAAGATCATGGGCGCACAGTTGAAACAGAGAAAGACCTGTGGCTACTTGAGGACACAACTGTAGAGAGGAGGGCGAGAAAATAAAGAAAGCATCAGTTGAAGGTATAAAATTATCTCGTAGCTTCTATAACACACATACCACGGTATGAGTAGCAATGTCTGCCTTCTCGTGACTTGTGTGAGATTTTATACTGCCACTCAAATGTTTTAAATCGACGAGAATCGTTTCTTTAGGAAAGGTAAACTCTAGCACTGGTTAATTGTAGCATATACCACAACGGACCTCCTCCACCACAGCCTTTGTTGTTGGAGGGATCTCGGGCCGCCATAACACAGCCAGGTGGCGCGTCCCCGGGCGGGCGGCATGTGGCTGTGTCATGACATCGATGGTGCCACAACCAGCCACGAAGCCACATTGGTTGCCGGAAAGCTTGACGATTTCGCGAATTTGTCTATCGAGGATTCGCTCGGAAATATTCATGCTGTGCGAAAGCAAGAGAATCGGACGGTAATTTGAGCAGTCTGCAGGGCTGTCCTTCTTCTTCCAAATCGGGATCGTCGTTATTTCTTGAAAAACATCGGGCACCTTCTTCTCCGCTACAATCTGGTTGAAAAACTTGGCCAACCACTCAGCAGAGTACCAGAACTTCGACTTCAATAAATCAGCTGGCAAGTCACCTGGACCAGCACCGGTCTCATGTTCCTCAAAGCCTCTACAGTTTCCTCCACAGTGACCTTGTAAACAGGATCGTGGATAGGATACGCGGAAGGGACGGCCGGATGAAGGAACTCTTCAGTCGAGTTTCCTTAAAAATAATCCTGCCATCGCTTCAACACTCCCTTGAGGCTCATAAGAAGGTGGCCGTTTTCTTCATTGATGCTGAAAAATACTCTTGTGCTTTTTCGAAATTTTACAGAACGAATGAATGAACGAAAAAATTCGACGTCAAAAATTTCCGATCGAATGAGCGATCGAATTTATTCGATGTCGAAGATGTTCGAATGATTGAATACTCGAATAATTTATTCGAATGAACGAATCCTATCCTACTATATATAAAAGAGTAGTGTGTGCGTGTTTCCTTCATTCCGTCCGTCAGTCACACCGGAGTGGGGGCACGGCGTATTGACGACATTCAACGATTGATGACGATCGACAGCGGCCGGAAACTTCAGCCCTGGGGTCAATCGAGGTCGCTGAACATGAATCCGAAGTTCGTTTTTGGAGTATGGATCGCCATCAGTCGATATTGATCAAATTATCGATTTTCTATGGATGCCGTTCAAGCGGTCCGAAACTTCAGCCGTGGGGGTAGTCGAGGTCGCTGAACGCGAGTTGACGTTCGCTTTTGAAGTATCGATCGCCATCAATCGATATTGATCAAATTGCCGATTTTTGTGGATGTCTCGTTTAACATGATACTACTAAGATTTACTACTTCTTCATAAAAACAACAGATCTTCGGAATAAAATTCACGCATAATTGGGTTCACACACGACAACTGCTTCACGTGAAAGGTAATTTCTAATAATTCAATTCAAATCAGTTTCATTAAGCCTCAAGTGGCTGGTATCGAGGTTATGAGCTGTCATAACAATGTCTTGTTCCGATCAAAACTTCTAGCGCCAGGCGGGACTCGAACCCGCACCTCCCTCTAACCGGGCGGGAATGCTCTACACCACTGCTCTACAAAACATGGGGGGGGGGGTTTGGTTCATACTCGAATAATTTAAGGAGTTTTGGTTCTTCTGTGCTGCTGCACTTTTGCTTTTCAACTGACTGGTTGAGATTTGGGGATTCTGACGTCTATACCATTTTCAGACGTTTTTATGCCTAATTTTCCAGCTGAATGGTGTGGATAGTACCTTTCTTGCAACTTGTTTACTACTGACCGGTCTTTTAACCACAACGTCCTCGTGAACCTCAAGTTGACGCGCTTCGAAGTCTCTTAGCATGGTGGCCATCCGTTCGGCCACCTTGATTTCTTCTCTCGTAGATACCTTGTCTAAAGGTGGGCCACACTTCAGCGTGAGCAGGTGAATCACCACTCGAGCATCGGCGGACATTGTTGGTGTTAGGTTTAAAAAACCTTCAGCGGACCTCTGATTTCCAGGTGACAGACAAAGATGAGGGGAAGAGTGTATTGCAGCATTTTTGGTTAATTTGCGAGATCCGCATATCTCGTTTCTCATTTGAACTACCTCCGACGTTACATCCTGGTCTCTTTTAAAAATCCGAGCAGGATGGCTTTTCTCGAGGTCATTGGTTCATTTGTGGAAACAGACTGTGAGGAGCCTGTAGCCTTTATACGTTGCACTTATTGTGCTCAGTGGTGCCTCCTGCACTTTGTACCTGTGTCTCACTGATGTTGGTATAGACGTCAGAATTTCCCAAGTTTCACCCAGTCACTCGAAATGCAAAAATGCAGCACCGCACAAGAACCAAACCCCCGACCTTCCTCGCATGAAGCAACCCCACTTCCACTGCGCTCCGAGCAGGTTGCCGGCAGAGGCATCACGGGAGTACAAGACCCCAAACTCGTGACGCACTGTATTCCATTGTGACTTCAAGGACTCCCTACTCCTTGAGTGTAACGACTTAGCAAAAAATAAACAAATTTTTACACTAATTGAGCGGTGAGGATCCTCCCTATATGACTCGCTCCTCCCGTTCAGACATACGCTTCAGACCCTTCCTTTGTAAGAGGAGCAGAAACAAACAAGTAGTAATGCATCTAAACAAGGGAGCGGGAGAGCCCGCAGACTTGGTTCGCCTTTACGGTCGAGTGGTCCCAACGGGAAAATATTTGAATCGCGCGATTTTCAGGTGATCTTTCAAGAGTATCGACCTCTAGAGGTTACGGGATTTTTGTCAAGTAGCGCAAATACATCCTTCCGGCTGCAGGTTTATTCGATATTCGAATACAATTGTTAGATCGAATTATGTTTAATTATTTGATTTTCGAATAGCATTCGAATATGGCTCCCTTCGATGTTCGAATTCGAACGAATATTCGACTTTTGAAAATCATCGATTTTCGAATACGAACGAATGTTCGAAAATCAAGAAATATTGAATGGTCGAGTAATTCGAATAATTATTCGAATATATTCGTTCGGACACAACTATACTAAAGAACTCTATATCCTCACTCGCGTCTAAAGCTACACAGTAGTGACGAGTTTTCCGGGGCGGTGTTGTACGAGTTCTCGCACCATATGCAGGCGATCGTTGCGAGACCCAAGTGCTCCAACCAATCACGAAGAAATCAACAAACACCTGTCAACCTTCATTTCGCTGGTGGCTACTACTTAGTATGACGTGCAACTCTTACGAGTAGGCTTCTGTACTCAGCAGGAATCTATGGATGTTGCATAGAAAAAGGAAACGAATGCTAGGAATGGGCGGTAACTACAATACGAGCATGGAGGTGGAAGCAATAAAAAACCTCTAATTCCCTAAAAATGTTTGCAAATGTTTGCACTATTGGGATGGGCATGAGCTTCTCCTTTCGCTTCCACTAAAAAAGTGTCTATGGCTCAAATCTTGGATTCGTTTTGAGGAACTGTCTGCCATACACCTGTTCACACTGTTCATTGATGGTGGAAATTCCATTTAAGCAGAGTTCTGCAGTAGATGGTTGAACGATTTTCTTAGTCTGCTATAAGAAAGTGTGGCGCTATGGTAGTTGTGGCGGGTCACCCTATAAAAAGTGTAACTTACACGAAAAAAGAGACGATGGAACGCTTGTAATAAAGAAAACAAATAAACAGTGCTATAGCTCTGTTCTGTGCTCTTAGATTTGGGCAGGGGATGGGGCTCCAGGATGTGGTTGGAGTGACGCACCCATGTTAAGGTTGCCTACATCCTGGAGTCCCCTCCCTTGCCCAATACGGAAGCAGACAAAATACGGATCTGTAATCGAAACGAGGAGATAAGACTACATTTACATTCGCTATGTAGCTCCTCGCCACACCTGCACCCCACGGTATGCTATAGTGATCCCTGCCATAACTACCGTAGCGCCCGAACTATTTTAAAGCAGAAATCTCGATTGCCTGAGGCTGCCCCACAACTTAGTTCCAAGCTTACAAGAGCAGCTGAAAATTAAATAGCCTACTCCAAATAACAACGTCGGAAAACGGTTTCAGCAGAAGTGTCCTACCGCTTTTAATCCACACTTAAAACCCTTATCTCTCCTTTGATGGAACCTAAGAATCATAGGTCCACTTGGAGTTACCTCGCCAGATTTACTTCCTCTGAACGCAACCACGTGCAAGTCACTCTCAAAACAAACGTTTCTTTATAGCCATAATGGTAAGAAGCAAGCACAGCGGACGTCAAAGGTGAAAATATTCACTTCCTTAGATTTCAGCTTCAGAAATCATTTTCTAGTACTCTCTGGTGCTATCTCTACTAATAATACTATTTATCGGGGCTCCACATTTCAACACTACTAGCTGAAAAGAGCGAGCATTCCCACCCTTAATCGAGTCATGGAACAGCTCAGTTCGACGAAGTCCTGGTTTGCTATAACCGCGTCGCAGCCGCCAGCCGGTCCCGCGGCGATCGCCTGCATACGGTGCGAGGACTCGTCCAACCCCGCCCCGGAAAACTCGTCACTGCCGTGTAGCTTTAGACTCGAATTATATCCTCGGCTTGGCGATGCCGGTTCTTAGCAAATCCGTGCAAATACCGCTCACCATCGCGCGACTCGAACTTTTCGTAGCCATCTTTTAACGAGTGGCTTTTGCAACGACCACAGCCTTTTTGGCAGTTTTTTTTCATTTCGTGCCACTTTTACCGGTTATCGGCTGACTTGTCTCCGAAAAACACATGATAGAGCGCTCTTTTCTCGCGAACCTTTTCTTTCACACCGTCTGTCTACAGCCATGCCTGCTTGTCGATCTTTCGTCGCCCAAGCTTCGTAATGCCAAGTTTTGACCTCGCAGGTTGAAGTATCGCGTCGGTAGCCCCTCTCCAAGTTTTGCCGACAGCGTGACTGTCAGTAACCGCACGCGAGAAATCACAGCTGCTTCCTTCTCTTACCACCTGATTCTTGTACAGCACTGCATCTCTCGACCTGCATCAGCCTCGGAGAGGCGTATTTCAGAGGGCACATCAACAGACGATGCTGTGGGACGATCGTCTCATACGGCACGATCTTCGCGTCTGTGACGAGGCTTCGGTCGCAATCCTTCACAAGGACGAAGTCTATCTGCGTCTTGGTGTGTAGAACGAAACGAGATGGTAGTAACGTCTTCGATACACGGTGCTGACTATGGTGAGGCTATGCGATTCCGCATACTCAAAGATACGCTCACCATCTGCGTTAGCCCTGGTCTATACTTGCTATGGGTCGCGCAAGCCACGACGGCCGGGATAGATATCGACCGGGAGGCGCGAAAATTCGATATCTTGGCGATCGTGGTGCCGCGCCGCGTGGCGGCGCAAGTATAAATTAGGGCTTACGGGACCCATAGCTGAATCCACCTTGACAGCTGTACCTATCTTTCGTAGCGCCCAAGTGCCCATTAAGGTCGCCAGCGATTATGATGGCACCTTTCGACGGTACCTCCACTGTCTTCTCATCAAGCAGGCTCCAAAACTCTTCCTTGGCTTGATCGGAGCAACCAGTCTGCGGAGCATACGCAGAGAAGAAGTAATAGAGCCGCTCTTCAGCGGCGACAACGATCTTCATCAATCGATCGTTAAAGCGTTCCATACTCAAAATCGAGCCACGAAACCGTTCGCAGACGATTATTCCGACACCACTGGTGGCCCTGGGACCCCTTCATAGAACGGACTTGAGGCCACGTTCTATGTCCATTGACTTGCGGCAGGACCACCTCGTCTCCTGCACCGCACAGAAATCAACTCTTCTACGCTCCAGTGATTCAACCAACTCGCAGAAGCGGCCCGTCAACGTACCGACATTCAGCGTTGCTACCCGTGTCCTGCTTACGTTACGGGACTTTCGGACAAGCTCGGTGCCCCCCCCCCCCCAATGCCGTCCTAGCACCAGGAACCCTTTCATACTTCTCACATTCGCCGGGCTCTGCGAGTGCGCGTCGGCCCCGCGGACGCCGTAGGACTATCTCGAGAACCATGAACTGACATGCTCCCATACGATGTGACAATGGGTTGTTGTTTCGTAGGCCGGCGAGGATCGAACATCGCCACCACAGCGCTCGCACGCTTGCATAGAAATAATCTGTTATGCAAGCCATGAAGGTCAAGTACGACGTCATCGGACTGACGAGACGAGAAATCACCACCGCCTACACGCCGCCTATGACTCCGGAGAACTATCCCTCGGAACATGCGGCAGCAGCGGAGTAGGCGGCATTGGTGTCCTCATTAGCACGCGCTTGTCCATGAACATCAAATGGTAGGAGTCTAGAGTCCGATCCGGACGTCAGCGACTGAGGCGATGCGCTCCATACCAGCTATGACTGCATTCCTCGCGTACGCTCCATGCTGCCTGCTCGACGAAGAGATCAAAACCAGCTACGTGAAGCTGGATAAGATCTATAAGGAAGTTAACACGGTTCACAAGGTGATTTCAACGCCAAGATCGGCACACGATGGTTGTGTGAAGAGCTTCATATCGGGACTCACGGTTTGGGAGTGGAGTGGGTCTTCAATAGACTTGAGCTCGATTAATTGGGCCGAACAATTAGACGAACGATTTCGAAAATTATTCGCTCGATTACTCGAAAATCGTAAATCGCTGTTGTTCGAACATTGTTCGAAATGGAATTTCGCGAAAAGCCGTTATACCTGATACCTGATAAAACCTGATCGCGTGCTCGCCCTGCTTTCATATAGCCTAGGTCTCTGAGGAGTATGCGGGAGGGGGGCGTTCGTATCGGCTGGTTGTAGGCGCCGCCACCGCGCGCCCAGGTGGCCATACCTGCGGCGTCATCCTCCCGCTCGCCGTCTCCGCTCACGCTGTGGCACCCGTCGCGCGCGCGGCGGACAACGGCCCGACGGACGAGTGGAGCCACAGATCGACCAGAGGATTTACAAAACCAGTGTAAAAATACATGTTGGCGTGAAAGAAACATAGCTCTACATCAGAATTTCGAGCTCTATCTAATGAGCTCCACCTCAAGCTTATCAATGTTACCGTTGATGCGATATTCTTCCAATTTGAAACTGAGAAGTTCTTCGCAAACCTGCCACAAAGCTGTGAAAGGTATATTTCTAGGCTAAATATTTCATACAGAATTCACCTACGTCGTCGAAATACCTTCTATAAAAGCTCTTTAAAAAAATTGTGTGGATGACACCGTTGGGGACATGTCTCCAAGACAACATTCTACGCAGAATTCAATTACGAAATTTATGTTCACAAATACAGTGTGTCCCAAAAATGTATACGCTGTTTGAAAGGTGATAACCTTGCTCAGAGTAAAGGTACTGAAGAACTTGATGGCTCATATAAAATTTTAAGAGAGTAAACATTTTCTGACAAATCAGCGGTATGGATTGCACCATGCATTCGTCTGAAACCTTGCATTCTATACTCGATTTATTGTTTTCGCTTGAATACTTGTTATAATTTCTCCAAAAAGTGGCCGTTTCGATTGATGTGAGCTTCTTTCAAGGTTTGAAAGTTAAATACACATTATGGCTTGCGAAAAATACAGGGTATCCTAAAAAAAAATGCATGCACCCTTTGAGCGGTTCTATCATTGGTGATAATGAAGCTTTTGAAGATGTTTAACACTCATATAAAAGCACAGAGTAACGCAATTTCTGTGGCGTGCAAATATTCAAGATTGCACCGTGCACTCGACTAAAACCTTGCATTTAAAACTTGATTGATTGTGCATGGGCTAACTGCTTGTAAAAATTCTGTTACTACTTGGCCACATTAACCTGTGCAGTGCCTCCTGTAACGTTTAGAAATTCACAATTATGTGAAAGGCACGTGACGTGTGAGTTTATTGATTACACAATTTATCACTTTCGCTATCGCTCTAATAACCCTCTCTACATTTCTTAGCCCATAACAAGAGTCAAGCCCCTCTAGGCTTTTCTTCGAAGAGCAGAAGTTTATCATGAAGTGCTACGGGAAGTTCGAAAGCACCGTCGAAGTGCGTAGGCGACTCAGAGACACCCTGTATTGACTGTAGTGTGGAGAATTTGTGCTACTTCACTATATGGTCCACTCACAGAAGTAATGACGGCGGTAAGCAACGATGATTAATAGACATGTCCTACTACCTGGTAATAAACATAACCTCGGCGCCTGGACGCACGGCCTCCAGGAGGTCAAGGTCTTATGAGAGGGCAATGAAAGACTATGTGTTCAGTGACCTCGTTTATCCCCAGAGCTTAAGTTTCGGACCGCTTGACTGACATCCACAAAGAATCGATAATTTGATCAATATCAGTTGATGGCGATCGAAAGTTCAAAAAATGAACTTCTGATCCGTCTTCAGCGACCTCGATTACCCCAATAAAGAGTCGAGAAATTGACCAATATCGGCTGATGATCGATCGAAACATCAAAAGCGAACTTCAGATTCATGTTCAACGATCTCGGTTACCCCCACGGCATAAGTTTTGGATCGCTTGAATGAAATACACAAAAACACACACAATTCTTTTATATGTAATAGAATAGGATATCAACTTCATGATTGAATTCTGCGTAGAATGTTGGCTTGGAGACATGTCCCCAGCAGTGTGATACACACAATTTTTTCTTCAAAAAAGAGCTTTTGTAGAAGGTATTTCGACGACGTAGTTGAATTCTGTGTGAAATATTTAGCCTAGAAATATACTTTTCACAGCTTTGTGGCAGGTTTGCGAAGAACTATTTTTCAGTTTCAAATTTGAAGAATATCGCATCAACGGTGGTATTGATAAGCTTGAGGTAGAGCTCATTAGGTAGATCTCGAAATTCTGATGTAGAGCTATGTTTAATTCACACCAACATGTAGCTTTACACTGGTTTTGTAAATCCTCTGAACATCCTATTGACGGCAGTCCCACCAAATCTGGTCGACCTGTGTGCTCCGCTCGTCCGTCGGGCCGTTGTCCACCCCGCGCGCGACCCGCAGGTATGACCACCTGGGTGCGCCTCCGCGGTGCCCATGACCAGCCGATACGAACGCTAGGCACCCGGAGTATGTTAGCGTAGGAAGAACAGTGGAGTCGAATAGGTGGGCACGGAATCGGGAGTTCTTCGTCTTCTCCACGACTTCTTCGACGCTCTTGAAAGGTCTCCAAGCCGCTCGTTCTTCCTTCCCAGCTCTCGCGCTAGGTCGTTGGCCATGTTGATTTCGCGACCCAGATACGTGTGGCTGGAGCACTCGGAAATGTTCGTTCCGTTGAGCGAGAATGGGGCATCAGAAACTCTTTCGTACAACCTGAACATTGTCTTCGTAAGACTCTGCTGCAGTCCAACGTTTCCGTAAAATTGAAGGATGAAGAGCGGCGTTACTCGTCTCTTTTTTAGTATGCGCCACGCATTCTACTTCTGTGGGATGTTGCGAAGCGATTTGACTGCCATTTGGCCATACAGCGACTTGCGTAGCCAACTGGGGCGGGATTCATCAACGACTTACGTAACTTTAACGGAGAACTGTAAGCGAAAAGCTCAGATAACGCGGTGTATCACTCACCAAATCGCTTGATAGGCCGCGTTATCTGAGCTTTTCGCTTACAATTCTCCGTTAAAGTTACGTAAGTCGTTGATGAATCGGCCGCTGATAAACAAGTCAGCGAATCCTCCCCTTCCCTTTTACCATTCAAAAGTCTGGTACCAATTCACAGTCTCGGATGGATGGAAGGCTTGGATGGCGTGGACGGGAAATTCGAAACAAGGATCTGGTATCGGGTGCACGCGACAGCCGACACGTTCTCCGGCTGCACTATACGTCTCTTCCCCCTTCGCAGAATATAGGACTAATGGTAAGAAAAAGAAATCGAAATAAAACGAGAATATAGGAATAATGTCTAACAGTACAATTTAATATATAACAATATTGAATGTGTTAATAGTGATTGGTTAAACCTCCCTCATGCTGTTGTAAATGCGTTCCACAACTGCTGCGTTTCACCATTCCGTTCTGAATCAGTTTATTGCGAGCCAGTTGCTTAAGTCTCTGTTGCGGACAATGATTTTTCCGCCTGCCCATCGAACCCGGAACTGTTATTGGTAAATACGCTTGCGAATAAAACTAAACAAAGGAACCACGTCACCCGATGATTAGCAAATGTCTATTGATGGCAACTGAGAAGTTTGTTGCCGAAAATTTCACTTTTCGTACAGCATCGTCCGAAGCTGCCCGATGCGGTAGACGAGCATCGGACAGCATTGTCTGATATTGTTGCGAAAAGGTTAGTTAACGTTCTAGCTTGCAACCTCTAAGTGGTTCAGAAGTAGAGCATCGTGTAAACTTTGCAAACTCACTGAGGTAGATGATGAAGAGAGGTATACAGGTGATCACTCCAATGGCACCGAATTGCGATACCGTCCGATTGTAGTACAGGTAGACGTCCTTAACTTGGAAGGTTTCGCAGAATTGACCTAGAAGAGGCCTGCGTCACTTGCTGGGTAGTAAGCTAGATGAAATACACATGCATAGCCGAGCAAATTTGGGTAGAGGAAAACCATGCTCTCTAGGAAAATCTGGTTAAATGTAGTGACTTATGCATGGGTGTAATAACTGGTGCAAAGCCACTGTATTAAACGTGATTCGCGCGTCTGGCCGCGTATTCTACACTCGGCTATTCTATCGCGATAGCTACCAGAAATATACAAATATGGTTTCTTGTGAGTAGCTCGGTGAACACAGGGAAGCTGCATAAAAACTTTACTTCTGGAATAGCAATCATTCTCTGCATAATGGATATAGATGCGTCGAATAATTTATAAAACGTAGGACGAGAAAACAGCTTTGGCTAAAAAAATCGAATTGACCGCATTTGTTGGAAGATTTCACGTAGTTATGAAACGCTTACTACCCAAGAAAACAGGATGTTTTTCCATTTGAGCAACAGCTGGCACTTTTTTTAGATATGGGATGCTATTTTTCTTCTGTGACGGTCCTATTCTTCATCGTCCTCGCGGTGCCTTCCATACTTATGCTCTCGCAAAATGTTTGAATATGCGAATGGTTTCGAATACCGAAAGTTTTCGAGCATTCGAAATAGAGCATATTCGAAAAACGCGATTTCTCGAATATTCGAATTTGAATGAAAAGTCAGGCGGCATGATAGACGTGATAGACGACAGACCAGAAGAAAAAAGTGGAAGCAGTACATAACGACAAACCACCTTGTGCATAGCACTGATGAGGTGGAAGACTTACAGGTAGTATTTAGGATCAAAGGACTTTGGAAGCGTCTAATTTCTTGTTTCCTGGAACACGAATTTTTCTCAGTGGAGTACTTGTGTACTGTAAAGTGATGCTCATGAGGAAGAAACGAAGCTTCACAAGACATTTCAAGGGAAGCAACTGCTTGAGCCATTGTAAGCTTCCACACTTCAAAACGATCATTTTTGGAATTGATGGCTGACTGACTGTTCAAGAACTTTCACTAAACAATGCTTTCGCCTAACGGCAGCTAATCACATACTGACGACGAAGCATTATACTTCAATCTGTAGCAAATCTGTTCCGCTAATTTGAAAACGCGAAATATCACACTGTCAATTTTGCGGCCACAAAATACAGGTAGCTAGGAACAGGCCAGCCATGAGGGCCGGTCTCTATTCTTTCTAGTGATTCGCCCAAGTAGGTGGTAGAAGCAGGTATTTCTTATTAGCGATGAACTTGTGAATGTAGCTATTCTCCAGCCAGCATATTGATTAAACGGTAAACTCTTAACAAATATCGATCGATACACATATAACAGGTGGTCGATCTATACCGCGTCCCCTTTGTGAAGTTTGGCATACGGCCGATATATTCAAGTCCCATGCTACAATTAGTCAGAGCAAAAATCGATAAAATCGACCGATAACAGCCGGTCGAAAAAAGAAATCTAGGCACTGTAAAAGAAGAAAAAAAAAAGTCTTGCACAAAAAATGCGTTTATATCATACCTTTACATTGATATATGTTTGCAGGTGCATGGTAGCGCAGCATGAAATGTAGACTGTGGCGTGCACCTCAAACAGGACTATTGGTTCGGGTTCCGCCCAGGCCAAGCAAGCCTTGCATCAGATTTCTCTTTGAAGAATAAAACAGTGATTTGCCCATCGGTTGGCCAACATCATTCACCGACGTGTCCCAGTGGCGGACGGTCGTATTTTTGCCCTGTTCGACAGAGTATTTCTAATACTCTACAATTCGCCATCTATCTGTGCCAGAGCTCAACTGCAGCTTTTTTCTAGTGGCAGGAGAGAAGAAGTTTTCGACAACCTCTGCCAGCATCGCAGCTGACTTTTGGACCAATCTGACGTTATTCGGCGAATCTGCGCGTGGCTGAGAGCGACCTTCAGTCAAAGAAAATCGATATAGGTCTTTTTCGCTCGTTTCGTTTGCACCATTCGGCTTGCCTCTTCGAGTTCTACAGAATCACATACACAACTTTACCAGATCGCTCATATTTTCGCCGTAGGTGGCCCAAAAAGTGACTGGAGGAGGCCTTTGCGATTAGAGCACCTTATTTCCCAGGACATACGTGCTCTCCGAGTACCTAAAGCATGGCGTACGTTGCCAGTGCACTGTCAGTACTAGGAATGCTCCGTGGGTGCGCAACAAGAACGCATATAGGATCGAAACTATCAATCAAGTGGGCGAAAATGCAGATGAGGCTTGAGTGACGCACTTTTTCCGATTTCGGTATACCACTGCAGGAAGGCGCGGTTAGCCAACAGCCTTAAAATGCGTAGGCGAAAAGAACGCTTAAGGTACGTTACGATGACGTGCTCAGAAATCCTAAGTTGCCAGTTTAAAACGGCGGAAGGTAGCGGTTAGAGTTTCTTGCTCTCTTACTCGCCCATATTTGAGTTTTCGACACTCGCGATAACCCCTTTAGCTTCAGCATGAAAAGCTCTATCGACCGATGTCAGTGAGGACCAATTTCAGAAAGACCGAGTTTTTTGGCAATTTCCCATCGAGGGGAGGGGACGCCTAGGCCGAGCCTGCGCGGACGATGACGTCATCGAAAACCGATATTTTCGAAATTGGCCAAATCTCCTCGTCCAAAACCATCGAGGGTTTATTTGGGGCGCTGGTTACGAACCCAACGTCCATTTTTGAAAACTCCGGAGATTTCGATAGGTTTTGGATTTTCTTCTAGATAACTTAAGGTGTTCGGGTAGGATCATGACTGAGGGTTTTCAAGTTTTTGTTCAAACTTCGTATAGGTGCAGGGGCGTATTCGGGGTGCCCAACACGATGACAAAGTCCATTTGGAGGATTGCGGCAGGAGGCCACCCATACCGATAACTGAAGGGGATCGGTGATCCCGACCCGACTACCTTTTAACGTGAAGAAGCCTACCGAAATCGGCGAAATTTTCATAACCGGACGTCGGATTCGTAACCAGCGCCCCAAATAACCCCTAGATGATTTTGAACGAGAACAATTGGTCAATTTCGAAAATATCGATTTTCGATGACGTCATCGTCCGCGCGGGTTCGGTCTAGATCGCCCTCGTCCCCTCGGTGCGAAATTGTCAAAAAACTCGGTCTTTCTGAAATTGGTCGAGTGTGGCACCACTCGATAGAGCTTTCCGAGCTGAACAGAACGCTGCTCTTGCAAGTGTCGAAAACTCAAATATGGGCGAGTAAGGTCGCAGGAAACTTCAACCGCTAAGTCTGCCGCCCTAAAGTGGCAGCTCGGCTAAGGCTGTTAAGGCAGGTGGGTAGCTGTGAGCATATCGTCGTGAAGTGCCTTCAGTGCTCTGCTCGCTCACGCCTTTTGAGGCCGTTAGCTCGCCGCGTCTCCCACAGTAGTCCACCGAAGTCGGAAAAAATGTGTCACACAAGCCTCACCTGCATTTTCGCGCCCCTGTAACATTGCCTCTTCCTAAGTTACAACGTTCTGCTTTAGTGCACTACTGGGACGTTTTACTGCCTACAAAACACACAACCGGAAAGGTTCTCACATGACAGAGAAATTTTGCTACGAACTCGCCCGAGCGTGTGTTTGCGAGCCCCCCCCCCACTCGATTGATACGTTCGATTCTATATGCATTGCTGACGGCGCACTCCAGAGTCTCGTCGGGACAGAGTACAGCATTTCCTGAGAAGGGCGGCTGGAAATGTATGAAAAAATTCTGCAAACGGTTCGAAATAGTCTTGAAGACTTCGCATTTCCCAATAAGAAAAGATATGAGCACAGTAGATATGGTTCGCCCACTCGATTGATAGGTTCGCTTCTGCATGTATTTTGCACGGCGCACTCTCGGAGCACTTCTTGCATGACAGCGCAATGGCAACGTATGCCATGCTTGAGATACTCCGTAAGCACGCATGTACTGGAAAATAAACATAAGGATAAAGGACGGCGTTATTCAGTCCCTTCTGGGATGCGCCAGCGCACTCTACTTCTACAGGATGTCGTGGAGGCGACATGAATGCGTATTTGGCCATACAATGACTTGCGGTGGCCAGCCGATGAACAATTCAGCGCTCTATCCTTCCCAAACAAGTCTGCTACCAATTCACCGACCCCGGAGGGATGGAAGGCTTGGTTGGCCTGGGCGGGAAATCCGAACCAGGAACCTGGTATCGGGTGCACGCGACAGTCGCGCCTCCTCCGACTGCGCTACACGCGCCCCACTGGGAAATAAGCTGCTCTAATTGCAAAAGCCTGCTCCAGTCACATTTTGAGTCACCCACGGAGGAAACATAGACGCTCTGGTAAAGTTGCATATGTGTTTGTGTAGAACGCGAAGAGACAAATCGAATGGTGCCCCACCGCTTTTTGAATTACCTAACTGACTGAGATAGCCATTAGACCTCATCGGCGGCTGCCGTGGCAATGTGCCAAATCATGCTACAGTATCCCGAAAACCTGCAGATCATCCGTCATCGGAGCGCATTTCTGCACAGGCTGACGCGTTGCGACGTGTCTGCTGCCGCGTGGTCTCGCAGCACCCCTTGCCTTCGTCGCTCAGGGGAGTCCGCAGCTGGATTCTGCGCTCTTCGAGCGCAGAATCAGGCTAGGGAAGGGACTCCAGGGTGGGTGCGATCCAAGCTGCTCGTGTGGGAACTGCCTTCGTCGCTCAGGGGAGTCCGCAGCTGGATTCTGCGCTCTTCGAGCGCAGAATCAGGCTAGGGAAGGGACTCCAGGGTGGGTGCGATCCAAGCTGCTCGTGTGGAAACTGCCTTCGTCGCTCAGGGGAGTCCGCAGCTGGATTCTGCGCTCTTCGAGCGCAGAATCAGGCTAGGGAAGAGACTCCAGGGTGGGTGCGGTCCAAGCTGCTCGTGTGGAAAGCCCTCGTCGCTCAGGGGGAGTCCGCAGCTGGATTCTGCGCTCTTCGAGCGCAGAATCAGGCTAGGGAAGGGACTCCAGGGTGGGTGCGATCCAAGCTGCTCGTGTGGGAACTGTCTTCGTCGCTCAGGGGAGTCCGCAGCTGGATTCTGCGCTCTTCGAGCGCAGAATCAGGCTAGGGAAGGGACTCCAGGGTGGGTGCGGTCCAAGCTGCTCGTGTGGAAACTGCCTTCGTCGCTCAGGGGAGTCCGCAGCTGGATTCTGCGCTCGAAGAGCGCAGAATCAGGCTAGGGAAGGGACTCCAGGGTGGGTGCGATCCAAGCTGCTCGTGTGGGAACTGTCTTCGTCGCTCAGGGGAGTCCGCAGCTGGATTCTGCGCTCTTCGAGCGCAGAATCAGGCTAGGGAAGGGACTCCAGGGTGGGTGCGATCCAAGCTGCTCGTGTGGGAACTGCCTTCGTCGCTCAGGGGAGTCCGCAGCTGGACTCTGCGCTCTTCGAGCGCAGAATCAGGCTAGGGAAGGGACTCCAGGGTGGGTGCGATCCAAGCTGCTCGTGTGGAAACTGCCTTCGTCGCTCAGGGGAGTCCGCAGCTGGATTCTGCGCTCTTCGAGCGCAGAATCAGGCTAGGGAAGAGACTCCAGGGTGGGTGCGGTCCAAGCTGCTCGTGTGGAAAGCCCTCGTCGCTCAGGGGGAGTCCGCAGCTGGATTCTGCGCTCTTCGAGCGCAGAATCAGGCTAGGGAAGGGACTCCAGGGTGGGTGCGATCCAAGCTGCTCGTGTGGGAACTGTCTTCGTCGCTCAGGGGAGTCCGCAGCTGGATTCTGCGCTCTTCGAGCGCAGAATCAGGCTAGGGAAGGGACTCCAGGGTGGGTGCGGTCCAAGCTGCTCGTGTGGAAACTGCCTTCGTCGCTCAGGGGAGTCCGCAGCTGGATTCTGCGCTCTTCGAGCGCAGAATCAGGCTAGGGAAGGGACTCCAGGGTGGGTGCGATCCAAGCTGCTCGTATGGAAACTGCCTTCGTCGCTCAGGGGAGTCCGCAGCATCACCAGCAGAACCAGGCCAGAAAACGCCGCTCAATGACTCAAAACCCCTCAAATCTCGACCACTCAATTGAAATGCAAGAAGCACGCAACGCTGCAGAACCGAACCCCCGACCTTCCTACCATGGAGCAGCGCAACATCCACTGCCTCACGGCCCGCTTGCTGAGGAAGCCATCGCTGGCATACAAGACGTCGCAGCGCGATCCACGACGCATCGACAGCAGCCGCCCGCTACAGTATCCCGTAAACCTGCAGATCAACCGGCGGCTGCCGTGTTCGTCCACGTCAGCCACGCAACAACCACGGCAGCCGCCGATGAGGTCTAAGTAAGACCACTGACTGACTCAAGGAGCTATGATCGAGCGACGGTTTGCGACGGATTTTCCGTCGCAGTCCGAAGTTTTGAATGTGCGACGAGAGAGGTATTGCATATTGAGGCCATGCTGGGGATTCAGGGTCTCTTGTAAAAGTTTCCTCGTTATTGGAAGCCGTTAGTCGAATACAACCAAGAGCATTGGGTTTGTGGATGCTGCTGAATGACCGCCGCTTCTTTTTATAGATTTCGAAGCAGAAAATAAGAGAGGACTTATGGTTGTACACTTATGGTTATACAGCCGCAAACGCTCACTAATGACCTCTCTCATGCAATCTAAATAAAATTCTGCGACTTTCCAGAAAAGTACAAAACCCAAGCGAAGGCCGTACAGAAGCTGTACCGAAAGATCTTGGCATCTTCGTCGCCAGACTCTTCTAGCATCAATCTCCCGGGTCTACGTGATTTTATAAAATCTATATATAGGTGGGGACTTGAGCAACCCAACCCACCAGTTTTCCTTCTTTACAGCCTCCCCTTTAAGTCTGCGATGAAACTCATCAGTTGCCGCCAGCAACGTGTAAGTGGCTCAAGGTTCATTGCTTGAGAGATTAGAAGGTCCGGCGATCAGTATCCTCTGTGCACTCTGCATGGTCATGACAACGCCACTGGAAGCTTGCGTGGAGGCGTCTGAATCCTGTGTCTAACGTGTGCGGACTTCCATTTTCATTTTACTTCGTCACTCTTAGCGCAACGGGAAATGATTACGCCGACTAAAGACAAGTCAAATCAAGGTAAGCCTGATCACCAGAGGCCATATCAAGGAACACCAAGCACCGTGATGAATGTTGAGGACCGTCCTCCAGCCCTCTTGCTAGGAACCACCCGCTAATCTTGAAACCGCTGTCTTTCAACTTCCTATCTGTTGTTTCCAAGATATGTCATATGGTCATAAAATTCTGTACGGTTCAGTTATGCGTACCAGAGAGACGTGAACTAATCCGCTTTCAATTGGTGTTAGAGGCCGCGCTACATCTCTTGTCAGATACGGCAAGATACACACTGCGGAGAGCTGTCATAATTTGAAAGCCTGAACCCGACAATGCCATGTGAAACAGAGATTCATGCTAGAAGTGCACACTCTTGTGCACATACACAATCATATGTACACGATGCACTGGCCTTGGTGAATTCAACGGAAGCGTTTCGAGAACTTCACAAGATATGGAGGTTGCAAATGAGATCAACCACAGATACAGTACGTATTGGAATGCCGGACTACCTGAGTACGGTTTGGCGCAGCTGCAGCTCGTCAGGTCGTAATTTGGAGTGCCATGTCCACCGCAGTCAATAGCATCACAATCAGGACCGGTCCAGCCACCCGAACACTGCACGCACCTGGGAAGACGACTTCTTCCACTGGTTGTGAAGGAACAGTTGTTGTAATGCATGTGTACACGCTCATTCCACTCCTAACCCCGTTACATGTATGGGCTAAAGCGGAGGAGACCGATACCCTTTTTTGGCTGCATAGACAGGGCAGACAAACGATTGGTAACTGATCTCCCGCTAAGCCCTTGATTGCGCTAGGTGCTTACGATCCGTTTGCTTGTCGCTCGAAGCCATCGCAGTTCATCCTCCTGTGGCAGGAGGCGCCGGTCCAGCCATCTCTGCAGAAACACAAGTCGTTCTCCAGGTCTCCGTTCAGACACGGCTTATTCCTCCAAAGTACTGCTGTCACCATGAAGTCAGCCAAACCGAACAACACTAGGAAGCGACTCATCTGAACAGAATGGCGTTCTTGTTAGCTCCAAAAGGCTCATGCAAGCAGTGCTGCATTTAAACTGAATGCAGAGGAGAAGAGAGGAATGCATTAGACTGCAGTGTTTGATAAACTTACAGCCGGAAAAAACCCGTCTGAGTTATTCACCGTAGTTTCGAAGTGAAATTCAGGGAAATCGTTACGGGACCGAGTTGCCTAACCCTCTGCTAATCAGTCGCTCGTGATATTTGCTTGCATGCTTCTCCGGCGCAAATAGGGTCAGGGGGGAGGGGCTTCTGATGGGCGAAAACCCCATAGAGCGTCGTAGCGTCGTTAACGTCCTTCATCCCTGGCTCCAACGTATAAAGCTTGTAGTAAGGGCGTTCCACGGCTAATAAAAGTCATGTTTTAATCGCGCGGCTGCGGGCGTTGCACCCCGGACAACTCAGACGGTTTTTTTTCCGGTTGTAAGTGTATCGGCGAGTCTAGACTGCTGGACACCTTCGGTGCTCAAGCAGATGAAAACGCACGAAAGGAGACGTCGTTTTTGAATTGCGATGCCATCTTTTGTCCGCAGAAATTATAGTTTTAAAATAAAATTCGAATTCTCTCAGAGGCTTGAAAAGAAAATCGGAAAGGAATGGAGCCGTTAGAAAGCCTGTATTCTGCAGGCGGAACTAAAGAAATGAACGTGGAATCCAAGCCATCCTTCCCTATCGTTTGGCAGAAAGTAAACACAAAGTTCGATGAGTCGAAGAAAACACTTATCGTTAGATGACACTTGTAACGAAGTGCGAAAAGCATCGCTAGGCAATCAACGCATGCCTCACTGCAGTTGCACGTCAATCACTTCACTACATCGGTACCAGCTCGTACATTCTCGTGAAACGACGTCTGCGATGCCCTTCTGTATCTGTAAGAATAGCGTGGCACTATCAGTGTAGGTCCCGCCACGGTGTCAGTGCGAAGAATGCATATGCGGTGAGCCCCTGGATCTCAGGGAAAGAAAGAACTAACTTTTTCCTCTGATTCCTTGTGCTGCTCAACCACTGAAATAGGCCCCACCTCGCATGGTGATTTTGATGCAGAAAGGGCAGTTCTTGCTTTTCCTGTCTCCATGAACATTTCTTAAAGAGTAGTAGGGCGTATCTGTTGCAGAAAGTAGTGTAGTAATGTTGAACAATCTCGACGAAGTAAATAAATAAAAATAAATAAATAAAGCACCAGATGCTTCGATGGCGCACAATAAGGAGTAGGACTGTGAATACCCCTATTGCAAGCAAACCGGCGTGTAGTTTGTTTGGAGAACCAGTTTATAAAACTTCACGTTCACTATATCCTACTAATATAAAAGCGTTAGTCCGTCTGTCTGTGTGTGTGTCACAAACCTGTGTAAACTTGCAAAACGTGTTGAACATGTAAAGGAGACTAGCGTGCGCACGGCAAACCTGTGTGAGCCTTTAAAACGTGTTGAACAACACGTCGGCAACCGTGCACGGCGAGCCGCAGACGTGCCGAACACGCCGGCAACCGTGCATGGCGAGCCGTAGACGTGCCGAACATGTCGGCAGGCGTGCATAGCGAGCCGTAGACGTGACGAACACGTCGGCGGCACGAAACTTCGGCCATGGGAGTAATCGAGGTCGCTGAACACGAATCTGAAGTCGACCAATCGATATCGATCGATATTATCGATTTTCTGAGGATGGCCCTCAAGAGGCGCGAAACTTTGGCCTTAGGGGTAATCGAGGTCGCTGAACATGAATCTGAAGTCGACCAATCGATATCGATCGACATTATCGATTTTTAGAATGACATTCAAGCGGCACGAAACTTCGGCCCTGGGGGTAATCGAGGTCGCTGAACACGAATCGGATCAATCGATCCATCACGATTAACATAAAGGTCAGAAGGCCTAGGGAAGAATAGGAAACCCGTAGCGGCCATTGCGTCCTATTCTCGGGGTTTGGGGGCGAAGCCCCCAACCAGTCGTAGGCGGCCGCTAGGCCGACGTACGACTGGTTATATATTGAAGCATTTTTGATTTTTTGTATATGGATCCATATATCTATACATTATATATTAGATAGTTCGGAAAGTCCTCAGCGTTTTGTGCTACTATTTTTCATTCGTCTATTATTAAGTAAAAATTCTACTTGCATTACGCCTTAATGCTACTTTCTGCACAGGATTTTTCGCTCAATCCGACTAAATAAATTATGTTTCAACGTTATTTTATAACTCTGTTCTTGGAGGGCCCATTGAAGCATGTCGAAGGAGCAATTCCGAACGGTATTTTATTTTGACTTCAAGTTGGGACAGACCGCTTGAGAAATCTTCCGAAACCCACTCGCGTCCAAAGCTACACGGTAGTAACGAGTTTTCTGGGGCGGGGTTGGACGAGTTCTCGCACCGTATGCAGGCGATCGTTGCGGGACCCAAGTGCTCCAACCAATCACGAAGAAATCAACAAACACCTGTCAACCTTCATTTCGCTGGTGGCTACTACTTAGTATGACGTGCAACTCTTACGAGTAGGCTTCTGTACTCAGCAGGAATCTATGGATGTTGCATAGAAAAAGGAGACGAATGCTGCGAATGGGCGGTAACTACAATACAATACAATTCGGCTGGATAATATAGATACAGGAAGGCACAGGATTGCATTCTTAAAGTTTCTGCCGGTGACGGCAGGTACAGACAGAATCGTGAAAAACGGATGTCAGATTCGTGATCAGCACCCCAATTAATCCCCCTAGACGAAGTTTCAGCAAAATCGGTGACCTGCCTGGACCACACTTGTTAACGGTATGGGTGGTATGTTATATGTAAACATGCTCTATAACACACCATAATACCCCTAGGTGGATTACCTATATGATAAACATGGATTTTGCAAAAGTGCAGAAGAAACACAGTCCGCGGTACCCAAACCCTCGACCCCTCGTTCACGAGCCCGAGCGCTTCACTACTACGCCACCTGTGCACTGCCCTGAGTCGCGATACGAGCCCTCATCCCGCGCGCGCCCGTCAGCTGTGGAGCACGTGAATCAACAGGGCGCCAACACGCCACTTCCGCCGCCTCTAACTCTGCGCAGAGCTGTATTGGGGTCGAGATACCTGCAGTTTGTTACTTCCCAGAGAGAAGCGGTTCTGCCATATACAACACTTACGCCGTTCCGACCTACCGTTGAGATATATCCTGGTTAGACGCGAGTCCAAAACCCTCCATCCCTGATCGGGATGCGCGCATTTTGTACAGACTGCACTGTACGCAAACAGCTGTTGCAATAGCTTAGTACCCTGCCCGACTAGCAGGGTCTACCGGTTCGAAGTCCACCCGGCGCTAGCATTTTAAGCCCAACCATAGCAACCAAACTCCTTGTAGGAGCATCCAACTTCCGCATTTCAGTTGATGGAAATGGTTATGCTTTTAATGCATGAAATTACGACCTCATAAGAGCTGAAACTGGTACTTCGACAAAATAGAAGTGGCAAAATCTGAACACAAACGGACGGGAGGAGTGCAGTTTCTACACAACCGTGTCCCCCCGCCCGCTGAGACCCGCCTCCGCCCCTTTTGCTCCGCCCATTTTAAACGAGTTGGCGGGCACACTGCTGTACATACGTTAATTGTATGCGTCAATGTAGCATATTTCCTTGCCTCCTGCGACTAATGCTGCTACAAGCCTAACTAGCTCTGTGGCTAACACTACCATTACTCCTATCCTGCTACATATTGTATAGGGTGACTCAAAAAATGTATACACTGTTTGAAAGGTGATAACTTTGTTCACAGTACTGTAGAAGTTAAGGGCTCATATGAAAGCTCAAGAAAATAAAAATTTTCTATTAGGGGGGGGGGGCAAAAGTAATGAGACACCCCATGCCGTGTACATATATCTCGTGGCTGGAGTCTGGTTTCGTGCTTGTCGTATTTGTATGTTTGTATGCTACTTACTGAAGCCCACCTGAGAAGTTACCACTTCCGCCCTTTCCAGAAGCATGCCAAAACCGCAGTCTGTCTCATGCCGAAGCCCCAGCCTGACGAGTCGACCTGTGTCGCACAAATCTCGCCCAATTCCCAACCCCGAGCAGCCTGGGCTCAATATTCACGCAAGATGAGAAGTACGTCTTCTACCTTAACCCTGGTAAGCAGCGAGTCTGGGTGAGGCCTGGTGACCTGTTACCGACCTTCGTTCGGCGAGATGTTCACGGCGAGAAGCACCTTTGGAGGTTTTGGGTCTGCGCCCATGGATCGGTTTACCTTAAGCCGCTTCCCAAGAGCACTACGATGAACTCCAAGGCCATGGTGAACGAAATAGAAGAGATGGGCCGGCGACTCGCTCTTATTCATTCGCTGCGCTTCAAGAAGGTTCTCCTCTTCGACAACGCAGCACCCCATCGGGAACAAGTAACCACGGATAAGCTTGGCCAGCTGGGCTACGTCCACATGCCTCACCCACCGTATTCGCCGGACATCTCTCCATGCGACTACCACTACTTCTTGAGCCTACAGGACATCCTGGTCGGAAGGGACACAAGAACCCAAGCAGTCCTTGACAACCATATCGAGCAGTTGATCAACACCTAGCCCAAGCAGTTCTGGAAGGTTGGGATCAGAAAGTTGGCTGAGCGATGGCAGAAAGGTCCTTGACGTTAATGGCAAATACATTCCTCAGCATCGTTGAGTTGTAATTGAGTTATAAAGAGATAAAGATTTTTTCAATTTGTCTCATTACTTTTGGCCTCCTAATAACATATAAGTGGCATGAAATGCGGCATGCACTCGTTTGAATTTTGCGTTTTACAATCGGTTGTTTTTCGCTGGAATACTTGTTATGATTTCTCACAAAATTGCCGTATTAATTGATTTGTGCTTATTTTAGAGTTTGAAACTTAATTACACATTACAGCCTACGAAAAATGGAGAGTATTCTAAAAAATAAAGGCACTATGTGAAAGGTTGTAACATTGCTGCTAGTAAAGCATTTGGAGATGACATCACATGAAAGCGCGGAGCGACGGGATTGCTGTGGCGTGCAAATAGCAAAGATTGCGCCATGCTCCTGCCTGAAACCTTGCATTCCAGACTCGATTGATTGTACATGGGCGGAATGCTTGTTACAATCTTGTTGCTACTTGGTCACATTAGCATGTGCTGTGCTTTTTTAACGTTTTCCGTCGTTCAGTAGCTGCAGTTATGCCAATTAACCTTTCCATTCAGCTTAAATGTTGCTTCATTCGTCCACAGAATGCGCCTTGTAAAATGCAGCTCCTGCTCACATTTAAATCGTGCAATCAATAAACTCGCATGTAGCGTGTTTTTTAGGTTGTCAGGTTTGTCAGACGGCGCATTCCGTGCCACCCAAATGTCAGAAAATTTCTATTTTCTTAAGCTTTCATATGAGCTCTTAACTTCTTCAGTACCTTCACTATGAACAAAGTCATCATCTTTCAAACAGTGTATACATTTTTTTCGAGACACCCTGTACAACTGACACCACATCCTGTACTACTACCGCTACTTCACTACTGTTGTTCCAACAAGTAGACCTACTTCCACCCTGATAAATTTGTTAAAACAAAAACAAACAAAGAGACAACTTACTTCAATGCGACCCTTCTGCTGAAAGCTGATTGGATGCTGACTTGTCGGCTACAGGTACTCAGACACGCCTACCAGGCTGCTTTACAGAGCTTTGTACAGACGCTTCGCGTCGCGGGGATACTACCGCGTTTTTGAGATTTCACAGTGCGGTCACTACTGCAGGCCGTTCAGCATCTGCATAATCGCTGTTCAGCTTCGCTAACTCCCTTACCCCACACTTTTCCCTCTACGCGATGTTCAGCAACAACGCTTCCTTGGGATGTTACGGTTCTGAAATTCTCCCACTAATCAGACCTCCTCACTGGCTCCCCTTTCAACCAGTTCAACAATTCGCTAAAATAAAAAAATCTTGGAACCTTTCTGTAACACTGCGCAAGCCAAAACTTCGGATACCTACCTCGGACGCGCTCGATTTGTACTTGCTGCTATCGCGGGATACAGTTTTCGCGGTTTTGCTGGCTGTGCACTTCCGTATGCCATGAACTGACCTCATGCGACGTTTGACGTAGGGAGTCGCGTTGTTAGTGAAGTAACAGCTTCCTATGCAAGGCCTTTCCGAAGCGAAGGGTTGGAACACTATGCGCAATGATGCTCCTCCTTATTGGACGAATTCAACTATGAGTGCTACATACAGTCCCAGGGTATAGGAGAGATCACGAAGGTGAAAGACACTACCCCGTTCAATAAGGATCTTCTGACTGTTCTGATGACCTTCAAACTTGACGGGAGTGACCTGTGCCCACAAGGAGGGCCGGTTTTAGCCACTTATGTTCGTGTAGAACCTCGTGACATGTTTGGGCATGAAGGCGAGCCGCAGTGTTCGCTTGAAGGCCAGCAGAAAACATGATAACATACTAGGTCAACTCGGAGCCGACAGCGAGAGCAAGTCCTCTTGATGCACATTAAATGGCCCACAGTTTTACATCATCTTCGAGGTTGAACCGAGGAGCGAAGCATTCAAAGAAGTGTGGCCCATCACGTTAGATGCCTGTAAAGTGAAAGGGAAAGACGTCAGAGAGTGCGCCCCAGTGAGCTGAGACGAGGCTCAAGCGTAGGGTGCGAGAATAGCAGCGGGAGGGGTCGCACTTCGATTTGGTTCCTAAGACAAAACTGCTGGGAGGGATCGCCCTTTCGCAAATATTGTAAGCAGAGGTCTGTAAATAATAATATTATTATTATTATCATTTAACCAATAAAGTTTTGACGCAAATAAATCAATGAAGTAAAGATTTTTTAAGACATGGCAACGACATGGCAACACCCTGCGCACAGCAGCGCGACAGGAGGTGCACCAGCCTCCTGCTGGTGTGAGTGGCGTCAGGGGTACAGTCGCTGTTCTGCAGACCAAAAACTTTTGTTTTGCGTCTCAAAGGTTTCGTAAGGCCCCACACAGACTTCTGCGGCGTTGCCGCTCGCCGATGTGATGAAGGATAGGGCAGGGACGCCGCCGGCGCGCTCTGCGTCTCTGCCCTATGGTTAAGGATAGGGCAGCGGCAACGTAGCAGAAGTCTGCGGGGGCCTTTAGGCAGCCATTAGACTCTCAGTGAAACCTAGAGGATTGGGGTTGGTGAGCAAGGGGAATGAGCATATTTTGTACCTGTGACCGTCCAAACTGGAACAGTTGCACAAGCATGAGGTTGAGAAACCAAGCAATACGGCCAGTGGGACCATCAAAATTGCTGATGATGGGAATGACTCCACTGAGGGAGTGCTCTACTCGCTTATAAAGTCGAACAAACTCCCTCCAGAGAGTGCCTCTGCCGACGACCCTCAGTATTCACAGTCACGCACATCATGAAGAATTTTGGAGGTCCCACTGACCGTATTGCTTGGTTTCTCAACCACGCGCTTGTGCAGCCACTTCTGCTTATACCGGTCCATCTACCTAACACAAGCCATTTCCTTGAAAAGCTGAGAGAAGCTGGATTTCAGAAGGAATGCGTTATGGAGTCGTTTGACGTAACATTGCTTTTCACTAACGTCTCCAACAAATGCGCATTGAAAGCAGTTCTTCCAAAGGAGCATTACACCAGCATAAACGTGTACGGCCTACAATATCGCTCGCGTCGCACGGTCAAAAGTGGGCGAAAAAAACGCAAAAATAGAGTCGCATGATCATAACTCCTTCAGTTTTAGGTTTTTTGAAAAAAAGGTTGGACCATTCGATTCGTCTCTTCGAGATCTACACAAACATGTGTACAATTTTACCGCCCAAATCTAACACCCACATCTTCGCCGTGGGTGGTCCAAAATTGAATGGTCGGGCGATTAGAGCAGCTTATTTCCCAGGATATGCGTGCTTTCGGAGTATCTCAAGATGGCGTACGTCGCCAGTGCTCTGTCATGCCAGGAGTGCCCTAAGAGTGCGCCATGCACAATGCACACAGAACCTAACCTATCAATCGAGTGGGCGAGCGCATGTTCCCTGCGCTTCTATCTTCTCTTACTGGGAAATGCGAAATTCTCAAGACTATTTCGAACCGTTTGGAGAAGGTTCTCAGAAATTTCTAGTCACCACACTCAGGATTAGCTCCAATCTGTCCCAGCGAAATTTTGGTGTGCGCCGTGTACAATGCGGACAAAGAAGAACCTTTCAATCGAGGGGGGGGGCAGCTTGTAAACTGAGCGTTTGGAGAGTTTTGTCAGAAATTTGCAGCCGCCCTAGTCAGAAGTTGCTCTAAGGCTGTCCAGAGAGCCTTTGGAGTGCGCCATGAACAATGCATACAGATTCGCACCTTTTAGTCGAGGGGGGCGACCGCTCGCAAATTGCACGCGCGGGCGTGTTCGGAGCGCAATAGCTCTGTCAAGTTCGAATCGTTTCGGCTGCAACTTGTGCGTCTTGTAGGCAGTCGAGCGGTCTGTTAGTACGACTAAGAATGGCTTAGCTTAGGAGGGGGCAATGTTAAAGCGGTGCGAAAATGCAGGTGAGGCTTGCGTGACGCATTTTTTTCCGATTTCGGTGGACCACTGCGAGAAGACGCGGAGAGCTAACGGCTTCAGAATGCGTATGCGAACAGAGCACTTAAGGTACTTTACGGTGACGTGCTCAGAAGTTCTCACCTGCCTAAACTGCCTTAGCCCCATCTGCCGTTTTAAGGCAGCGGATTTAGCGGTTCAAGTTTCCTGCCCTCTTACTCGCCCATATTTTGGGCTTTCCAACACTCCGGTAACACCGTTTTATTCATAACGGAAAGCTCTATCGAATGGTGTCACTCTCGACCAATTTCAAAAAAAAATCGATTTTTCGACAATATCGAGGACGTGGGTGCTTTAGGCCGAGCTTTGAGATACTCCGAAAGCACGCATATCCTGGGAAATAAGCTGCTCTAATCGCCCGTCCAGTCAATTTTGGACCACCCGAAAATATGGGTGTTAGATTTGGGCGGTAAAATTTTACACATGTTTGTGTAGATCTCTAAGAGACAAATCGAATGGTGCCAACCTTTTCTCAAAAAACCTAAAACTGAAGGAGTTATGATCATGCGACGCTTTGCGACGCTATTCTTGCGTTTTTTCGCCCACTTTTGACCGTGCGGCGCGAGCGGTATTGTATCTGTACTGCAAGTGGTGGGCTCGTAAATGAGAATCTTACTGAAACCTAACCAACTTTTGCTGGTGCACTCCATGGGGTCGTGGGAAACGCGATGCTGTAGCGTGTGGCTGCTGCCGTTGCGTCGCGGATGGCGTCGTACTCCAAGTGCGTGTTCCATCGATGTCTTATATGCCCGCGTTGACACACACGTCATGCGGATCGTGGAGCGGTGGATAGAGAGGTGCTGCATGCGAGGGAGTCCGGGGTTCGGTTCTCCTTCGGTGCGGAATTTTCGCACCACAGTCCTGGAGTCCCTTCCCTAGCCTCGTTCTGCAGAACTCTGCTGCCGACTCCCACTGGGACACGAATGCAGTTTCCACACGAGCAGCTTGGATCGCACGCAACCTAGAGCCCCTTCCCTAGCCTGGTTCTGCACTCGAAGAGCGCAGAACCCAGCTGCCGACTACCACTGGGCAACGAAAACGTGCTCCAATGACAACGGCTCGGATCGCGTGAGCAGGCGCTGGCACTTTGCCACGTCAGCGGATGGTTAGTTTCAATGGCTATCGTAAATGAGTGTCTGCAATGCTACGTGTTTAGGTGGCCGGGTGAATATCACAAGCAGATAAGACGCCTCGCCATGGGCCAAAGACTAGCTCCTGTTCTGGCGGTTGCTTTCATGTCAAAGGTGGAGGCTCCTGTGGTAGATCGAATGCCCACCATCTACTGCCGGTATATTGACGATTGCTTTATCATCTGTCAAACTCGACTAGAGATGGATACTTGCTTTGAGTTACTTAACCGGCAGTCAACGCACTTTAAATTTACACGGGAGAAACCGCAGGAGAGCTGGCTCGCATTCTTCAATGTGCAGGTCCGTCTTTCTGACGGGGTCTACCGAACGAGGTGGTACCGGAAACCGGCAAACAAGAACATCATTGTTCACCGCGCATCGGCTTAACCATTCAGTATGAAAAAAGCCGTTGTTCAGAATATGTTCAGCACTGCTCGAGCGGTTTTATCTGAAGCCGCGGAAAGGACCTACTCCGTGGATATGGCGCACCGCATCGCGATTCTGAATGGATATGCATGTTCCCACTGACAGCCAAGAACCGCTGAGGAATCGCAGCGGGAACGATCAAAAGTGGCGTTCTGTTTCCCTTTAATTTTGGACGTTCTGACCGCAGCTATGCGTTAGGAAGGCTGAGCTGCAGGACGATGTGGGGATGGTGGCTTTACCCCCTACCAACTTTAAGAAGCGCCTGGTCTAGAAGCGTTTGTTTGACCGCCTATGCACAACACCATCATGCGTTGTTTCTTCTTTTGGGAAGGCTGGCGACTGTTTAACGTCTGGTCTACCTGATCTGATGTATGAAGTGCGGAGAGTATGTGAGGGAAACATGTAGACTCTTGTGCGTAAGGATCAAGAAGCACTCGGAAGTGTTGCGCAGGTCCCATGTCTCCACTCCCTTGGGCAAGCACAGGTCTCAAAATCCTTGCGCGTGAAGATGAGATTTCGGCGCGAGGAACTCTCGAGGCGCTGTAGATTGCGGCAAAGACCCCACAGATCAATAGGAAGGACGAGTGCTGACCGAAGAGCTGGCGCCATACGTCGCCCTCTGCGAGTTTTGACCTCTGGTTCAAGACCCGTTAGGTCTCTAAGGCGGGTGGTCCCAAGGGCTTTAGGCTCATTAACCCATTTTTCGTCCAGCTAGGGTGACGATGGACTCTTCTGTCTATATCTAAGGTTAGCCACGTTTTCGACTTCTTACGGCATCGTCTTCGTAACCTCTTAGCTTTTTGGATGGGTATTTGCAGAATGAAATGGCATTTGGGAGTGTAGTTTCTCAAATAATTCGCCTTTTACAGGCTCTGAAGAAAGCGACGACGCCGAAACGTACGCCGCGATAAAGAGTTGTACCAATCTTGGCTACGCAGAACAAACTACTCGTCTATTGCAAGGATGCGGTATTTTCTCCATCGTGGACAGCGTCGACATGGCTGTCTTTTAGTGTTTAAACCGCCTTTCTCACGACATCTTGAAAATGAGTGAATAGCATGGAACACCACGTGAACTGGATTCCATTCGCCCGCATTTGGTCGATTGTAGATTATAAGCCAGACCTATCGGCAGTTCTGCGCTCCTTTGGTGGCTTTACTAATAGTGGGACAAAGGTTTATTCTCACGATTTTATAGTAGAACCCCCAATAGTGGTACACGCATCGTATATATATATATATATAGACAATTTCAGTGGGCGTAGCCACGATATGGCGACATTCTGGTCGCAATCGGTACCACAAGTGTAAACCTAAAAGACGGTGCCGCACTCGAGCACTGCGGGAGATTACGTTCATGAGTGCCTACTTCGGTATCGCTAGGTTATGCCTGTGGATGATATTCAACGGTGCTTATCTTATATTGCTTACCTAAGCATCTTAAGTCTTACCATTCAAGTCAAGATGTCCTATATATTATAATACACTAATACATGATATATGTAGATGTAAACCTGGTTGGGTATTCACAACAGCTCCGGTATTCCGGCCATGTCTGGCATACGCTTGGGTGGCGGCTGGATAAGTTGATGATCACCCCGGGCCCTTCTCTACGCCTACCGATTATGCCTTCAACGAAGAAGAAGTAATGATGCCTTGTCAGGGAGAGGAGTATTGTTCGTCCCTAGCGTTTGTAAGATGCTGCTGGTGTGATAAGCGATAATGTTTTAAATGTTTCGTAGTTCTATATCATAATTGTTGATTATCATTGTCAGCAATGAACACAGTTACTTCATGTGAGCAAGAAAACTTTTTATGTTACCGATCCAATGGAATGATACAGTGCAGATACGCTCCAGATAGGTAACTCAAATGAAAGCCCAAAAAGGCTGGGTTTAAATAGTAAAAGCAATATTAATCGTGTAGAAATTGACTGCTGTGATCACGCAAGCCCATAATAATAACGATCCATTCCAAAACACTTGATAACGTCATCGGAAATTGATATCTTTGAAATTGGCAAAATTTCCTCGTCCAAAATTATGAGGAGATTATTTGGGGCGCTTACTACGAATTGAACGTCCGTTTTTGAATATTTCGCCGATTTCGGTAGGTTTTGGATTTTCTTCTGGATAACTGAGGGTGGTCGGGTCAGAATCACCGACTTTGCTCAATCTTCGTGTAGGGGCGGGGGTTAATTCGGGATGTTGAACTCGATGCCGAAGTCTATTTGGACGATTACGCCAGAAGACACATAACTGAGGGTGATCGGTGATCCTGACCCGACCACTCTCAAACGAGAAGTAACCTGCTGAAATCAGCGCATTTTCAAAAACGGACGTCGGATTCGTAATCAGTGCCCCAAATAATCGCTAGGTGGTTTTGGAAGAGGATATTTGGCCAATTTCGAAGATACTGATTTTCGATGACGTCATCGTCCGCCTGCCACGGCCTCGAGCGTCCTCGTCCTCGATGCGAAACTGTCAAAAATTGATGTTCCCGAATTCGGTCGAAATTGGCACCAATCGATAGTGCCTTTCATGCTGAACAGAACGGAACCATTGCGAGTGTCGAAGACTCAAATCTTGGCGAGTAAAACCGCAAGAAACTCTAACCGCTGTCTTCCGCTGCTTTGAACTGCCAACTGGGGCTAAAGTAGTTTAGGCAGCTGAGGCGTTCTGAGCACGCCGTAGTGAAGTACCTTAAGCGCTCTGTTCGCTTACGCATTTTAAGGCTGTTAGCTCGCCGCGTCTTTCCGCAGTACTCGACCGAACTCGACGTGTCACCCAAGGCTGTGCTGCATTTTCGGACCGCTATAACTTTGTCCAATCGTAAGCTACACCATTAAACCTTAGTGTACTGCTAGACCGTTTTACTGCCTACAAGACTTGCGAGTTGCATCAAAACGATTCGAACTTGAAAGAGTTACTGCGCCCAGAACACGCCCGCGCGTGCAATTTGCTAGCGGTCGTCCCACTCGATTGATAGGTTCGATTCTATATGCATTGTTCACGGCGCACTCCAAAGTCTCACCGGAACAGATTGCAGCAATTCCTGACTAGGGCGGCTGTAAATTTCTGCTGAAGTTCTTCAAACGGTTCGAAATAGTCGGGAAGGGTTTACATTTTCCAGTAAGGGAGGATGGAAGCGCAGTGGACATGGTTCGTCCACTCGATTGATAGGTTCGATTTCGTATGCATTGTACACGACGCACTCTCGGAGCATTCCTGGCATGACAGCGCACTGAAGATACACCATGTTTGAGATACTCCGAAAGCACGTTTGTCCTGGCAAATAAGCTGCTCTAATCGCAAAAGCCTGCTCCAGCCAATGTTTGAGCCAGCCACGGAGAAAATGTATTCTGTTAAAGTTGTAGAGACGTTTGTGTAGAACTCGAAGAGACGAATCGAATGGTGCGAACCTTGTTTCAAAAGACCTAAAACTGAAGGAGTTATGATCGAGGATTTTTCCGTCGCAATTCGAGTTTTGACTGTGCAACGTGAGCGGTATCTATGATAATAATTTAGATACGGTGAAACCAGGTTTTGGGCGAAATTGATCATCATTCGCGTGGAAATGAAGGCAAACGACGAGGGACCAGCTGCGATTAGAGGGATCGGAAAAAATCGATGAGAAAAAATTCATCGAGTATCGGAGGTTTGTACTCCATTGGACAGAGCTAGAGCTGCTGAGCTCAGCTATGTTGCTTTTTTTCAGGACTATTCAATTTCTAACGAAGTTGTTCGAAAAGGCCGCTTTGGACCGTTCCAAAGCGGCCTTTTCGAAGTTGACCTGCGCGGTCTTTGCAGCCAATGACCAAAAGACATGTCCTGTACTGTAGTGCAGTCTGTCACGGTTCCTGGGAACATGGAAGCCTCTGCCCTTGTTTCGAGGCTGGCTCATAGATGTGCGAGAAACTCTGTTCTCATTCTTCGAAGTGGTGGTTCTCCGTTTGCCAAGTTGCGACGGTAATCTAATTTGCCGCCAATCAATCACTCGGCGAAAAACTTCCAGCCTCTGTGGCTGGAAATATTAGCAGGAGAGTCGTTTTAAGTCGACGACTCACAAAATGAGCGGAACACGCCTGTCTGTCTAGTGTTCTTTGTTATGTTCATGAGAAGAGCTACTCCTTGAAAGTTTTCGGATGTTCCAACCTCTTCCCACAAGCCTGCGTGAATTTTCTGTGAGTTTAGGCAGCCAAAACCAGTTCCGGACCGAAAATGTCTGCCTGCAAAGCGCTGCATATAAAAGAGAGGGACGGCGACATGGTGACGAAGAACTGCTACTGTGGTTAGGATGGAACACAGCACAGCAGTAGTCAATAAAAGGCTGCCGTATGTTTTTTTAAAGATGTTGGCCGCAGAGACATAAGATTTAGCTAGATGCAAACCAATGGACAACCATCGAAAGAAAAATCACTTCCACGAAATCAGGAGGGAAACTTTCACAGCATTTTGGTTCACAGCGATATTACCTATTATAAGTACAAGTGCCGCGACACATCTCGCGATGTGTCTTGCACTTGATGTTTCGCAGAATGAAATCGTGTTGTACAAACAGCCCTATCGGATACGAGATAAGTAGAGCTCAAAACTCAAAAATTTATTCGCAGAACAACCAGAAATAAGGTTGGGCGGAGGGCTTCGATGAACCCTATGCTTGGCGTTGTCCCCAGTCTTAACGGAAGTTTCTTTTTAAGAATAAATTTCCGCCGATCACAGGACAACGCTATATGTATTCACATGTGCGAAACCTTGGTCCCTTCTCAGGAATCTTGAGCAGCCCGGTCACCCAGGATTTAGGTGAATCGCTCTATTCCGAATGGATTCACTTTTCTACATTGTTCAGTGCCTCCCGGTCTTCCGCAGGACCAACAGTAAGTTTGCTCATCCCGAGCTATTCCTTCTAATGTTTTACAGCGATCCTTTCCTTAATTACATTCGCTGCTAAACGGTGATCTGATAAAAGACGGCGGAGGGCAACACTTTTTGCGGTATGTCACGCATTCTAGGCCCAGGGCAACCAAACCTTCCACCCCTCCGCCATCGGAGAATTGGTGCCAGACCTGTTTGGGAAGGATAAAACACTGACTTACCCATTGGATGGCCAGTTCGAATCATTGCAAAGGGCAAATACGTATTGAAATCACCTCCACAACATTCCAAGTGCATACTTCCATGGAAGTGGAGGTGATTTAAATACGTACATATTTGCCCTTTGCTGTGATTCGAACTGGCCATCCAATGAGCATGTCAGTGTTTTATCCTTCCTAAACAGGTCTGGCACCAATTCTCCGATGGCGGAGGGAAGGAAGGTTTGGTTGCCCTAGGCGGGAATTCTGAGAAAGGAACCTGGAATCAGATGCACGCGACAGCCGGCACCGCACCTCTTCGACTGTGCAACCAGCGTTCATTCATTGCCGGCATAAAAAAAAGATGCCTCCCCAAGAGTTGCTGCCTGGCCGCTAAGAACTAATGTTCCAGAGCTTTTTTTAACATTCGGTAGTGGTGATTACTTCTATCGCATTCTCGAACACGGCTTGAGCGGTGTTGATGTAAATCTGAACCTGCCAGTATTCCTTTGGAGTAATGGCTCATTATTTTTTCGATGCCCGTCCATGATAAACCTCAAGAGAATAACTGACTGGCTTACTCGATAGCTTCCAAATAATATCATAACAGTTTGCTATGGAGATACTTAGTTATATAGCGGTAGAATGGTGAACCAGAAAAATAAGAAAGTGTTTTAGCAATTGCGGTATCCCTGAATATGATAACAACTGATTATAATTTACAACCACAGAGCGGAGATATTATTACGGCGGCTCATTGCGACAATCTTTTCGCAAAACTTAATAGCAGCTAACAAGTGCGCCGCTCGCCATTCCTCACTGTTTAGAGAGATGTCAACAAAGCAGGCATTGGATAACTGCGGTTCAGACAGCGACAATTAAACGTAAGTCGCTTTGCTTTAAAATCATTTGCTTTGCTCTGAACGCGGTTGCAAAAACCATTACTGCACTGCTGGCTGTTTTCAATTGACGCGCGTACAGCAGTCACCATTGATGAGGATGCTTTCTTAAGGAGTTTTAGTCGTTCCTCGAGAAAAGCGGACAGATCTAAATCTTCGTGAAATAATCTTCGTTAAAAACAAAAATGCAAACAGGACTAAGTCACTCACGACAGCACACATGCTGCATCAAGCTCCTCTTCAGAAGAAGAATGTTTGGAGTGTGGGAACTGTTGAACATAAGCTCTCTATGATCAGAAGGAAGGCCCGGCTCTTACCTTATACAGCAGTGTAACTCAGGCCTTTGCAGGAATGACTAATAGATTGTGGCGCAGAGGGTTAAGGAGATCATGTTGTGACGAATGCGAAATCGTTTTCCAGCACTTATCGTTAGACGTGGTGAGAGGAAAAGGTGAGGAAAAGGGAGTAAAATGTTTTTCTGCTCTAATTTGAAGGCTCCTATGCGACAAGAAAGTTCATAAAGATCATGCCAGTCTAACTAGTAGGAAAAACCATGCACAATGGAAAACGGTATAGAGTCCTGAGGAACTGATATCAGGGGTCTCTTCTCAAGAGTGCCCCTCTGGTAGGCCAACATATGAGAGGTCTCATTGCTCCCAAAACGTAGTAACTGTAGATGGAGGCCGGTCGGATGGTAGAAGTTCGGCGTCCAACGTGTGCTGAAGGGCGACACAGCTCTCGCCTTCGGACGCGAATCTCGAGAGGGGCGCCGCTGTGCGGACGAAGACGGCCGGCTGGTCGAACACGGTGTCAAGTGATAGCGGAGCGTGAACTGGTGTGCAGAGCGGTTACCAACAGCGCGATCCGTCAAGGTGAAATGAAGCGACGGGCGAAGTGCGCGGACGCGTCGACCAGCGGTCATTTCGGCGGAAGTGAAGGCAGCCGGCGAACTGCTGAGTCCGCAAACCAACAGAGGGGACTGAAGCGGGGCACCTGGGGAGCAGGTTGGTGGACGCACACCTGAACCTGACGAATACGAGTTGTGTGAGGGCGAGCTTCATCCATGGCTGGCACAAATTTCAAACGATGATCCTTGGAAGGTGCGCAGACAAGTCGTCAAGGAAGAAGTACTGCACCGCTGCCAACCTTAGACTTCAAACTCAGCGAGTTCAGTTTCTCCACACTTCTTATTTTCGAGTTGACATAGGCAAGAAACAACGGGCCAATCCGGTTGTGGATCGCTAAAGTGCTATGGGGGCATACTGGTGTGGAAGGCTTCTGGAAGATTCCTAAAGGCTTATGGATAAGTCTCGCTCCAGTACCTTGGTGGACCGGAGTCTTCGTTCGCCCACTTTCTTTCAGCAGTTGTAGTCAACCGGTGCGTTTCCTGTTTGGTCTTCTTTCTAATTACTATGTGCAGTCAATGTTTGAATTCCTTGGAAATAGACTTAGGCGCTCTGCTAACTTTACCTCTCTTGAATGGCTTAGATATAAGACATTTTGCATCAAGTCAAGCGGTGGCTGGATACCTTGCTTGGGTGACGCCGCTCCAACTACGCTAACACATTTTTCCCTTCTACATTATTCTCACAGCTGTGTCCTCGTACCACCTGTCGCCCTGCAGAGATGCCCTTGCTGTTTTTCGAACCAATTATAGAACTAATGGACAGTAATATACAACTTATGACGAGGTTACTTCCACAGCATGAAGCTGTCGAAACGTGTAGAAAGCGCCAGAAAATCGTGTAGACGTGAGCATCTCTCAAATCTCACGATCAGTCGAACAGTTGAAATGCAAAAACACCGAAGAGCACGAGAACCGAACTCCGGTCTCCCTCCGAAGCAAACTCACAAGCCATTGCGGCACGAATCGCTCTCCACCCCTTGTGTCGCGGGCATATAAGTGACAATCGTCCGAAATTTATCCAAATGGAATGGGAGCGCTCCAACGCGGACCAGAAGAAGGCAATCGGCCGTTTTAGGTCCACTACTCTCAAGTAGGAACAACTACGAACGTGGCAATTGCTTGAAGTATACTACTAGGGATGCGCTACCTAGCATTGTAGGACTTAAGACAACTGAGAAGCGCCTCATAACAAGGTCGCTAAGTTGCGTTGCAGCATTTATGGGCCACCCTGTAGCCGGGCTTGCAGATTCTCATATCTGCTGTAACTGACAGATACTGAAAACACTAGAACAAGCAGCTTCTAACTCCGTTCTTTTTGACACTACTGGCCATAGCAGTGGTACTAATAGATGAGTTCGCTCTCTCATGTGATTTCTTCGTGATGATCGTAGGGGCAGCTTAAAATGCCAGAGTATTCATGGCGTTTGGCTGGAGAATGACGACGCGAAGGCGACACGTCAGGCTCCGCTGAGTAGAAGACGTCCTGAAAACCTCGTATGGCACAATGGGGACTTTACAACAGGTAGAACAAGGGCTTTCGCTGATTCTGAACAGTCACATTTCGGATGCGCTGGGAAGTCTCTCTTGGACAATATTTATTCCAAGGATATAAAAATCATATAGACACTTCAAAAGTGAGATCGAAGGCGTTGATGGCCCGTAAGGACGAACCCGAGTTGGTTCAGCGAGAAATAACGAGGGCTGTCAGCGGAGCTTCGAATGGGACGACATGCTCCTGTTGATGCTTCGTTCGACATACGCTCCGACGACAAATCGTGTGAACTGAATCGCCTGCCAGAAGACCAACGCCGTCACTGAGCACAGGATCACGCACGGCACGAGCCACGCCAGACAGAAAACCATCGCTGCCACTGAAATTGAAGAGAACTGGGACATCAGCGGTAGCTTTCCTAAGAAGGAGATCAGATCGCAGAATGCAGTCGGATTGGCGAGAAGTGAAGTGCGCACTGAACACCACTGCGCGACCCAGCTTGCTTTTTATGCGTGCCTTCAGATCATGACTAAACTATGTCCAAAACACTCACAACAATTTGTTGGTGTTAGTTGTTTTAAAGCCGATTAATGTTTTTTTATTGTCTCTTTTTCTGTGTTTTTAATGGCGCACTCTGGGTGCAATAATGAATGAATGAATGACGAGCTGGCCGACGAGAGGCCAGATTCATAGCGAATGCATTTTGAGCACAGCTGCTGAAAATTGGGAACGCATGGAGGTTAGCGTTGTTACGTTCTGGTATTTTATTCTTCAGCATAATTCTCTAGCCATAGAAACAGAATAGTGTAGCAGATCTACGCAGCAATCGACAGAGACTTAAAACAGACGGCAGTGTCCACTTTTAGGGGACATAGTTCACCACTTTCCAGAGACCGGAGGGAGCTTGCTTAGATTGAGAATTCTGTTGGAATTTTACAAAACGAAGCGACGTGCCACTACTGACTCATCTAATATTCCAGTGCACAGAGTGGAGCACCCTTTAGCAGAACCGAACATGTTACCAAAAGCACACCGAGAATTAACCGCCCAAAGAATCCCACCGTTCCCAAACTTGTGCTTCGAACCTGGAAAAAATGTCTTCTAACTCTGTTACCCACCTCTTTAGAACTGGTCTAAACGCCACCGCCAAAAATATCCTAAATAAAAGCGCGAACTAGGAGGATGCTCACATTGCACGAGTAGAGCTACTCCAAAGTTGACGACAATGGTGAAGGACATGACGGCCAGGAAGATCGAGACCGGTACCAAGTTGAAGACAACAAGCATCACCGGCAGTAGGTCATCTCCTTCATAATTCACATTCAGGAAGGCTGCCAGCTGCATGCCAACACAGTACAATAGATCTGAAGATTTCAACAATTCCTGCAAATACTGGATGCAAAGCGTGCACGACAGCGATGAATAATTCGAAAGCATATCTAAGCACCAAAGTGCCAGCTCCGAAAGCTGCAGAGACTGTTCTGTTCATCCGCCGCGAAGGCTCTAGGAGAGGGGCAGACTTATAAAAGATGCCAAAACTAGATGTTGCTGGGATTGGCCTGGATCATGGCTGACCAAAAAGCTTGGAACTTGTGACTAAAGCCAGTTTTGGTCAGGCCCAAGGAATATTTCGAAATTGAGAAGCACAATCAATACCGAAGCAGAGAATGGTGTCGGCGGCTACACATTTCGTTAGGGCGCCAACGAAGGACGATTCTTCAAACAGGAGATGAAGGGTGCGCTCTCTACATAGCGTGGCGAATGGACAGGGCTACGCATGAAGCATAGCTTCAAGCGATGGAACGAAAACTGGCGTTAATCCCTTAGTGGGTGTGCTGCCCATCCTACTTCCCTTTTTGGACACCGCCTTTATGCATATTCCAGCGACACAATGACTCTCTACGATCAGCCGACGAACAAGGCAGCGGTTCGTCACACCCAGACAAGCCTGAAAGCAATCCACCGACATTAGAGGGGCAGACTGCTCCGTTATGCAACGTGACGCTGAAACTCATTTCCAGCGCACACAAGCACGGGCGGCTTCTGCTAATATCTCCACCCGGCCTGATTAGCTGAAAATCTAAGGCAAACGAAGCTCTGTTTCGAGTTGTTCTAACTCGCCTCTTATACCTAATGGTAAGTTCGGGGTTTACGAATTTAGTGCCAAAGTGTAAGGCTATTGTAGAAGCCTTCAGCACCTACGCGTTGGCAAAATTACCAACAGGACACTTTTTTGGCAGTAGCCATCGAATTTTTCCTACCATTCAAGTAGCTCTAAACTGGTGCTCCGGAGGTAAGAGGCATGCAGGTTTATAGACCTAAACAGATACCCTGGCAAATAGCTACACACTCCCACAAGGAAGATCACGACTAGGTTTCAAAATTTTTCACCCCATAAATTGACGCCAAACGCGCTCTAAAGGCTAACTAAGAAAGGTTTTAAAAAATTGCTCCAAATTGCCAAGCAGTTCGTGGGAACATGCTCTAACTGATTCTAAGCTGCATGATGGTTTGATTTCAAGTCCCAAGTTATTTAAACCTTTCTACCGACAGTCAGATTTTGAGGCGTTCGTTGGTGCCGCAGATTGGTTCCGGAGAGTCAGTTCGCTGGCCTGCCTCCGCGAGCTTCGGCGCCATCTGAGGACGCCGTATGTCGCGCATGGAGAGTCTCCTTCACAAATTTACTCATCATCAAATCTTTTATGCGCTGTCCGAATTGTAACCAGTCCTTCTGTTTCACGCACTTTGTGCACTGGTGTTGAGCTATCATACGTCATTATGTTGAATAGCTTTCTCATTGTCTTGTGGTGGGAAAACAGTCAGTAATAAACATTTCGCAAGAAAGCTACTCTCCACTGCATACAGCTGGAAAACGCTCAGAAAACTCCTGAAAATTGTGTAGCTGGCAGGAGCCCTCAAATCTCACCCAATCAGTTGAAATGCAAAAACACCGTAACTCAAGAGAAGCGAACACCTTGCCTCCCTCGCACGAAGCTACACCACTACCCACTGCGCCCGAGGCACTCCGCAGCATCGCGGGCTACACCACTTGAACAGTGTTCCGAGATGCTCAGTTTCTACATCGCTCCAGTTTCCACAACACGGCCGGCGACAAAAAAGCACGGGAATTGTAGCCACGTAATCTCACTTTGCACAGCTGTGGCCGTTGGGTTTAACCACTTCGCAAACGAGAAACGCACTTTTATACTAACTGAGGGGCGGGGATTCCTCTTGTATGACTCGCTTTCCCCGTTCAGACATACGCTTCAGACCCTTCCCTTGAAAGTTTCTTGGAGAGTCTCTAGTTTAAGCTGGAAGATGTTCGTTCTGATTTGGAAGACTTTAGTTTGATTTCAGTGGCGTCAGGCTTGTTTAGAAGAGTATCCAACTTGATGTCAAAATTGTATATACCATTTTCGCATCAACATTTCAAGTCAAATTGGACACTTTTCGCGTTGGCTTGCACTCTATTCTAAAAAGCCCAAAGCTTTTGAAATTAAACTAAACATCTTCAAAATCAAAGCTAGCTCCTTCCTCACTGAACTGGAAACTCTCCATAGAGGCTAGGATCATTTTTCGCTCAAGGAAAATTTTACTCGAACTTTTTTCGAAGTTTTATTTCACCTACCCAATAAGTGAACACATTGTTTTGAATTTCATAAAATTCTCATTTTTGGAGAAAAAATAACGGCTCATGGCTTGTTTTAAAGAGCAGGAAGGCGGAAGGAGATTTTTAAATTCCGAAAACAGAGATTGCGCCGTTCAACCGTCCAAGATGTCGCGATTCTCGTTCAATTGATAGCAAAATTTCTGTTTGCCTGGAACTTCACACCTGTAAACAATACATACAACAAGAGCAACTGTGAAACCGCTTATTAGGCTTACGTTTCGGCAGGATCGCCTTCTTCAGAGCCTAGCCAAGGCGATCAGAGCAGTAACGCTCGTGAGGGTAGGCACTTTATAAAGGAGTGGACACAACCGGGAAAATAAAGAAGGTACGCCGGAGGCTCTCTGTAGCAAGATCCCTCTCTTAAGGCCGTTTATCTCTGATGAGGTCAGCACTTCCATCAGAAAACGCCTGAGGAGAACGGGGTCAGACGAGTCGGCAATTGGTACGGAACTACCGCCCAGTAATCTGAAGCACCGGCTAATAAGAAACCGTAACTAGAACCGTCTTTGTGTTGCTCCTAACTGTGTGGTCTGTACGGCTGGCTGGGAGGGAGTATGCGCCGTTTCTCGTACAGTTTACAGAACCATCTATCACGGCTGTGGTGAGAATCATGTCGGGAAACTTCTCCCTCCCTCCATATGCACGCCAAAGAACACTTGGGGGGAAAGCAAGGACGCGGGTTTCCCTGCACTGAGTGGCCACAGTGTCAACGCCCACCACGGAGAGGAATTTTGGGTCGCATTCAAAGATTTTCAACGCGTGAGCCCCAAACGTCGGCGCGGAGAACCTTTGAGGCATTTGGGATACAGGCTACATGGCAAGTATCTTCACATGGACGTTTCATGAGCGTAAGCAGCGTTTACACTATCAATCAAATATAAATCGTGACGAGCTTTTCGAATGCAGGATGCAATGTCGCCTTTTAATGCACAATGATTCCCGCCTTTTTTACAACAAGACTAAGTGTACTAATTTTCTTCAAAAAATTAACAATTTTATAAAATTTTTGCTCATTCGGGCAGATGAACTAAAAAAACATTTCAAAGAAAGACATACCAAATCTTCATTGAGCAAAAAATTATTCTAACCATCTTGAACAGCCTGTAATTTAGCTGTGGGAAGCTCATTTCGATTTCGATGACTTTTACTTTGGTTTCAAAAGTTTTAGGCTAGCTTTGAAGGGTATCCAATTTGACGTGAAAATTGTACAAAACGCTGATGGTAGAGGTTCAGAACGAACATGATTTGCTGTGACTCAATGAAGTGCAAGAGATGAAGCCCAGGAAGCGTGTGATAGGGGTGCAAGAATGTCAAAGGACAGGTCGGCTACTAAAACGACGAGTGGCAGGGAGATAAATAATGGATCGAGCGCAACGAAATGCTCATCCCGGTTCCAAAGTTCTGCTAACCAGCTGCACTGATCACTAAAGATAAGGCGAAACGACCCTTGACAGCGACTGGAAGGAAGAGCTCTTCGACGCCGCATCTCAACGGGATTGAACGCCTAACAGCGCCTATCGAAAAATGCAATCCCCTAAAAACTAAGCACAATAGTGCGTTGTCCGTCAGTGAAGAGCACCTCATAAGGCTGTCCATCTGCGATTTCCATTTTTTTCTCCGGTGCAGCAGTAGGTGTTGTTGTGGCAGGCTAAAGTTGCTGGCCAAAGAGCAAACAGCTGCCCTCTCACAGCACAACTTCAGGCGCTCTCGTTGTCTTAGGAGAAAAAGGCAAACATGACGGCGGACCTCCTCCACGACAATAAGCCATTACCGCGGCTCGACACAGGACAGAAGCCAGACGGAAGTATCCGCACGACAGGTGCGAACTTCTTCCTACAGCTTTCCCTCTTCCGGTTTCTCCAGTGGACCTTCAGAGAAAGGAGTTACCGCGGATACAATTTCACGCCAACTGGACCCTATTCATACTTATTTTCTACGTACGTTCAATGACAAATGAATCCATAAAGGGGAAACCCATGAAGATTTCTCGATGGCATACAACCGCTGCCAGTGAAATGCGTCAAGATCATCCACGCACAGGGTGATCAAACTGTGGTCTATCTCTCACCGCATGAAATGAGGAAATGTTGTTGGCGAGGAAACCCTCATTGTACTACGCCATGAATTATTCCACAACGTAGTGTTCATTTACTACAAGATGAATAGAGACTGCTCCACTGAAAAATTGCGAGTAAGTCCTGCAGTTTCGACACTGCAGCCAATCGAATGTTTTTTCTGAATGAGCTCACCCAGGACGTTATGCGACCCGACATGACAGTCGCCTCTACACTACTTCCCGGAAGAGGGTGGGCCACCCACAGGTGGAACCGACACGGGTGAATCGATTCAACTAGCCTTCCTAGACGCTCAGTTGCTGCATCGTTCCAGTTTACACAGCGCGGTCCGCGACCAAAAAGCATGGGAATCGGGGCCACATGATCTCACCTTGCACAGCCGGAAAAAATTAGGATGTTCCCTTTTTGCGCTCAGAGGTGTTGTTGATAGCCATAACCCGAAAAGGGTATCTGCAGCAGTGATGCTTCGAGAAAGAATCGCAAACTTGCTCGCAGAAATGATAGAATCCGAAAGACAGATTTCATCGACAACAGAAGTGGAGTCTATGGGAATATTTGAGAGCAATTCGGGTATAATATACAGTCAGGAAAACCGAAGGGATGTTGCTGGTTTGTCGGCTGGTTGACTTTCGTTAAAGCTCACAAAATACTGTCTGAACTGGCGAATGAAGTTTCCGCAGAAATAAGCGAACTGTTGACCATCGAACGGGAGGCAATAACGGCCACACATTGCTTTTGCCTACATCACTAGGAGAGCTCTTGTGTCGCCTCCCTGCTCTCTCTCAACACAGCATCTATGCGTCCATTCAACGTGCTTTTCCTCGACCAAGAATTACAAACGGTGAGGTGGCACGACATCAAGAGAAACGCACTTCCTTGGCGAATTCGATGCATGTGGAAAGCAGGAGAAGCGAGCCTTTCGGCGCAATGTGAAAACAGAGGGGTTAGTGAAATTCAACGAATCACCTAGGATGCGACTCAGCACATCCTAGGTGATTCGTTGAAAGGAAACAATTCACGAAAACAGCTAAGGAAAATGAAGAAAAACTCTCACCTAAGTCACTTTACGGGAGCCCTGCCGTGTTTCGCGTCTGGTGAGTCGCCACACCCCGGAGTCTCTTCCCTAGCTCAAGAGCACAGAAAAGGCCGGACTCTTCCGTCTGGAGTCTAACCTACCACGTTCGGAACCGCGCTCGCGGGGGCGAGTGGCCCCGCAACCATTCCAAGCGGACCACTCCACCGGCGGGCGCACGTGTTGCACGGCCGCGTTGAGTTTTTATGTTTTTTTGTTAAGAGTTTTTTAGATTTTTTTGTATATGATGTAGGAGGGAGGGAGGAGGGGGAGCCGCGCCGGGGGGATTCAGATTTGGGCAAGAGAAGGGACTCCGGGGTGTGGCCGAGTTACGCACTCGTGTTTAAATTGCCTACACCCCGGAGTCCCTTCCCTTGCCCAAAATTTGGAAGCAAATTAAAAAAAAGAGGAGTATCTGTCCTCAGGCTTTAAGTTACTCGGGCGACCCCCCCCCTCCAAGCAACATGGAGCCGACACCATTCCGGTTAAATGGTAAGTGGTTTTGTATTGCTTACATAAATGCCTACCTAGGCATATATATTTTTTTCAATTTCACTAACCCCTCCGTTATCACATTGCGCCAGCCTTTCCTGCGAGCAGCTCAGCGCCAATCTTGTATGTGGGCGATTCTACGATGATGGCCAAGCGGAATGGGTTCCGCTCACAAGTCAAAAGTGAATTCTAGGTCACTCCACAACACCACCTGCCGTATACAGATCAGTTAGATCCATCCCAAGGCGTTTAATGGAGTTTGCTTGCTCGACCCTTACTCTTATGCCAACCCGCTTACGGCAGGATAAGCACACCGAAAGAAAGTATGAGGGAAGACGTTAATCTATCCTGGCTTCGTATGCGCCACGCAGTTTACTGAGGTATTTGAGTGGCCTATCCAACGAGTTGCGGGAGCCAGTGGATGGACAAGTCACTGCTTCATCTTTCGCAGACAAATCTGGCAGCAATTCAACTACCTCGGAGGGTAGAAAGGCCTGGTTGGCATGGACGACACCCAACCAAGAACTTCAACTAGGGATGCACGTCTGGAAGCGTGTAGTCCGCAGAGAGAGAGAGAGAGAGAGAGAGAGAGAGAGAGAGAGAGAGAGTGAGAGAGAGAGAGAAAGAAAGAGAGACACTTGTCAGAGGGGACCCCGAGAATAACGTCACTGCAGTTCAAAAACAGGCTAAACGCGGCTGGTCATCCGGCGAGCGCAGCCATGTTGAATGTCGATGTCGATGATCTGCAGAGAGCGAAGGCCCCCTCGGATGCCAGACTACGCTAGTCTTGACGAACAAGAGCGGCTTGTCATCACTCAAAAGAACTGGGTGGTCTGTCGTAGAGAAGTAGGGAGAAGAGGCGCTGTGCCGAAGCGGAGGGTGAGGGTCAAGACGTCAAGCAACAGCCGTCCCTCTTTGCAGACGAGGAACCCCGCCTCATGACTTCGGACGAAAATAGCGGATTAACCTGCGGCGAAGACACTTGGAGCTGGTCTAGCTCTTGAGACAAAGGCCGGCCAGGTCGGTTGATGTGGCTACTTTGGAGCCGTTATCAGTGACCAGTGCAGCCGATAGCGTCGCGGATAACACGGTCTGCGGGCAGGCAACTCAGACGCTCCTCAAACCATGAAAGTGATGTCTGTTCGAGCTGATCTTCAATATTGAAGGAATACGATACGCGGAGAGAACGGAAGGGGAAAGCCGTGCGAGTTGCCGGCTACGGGACTTCCGAAGCCTCTGCTTCACCCTGTCCTCCTAGGCGGGGCAACTCGGTGGAGTGCAGAGCATGCCGCCTGCGAACGTGGCTTTGAAGCGTCGAGCGAGAAACGGGGGCAGCGGCGGGATGTCGCGTGTCCGATCGAACAGAAACCCGTCCGATGCGTATCGATCAGCAGCCGACGCCGTCAGAGAAGCGGATGGCGAGCAGAAGGAGAAGTAGCCCTTACGCTTAGCTTCGGTAGAGCACCGACAGCTCCCCCAAGTCGCTTGACACCCCAGTCCCAGTCGTGCTCACTCTCCCAGACGTCAGCGGTGCCCCGTATGCGAGTTGAGAAGTCATTGAACCCTTTCGTGAGAGTGCCGGACAATTCCTACGCTGTCTCGCGAAAGGGTTAAATGACTTCCTAACTCGCATATGGAGGGATTGGACAACTTTGGGCAAAGCTACACTAAAGCGAGAAATTTTTACGTGGAACAATTCCTTCCCGTTCAACTTCCATACAAGGATCGAACTAATAGGTGATGAACTGGGTTGTTTAATAATTAATATAGTTTTCTCATATATTTCAATGTGACCATTGGTCCGCGGACGTTCCGCGGATGCTCCCGCGGGAGTATAACAGATGCCATACTCCCGCGGGAGCATCCGCGGAACGTCCGCGGACTAGGGGTGGACCGCGGATGGCGGTTGTGGCGGGCCGCGACGAGTGGCCCGGCGCGGGGTCCCGGCGCGATTTCCGCCCATCCGCGGATGCTCCCGCGGGAGTATAACAGAGGCCTAAGGCCTCTGTTATACTCCCGCGGGAGCACGTGTGGCGAGCGTAAAACGGCGCTCTTCGGCGTCCTTTTGCTCCGCTCTTCATCTTTCGCGCCGCTTGTGCTAGTTGGACGAAGCGGTACGGCCGGTACTGTAATATGTAGGCTATTTTATCACTTCCACATAAAAATATACAGTTTGCGCCCTCAGTGAAAAACCGTCACTAACTATATAACAACCCAATAGTTTCTTAATTTTGTTTTGTCCAAAAAAAAAAGCCAATAACAATTACGGCCGCGACGAGCAAGGGAAAGATGGCATTGTCGCGACGGGGTTAAAAAAGCTTTACTTGGCTGAAGTGCTGCCCCAAGTGCACAATATATAATACAATGGATCCGATCGAAAATCTTCGGACAATTGGAGGATTCGGATAACGGTGATTGTGCGGACCCCGGATTTTTGGATGATTCGGATCGGGTTATCTGAATCGGATATCCGAAAATGATTCATTCGGATCCAATGTATAGTGCACAAGCTGTGCTTGGAGTTCTGTGACATCTTCCGCTGATGGAAATGTCCATTCTTTTCTTCACCAAAGTTCCATGTACCTATACAGGTGGAATTCCCGTTAAGGAACCTCGCGAGTACGACGGATCGTAGAATGTAATGCTGTAGAAGGGGCCAACTCTCAGCTCAGCTCGAATCAATTTAAGGTTTGGAAGCACCCTAGGCAGCAGGGATGAGCGGATAATAAAATTTTGAAACCCAAATAACGGATAACGGATAATTTTTTTTACCAAAAATGACCGGATAACGAAAAAACGGATAACGAACAAACAACAAAAATTAAAACTAATTTTAAACCATTCTTTCTCTAATAGTAGGTCGGGATTTGTAATATCGTCCTCGTCACATGTCAAATGAGCCACTTTTAACCTCCTTATCGGTTTTTTCTTCGAGGTGCGAAGTAGCGCACTCTGAGAAGGCGCCGACTTTCCCATGCACTCCGCCTCAATGTTCCTGGTTCGGAATTCCAGTCTAGGTATCAGGATTGCACGGGAATGTTAATGCACTAACTTGACCATCGCACCGCAAGTCATTGCCCAAGTACGTATACCAGTGTTGAACCTGCAGCTCGTCAACAGCTGCTTCTACTGCTCAGCAACTACCCATAAACCTATCGGCCTCGAAACATCTGGGGACTTCGGCCCAAACTCCGAAAACAAAACGCCTTGGGCGCGACGGTTTATTGACCCTTCGACCCCATTAGAGAAGAAAAAACTAATCTTGCTTATTACACAGAATAGAGTAAGGGAAGATCCTCAAAACGATTGACGTAAGCATCGTCCGCTGCCCACCGCATTAGTGCTATTCCCACTCCGAAGTGTCTAATCTGTAGAAAAAATGATAGTCGATCGGTTATTCGGTCAATCGATGCTGTTAACTTGTTCTAGAAACTGTCTGAATCTCTTTATACTGGAGTATTTTCTGCAAGCGGGAGTAATTCTCTCGAAGAAACTGTCGTGTGACTTCCACATGCAGTGGGTCAAATTCGGGCTAAAACCGATAACTGCGGTCGAAAAATCGATACCATCGATTAATATTTGTCTCCACATCCGGCATAGTCTTCAAAAGTGGTTCAATAGTGGTTGTCCGTTCGAACACTTCCACTCATTTGACCAAGTCTGTCATTTCCCGCTAATTTTGGTTCGTTTCCATCCACTGCACATGAGGATAGCCTTGACAGGTTTTACATGCACGCGCGGGTCAGCTTTACACGTTTGACATGTTTTACTGGTTCACACAGGTTTGTGACACACATGCACACACACACAGACGGACTAACGCTTTTATATGTAGTAGGATAGGATAGGATATTAAAGTACTGGCTTTCTACCCACCACTCGGAAGTTATGCACATGCCAAACATAGTTTCAATTAGCTAAAAGATCGTGTACATAGAAGACGAATATCTGGCACATCCTTAAAACGAAGTGATTCGTACGAAGGTTTATTGCTTTCTCCTCTAACCGACAGGTTTTTTTCCAGACAGTACATTATGCTAGAAGGAATTTTGGTGAAAACCCCACAAATAGAAATGAGCAAGGCAATGTTCTGCATTTCAGAACACGCTATGAGCAGGTTGATAGCTTGGCCTAATTATGCCATTGAGAACTACGAGAAGGCACCGACCTAGCATTGCAAACGAATCTCGACTATCAGTGGAAAAACACAAAACGGTTTTTAAAAATTGTCCTTATATTCAACTAAGCAATCATAAGGGTGCCAGATTTTGTTGTTCTTTATCCGGCCAAAAACCACCGGATAACGAGCAACAAAACGATAGGCCGAAACCCGCCGGAAACCGAATAACGGATAACGGATAACTGTTAACCCGCTCATCCCTGCTAGGCAGACCGAACATTTTATCGATCATAGGGCGGCAAATCTTTGCCAAGCTTGTCTCGTAAAAAAACACTGCTGCCGGTCGACTGACGAGCGAAAGTTATTGTCCGTATCAGAACCCGTTGGAATAGACTAGAATTTCCATTAAAGTGGAATGCAAGGCACATCTTACGAGTGGATTGATTGCTGCCACAGTTTTACGTGAATGAGTTCCTGACGTGAGCTCTTAGTTATGCCTTCTGATTACAGAACATTTACTATTACATTGCTGTCCACTCGATTCTTTCATCACGTGAATTCTGAAGCATTAAAAACACAGAAGAGGGTTCTGCTCATGTGCTCTAAGTACTAACAAGAGAACACTCACATGCTAATGATCAGGCAACCGCCTCGTAGGGTAGGGGCATGTTTACTTCGGCATCTTTGCTGCCGTAAAAGATAAGAGGCTTCAGGAAGCGCTTTGTTCCCAGTCCGCTCGCTCCACGTAAAGTGCTTGCTGTGTTAGGCACAATACACGGCATCTGGAACGGCACTTCTTTTAGGCGAATTCTACCCGGCAACCTTCTAGTGAAGAGCGATGGATTGAGTACAGCAAGTGAACCACGCATTCTACGCGCAGCAGCACTATAGTTGTGCCCGAATGAATATTCGAGCATTCGAATTCGAATATTCGTATTCGAACGTTCGAAAAAACGCGATTTTCGAATGTATTCGAATTCGAATGCTCGAAAAAACGCGATTTTCGAATGTATTCCAATTCGAATGCTCGAAAAAACGCGATTCTCGAATGTATTCGAATTCGAATGCTCGAAACACTCGTGTTCGAATGCTCAAATTCGAATGCTCCAAACATTCGAATTCGAACGTTCGATTGCTTCGAAATCTGCGAGCTAACAAAATAATCTATCTTTTCTGCTTCAAGCATCCCAGGAGCAATTAATTTACGCTCCAATCAGAAAAGTGCGCGCCCTCATCGGGAACTCAGGGGCCGTATGTTCTTCGAGCGCAGAACCAGGCTAAGGAAGGGACTCCAGATTGTGTGCCATCCAAGGTGCTCGTGTGGGAACTGCTTTCGTCGCTCAGGGGAAGTCCGCAGCTGGGTTCTGCGCTCTCCAGTGCGGAACCGCATACAGCTGGAAAATGCGCGGAAAACGCCAGCGAATAGTGTAGACGTCAAACACCTCAAATCTCAGCCACTTCGTTGAAATGCAAAAATCTCGCAACGCAAGAGAACCGAACCCCGACCTCTCTCGCATGAAGCAACGCCACTGTGCCCCACAACGTCTTCTGAATTCGTAGGCGCTTTATCAACATCGGCGGCACGTCTCCAGGGGAGATTTTCATTTATCGCTGCGAGTGGTTTTTTTGATCGTTCAGAATGTGGAAACCAATTTTAAACTGGGCACTTTTCAAATCAAACTGGACATATTTCACGACAAAACTCTATTGGAATCAACTGAGCATCTTCCAAATCAAAACGAGATTTTTCGGCATTAGAGACTATCCAAAAGGGTTAGAATAATAATTAAACAAAGAAGAATAATTCGTGACTAGTCAGAATATCTTGTCGGCGTTTTTCTAAATTTTGTTTCGATCCTGATATATGTATGCATTGTATAATGTATCATTGGGTGTACAATGCATGCCTTATCACCTGTATCACCTGTCGTCCCGTTGATCATCGACTTGCTCGAGCGGGCGCCAGCAGCGTCTCCATTCGTCCCTGTCGCGTGCCAGAGTGGTCCAATGGATCCTCCTCGCTCGAGGGACACGAAGAGCGTCATATCGGTCGTTCAGGGCTTTCACGAAGAAGTCCGACCAACGCATTGGTGGGCGTCCTGGTGTTCTTTTGACATCCAATCTGTGACGGCTCTCGTCCAGCGGGTGTCTGCGAATCGCATTACGTGGCCGGCCCACCTAATTTTCGACGACTTGGCCCATGCGACAGCGTCTCTGATCTTCGAACGTCGGCGAAGCTCGGAACTCCGGAGGCCTTCTCTCACTTGCGTGAGTCGTGTCACTCCGAGCATCGTCCTCTCGATTCCACGCTGCGCGACTTTGATCGCGTGTTCATCCTGCTTTCGTATAACCTAGGTCTCTGAGGCGTATGTTAGGGCAGGAAGAACAGTGGAGTCGAATAGGTGGGCACGGAGTCGGACGTTCTTCGTTTTCTTCACGACTTCTTCGACGCTCTTGAAAGCTCCCCAAGCCGCTCGTTTCCTCCTGCTCAGCTCTGGTGCTAGGTCGTTGGCCATGTTGACTTCGCGACCCAGATACACATAGCTGGAGCATTCGGAGATGTTCGTTCCGTTGAGCGAGAATGGGGCATCAGAAACCCATCCGTTCTTCATGAACATCGTCTTCGTAAGATTCAGCTGCAGTCCAACGCTTCCACATACACGATCGAAGTCGGCCAGCATTCGCTCCGCCTGACTGATGCTCGGTGTTATGAGAACGATGTCGTCAGCGAAGCGAAGATGGTGCAGTTGCCGGCCGTCGACCTTCACTCCCATGTCATCCCATTCTAGTTCGCGCATGACGTTTTCGAGGGTGGCGCTGAAGAGCTTCGGGGATATGGTATCCCCTTGTCGAACCCCTCTCTTCACGTCAATGACGACGTCGTTGTAGAATGGTGAGATCTTGGTCGTGAATCCACTGTACAGCTCTCGAAGGACTCTGATGTACTGAGTAGGAACGCCCTGGGTGAGCAGGGCTTCCATGACCGCTTCAGTCTCGACGGAGTCGAATGCCTTCTTCACGTCGATGAACGTAAGGCACAGCGGCAGCTTGTACTCTCGCGACACTTCGATGAGCTTCGTAATGGTGTGTATGTGGTCGACCGTGCTGAATCCTCTCCGAAATCCTGCTTGTTCGCGTGGCTGTCCTTCGTCCAGCGTTCTACTAATCCTATTCAGGATGACTCGAGTGAACAGCTTGTAGACTACGGACAGCAGGCAGATCGGGCGATAGTTGCCAATGTCGTGCACGTCTCCCTTCTTGTACAGCAAGACGGTCCTGCTGGTCTTCCACTGAGATGGAACCTTGCACTCCGACAGGTATCGTGTGAAGAGCCGCGCCAGGGTGTTGATGAGCGCTGGCGGGAGGTTCTTCAGGTGTTCGGGTCTGATCCTGTCAGGGCCGGGTGCTGTACGTTTCTTCACCGACGAGATCGCGTGTCGGATCTCGGAAGGGAGAACAGAGGGAACGACGTATCCATCCTGCGGAAGATGGCATGGGGGCAGGTGGACGTGGCTATCGAAGAGATCGGAGTAGAAGTCGTGGATGATCTTCTCCATGGTCCTTCTGGAAGAGGTGATGGTTCCGTCAGGACGTCGGAGAGCGGTCATCTTGGTCTTGAAGTTGGCGAAGTTCGGGCGGGCATTGCGGATGCTCAGCCCTGCCTCTGCTGCTTCAGCCAACACTTCCGCCCTTCTCTCCTTGAGATCTTCCTTTATCGCCGCTCTGCATAGCTTTGCAAGCTCGGACGTCAGTTGGTAGTTGCCTGACACTCGTGCTGCTCCACGCTGGCATATCAGCTCGAGAGTTTCCGGAGACAGGCGTCTCTTGGTGGTCTTCAAGCTCTCGGCTCCCTTAGCACTATCGTGGAGATGGTGCACGAAGCGATCGTATTCCTCTTCGACGTTGTCCATGACGACATCTTCCCAAAGGCCGACAAGAGAGGTGTAGAGATCCCAGTTGATAGTCGTTCTGGGACTTCTCTTCTTGAACCTAACGGCCTTCTCTCCTTGACGCGAAAAGCGGAACCTCGCGCGAAGGAGGCGGTGGTCCGATCCCGTGTAGAACTTGGGGACAACGGAGACATCGGTCAGGCAATACTTGCGATTGAAGATGATGTGGTCGATCTCGTTGTGGAACTGGCCACCGGGGGATTCCCAGGTCCATCGTAGGGAGGGAGGCTTCTGGAACTGCGAGTTTCCATGGATGGTCTTGGTCGACATGATAAACTCAGACAGCCTTTGACCTTGCTCGTTCCACTCCAAACCGTGGGTTCCGATGTGAAGTTCTTCCGGCGACCTTCGCGGTCCGATCTTGGCGTTGAAGTCGCCGACGATCACCTTGTAGAAGGTGTGATCTTCCTTATAGAACTTCTCCAGCTCCACGTAGAAGGCCTCGACGTCTTCGTCGTTGTGGTCAGATGTTGGGGCATACGCGACGAACACAGTCAAGGCTGGCGCGGAGCCACATCGCTTCAGTCGCAGACGTCCGATTCGGCTTGTCAGAGACTCGTACGAATCGATTTTCATGGCCAAGTGCGTGTTGACGAGGACACCAACGCCGCCTACTCCCCTGCTGTCGCATGTTCCGAGGAACAGTTCTTCTCCGGAGTCGTAGGCGGCGTGTACGGGGGTGGTGTCTTCTCGTCTCGGTCAGTCCGATGACGTCGTACTTGATCTTCCTGGCTTGCATCATCAGGTCCTCGACGGATGCTTCCGACGCAAGCGTGCGGGCGTTGTAAGTACAGATCGTCATCCTAGTCCTTCTCAGTTTGCGCAGCCTGGTTAGGCCCTGAGATTTTAGCAGCCTCTCCATACTCGTCCTTCCCATCGCTGCAGAAATGGGGGCTCTTTCGGGGTCAGGGGAATGAGGCCCTTTAGTGCCGCTGTGTTTGACTTCCATACAATACGGGTAGCTAGTCAGGCTCTGTCGTGCGGGCGGGGTACTCCGGGCAGCCAGCCAGACTGCCCGAAGGGACGGGGCGAGACTTAAGGCGGCCTCGAATCGCCTTACGATGTACTCCCAGTCTACCGAGTGCAAGCTTTTGGCCGGGCCGACACAGTTACAATCCGCACATTCACGGACACATCCACGCACACTGTGCACGAACATGCCGCTTCCACGCACATGGAACGCATCGACCCGACACAGCAGGAGCAAGGATTCCATCCCCTGCATCCCACCTGCGTCTCTGGGCAGTACACGGTCGCATTTGGTTCGCGTTTAATTCCCCTATCCACCACTCGGGGACGCGTCACGTGGCCCTGCGACAAGCGGCCCGAGATCCCTCTTAACAAGAGAGCCCGAAGGCTCTCTATCGAGGGAGATCCGTGGCATGCCTTATATAAATAAATAAATAATTTTTGTTCAAGGAAATTTAGCATAACTTTTGGAAATTTGATTTCACTACTCAACACGTTGACACATTGGTTAAAATTTTATAAAACTTTTTTTGGCGAGGGGGAATAATGTTAGGTTGTCGGGGAATAATGTTAAATTAATCTCCGTTTTTGGTATTACGCTGGAGTACGGGGAGTTACAGTAGGTATGCATGACTAATGGTATGGTCATGGTCAACGTTTTCGTCCAAACTTTGTCTATAGGGCTTATCTGGGATGTTGATCAGAAATCTGACCCTTTTCACAATTTAGGGTGAAATAAATGTTTAGAAGATGTAGGAAGCAATTTGGTAAAGGGGGCAGCGTCATATCCTGCTAAGCCACTGATTTGCTCGTCGCACCGCCTTTCGCCACTTCCCGTCAGCGCCCGCACGGGCTGACGGTGCGCTAGAGTACCCCACCTCCGAGGGTCCGTAGCTCTTTTGGTTCAAGGACTCAGCAAAAATGAAGCATGTCTTTCTACTATATGAAGGGTGGAGATTCTCGCAGTACTATCCATTTCCTCGTTCAGACCTACGCCTGAGGCCCTTCCCTGGTTAGTTGGTTTTGATGCATTATCACTTCCGAGAGAGGAGTTGAAGTTGAAAACTGAATGGAATTGTACTTTTGACACCTTTTCACGTCGTAAACAGATCCGCTTCCAAAAGAAGGTTAGAATATGCTGCGGCTGGTTTTATTTATCGCTCATTATGTGGAAGCCAATTTGATAAAACAGATCTGGGACTATAAGCGGTAAGGGTTATGGCAGGTCTTAACGGCCGTTAATTTTAAATAGGGTTATAGGGGTGGCGAAAGGCGAGGTGTGTTATCCCCTCAATGTTTCGTAGAAGATTGCTCCCCGGGCCGTTAATTTACAGTATAAATGAGAGGAAAAGCAAGAGGAGGGGAGATGAGGAAGCTGTCATTCATGGGAAAGATCTGATGATGTGACAATCGCATTGAGAAGTCTAATTGCCTAAACTTTGAATTTTGTTATCTTTACAACGGGTTCGAACGAATCGAAACCAAAAAGAACTTCATGGATTGGACGGTACAATCAGTGTAGGTGATCTTACCCATATATTAGCGATTAATTTATCCCAGTGTATATATATATATATGTTTATCTTATACATATATTAGCGACGGACAACAAGCGAGGCGAGCAAGTGCGAAGCCCACGTAGAGATGGGGTAGGGCACTTGTCGTCAACATACAGGGTGTCTGAAAAAATGTATACACTGTTTGAAAGGTGATAACCTCGCTTACAGTGAAGGTACTCAAGAGATTAAGGGCAAGAATGAATGCTTTGAAAAATAGAAATTTTCTCACATATGAGTACTTTGGATTGCGCCAAGCGCTCGTCTGAATTCTTCCATTTTACACTCGATTGATTGTATTTCACCTAAATAATTTTAATTTCTCCTTAAAGGGGCCGTGTTGATTAATTTGTGCTTCTTTAAAGTTTAAAATTCAAAAACACACCACGACTTGCGAAAAATGGAACTGTTAGGTTGTATGGAAAGTTCTCAGCGTTTTGAGTGCTTCACTTTGAACTACCATGACTTTCTCAAATGTTATCGGATTTAGTCGAGGTAAGCACCGTTCGAATCAGCACACATTTGTCAACGGGTCACCGGTCGACTTATTCCATCAGCAAGAAAAACTAGGTGGTCGAGAATCGACAAAATCCACAAAAGTTGTTTTGGCTTGGTCCTGATTGGTGGAGGGTTTATCAGCGAGAAAGTTCTGAAAATGTTTGAAAAGGTGTTAGTCGGTTGGTGAGAGGTTTGGAGAGTATGGCGGGTGAGGCAGAACTTGAACCCTTAATTCGTTCAATTTTCGAATAGTGATTCGCGAAACGTGTGGGCGGGCGTTATCGTGCAAAAGAATCGGGCCTCTTCTGTTGGCCAATGCCGGCTGAAGTTCAGTGCATTTCGTCGACCTCCTTAAGTAGGACTCTGCATCGATCGATTGGCCTGGTGCCAAAAAGTTGTAATGGATCACTCCAGCTGCCGACCACCACACAGTGACCATTACCTTTCGTGTGGAGGTTCACCTTTGGAAAATGCATATTGGGATCGTCGTCGTCCACACACTGTCCGAAACGTTTCCTCTTATCACACAGGATCCACTTTTCATCACAAGTGATGACTCGATCCAAAAACTGATCGGTTTTGTTGCGTAAATGTAGAGAAGAACAAATCTCGAAACGTGACGATTTTTGCCGCTCACTCAATTCGTGGGGCACCCACTTTTGAGCTTTTTCACCTTCCCGAGGCGTTTCGTTGCACCCGCAACAGCAGTTTTACCGACGTCTCGCCCTTCCGCGATCCTGCGAACTGTTTCGGATGGTTCAGCTTCCACCAATTCCTTCAACTCCTCGTCCAGGATTGCTGTAGGACGACCGCTACCGGGGTCATCTACGAGGTTGAAACCGAAATTTACTGAACCACTGGTACGCAGTGCTTTCTGCAACACTATTAGGCCCCACACTCGATTGAATTGGCGAGCTGTCTCTACTACAGATTGCCCCAATTTATAATTGCAATAAAATATTGTTCGGATTTGCTCCTTCGACATATTTCGATAAGCACTTCAAGAACAGAAATATAAAAAACGTTGAAACATAAATGAGACAGAGCGAAAATTTCTGCACAGAAAGTAGCATTAATGCGCAATGCAAGTTGAATTTTTACTTAATAACAGATGAATGAAAAACAGTAACACATAACGCTGAGAACTTTCCGGACAACCTAATATTATACTTTAAAGTTCTAACATTGCTGCTAGTGAAACATTCGAAGCTGTTTGAGACTCGTATGGAAACACAGGATAGCGAAAATTTTGTGACGTGCAAATGGTCAAGATCGCGCTATGCACTAGCCAGAAACCTTACATTTCATGCTCGATTGGTAGCGCATAGGCTGAATGCTTGTCACAACCTTGTTACTACTTGACCACATTAGCCTGTGCTGTGCTTCTTTTAACGTTTAAAACTTGACAAACACGTGAAAGACACGTGACATGTGATTTATTGATTCCACAATTTTCCGTTCTCGCTATTGCTCTAATAAAGCTTTCTATACATCTGAGCCCATAACAAGAGTCATGCCGGCTCTAGGGTTTCTTCCGAAGAGAAGAAGTTTATTCTGAAATGCTTCTGGAAAATCAAAAACATCGTCGGAGTGCAGATGCGATTTAGCGACTACTCCAAAGCACCACCCACTCGTGTGGCCCATACACAATCAATTGAGTCTGAAATGCAAGGTTTCAGACGGTTGCATGGCGCAATCTTGACTATTTACACGCCACAGGAATCTCATTACCCTGTGCTTTAGTATGAGTCTCAAACAGCTCCAAAAGCTTCACTGGAAGCAATGCTAGAACCTTTCAATTAGTACTTGCATTTTTTAGGATACCCTGCATTTTTTGCAAGCAGTAGTATGTTTTAAAATTTTAAACATTGAAAGATGCCCAAATCAAACGACACGTTTCTTTAAGGAGAAATTACAACAGGTATTCAAGTAAAACACAATCAATCGATTGTAAAATGAAAAATTTCAGACGAGTGCATAGAGCATCCCATGCCATTTATATGTCAGAAAATTTCTATTTTTTAAGCTTTCATACGAGCCCTTAACTTCTTCACCCTTACCTTGAGCAACATTATCACCTTTCAAACAGTGTATACATTTTTTGAAACCCCGTATTTGCTTTGATGAAATGATCCTCTCTCCCAAAACCCTAGTTGCGCCCGAATGAATATTCAAACATTCGAATTCGAATGCTCGAAAAAACGCAATTTTCGAATGTGTTCGAATTCGAATGCTCGAAAAAACGCAATTTTCGAATGTTACTCGAATTCGAATGCTCGAAATTCGTCGCTATTCGAATATATTCGGTCATTCGAAATTTTTGGGAGAGCACAGCTATAAGCAGCACCCCATCGTGTAGCTTACGTAGCTGAAGTGCGCGTCAGTGTTTCCCTTCGCCGACAAGGCTGTTACGAATACGCCAACCCCAGGAGGTCGAATCATTTGCTGAACGACACCAACTGGGCCTGGAACCCACTTGAGCAGGATCGATCGCTCTTCAGCCAAACAGTGGATGTTCTGCTGTGCTGTCTTGCAGCGGACCGTCTACATATTCTCAGCGCCGATGTCCCACCTCCGAACGGTCAACCTTTTACTCTGCCCGAGGAAATGTCGCTGTGCCTTTTCTGGAGTCATGTCGAAATTTATTCCTTCAGACAACCCAGCGGTTATGTCGAGTAACACATAAATAAGTCCCCTCTCAAGTTAAATTAGCTGAGGGACAAAGCAGGGACAAACCATGTTATTAATACATAACGTCGACATTCAGTTAACAAAATAGAAGCAAGGGGTCCCAAATGAATGTCAGAGATTGTGAATAAGGAATATGTCTATTAGAAGAAGTGTTCTGATTTCTATACGGCTCTTCTGATCCGCTAATCGTCAGGAAGTGAACACCTTCGATTCGCGAAGGTTTAGGAATGCGTCGGTGCACTGCCAATCACTGCTGTACTCCTTCGCGAACTTTTCGAAACGACTTAGTACTTCGGAGAGAGGAAACTCTCCAAGCACCTGGAAACTACGATGGAAGCCATCCGTCTGCGATCGTCAGAGGCTGAGTTCACTTACAACGTCGTTTCTCGTGCGAACATTCACAGTTCCGTTCGCACTTTCCGTCTTCCCAACCACCAGTATGAAGTTGTGTCTGGACACGACAGCGGTCTTGATCCTCCGATTGAGCGTGCCAAGACATTCGAAGCTTGCTTCTACCTTAAATTCAACTGAGGAAGGTGTTGAAATGTGGATCTGTCCAGGAGAAGAAGAACCGACGCTTCGATAAGTACAATACCAGCCCTATATTTTGTCCATTCGGCGCAAGAGCGCGTTTTTTGCGCCGTTGTAGGAGAGAAAGCGCTGCTTTGCAGCAACCTGCTTCAAAGTGATTCGTTTCTGAAAGCATCCCCATATTTGGAATGAGCATCAAATTTTCTATCCGATGGTGTAGGAACTGTCAGCCTATTTTGAAGAAAAAATCTGGGTTTTTGAGGGTTACGGTACTGGCCCAAGGTCTACGGTAGTTTACGACTGTCCCTCCCTCGCTTGAGATAATTACCTCCTTAGGACCTTTTTATTCCTTTTCGTGACTGCTGGCAGCTGTTTGGCGACTCTAGGACCGTAGAAGCTTGTAGTAGTGCCCTCGCAACGACTTCGCAGGAACGGCAATTTTTGCGAACCATCGTGAAGCAAACTCTGCCAGACAACTGTCTGAGTACAACATTAAAATATCCCGGAAAAAATGAAGATCGCTCCGAGGATTCAGACAGGGCCTCAGCTACTTTGTAAAATTCTATGCCATGGAAGTATGAGAGGCCGTTAGGATTTGATGAATGTGTTGGCGTTTCAGAACAATCTGAACACCCGTGAAGAGGTTTGCCTTTCGTTTTTCTTGCAACTCAGCAGTTCTGCTATAGCTCTTTTGGAGTTCACTAAGTAAATTCAGTTTGACATATTTTTAACAAGCGGGACATCAAGATCACAACGCTGTCGTTTTTGTAATAACTATTCCGAGCTTTTGACGTTCTGAAAACACTGATTCGTTAAATCAGTGATAACGTTTCGTCAACTTTGGCGTCATATTTCCTAGTCATCAATGAGCCTTATTGCAAAACTTCCACATAATTCAAAGAAAGACACTTTCACCAAAGAACAAACCAAACACAGGCTTGACAAGCAGAGAACGAAGCCTAGTTTTTGACCTTGATTTCACTCCATTTCACGACCTGATTGGCCGCGCTGGATTTCTCCATTTTTGAATGGATGTAATTATCTTATACGAACAGCTGAGAGCCCCAGCCATTTCCAGTGCATAGAAGACTTTACTGTTCGTGAGTCTTTTGCAGTATCAAAAAGCGAGTTTGTTTGTAGAAAATTCAGGGGTCTCTCTAAGCGCCTAGTTTTCGCGAAAATCTGAAAAAGAAAAATTGTTTTCACTCTTGCTCTTCTCCTCCGCTCTCGTTTGAGAAACAAATGTGCTAGCTGTGTTAATAGAAAGATGAGCTTCAGATACATGTATTTTTATGTTAATCCAAAAGGGTTGATACAATACCGCTCGCGCCGCACGGTCAAAAGTGGGCGAAAAAACGCCAACATAGCGTCGCAAAGCGTCGCACGCTCATAACTCCTTCAGTTTTGGGTTTCTTGAATAAAGGTTGGCACCATTCGATTTGCCTCTTCGAGATCTGCACAAACATTTGTAATACTTTACTGGACCACCCGTATTTTCGCCGTGGGTGGTCCAAAATTGGCTGGACGGGCGATTAGAGCAGCTTATTTCCCAGGATATGCGTGCTTTCGGAGTATCTCCAAGATGGCGTACGTCGTCGCCAGTTCTCTGTCATGCCAGGAATGCCCCGAGAGTGCGCCGTGCACAATGCACACAGAACCTAACCTATCAATCGAGTGGGCGAGCGCATGTCCCCTGCGCTTCTATCTTCTCTCACTGGGACCTGCGACGTTTTCAAGACTATTTCGAGCCGTTTGGAGAATGTTATCAGAAATTCCTCGCCACCCCACTCAGAATTAGCTCCAATCTGTCCCAACGAAACTTTGGTGTGCGCGATGAACAATGCATACAGAATCGAACCTTTCAATCGAGGGGGGACGGCTTGTAGACTGAGCGTTTAGGGAGTTTTATCAGAAATTTCTTGCCGCCCTACTCAGGAATTGCTCCAAGGCTGCCCAGCGAGCCTTTGGAGAGCGCCATGAACAATGCATACAGAATCGAACCTTTCAATCGAGGGGGGGGGGGGGGCGACCGCTCGCAAATTGCACGCGCGGGCGTCTTTGGAGCACAATAGCTCTGGCAAGTTGGAACCTTTCAGGTTGCAGCTTGTAGGTCTTGTAGGCAGTCGAACGGTCTGCTAGCAAGCCAAAGCAGAATGGTTTAGCATAGGAGGGAGCAATGTTATAGGGGTGCGAAGATGCAGGTGAGGCTTGTGTGAAGCATTTTTTTCCGATTTGCGTGGACCACTGTGAGAAGACGCCACAAGCTAACGGCCTTAAAATGCGTACGCGAACAGAGCGCTTAAGGTACTTTACGACGACGTGCTCGTAGCTCCTCAGCTGCGCAAACTGCCATAGCCTCAGCTGCCGTTTTAGAGTGGCGAAACCTAGCGGTTAGAGTTTCTTGCGCTCCTACTCGCCCAGACTTGAGTCTTCGAAACTCGCTATGGCACCGTTCCGTTCAGCATGGAAAACGCTATCGAGCGGTATCAATTTCGACCGATTTTGGAAACATCGATTTTTGACTGTTTTGCATCGAGGACGAGGCCGCGGCGGAAGGACGATGACGTCATCGAAAAATCGATGTCTTCGAGTTGGGCCACGCTTGATACCATTCGATAGAGCTTTTCATGCTGAATTGAATGGTGTTATTGAGAGTGGGAAACACTTTAATGCGGGCAATTAAGAGCGAGGAGAACATCGACTGTTGTTGTGCTAAATTGCACGCGCGGGCGTGTTCTGAGCGCGATAACTCTGTTATGTTTGAACCTTTCCGATTGCAGCTTCTAAATTCTGTAAGCAGCAAAATGGTCTAATAGTGCGCCGAAATACAGCAATGTAGCTTATGATAGGACAAAGTTACAGCAGTGCGAAAATGCAGGTTAGCCTTGTGTGACACGATTTTTTCCAATTTCAGTCGACCCCTTCGGGAAGATGCAGAGAGCTAACAACCTAAAAATGCGCCTCCGAGCAGAACGCTTAAGGTTCTTTACGACGACATGCTCACAACTCTCTAGTTGATTAAACTGCCTTAGCACAAGCTGCCATTTTAGGGCCACGGTTGAAATTTCCTTCTCTCCTACTCGCCCATATTTTGGTTTTCGACACTCGCAATAACAACGTTAGCTTCACCACGAAAAGCTCTATCGAACCATGTCAATATCGACCAATTTCAGAAAAATCGATTTTTTGACAATTTCCCATCGAGGACGCGGGCGCCCTAGGCGCCTTTTATACTCCCGTCCCGCAGCGGCGCGTCAATTCGGGACGCGGTGCGGCCAGTCGCGCCGCGCCCGAATTTGACGCGCCGCTGCGCGATTGTAGTTAGAAAGGTGAGCGTCGGCGACGCGCGGCGACCAACTTCTACGTACTACGTTCCGTGCGCCATAAAGGACGACGGAAGAGACGGTCCATGAGTCATTGAAGAACCAAACCAGAAAGAATTCGTCTGGCCGATCAGCGGAATGCATCTGGCTAATGTTAGTGGTGGGAACCCTGTGGGGAACAACGAATCCTTTCTTAAAGCTGGGGTCGAAGTCGTCTGCTCAACTTACGGTTGAAATTGGTGAGTGTGGTATTGATTCGAGTCCCCTGCAATGCAAATGGCACTAAACGACTCTTTATTTTGCAAATGTGCAGGTTCAAAAGTAAAATTGCTGGAAGGTACTCATTGTCGAGAATCGCTCAGAATTCTCTCTCGTATTGCCATTCCGTGGTCATTGTTCACTGAACATATCTTTAGCGTAGTAGGTAAAACTTCGTAAATGTCAACAGATCTCCATCCCCTTTCTAAGTTACGAAAGGTACGGGTGATTAAGGTAATGGTCACCGAAAACGGATGTCAGATTCGTGGTCAGCACCCTAAATAACCCCCCCCCCCCTGGAGAAGTTTGGTCAAAAAACCTTTTCGACCTCTCATCGACCTCTGGAGTCCTGAAAGTGCAATAGGGCCATAATTTTGCTACACCTTTTTTGTTTTGTTAGTTGAGGAGCCAAAACAAGGAGGACATAGCAAAATGATTCATCTCGGTGGTGAATCTCCCACTCCACATCGAGTCTGCCGCAGCTGATCGCGCCGCGCCGCGTCCTTCCCTCTAGCGGCGCGACTCGCCGAATACCGTAACCCAAAATTCCGTCAAGTGTGGTGTTTTGAGGCGGCGGAGTATGAATGCGACGCGGGCGCCGCCGAGCGGCGCGAAAAATCGATAGCTATGCCAACCACCACGCCGCGCCGCGCGGCGGCGCGAGTATAAAAGGCGCCCTAGGCCGAGCTTGCGCGGACGATGACGTCATCGAAAATCGATATTTTTCGAGAATGGCCAAATTTTTTCGTACAAAATCATCTTGGGGTTAATTGGGGCGCTGATTACGAATCCGACGTCCGTTTTCGAAAATTCCAAAGATTTCAATAGGTTTTGGATTTTCTTCTGGATAACTGAGGGTGGTCGGGTAAGAATCACCGATTTTGCCCAAACTTCGTATAGGTGCGGGGGCCTATTCGAGATGCCGAACACGATGCCGAACACGATGCCGAAGTCCAGTTGCCGATTATGGCAGGAGACCACCGATACCAATGACTGAAGGTGATCGGCGATCCTGATCCGACCACCTCAAACGGAAAGTAACCTATTGAAATCTTTGGAATTTTCGAAAACGGGCGTCGGATTCGTAATCAGCGCCCCAAATAACCCCAAGATGATTTTGTACGAAAAAAAATTGGCCATTTTCGAAAATATCGATTTTCGATGACGTCATCGTCCGCGCAAGCTCGGCCTAGGGCGCCCGCGTCCTCGATGGGAAATTGTCAAAAAATCGATTT
>OX375867.1:67810439-68187817 GCA_947359475.1 Heligmosomoides polygyrus bakeri
AAAACAAGGAGGACATAGCAAAATGATTCATCTCGGTGGTGAATCTCCCACTCCACATCGAGTCTGCCGCAGCTGATCGCGCCGCGCCGCGTCCTTCCCTCTAGCGGCGCGACTCGCCGAATACCGTAACCCAAAATTCCGTCAAGTGTGGTGTTTTGAGGCGGCGGAGTATGAATGCGACGCGGCGCCGCCGAGCGGCGCGAAAAATCGATAGCTATGCCAACCACCACGCCGCGCCGCGCGGCGGCGCGAGTATAAAAGGCGCCCTAGGCCGAGCTTGCGCGGACGATGACGTCATCGAAAATCGATATTTTCGAGAATGGCCAAATTTTTTCGTACAAAATCATCTTGGGGTTAATTGGGGCGCTGATTACGAATCCGACGTCCGTTTTCGAAAATTCCAAAGATTTCAATAGGTTTTGGATTTTCTTCTGGATAACTGAGGGTGGTCGGGTAAGAATCACCGATTTTGCCCAAACTTCGTATAGGTGCGGGGGCCTATTCGAGATGCCGAACACGATGCCGAACACGATGCCGAAGTCCAGTTGCCGATTATGGCAGGAGACCACCGATACCAATGACTGAAGGTGATCGGCGATCCTGATCCGACCACCTCAAACGGAAAGTAACCTATTGAAATCTTTGGAATTTTCGAAAACGGGCGTCGGATTCGTAATCAGCGCCCCAAATAACCCCAAGATGATTTTGTACGAAAAAAAATTGGCCATTTTCGAAAATATCGATTTTCGATGACGTCATCGTCCGCGCAAGCTCGGCCTAGGGCGCCCGCGTCCTCGATGGGAAATTGTCAAAAAATCGATTTTTCTGAAATTGGTCGATATTGACATGGTTCGATAGAGCTTTTCGTGGTGAAGCTAACGTTGTTATTGCGAGTGTCGAAAACCAAAATATGGGCGAGTAGGAGAGAAGGAAATTTCAACCGTGGCCCTAAAATGGCAGCTTGTGCTAAGGCAGTTTAACCAACTAGAGAGTTGTGAGCATGTCGTCGTAAAGAACCTTAAGCGTTCTGCTCGGAGGCGCATTTTTAGGTTGTTAGCTCTCTGCATCTTCCCGAAGGGGTCGACTGAAATTGGAAAAAATCGTGTCACACAAGGCTAACCTGCATTTTCGCACTGCTGTAACTTTGTCCTATCATAAGCTACATTGCTGTATTTCGGCGCACTATTAGACCATTTTGCTGCTTACAGAATTTAGAAGCTGCAATCGGAAAGGTTCAAACATAACAGAGTTATCGCGCTCAGAACACGCCCGCGCGTGCAATTTAGCACAACAACAGTCGATGTTCTCCTCGCTCTTAATTGCCCGCATTAAAGTGTTTCCCACTCTCAATAACACCATTCAATTCAGCATGAAAAGCTCTATCGAATGGTATCAAGCGTGGCCCAACTCGAAGACATCGATTTTTCGATGACGTCATCGTCCTTCCGCCGCGGCCTCGTCCTCGATGCAAAACAGTCAAAAATCGATGTTTCCAAAATCGGTCGAAATTGATACCGCTCGATAGCGTTTTCCATGCTGAACGGAACGGTGCCATAGTGAGTTTCGAAGACTCAAGTCTGGGCGAGTAGGAGCGCAAGAAACTCTAACCGCTAGGTTTCGCCACTCTAAAACGGCAGCTGAGGCTAAGGCAGTTTGGGCAGCTGAGGAGCTACGAGCACGTCGTCGTAAAGTACCTTAAGCGCTCTGTTCGCGTACGCATTTTAAGGCCGTTAGCTTGTGGCGTCTTCTCACAGTGGTCCACGCAAATCGGAAAAAAATGCCTCACACAAGCCTCACCTGCATCTTCGCACCCCTATAACATTGCTCCCTCCTATGCTAAACCATTCTGCTTTGGCTTGCTAGCAGACCGTTCGACTGCCTACAAGACCTACAAGCTGCAACCTGAAAGGTTCCAACTTGCCAGAGCTATTGTGCTCCAAAGACGCCCGCGCGTGCAATTTGCGAGCGGTCGCCCCCCCCCTCGATTGAAAGGTTCGATTCTGTATGCATTGTTCATGGCGCTCTCCAAAGGCTCGCTGGGCAGCCTTGGAGCAATTCCTGAGTAGGGCGGCAAGAAATTTCTGATAAAACTCCCTAAACGCTCAGTCTACAAGCCGTCCCCCCTCGATTGAAAGGTTCGATTCTGTATGCATTGTTCATCGCGCACACCAAAGTTTCGTTGGGACAGATTGGAGCTAATTCTGAGTGGGGTGGCGAGGAATTTCTGATAACATTCTCCAAACGGCTCGAAATAGTCTTGAAAACGTCGCAGGTCCCAGTGAGAGAAGATAGAAGCGCAGGGGACATGCGCTCGCCCACTCGATTGATAGGTTAGGTTCTGTGTGCATTGTGCACGGCGCACTCTCGGGGCATTCCTGGCATGACAGAGAACTGGCGACGACGTACGCCATCTTGGAGATACTCCGAAAGCACGCATATCCTGGGAAATAAGCTGCTCTAATCGCCCGTCCAGCCAATTTTGGACCACCCACGGCGAAAATACGGGTGTTCCGGTAAAGTTTAACACATGCTTGTGTAGATCTCGAAGAGGCGAATCGAATGGTACCAACCTTTATTTAAGAAACCCAAAACTGAAGGAGTTATGAGCGTGCGACGCTTTGCGACGCTATGTTGGCGTTTTTTCGCCCACTTTTGACCGTGCGGCGCGAGCGGTATTGTATTTTTGCACCGGACTGAGTTCTGAGGCGAGCTCGGTTGAGTGTGAGACGTAGGGCGACCCGAGCCCAGCGCGACTCGTCTGGGTCACCGACCTTCCTTCATCGCACCTTGCTGAAAGGCCCAGCGGAAATATGTCGTTCCTTCAAAGAAATAAAACGTCCCGACACCACAGTGGATACAATCACAGTACATTAGTTGAGACCGTTTTTTTGCACACCTTTCCAATATCTCTAGATTGTTCCATAAAGTGTAGTCGTGAGTACCAGTGCTCTCCCTTCCCTAGAAAGCCCCAGTTTTTGTGCTTTAATGAAGTATATTACCTTTTACAATTCCACAGTATCTGCTGCGTTGGTCTCAAAAACTTTTTTGCCTAGCGTATTCTTTGAAATAATTTTTTCTTATAGGTGATGGTTTGTTTCCTTTCCTCTAGTTATTTAATGACAAGTGCTCCGACACGCCTAACGGCGTGTCTCGCACTTGCGCGCTTCGCGCGACTTTCCACCATCATTGACCTAAAGAAGGTAGCTTTTGTCAAAGTTAAAATTCACTAACATCTAGGACTTGCTGCGTACTTCATCGGCATTAAGCCGTTCACCACTTCGGTACCTTTCATCATAGACACTTTCTCCACACCGTCCAGTGACATCATTGGTTTGTGCTGCGCAGTACTTCGGCCCCTCCACTGTGTACACGTCTTCCGAATCCGGGCGCCAGCTTCCCCCTCACTCGTTTCTTCCTTCTAGATCTAATTGCTGGTCCGCCTTTACTGGTCTTCCCCCCCCCTTCCCCCCACCTTCCTGGTCCCAACCCCTGGCCCACTTCTTTGTTTCCGCTATTGACCCCTACTGGTCTCTTCTTGCTGGCTTCCTCGCCCTGGTCCCTCCTTCAGGTTGTTCCTTTCTTTCCTGGACGCTCACCTGGTTCACTCTAAAGGGCCCCTACTTCCCTTCTCCACCACCCCTTAGTGGTCCTACCATGCTCAAGGCAGACGTCAGTGACACGTATTCAGAATCAAACGCTCAGAAACGCGCGCAGACGCCGCCTGCGTCAAGCAGGAGAGGGCTGCGCTTCCTCTGCTGCAACATCCCATGTTAAACGGCAAACGTCACCCGTGAGAGGTACGCAAAGGCGTATCTCGCGCGGGTAAAGTTTCCCGTTCAACGTGGGATAATGCTGAATTCTGAATGCGGCCACTCGTCACACGACGTCGGTGAACCACTTCTCGCTCTAGACGATTGTTGCGCGAAGTATGGGACCCGTATTCTGAATCCATATGCTCAGAAACGCGCGCAGATGCCGCTGTGTCAATAGAGAGGAGACTGTGCTTCGTCGGCTGGAGGAGCATCGCATGTTGAATTCTGGATGCGGCCGCTCGTCGAACGACGACGGTATCACCTCTTTTGACCTCAGATGCTTGTTGCGCGACGAAGAGGACCCGTATTCTGAATCCATATGCTCAGAAACGCGCGCAGATGTCGCTGCGTCAAGCAGGAGGAGGTTGTGCTTCCTCTGCTGCAGCAGTAAAGTTCAACATGGAATAATGCTGAGTTCTGAATGCGGCCGGTCGTCGTGCGACGACGATATGGCCTTTGCTTCCTTTATTTTCGCTTCTTCTGACTCCATATGGTTGTTGTGCAATGAAAGGGACCCGTCTTCTGAATTCAGGATTCGCTCAGAAACGCGCGCAGACGCCGTTGTGTCAAGCAGAAGGCTGCGCTTCCTCTGCTGCAACAGCATCTCATGCTCAATTCTGACTGGGACCCCTCGTCGTAGGACGACGGTGTCTCCTCTTCTGACTCCAGAAGGTTGTGGTGCGATGAAGGGAACCCGTCTTCTGGATTCAGGCACTCAGAAACGCGCGCAGATGCCGCTGTGTCAAGCAGGAGGAGGCTACGCGTCCTCTGCTGTAACAACATCCCATGTTGAACGGTAGACGTTGCCCGCGCGAGGTACGCGGAGGCGTCGCAAAGAGTTCCATGAGATTGCGCGTGGTTCCACGAGGCGTATCTCAGCCAGGTTCCCAACCTGAGTGAGGTACGCCACACCATCTACAGGGCAGGGAGCTAACTCAATTATATAGTGGTAGATAGCGCTTTCTCCGGATAAGGAAAATTGCACTATCCTTGTAGGGGTAGCAGGAATAGAACAGCACAATAAGAAAACGATTTCTGGGACTGATTACTTCGAAATTTCTTAGTGCTCTAAAAGTAAGCGATGTATTTTTGGAAGATAAGAAGTAAAATGCTTTATGTCCTTTGTCGAAAAAGTTTAAAGAATTGAACTTAGGAAGTTTTTTCTTTTCCAAACCCAGCTTGACAGTTTTCAATTTGAATATATGCATTGATTTTCTCTTTTTAAAATGCAGTCCTGGTATTGCTGAAACATCTAAATTTAAAAAAACGCACCTCTAGTTTTTGATATACATGATTTTTCAAAAAATGTAAACAATGTTTGAAAGGTGATAACTTTGCTCACAGTAAATATAATAAAATGTAAGGAAGTCATATGAAAGTTTAAAAAATGGAAATTCTCTCACATATGCGGTGTGGGATGCCCCATGCACTCGCCTGAAATTTGGCCTTTTTGACTTGGTTGGTTGTGTTCGATTGAATGCTTGTTATAATTTTTTTCACAATGTGCCCGTTTTTATTGATTTGTTTTTTAAGGTTTAAAAGTTTGAAAACACACTGCGGCTTGCGAAAAATGCAGGGAATCATGAAAAATGCAGGTATTATTTGATCAGTTCTAACATTGCTGCTAGTGAGACTTTTGAAGATGTTTGAAACCCATATTAAAGCACAGGCTAACTAGATGTCTGACACGTACAAATAGACGAGATTTCGCCATGACCCCGACTGAAACCTTGCATTTCAGACTCGATTGATTGCACATGGGCTGAATATTTGCTGCAATTCTGTTAGTGCTTAGCCAGATTAACCTGTGCTGTGCTTCCTTTAACTTCTAGAACTTGAAAATCACGTAAAAGGCACATGACGTAAAAATTTATCAATTGTTCAATCTAAATGTGAGTAGGAGCTCCACTTTTCCAAGTCGGATTCTGTGAACTGGTGAAGCAACACTCAAGTTGAATGGAGAGGTTAATTGGCATAATTGCAGCTATTGGGCGACGGAAAACGTTAAAAAAAGCACAGCACGAGTTAGTCTGGCCAAGTAGTAACATGATTGTATCAAGCACTCAGCCCATGCACAATCAATCGAGTCAGAAATGCAAGGTATCAGGCGGGGGCATGGCTTAATCTTGGCTATTTGCAGTCCATAGAAATTCCATTCCGTTACCCTGCTCTTTCATATGAGTCTTAAAATCTTCAAAAGCTTCACTAGCAGCGATGTTAGAACCTTTCAAACAGTAGCTGCATTTTTTAGGATGTGCTGCATTTTTCGCAAGCTGTAGTGTTTTTAAAGTATTAACGTTTAAAAGAAGCGCAAATCGATTGATACGGCCAGTTTGTTAAGACATTTTAACAAGATACCTCTCATATGCCAGAAAAACTTTCCAAACAGTGTATACAATTTTTTTGAGTCACTCTGTGTTTTAGCATCAATCGTAGATCTGGCAACACCAGCGATCCCACCTTCGCAGCCAGGACTTTAGGCGTTGCAGCACGATGTAATCACAAACACTCAATCTATGTCTAATATGAATAGGCTACCACTTTACTTTTAATACATATAAAGGATCTGTCAAAACAAAACACCTGCTCTTTAATTTCTCTCACAAAATACCTACACCCTCTTGAAAATTGGAAAAAAGTTCCTTGCAGCAGAAGAAACAGGTCGGTTTATAGAAATAAACTTGAATAATTTTTCAGACAACAAGCCTCATTTTTTATCATCACAGTTGAGAAAGATTGCTCCTTTCTGAACGTCGCGAGAGTGAACTCTTTAGGATAGGTTGGCCTTTGAAAAATGCAAGACTACAATGGGAAAAATCGTATCCGTGACATAACAAGATAACGTTTTGGATCCACCAAAAAGTTGGCAGTGTATTGTAGTCTGCCTGATAGAAATAGCGCTGTGAGCGCAGATCAATTGAAAAAGTGAAACTTTCGAAACTATTTCGGAATACGTGGCTGCGTTCACTCATGTCCTGTTCAGCTCATCAAGAACTCGATATGATATGCTCAGTTATAAAGTAGTTGTAAGATTTTTTCGATTGCATAAGCTCGAAAAGTGTAAAACGCTAATGTTGTAAGAAGGGTCACCATTGCTTAATTCATCCACGTTTATTTTGTGGAACTCAACACTAGAAATAGTTTTAAATCTGAACGTTAAACCTGAACGCGTAGTATGAGTGAGCAGAAGAGTCCTCGATAAAGTGAATATTGACATTTTATCTTTGCTAATACTCCGGAACGCAGGCAATTCGGCCTCGTGTCCGATTTTGGGTGAGAGTAGGCCCTGCTTATAGCACACAATCCTTGGTCTCAGAAAAAGAACAGAGTTAAAAGAGGAATCGCACTAAATGATTACCAGCAAATCTAGAAGCAAATCTTCAATCACGATTGAAATTCCAAACACAATTTAGAAAAGCCAGAAGAGCTGCCAAAGCTGAGATTGGAATCAAAGTAACTATCCTAGTCGCTTCCACTCTTATTAATGATTTATTCCTAGGCCGGGGTAGCACATTTCCTTAAGGCTTTTAACAAAGGTGCGAGGAAGGAAGGCCGGCGACCTAGGATGAGCGCTTTGCTACGGTTGATTATTAGTCTGGGAGCTCGCCCCAGAACTCAACCAAGGGTAGAAAAATGAACCATTTCGGATCAATACAATAATACATCGGAAGAAAGCTACTTATCCAATGAAGACAACTAACAAATTTGTTTTTCAAAGGAGAGTGAGGGAAAGGAGCAGGAGGGATGAATAGAAAAAATTAAAATCTTTTCGAAAAGTGGGCACTTGGGAAGAGTCATGAGCCTCCTCTGAGACGTCCTATTTTCTTATTTTGCCACATTGTTGAACTCGAACATGTCTACTGTACAACGAAAAAAGTCTGACTTCTCAGCCTTTAGCACAAATTAGTTTCGGTCCTTCCAGAATGAGAAAAATCCAATGTTCGACAAAACTGCGACATAGAGTGGATCTGAGGCAGCAAATTACACTCCTTTTGCCTGCTATTGGGTACGCCTTCTAATAGCGGTATAGCAGAACTTTGCTTTGACCTTTAGGAACTCTGTGCCAATAAGATACATGGATGACCAGAAAACGTGTTCCTAAAGTCGACGAAATAGTGTATTTGAAGTAATTAAACAGTATTTTCGGTTCACCAAAACACTGTTCGCCATAGAAATGCTTAAAATAACGTATTGAAATCGCCATTTTCTAGTGCACTGAAAAAAGTCGACTTTTACTTTCTTTTAGTTTTTGTTTAAAAAAATACTCTTTTGAGTGCCAGGAATGGTAGGTAAAATGCGCGGCTCAAACCAAAGTCCTTTAGAAGGTATTCAGTATGAGATGTGGCCTTACCCCAGAATTCGAACTGTCCCCTCACAATACGGTTGGTCTTTAGGAGTAACTCAGTTCTACGTAAGTTCTACGAGGAATCCCTAGGAGAATTGCGAGTCTTTCCATGAGCACCTATCGTGGTCGTTTGGCAATCGTCAGGTACTGTTTAGCATTTCGAAAGACCTCTCTAAATTGGTGAGATCTGCACTGTCGTTGGAAAGACGTTTGCTGGGTGTTTCTGCAGTCTTAGCGGTACAGCACGGTGCCACCACTTATAAAGGGAAAAGGTCCTCAGGAGGGTAATTATCTCGAGGGAGGGGGGAGGCGTCGTAAACTACCGTAGACCTTGGGCCAGTACCGTAACCCTCAAAAACCCAGATTTTTTCTTCAAAATTAGTTGACAATTCCTACCCCATCGGATAGGAAATTTGATGCTCGTTCCAAGTATGGGGATGCTTTCAGAGACGGATCACATTGAAGCGGGTTATTGCAAAGCGGCGCTTTCTCTCCTGGAACGGCGCAAAAAACGCGCTCTTGCGCCGAATGGACAAAAGATAGGACTGGTATTGTATTTCGCGAGGCACCATGAGGATGGTGAACCACTTAACTTTCTTTTTTCCTAACCTTAACCTAGCCTTAGCTTACACTTCTCAACTTTAGCACAAACATTCAGCAGACCAAAAGACCGTCTGCTGACCATCAATGGTAATGATTTAAAAGTAAAACGAAATGGGGCTGAGGAGAAAACTGCGTAGCACTGTATGCAAAGCTGCCGGCCTTCTTGGGAAGAAGCGTCAGGTCCGGTTTTGGTCCAGGTCTAGGCAACCAGCCAGTCCCTGCAGGATATGTAGCATCCTAAATTGTCTATCGGATAGCCGCCACAAGTTCTTTTATAGCTAACCTCTTTAAAGTACCTCGGCGATGCTGCACTGAGGTAAGGAGTGCTGTACATACTACAGAGAGATTGACGAAAGCCGACCACCATCTTTTATTGGGGACGAGTGGAGCGGCAGACAATGGAATGGTGTCTCGCGCTTGCTAACTTCGCGGATTAATGGCATGTTGCACAAATTGCTCTTTCATGTGGAGTAGGTTCAGCCTCCAAAAAATCTTCGCAACAACCTAACAAAACGGCGACTGAAGCGGTGAAGGCTTTGCCTGGTGTCTCCTCCTCAAAGTTGATGCGAATGAATTTTAAGCTTAACCTTCTGCCAGGGTGAATATAGTTGCACATGAAAAGGCTCATTTTCCAGATCATTCAGGCGATGGAGTACGCTCTCCCGGTTAGCGATGTCTACAAGCACCTTTGAGTTGACAGTGGATAATTCTGTTGCCTTTCCATGCTGTTCACCACTTCCGCGGTCCTGTATTTGTTCAGCAGGAGCACTTCCTTTAAGGTGTTCACCTCGTTTTTGAGCTCTACTCATGGTTAGGACTTCGCGAAAGCCGCGTGTCTTCAAATAGCTACATATTACTTTTCCCTTTTTGCTTCTAGCTGCATATTCTCACTACACGCTTATTCGTTGTTGCAGTCGCCTTGTATTTAGGCTTCTGGATCGCTGCAAAACGCCGCTAGGCCGTACCAAATTGCAGTGCGTACAGGTATCATGATTTACTTTGTTTCATCAGTGTGAATTTATTGAAATTACGCTAAATGTGCTTTGTTCTTCGTTCCGGTTTTGTGAGTGCACATATTACGGAGTTATAAAATAGGAGAGCTCTTATTCGGCCGTTCGCGTCAACTCTTCGGAAATTTCTATTCCATTGTCTTGTTGAAAGCAGTTAGAGCGGTGTTCAAATAGCTGCAAATCTGTAGGTACCTAAACGTAGGTGATCGAAACGAAAATATAGCCTTATCAATTCAACGGAAGCCGCTTATGATAAGCTTCAAGGGAATGGCCGGCTAGCATACGGACAAGCACAATTATGTAGCAGTGGTTGGATATATAGGTTGATCCCTTCAAGAGAGTACCTCCTTCAACCGCTTCATCGAAGAATCATCCTTGCAGAGCATCCGCACCAAAGAGAGAATTACAGCTCTGTGAACGGGTAAAGCCCCAAACCCCGTCCTCGACTACGAGACCTGTGCCACATTAGAGCTACGGTCAGCTAAAGTGCGTCCTTCACCTGGTGCCAGAATGGACTAACCATTTAACCACCACTGAGTTGCTTTCCTCGATAAACTAGGCGGAAATGCTCGCAGGCTGAAACTCACCTCATAGTTCGCGTCCACCAACTCCTTGACCACCTTCCGCGCGTATGCTACTGATGCTGCACAGACTGGGATAACGACCACCTGGAAAGAGCGCCCGTGAAGATGGCGTCGTCGGAGTTTCTAGTCACCTGGATAACGCAGGAATGCCCTATCTGTAGAACACCCTCTCAGCGAAATCTTGCATGCGGTTGTCCCACAGTCAGTTGGATGTCTTCATGCGAATTTTGAACTTAAGAGTGACTATTAATTCCAGCCACTCATTGCCAGATGGCTCACCTTACTATGTACGATTGGCGTTGTCGTCACATCAGACAGACATATTGGAAAAGGACTCTCATTCCCTTATCATTACGCACTACGCACTTGGATTGTCACCAATGTCACAAGCATCAGAACACATCGCAAAATTTTTGAGAACATGCGGTGCGCACTAGACTTCTCATTTTCTTAGAGCAATGAGAGGTGACCTTCTCCTCGCACTACTCACGAGAAGTTTGCCCTTACAACACATGGTACCTACGTAAAGGTGGGATGTTTTTGAAGGACCGAAGCAAAGGTGGTGTCTACTGGATGATGCAGAAGTGTCATCACTCTGCAAAGGATCGAATCCTACTTCGAGCGAAAGTACGGTTCAAGCCCAAGCTGGAGAGCTACGTCAGGCATCACACAAAAGGGGCGACGATGCCGTTTACATTGAGGGTATCCTATCGAACTCCATATCCAGATAGACACCGTGGTAGCTTCTAAACGGGCGAAATTATTGCGGTGCGAAAATGCAGGTTAGCCTTGTGTGACACGATTTTTTCCAAATTAAGTCGACCACTGTGGGAAGACGTGACGAGCTAACGGTCTAGGAATGCGTAAGCGAGCAAATCACTTAAGGTACTTTGCGAAGAAGTGCCCAGAGCTCCCCAGCTTCCTTACCCGCCTCGCTACTGGCAGCCATTTTAGAGCGGCGGAGGACAGCGGTGAAGTTTCTTCCGCCCTTACTCGCCCTCATTTGAGTTTTCGACAGTTCTAATGGAACCGTTCTGTTCAGCTCGGAAAGCTCTATCGAACGGTGTCACTCTCAATCAATTCCGAAAAAATCGATTTTTTGACAATATCAAGGACGTGGGCGCTCTAGGCCGAGCTGCCCGGACGATGACGTCATCGAAAACCGGTATTTTCGAAATTGGCCAAATTTCCTCGTGCAAACTTCGTCCAAAATCATCTAGGGGTTAATTGGGGCGCTGATTTCGAATCCGACGTTCGTTTTTGAAAATTCCGCCGACTTCAGCAGGTTGCTTCCCATTTGAGGGAGGACGGGACAGGATCACCGATCACCCTCAATTATCGGTATGAGCGCTCTCCTGCCCTAATCGTACAAATGTATCTCGGCTCGTGTTCGGCACCCCGAATAAGTCCCCGACCCTACACGAATTTTGAGCAAAATTGATGATCCTGACCTGACCACCCTCAATTATCCAGAAGAAAATCCAAAACCTACCGAAATCGGCGGAATTTTCAAAAACGGACGTCGGATTCATAATCACTGCCCAAATAACCCCCAGACGATTTTGGACGAAGTTTGCACAAGGAAATTTGGCCAATTTCGAAAATATCGGTTTTCGATGACGTCATCGTCCGCGCAGCTCGGCCTAAAGCATCCACGTCCTCGATATTGTCGAAAAATCGATTTCTTTTTTTTTTGAAATTGGTCGAGAGTGACACCATTCGATAGAGCTTTTCGTTATGAATAAAACGGTGTTACCGGGAGTGTCGGAAACCCAAACGTGGGCAAGTAAGAGGGCAGCAAACTTCAACCGCTAAGTCCGCCGCCCTAAAACGGCAGATGGGGCTAAGGAAGTTCAGGCAGCTGAGAAGTTCTGAGCACGCCACCGTAAAGTACCTTAAGTGCTCTGTTCGCATATGCATTTTGCGGCTTTAGCTCGCCGCGTCTTCCCGCAGTGGTCCACCGAAATCGGAGAAAAATGCGTCACGCAAGCCTCACCTGCATATTCCCGCCACTGTTACTTCGTCCATTCACGAGCTGTATCACAGTTTTTTACCAATCTACTACAACGTTTTACTGGCTACAAAATCGACAAGTTGCAGCCAGATCGATTCGATCCCGACAGAGTTACTGCTCTCCGAACACGCCCTTGCGTCCTATTTGGCACAACAACGGTCGATGTTCTCCGCGCTCTTATTCGCCCAGATCACGGTTCTCGATACTCCTAGTAACACCATTGAAATCAGCGGGAAAAGTTCTACCGAATGGTGTCAAGCATGGCCACTTTCGAAAACATCGATTTTCGATGACGTCATCGTCCGTCTGCCACGGCCTGGAGCGGTCTCGTCCTCGATGCGAAATTGTCAAAAAAGCGATGTTTCCAAAATCGGCCGAAATTGCCACCATTCGATAGCGCTTTTTACGTTTAACAGAGCGGTACCATTGTGAGTGTCGAAAATTGAAATCTGGGCGTGCAAGAATTCAAGAAACTCTAGCCGCTATCTTCCGCCACTCTAAATTGGCAGATGGGGCTAAGACACTTCACGAAGCTATGGAGTTGTTAGCATGTCATCGTAAAGTACACTAATTGTTCTGCTCACCTACGCGTTTTTCGTTCGTTAGGTCTCCGCGTCTTCCTGCAGAGGTCGACTGAAATCCGAAAAAATCGTGTCACACAAGGCTAACCTGCATATTCGCGCCCCTGTAACTTTACCCAATCATAAGCTACACCGTTCCACTTTAGCGTGATACTACATCGTTTCACTGCCTATAAGACCTACGAGCTGTAGCCGAAACGATTCGGAATTGACATAGTTATTGCGCTTAGAACCCGGCCGCGCGTGCAATTTGAAGCGGTGGCTCCCACTCGATTGATGGGTTCGATCCTATATGCATTGTGCACGGCGCACAACAAAGGGTCGCTGGACAATCTTAGAGCAATTCCTGAGCAGGGCAGCTGCAAATTTGTGATAAAACTCCTCAGACGCTCACTCTACAAGCTGTCCCCCCCCTCGATTGATAGGTTCGATCCTATATGCATTGTGCACGGCGCACTCCAAAGGCTCGCTGGACAGTCTTATAGCAAGTCCTAAGTTAGGCGGCTGCAAATTTGTGATAAAGCTTCCTAAACGCTCACTCTTCAAGCTGTCGCTCGATCGCTCAACAGGTTGACGCGACCACTCGATTGATTCTGTCGGGCCTATATGCATTGTTGAACTCTACTGAGATTTATATACCAAAAGATAGAGCTTGAGCAGCTGAGTTCAAATATATGTTTATTTTCACAAATATTTGATTTCTAAAGAAGTTATTCAAAAAGGCCGCTTTGGAACGCTCCAAAGCGGCCTATGTTGGCCGGCGCGGTTTTTTCGGCCAATGACCAAAAGACATGTCCGGTACTGTAGAGCGGCTGGTAGCTATCTAATGCCAGTTGCAGAAGAACCTTAGAAGAGGATCTACTGTGCTACAGCCGCAAGAAGTTGGTAGAAGCAGCGAAGAGACTATCTGGACTAAAAAATTTCGCAGGGATCTCCGTGAGCATAATACTCCTCTGTCAGCTCTACTGGACGAGGATCGGACTCTCACCTCTTCCCGTCATGAGATGAAATCGATAAAGGAGAGCTTCCACACGAAACGTCGCTAATCTACTCTCCGAGAAGCCCCAGCAGACCAACTGGTCTTCTCTCAGAAGTTCGAGTAACGAGCAAGAGCATGAGGAATGGCACAGCCCCTGGGCTGGACTACATTTCAGCCGACTTTCCTAAGGCTGGTGGACATCCGTCACACATCTCGCGCTGCACATGACATCCTCCCTTCAGAGGGGACGAATCCGAATCCCCGCCCAGTGGGGGTACTCGCTTACTTTCCTCCTACATCGAAGGGAACAGGGAAGTTATTGAAGCCGTCGTCCCATATGACTGTTGTGCGTGTTTTGTGAACTCGTCACTAGAATTGTTCTTGCATACGCATCAGGAGCATCGGATGATGTCCAACCAGTGGAACGTGCTGGATTTCGTGCAGCTTCAGCTGCATGGAGCAGATTGAGAACGTATCGAGTCATCTAAACTTGGGAGATACTGCCCGTCCCAGAAGGACAGCGTTGAAACGAACGCCGCCCCGCTCATCGACCAAGGAGTGGACTTGTCAGGGAGAACATTAGCCGACTGCTATGTTACAGGACTGTTCCATCCATCACCGCAGCGCCGCAGTGGATAACAAAATCGCCCTACTGCAACGAAAAGAGCATACATGTGGAAGATCCGTTTCAAATCTTCGCTTCGCTGCCGACATAGTAGTCCTCTAGAATTATACCTCTGAAGCAGAGGCGGTGCTCGCTGAGCTAAGCGACGCAGGGAAAGGACTCTGAACCAATCGGAGGAAGACACAATTCATGAAGAACGTTTAGTGTGAGGGAGAAGGAATGCTCTCAACTGCATGAGCCGTCATTCTACGTGTGCCTCGGGGGGTTCGAATAACATGGAGATCGACGTGAGGGACAACTCAAGGAGGCCACAGACCATCTGACGGATTCCGACTCCAAGCAAGCCTATTCGACGCGAGTGTTCCCTGTTACGAGACGAAGACGTGGGCCGATAGTTCAGCCACATCAATGACGATGACTTCTGTACAACCGACAGGCACAACGTACAGCCAGTCTCCACAGCTCCGATATGGGAGGTATGCATCACCCTGATGATACAGCGGAGCACGCGTGGAAGATCCTGTCCATCACGAGGCGACCGGTGATGAAAACAGGGGTTCGTACGTTAGGCCGCTCCCTGGGTTACGGTAGCGGGCCGCGCCGCGCGCCACCGCCCCCGATCACGTTAGCGTGGCGTGCTGTTGAGCCCGCCTCGGACGGACGGGTCCGACTGCTGCGGACAGGAACGGCTAGTGACGTCATACGCGGGCGATCGCCGAATCTGCTGGGCGCGCTAGGGCGCGAAAGGGTGTGCCGACTGCTTTCGACTGCGTTCCTTCTACTAGTGCAGAAGAAGGGAAACAGTTAAATGGTACACAATGTTGGTGGAACATTTGACGTCTTTTGGTGGACTGAGGAAGTGGGAGCGTTTGTTAACTACGTTCGAGTGGAATGAGATCTGCTTCATATGACTGAGGAGAAATGGCAAGCCACGTTGTCAGGAGAATTCGAAAAAGGATTGTGGTTTGGCTATTATTTAGAAGTTTCAGAACCAATTGCAAATTGCAAACTGCAAACTAACAACAACAAAACATGCACACTTTTATCGGGGCAGGGGATACAATGGAGTAGAAGCTTGAGCTTATTCCCGATTCTCTGGATTAATAATGGATTATCTCAACAAGAAAGAAAAACCGGGGCATATGTAAACCGTTTGGAAATGGTACAAAACTCGAACTATAGCATGAATAGAGGAAAAGCTGAAAGGTGTAAGGAGTAAATATTTTGATAAAGTAGCTGGGTAATAATACTTCATTGGAGCATTAATCCGTAACTTTCCTCTTGATTGTAATTTCGCTCATCACTTCCTCGTTACACTTCTCCAACTCGCGTGTGATAGTTTAAGTGTCATGTCGTTCGCAGGCACCCTTTTAGCAAATACTCAGAAATCTTCGTATTTCTCCAAGATACAAGCTGAAGCGGAGGTATTTCACTGCCTCCCTTTTCTACCACGCCGAAAGAGCGTAGCCAACAGTCGGTGGTGCATAACTTCGTGCTCTAGCGCGCCCTTTGATTAGACGCGTATGACGTCACTAGCCGTCCCTGTCGGCAGCAGTCGGACCCGTCCGTCCGAGGCGGGCTCAACAACACGCCACGCTACCGTGATCGGGGGCGGTGGCGCGCGGCGCGGCCCGCTACCGTAACCCAGGGAGCGGCCTAACGTAACGCACCCTGAAAACAGCGGCAGAGTGGATCCCGAGGGACGCCGAAGGTTCTCTTGTGAGTTCTCCATCAAAGTGAGCCGATGCGTTCGTCGCACGGCTGTCCCAGCAGCCATTTCAGTGGGTAGGAATGTCGCGAACGTCACTACGTTAGGGATAGAACGGCAACAATGACCTGTATCACGATGACAAGACAACGAAACGAGTGGGCGCAACTACTGCGCTGTGGGCTGCACGAGCAGTGAAGACGGGCAGTCTAATCATCTAAATAAGCGATATATGAAATCAGGAAGCTTAGCTACGAATCTAGAAAGTCTTGAGAAGGCGCTTGCGCTCGCTAAGGAAAAGTGGGAGGGCTGCTGGCAACACCTGCGGGCTGAGCATGACGAGCGTTCTGCTGGGGCAGTTAAAGGTTCACCTTTTCACATGCGCATTTTCTAGTGTGTGCTCAGAAAATTCTCCCGGTTTAATGTTCGAAGTTTGTATTAGTAATCGCAGTAGGGAGGAGATCCTAGTTCCACAAAGCGAGGCATTAGGAGAAAGTTTGACGCCGTTTCTGGCAAAACATTCGAGAAGTGCTGCGAGGTATCGTGACGAGCTACTGCCGCCATCTGACTATAGCCAGGGGAAGGAGAAGCATGCGCTATGCAGTGTTTGACCTTTGACGGTTTGGTGCGCAATCTTTCAATTTGTTTGAATTTTCACCTTTTCTGATCACTGTTATGTGCTTTCACCTGTGGAACGTGCAGAGGTTTGCGTTCTTGGCTGGGATTTTTCTTTTGAGATCTAGAGATTTTCAGAGAAACAGCAGCAGTTCTAGGAACATCCTTTCATGTGGCAAAGTACCTGATGTAGCGAAAGCCAAAATGGCCAGTACTCGTTGCATTCGTTGCCAATGATAGCCAAGATCGTTTCAGCCGGAGGGACGATGGCACGGTGAATAAGCACGGGCCGGAGTCGCTGACCGTCCTCACTGAAACAGGTTGTTTGATACCAGTATTTGGTACCAGACTGGTACCAACTGATCGACCCCGGAAGGATGAAAGGCTTGGCTGGTCCGCGTGGACCAAGAATCTGGTATTGGGCGCACGCGACAGCCGGCACCTCCTCCGACTGCGTCCACGCGCCCCATTATTTTACTAAATATAGGCTACCTTATGCCATTTCAGGCCCTGCTTTTGGGTATAGTCAAATTTTCACACTGATGAGGCTGCATCGGACTTCGGTAGCTTCTTTGACGCAGTCTATATGAGGAACCGATGCTTGACAATCTCTGACTTGAGCTCAGTAGATGCCCAAAGCAATCATCATCACTTATCAATCATCATCCATCCACCGGCTGCTGCAGGTACAATACCGCTCGCGCCGCACGGTCAAAAGTGGGCGAAAAAACGCAAAAATAGCGTCGCAAAGCGTCGCATGCTCATAACTCCTTCAGTTTTAGGTTTTTCAAAAAAAGATTGGCACCATTCGATTCGTCTCTTCGAGATCTACACAAATTTGTATACAGCTTTACCGGAACTCCGATATTTTCGCCGTGGGTGGTCCAAAAATGACTGAAGCGGGCTTTTTGCGATTAGAGCAGCTTATTTCCCAGGACATGCGTGCTTTCGGAATATCTGAAGAATAGCGTACGTTGCCAGTGCTCTGTCATGCCAGGAATGCCCCGAGAGTGCACCGTGCACAATGTATTCAGAATCGAACCTTTCAATCGAGGGGGGGGGGACAGCTTGTAGACTGAGCGTTTGGAGAGTTTTGCTGAAAATTTGCAGCCGCCCTAGTCAGGAGTTGCTCTATGGCTGTCCAGCTAACCTTTGGAGTGCTCCGTGAACTGCATACAGAATCGAACCCTTCAATCGAGGAGGGGGGGGGGGGGGGGGGAGAGGCAGCAGCTTATAAACTGGGCGTTTGGGAGGTTTCGTCAGAAATTTTCTGCCGCCCTACTCAGGAGTTGCTCTAAGGCTGTCCAGCAAGCCTTTGAAGTGCGCCGTGAGCAATGCATACGGAGTCGAACATTTCAATCGAGAGGGCGTCCGCTCGCAAATTGCACGCATGGGCGTGTTCGGAGCGCAATAGCTCTGTCAAGTTGTAACCTTACAGGTTGCAGTTTGTAGGTTTTGTAGGCAGTCGAACGTTCTGTTAGAACGCTGAAACAGAATGGTTTAGCTTAGGAGAGAGCAATGTTATAGGGGTGCGAAAATGCAGGTGAGGATTGTGTGAAGCATTTTTTTCCGATTTCCGTGGACCACTGCGAGAAGGCGCGGCGAGCTAACGGCCTTAAAATGCGTACGCGAACAGAGCGCTGAAGATACTTTACGACGACGTGCTCATAGCTCCTCAGCTGCCTAAACTGCCTTAGCCTCGGCTGGCGTTTTAGAGCGACGAAAGCTAGCGGTTAGAGTTTCTTGCGCTTCTACTCGCCCTGATTTGAGCTTTCGACACTCGCAATGGCACCGTTCTTTTCTCCTTGAAAAGCGCTATCGAACGGTGTCAATTTCGACCGATTTTGGCAACATCAATTTTTTGACTGTTTAGCATCGAGGACGAGGCCGCGGCGGAAGAACGATGACGTCATCGAAAAATCGATGTCCTCTAGTTGGGCCATGCTTGATACCATTCGATAGAGCTTTTCATGCTGAATTGAATGATGTCATTTAGAGTGGGAAACACTGTAATCTGGGCGAGAAACAGCGCGGAGAGCGTCTGCCGTTGTTGCGCTAAATTGCACGCGCGGGAGTGTTCGGAGCACAATAACTCTCTCGAGTTCGAATCATTTCGGATGCAACTCGTGTGTTGTAGGCAGTAGAACGATATATAAGTATACTAATGTAGAATGGCTTAGCCTAGGAGGGGGCAATGTTACAGCGGTGCGAAAATGCAGGTGAGGCTTGCATGACTGGCATTTTTTTCCGAATTCGGTGGACCACTGCGAGAAGACGCGGCGAGCTAAAGCCTCAAAATGCGTAAGCGAAGAGAGCACTTAACGTACTTTACTTTACGATGACGTGATCAGAATTTCTCAGCTGCCTAAACTGCCTTAGCCCCATCTGCCGTTTTAGGGCGGCGGACTTAACGGTTGAAGTTTCGACAAAACTCCCCAAACGCTCAGTCTACAAGCTGTCTCCCCCTCCCTCGATTGAAAGGTTCGAATCCGTATGCATTGTTCACGGCGCACTCCAAACGCTAGCTGGACAGCCTTGGAGCAACTCCTGACTAGGGTTGCTGCAAATTTCTGATAAAACTCCCCAAACGCTCAGTCTACAAGCTGTCCCCCCCCCCTCGATTGAAAGGTGCTATTCTGAATGCATTGTGCACGGCGCACTCTCGGGGCATTCCTGGCATGACAGAGCGCTGGCAACGTACGCTATTCTTGAGATACTCCGAAAGCACGCATGTCCTGGGAAATAAGCTGCTCTAATCGCAAAAAAGCCCGCTCCAGTCATTTTTGGACCACCCACGGCGAAAATATCGGAGTTCCGGTAACGCTGTATACACATGTTTGTGTAGATCTCGAAGAGGCGAATCGAATGGTACCAACATTTATCCAAAAAACCTAAAACTGAAGGAGTTATGAGCATGCGACGCTTTGCGACGCTATTTTTGCGTTTTTCGCCCACTTTTGACCGTGCGACGCGAGCGGTATTGTAAAGCCACAGGCCGGACACAAAAAGGGCATGAGACGTAGTAACTAGGCGTGTACTCTTCCACTGGTGGTCAACCGGCCACTTGATCGTTATGACTGCTGGCAAAAGAATTAACAGCAGTGTTATTCAGTGGATTCTCGTTTTAGTTCAGCTGTTATCGCCTGAATCCTGTTAACTGGCCAACACGTTACCATAAATCGCACCTGAAAACTTGCCATTAGCATTACATAAAAATCATTACAATAGTTCGATAGCGGTTGGCCGATCGATGATGTCCGCTAGTTGATGGCTTTCCATCGGGCATGCCATCTGCATGATGCCCAACTGCAGCAGTCAACCCTAAGAGCATACCCGAAACACATGTGACTCCACCAGAAGCCATTGCACGAATGGACAAATAATCATGGATTGGCTCTTTCATGTAAAGTTAGGTCCTTTCACTGGTCCGTCAGTAGACACTAAACATGAGAAAAAGGTAGTGGGAAGCTTGATTACCGAAACGAAGATCTCGAATCCATGGGAAGCTATGGAAGCGCTGAACAACGAGGCTAACCGACGCTCATTTGCCGCACTGGACAGTCGCACGCTATGCTCGACGAAAGCGTAAAAATGTTTGCTGGACCACTTCTTTCAGTTTCGATTATGATACGCTGGCTAATTATGACGTGTAGCGCAGTCGGAGGAGGCGCGACCGTCGCGTGCACCCGATACCAGGTTCCTGGTTCGGATTTCCCGCCCAGGCCAAACAAGCCCTCCGTCCCTCCGGGGTCGGTGAATTGGTACCAGACGTGTCTGGGAAGGATAAGGCGCTGACTTGTTCATCGGGTGGCCACCGCAAGTCATTGTATGGCCAAATACGCATTCATGTCGCCTCCACGACATCCCGTAGAAGTAGGATGCGCTGGCGCATCCCAGAAGGGATTGAGTAACACCGTCCTTTATCCTTTATCCTTTAAAGATGTTTACCTAGAAGTGTTAGCTGTGAGGGGGGGGGGGTCGAAGAAGCGCATTGTCGCGAAGGGTTAAAATTAGACTCTTGCAAAGGTTGAGGACGACACCAATCACAGGATGCACCGAAATTCTATGGTGAATCTTACCTTTGTTGTCTCAAAAATTTTCGGTTCGACTTTCTCGCATGCAAAATAATGATCTGTCGAGTGCGACATCATACCGGGAAGTGAGCAAGTGCGAAACCCTCTGCTAAGAGAGTCGCTGTACCTCCACGAAAACGCGAGCGCGAGAATGCCTCCAAACTGCTACACTTTGCGATGTCCAGAACACGACGGTAAGACTACGGAGAGAGCAAGGTGTTCTGGAATCATGCTTTCAGGATACGGTAGCGCCAGCGTTCAGTAGGACCACTGACAGGGACACAATAACATACATACTACATGGCGGTGGACTCACATTAGCGAGGGGTGGAACTCCGATAACAATATATAGTTGCTGCAGTTTCCTTCGTGCGCCTCAGAACTTGAGTGAATTCTTACATACCTCAAGTATCCCAGATCGAACCGTTCTGGCAACTCAAAGTCAATCTGGATCGAACCACAGAGGCTGTACCTTCCCCAACGATCTCGAGCCTTTATCTCAAACTGAAAATTCAAGACGATCTTCCTAGTGCCTATCTTTGATCGACCGTCCAGTTTTAACTATTATACCTATACTACCAATATGTTCACCTACCCGCGGGCCGTAATGTGGTGCTGCTCCTTCCTTTAATCGAAATGTTCCGCCCTTTTCCCAGAACTCGTCTCTTATAACCTTTTCAGCCATGTCCCATAGCTAAAACGAAGCATGTGGTAACAAAGAACAACTACTGGAAAGAAAAAAACGTTGTCGTCGCTAACCGAAGTGTTTCCTATAGCACGTTGATGAGATCGCGTATAGAGCTCCACTTCCAACTCGAATTTCAGCACTTTCTCGTAGAAAAACGACAGAAAGTCAATGCTGCTCTGAATTGGCTATTTCATTGCACTGACGGCGGCCATCAGGCTACGAACATATTTGCCTTGATTTCTTCAGCAATCTGGTTTGGCCTGCAGAAGATGTGTGAGTCGTCCTCCACAAGGCGGCAAACGTACGGGTGCGGAAGTGGACTGGTAATCCCGCTGCTCCTACAAAGGAATTACTGACTGACCAATTTCTGGCAATCTTTCGCTGCGCTCAAATTTACTGCATTTGCATTCATACGCCATCGCGGTTCGGTATCGGCAGATCACGCCTTACAAGGGAACTGTCTGAACGGTACGCCGGAACGGCAAGAACAGTACTATAGGGAGAATCCCCGTCCTCCAAATGGTAACAGAACATGTTTTGTTTTTGCCGAATCCTTGAGGCAAAAACAAAACATGTTCTGTTACCATTTGGAGGACGGGGATTCTCCCTATAGTACTGTTCTTGCCGTTCCGGCGTACCGTTCAGACAGTTCCCTTGTAAGGCCGGCAGCAGAGTCTTGCGGGTGCCGCGGACTCGCCACGACAACGGCGGGTGGTGCGGTGTCGTGAAGGTTACTGTACGCAGTACTGCGTACTTTTAAGGCAGCTGCGACCTCTAACAAGGGAAGGGTTTGAAGCGTATGTCTGAACGGGGAGAGCGAGTCACTTAGGGAGGATCCTCACCCCTCAATTAGTATAAAATGTGTTTATTTTTTGCCAAGTCGTTAAACCCAAGGAGTAGGGGTCCTTGAAGTCACAATGGAATACGGCGCATCACGAGTTTGGGGGTCTTGTACGCCCGCGATGCCTCTGCCGGCAAGCGGCTCGGAGCGCAGTGGAATTGAGGTTGCTTCATGCGAGGAAGGTCAGGGGTATGGTTCTTGTGCGCTGCTGCATTTCTGCATTTCGAGTGACTGGTTGAGACTTGGGAATTTCTGACGTCTATACTATTTTCAGGCGTTTTCATACCTAATTTTCCAGCTGAATGCTATGGTATTCAAGATGATGATTTAGAAATGTTCAACATCAGTGATACACAGGTACAAAGTGCACGAAGCAGCACTGAGCACAATGCGGGCAGCGTTATAAATTCTACAGGCTCCTCACAGTCTGTTTCCATACATGGACCAATGACCTCGAGAAGAACCATCCATCTTTCAAAAAAGACCAGGATGTGACGTCGGAGGTGGCTCAAATGAGAAGCGCGGTCTGTGTATCATCATCATTTTCATTAGCGTCTGTCCCGCTTGGCAGCAGGGTCCGCTCTTCTGATGTGGTGACGCCAATTCTCCTGAACAAATGCTTATCAGGGTGCACACCAGCCATCTTTAAGTCGAGGTGCAACGTATCTAGCCAACGTTGCTTCGGGCGTCCTCAGGGCCGCTTTCCCCAAAGTCCGGGCCAATCTTACGGACGGTATCGTCGTTAGCGCGAAGGACGTGGCCGTACCATCGTAGACGAGCTTCGCGCAGCTTGTCGGATATCGGGACGACACTGGATCTCTGTCGTATGGTGTCGTTGCGAACGCGGTCCAAACGCGTAACTACAGCTGTCCACCGTAGCATTTTCGTCTCCATTACACTGAAGCCGCTTTCAGTTTCCTTCGTAACGGGTCAGCAGTCAGCACCGTACGTCGCTACTGGGCGAACGACTGCTACAAATGTTCGATTTGAGGTTCTCAGGTATTGTCCTGTCGCAAAGCACCCCAGTAAGTGAGCGTCATTTGGACCAGACGGCACTCACGCGTGCGTTCATCTCCAACTTTAGGCTGCCATCGTACGTGACTGTTGATACGGGATACTTGTAAGATGTAACTCGTGAGAGCTCAGTATCATTGATCTTAATAGATCCCTGCTCATTCACATCCGTCGTCAAGTATTCCGTCTTTTTGAAGTTCAGCTTAAGACCGAACAATGCCAGGCGATCGCACCACGCCTGTGCTTCTCGCTCGAGTTCGGTTTTATCTTCATATGCAAGCGCGACGTCGTCAGCATAGAGCAGCGTCCAAGGTGCCGGCATCTGGAGGTCTTGTGAGATCGCATCCACCACGACCACGAAGAGCAGTGAGGATAGAGCAGAACCCTGATGCACCCCTACAGAGATGGGAAATTCCATCGAGGTGACCGCTGGGGCCCGCACTCGACTCCTTGGGCAAGAGTACAAAATGCGCACCCACTCAATAAGCTCGGAACGCGCATCATATAACTTCTCGCGGAACGCGGTCGAAGGCCTTCTCAAAGTCCAGGAAGGCAAAATGCACCGGTTTCTGATTCTCGCGGTGCTTCTCTAGCAGAAGGCGAACGGCGTGAATGGCATCAACGGTGCCACAACGAAATACGAATCCACACTGATTCACGGAAAGCTGGACGACATCCCGGATACGTCGATCGACAATTCGCTCAAAGATTTTCATGGTTTGCGAAAGAAGGTGAATTGGACGGTAACTAGCGCAGTCCGCAGGACTGTCCTTCTTCTTCCAAATCGGAATGGTCGCGCTTTGCTGCCAATGCTAGCTCTCAGGCACTTTCTTCTCAGCAACAAGCTGATTGAAAAACTCTGTCAGCCAGTCAGCAGGGCGCCAACCCTTCGACTTCCACAGGTCGGCCGGCAGGTCATCGGGACCAGTGGCTTTGCTTGACTTCATCTTCCTCAGGGCTGCTTCGGTTTCGCTCACTGCGATCTTCTGGATGGGACCGTACACAGGAGATGCAAAAGGCACAGCAGGATGTTCAAATTCCATATTCGAGATTTCCTCAAAGTAGTTGCCCCACCACCTCACAGCCCTCTAACGATCCATCAGAAGATGACCGTTCTCGTCGTTAATGCCAAAGAACTTATCGATGTCTTCTGCTTTGCGACAGCGAGCTTTAGCGAGTCGGTAAAGATAACGTTCACCATTGCGCGTTTCTAGTTTTTCGCTGACATCGGCGTAGTATGCGGCTTTAGCATCGGCCACTGATTTCTTTTCCGCTTTCTTCGCTTCTCGATAATTCCGCCAATTATGGACTGTTTCATCACCGATAAATACGTGATAGGACCCTTTATTTTCCCGGACCTTTTCTCTGACATCGTCAGTCCACAACGATGCCCGTTTGTCGACCCAGCGTCGTACAGGCTTCGTCGTGCCGATTTCGTCGACAATTGTCACCGTAGGTGACCAATTGCGAGAAATATCACCTGCTTCCTTCTCCTTCAGTCGCCACCATTTGAGTGCAGCCGACCCGCACAGCTCAACACGTTCACACCTCGGAGGTGTGATCTTCAGCGAGCAGATCAGTGGACGCTGTTGCGTGGCAAACATCTCCTTCGGCGCAGTGAGAAATGATTTTGCCATACGACCACAAAATCTACGCTGTAGTCCTTTGCTGTCTGCGCCCTCCTGGCCTAGAGATCGCGTCGAGGCCCGTGGCGTTGACATTCGATCGATCTGTTATCATCACTTGTGAGCCCGCGATGGCCCTCCCGGAAAGCGGATCGTGGTGCAGTGGTCGATGGGACGCTTCATGCGAGAGAGGTCGGGGGTTCGGTTCTCCTGCGTTGTGCGACGCTTACATTTCAAATGACACCATGGGATTTGAGTTATCACAACCTGCACGTGATATTGAGACGTTTTTTGCTCATTTTTCCAGCCGTATGCGTTTCGGCGCTCGAAGAGCGCAGAACGCAGCTGCGGACTTCACTTGAGCGACGAAAGTAGTTTCCACACCGGCAGCTTTGATGGCACCCACCCTGGAGTCCCTTCCCTAGCCTAGTTCTGCGATTGCACAAGTACGCTCCGCCCGACGCCCGGCGTAGATTTTGTGACCGGCAAATCGTGCTTGTTCGGCACGGTCTTTGCGTCTGTGACAAGGCCTTGGTCGCGACGCCTAACAAGGACAGTCAATCTGCGTTTTGGCGTTCCCGCTACAAAACGAGATAAGGTGGGAGTCACGCTTCCTAAATTTGGTATTCACGATGATGAGGTCAGTCTGCATACACAAGTATACCCCCACCCTCAGCGTTGCGTGACCCATATCCAAAACCACCATGAGAGCTGTAGCCGTCTTTCGCTGCTCCGACGTGAGCATTAAGGTCACCTGCCACAACAATAATATCTTCTGACGGCACTTCCGCTGTTTTCTCATCTAGCAGGGACCAGAACTCGTCCTTGGTTTGTTCGGGGCAACCTGTCTGCGGAGCATACGCGGCAAAGAAATGACATCGTCGCTCCTTAACTGCGACAACGATCTTCATCAATCGATCGTCAAAGCGTTCAACACTTACAATCGAGTCTCGAAAACGTTCGGAGGCATGACTCTGACACCATTCGCGGTCCTGGGACTTCCACATAGAACGGCCTTGAAAACCCGTCCTATGCCCCTTGACTTGCAGCAGAACCACCTCATCTCCTGCATCGCACAGAAATCTATCTGTCTTCCCTCCAGTGCTTCTACCAACTCGCACGAGCGGCCCGTCAACATACCCACATTCAACGTTGCTATGCGAGTCTTGCCTACGTTGCAGGACTTTCGGCCTAGCTCAGTTGCCCCCGATGCCGTCCTCGCATCAGGACCCTCGCATACTTCTCACACTCGCCGGGCTTTGCGAGTGCGCATCGGCTCCCGCAGACGCCGTAGCATTTACTCGAAAACTCTTAAGCGTCATCAACCATATGATGTGACGTAAGACGTTCGTAGGACGACCTGTCACAAGGGCCTGTCGCCTACAATCGGGTGTCCGTGTTCGACTTAGCTCGTGGAGCGAACAGTTTGCGGTGGCACCACGTGGAGGACCGGACAGCGCCATCAAACGCGGTCTGTGGATCCCGCAAATTAACCTAAACGGCATCGACACACTATCTCCCTCATCTTGGCCTGCCACCTGGAAATCAGAGGTCCGCTTAAGGTTTTCTAAAACCTAACACCGACAATGTCCATTGATGCTCGAATACTGATCCACCTGCTCATGTCGAAGTGTTTCCCACCTTTAGACAAGGAGCCTTCAAGGGAAGAAATCAAGCTGGCCGAATAGATGGCCAGCATACTAAAGGACCTCGAAGGTGTTGAGCGTTTAAACATCATTATGTTGAATGGCTTCCTCACTATCTTGTGGTCAGAAAACCGGTCAGTAATAAATAAAAAGGTATTCTCCACAGCGTACAGCTAGAGAATGCGCAGAGAACGTCTGAAAATGGTATAGACATCAGAATATCCCAAATCTCAACCAGTCAGTCGAAATGCAAAAATGCAACAGCGCAGAATAACCAACCCCCGACCTTCCCTGCATGACGTAACGTCACTTTCACTGCGCTCTTAGCCGCCTGCCAGCAGAGGCGTCGCGGGCGTGCAAGACCCCAACCTCGTGATGCGCCGTATTCCATTGTGACTTCAAGGACCCCCTACTCCTTGGGTTTAACGACTTGGCAAAAAATAAACACATATTTATACTAGCTGACGGGTGAGGATTCTCGCTCCCCCCCCCCCCCCCCCCCCCCGTCCAGACATACGCTTCAGACCCATCCCTTGTAAGAATATCAGAGAAGTAGTAAGCAAAACGCTTTTTGTTCTGTAAAAGAGCGTTTTCTAAGCCAAGTTAGTTCTTGAATGAAAGGCCTGGAACCTAATAGTCCTCATAACGCAATAATTCTATACCATTTTGCGCTTGCTCTCACTTTTGTCGTTCTACCTCCACTAAAATTTCCTCGGTTGACAAGCAGCTCGAAGATAATGTGGTAGCCCCAGTGATGACAGCATTCCCTCCGATGCCTTGATGGGTCCGGGAGGTCTGTCCGATGCAGTTATAGCACATACTAAAAGAACGGTCTGCTTTGTTGTTGCATTTCTGTGCAAGGGTTTTCCCTAAACCTCACACGGCTAACTTGTGGCTGGAAGGCCGCGTAGATTTGCAATTAAGGTTACTTAATATCTTGGTAAGCACTTTTTGCCTTACGTTTGAGTGCAGGATTCCATACGCCTCCATTTGTCGACACTAACGGTGACTATAATGTTGGTTGTCAAGATCCTTTTATGGACATAATTTATGCACCAACATATTATATTCCTAGCATGTAGATTCGTTAAAAAATGATTCCAAATAGTATAATCAACACCCATCTATCACGCCTCCTGCGGGTCTCACCCGCATCTCCTGGCACTGCGGGTGAGAGCCGCCGTGAACTAGGCAGCCCTCGGGGATCTTTGCGACCAGTGGCTCCGCGACAACTTGTCCGCGCCGAGACTTCCACCATAGTGGCAGCGTGGGTCCCCTAGTTCTACAGGTGCTGCCGCGAGACCTTTACAGGGCCTCGACCTCAACTTCGGCTGCAGATATGCAAAACGCCCGATTACATCATGTGACACCACGTCAACCGAAATCAAGAATAGCGACAGAACCAGTGCATCGTCAAAAGGATATCAGGAAGTGGAGCTGAAAACCTCGGCCGCCTCCTATGAACAACCGAGGAACCGAGTGTGCCTAAAGGAGCTAGCTCGACTGAATTAGCAGCATGTAGGAACGACGCACGGGAAACCCGCTGTTGGCTGAAATAGTGGAACGCAAAGGGTACAAGTCAGGAAAAGTGGGGAATCGTGTGGTAGGCTGTCCATGTGTGAGTCCGTTCCCCTTTCTGCTGAGCTTCGAATGCACAGTGAAGCATCTAGGCGAAATGCGTGTAATAAACTAGCGCCTCAGTTTGAAGAAGATGTGCTTGAAAGCGCAGTCCCGTAGTGGAAATAAGCTTGTTTTCTATACGAATTCATGTTGTTATTGGACAAAGCGATTATGGTATATGAACATACGAGGTTGGATGGGAGAAGTAGATTACATTACATTCAGAATGCATTGGAAAGTTACAATAAAACTAACATAGTAATGGAGGATGGCCTACGGTAAGCAGGAGGAAGGAATGGGAAGAGGGCGTCCGAGGTCGTTTTAAGGGAGAGGAAACCGCCAGGTGTTTTCCTGGCCTGCCGTTTTATAGGCTTCTCCGAGGGAGGAACGGCATGTGCCGTGAGTGTCCGAAGGGTGCTATAGACCTGTAGCAGTATTCATGAAGCGGCGGGAGCGGGAAGGCATTGCCTGCCTTCCCGCTCCCGCCGCATCCCGCTCCCGGCTTCCCGCAACCCGGTCGGTATTCATGAACCACCGGGAAGCAGGAGCGACCGCGACGCGCGAGTTAGATTCGCAGCGGAGGCGGGAATTGCAAAATTTCAAACATTAATTTCTCAAATTATCGCTTTTTCGCCCGTATATTCAAGTATTACTTGCTTACCACAAATCCGAACACACTCCATTCAAGCTCAGAGGCAACGTGGACGGGAGTATGCACCATTACAACGCCAACCGCCGAAGAAATCACAGTCTGCTAGCCGTTTACGAGACCCGAGGAAGGAATACTTGATAGGCTTAGGAGATTAACAAGTCAACGCCTTTCATTTTCCAATCTCCCAGTTACGAGATTGGAACACATCGTCCACTCATGAACCAATTTATAGTGTTACCCTTGTTTTATACCATTTAACGTCGAATTAGACACTTTTCAAACCAAATTGGACGCTTTTCAAATCAGATTGGACACTCTTCTATGTTAGCTTCAAGACTTTTGGAATCAAAGCCGACTCTTCCAAATCAAAGTATCCTAAACTACAGACTCAATAAGATAGTTAGAATGACTTTTTGTAGAAGAAAAATTTTGGTATAACCTTCTTTGAAATTTTTTTAGTTTAGCTGCCCAAATAAGTGTAATAATTTTATAAAACAATTTATTTCTAGATATTTGCAATGAGAATTCTTTACAACGTGTTCAATTATTGGCTAAATTAACCAAAAGTTCAAAGTAAGTTGTACTGAAATTTTCCTTGAACAAAAAAATCATTCTAACCTTTTTGGAGAGTCCCTAGAGAGTCCCTAGATTTTTTTTGGGGGAAAAAGTCCATTTCAATTCGGAATAATTCGCTTTGATCTCAAACGTCTTAGCCTAGCTTAGAATAGTGTTCAATTTGATTTAAAAAGTGTCTAATTTGGTTCGAAAAATACACAATTTGATTTGAAGTGTCCGATTCGATGTGAAAATGGCACATGCCCTACATTTAATTTTGGTGTCACTGTAAAACCATCAGAGTGTAGTATCCCCTCCGACTAGGATAAACAATATACATCAATAAATTACAAAACCACGGTAGACACACTCGACAGCAAGAGAGTAGGCACCCCCCCCCCCCCTCGATCCCCCTCCCCCCTTGCAAGTTGGCCCAGGAACACGTTATGCGATAGATGGCGAAGATGACTCCCGTAACGACGATTTTCGATGCCAAAACCGCCATCGAAGTCCTATTCTGTACAACTGCACACAGCACTTCATTCACGGCTTCCCGGCGTTGCCGACCGGTTGAGGGCGGGTAGGCCGGGAGCCTCCCGCCATCGGCGCGGGAGCCTACCGTTGGTTCCCGGGAGGTTCATGAATAGGAACTTTTGCTTCCCGCCCCCGCCGCTTCCCGCGGGAAGCCTTGAACGTCCCGGGAACGTTCATGAATACGGCCACTGGTGATCACGGAGAAGCGACTACCGGGTTCCCAAATGAATTCGGCGTTGTCTGTAATTTAAGTCACCACACCACCTTCTAAGTGAGTGACATCGCATGCGAGTGAACGTAAATAAGTTTTCGGCTTTGGGGAACAGGATCAACTATAAGGAGCCCCATACAGGATGTCGACAAGGCTGAACAATCTTTGCTTATGGGCTGAAAACTATGGATTGGTGCTCACCGTAGCGCGGAAGACTGAGCCGACTACCGGCTGAAATAAAAATGGAGATCGTCAGATATGGATGGCTCTGACAGGATAGCACGGGAAATGACGAAGGAGGAGCGCCATGCGACAAGGATGTCTCCAGCGTTCGAAGCGCCAGGGAAGCGATCACGGCGGGCTCTTAAGAGAAGATGAAGGGAGTCGGCATCAGAATACGCCGAAATAGCCGCCGTCGCCGCATTATACCTCGACCTCTGCCAGGTCGAGGTACGACGGCAGACAGGAATCGCGGAGCTCGAGAAGGCGCTTGAAAATCTCACTCCTTGTCGTTTGGGTTCTGCAAAAAGAGAAAAGAAGGCGGGCCAAACCTATGGATGACACCGAAGTCTGCATGACGGACGGGTAGATCATCTGCTGCAGGTGTTGTGTGACCGTAGAAAAGACAATGTCCCGCGCAGCTCACGGTCAGCATTTCACTCCTCGTCGTCTCCGTCCTGCAAAACCACGTTCATCAGAATATTTCGTCCGCCGAGATACTTCACTTCACCTGCTGATCTCCTTCGAGTAGTGCTGCCACCGTCCACGTGGCTCCCACAGAGAGTCGGAGTACATGTTCGGTGTAATAACCTGAATTTAATTCTAAGCAGCGTGAGCAAGGCTCCCTTAATATCAATTCGTTTTGCTTTTAATTTATAGGAGGTGCATTAGCACTTAAGAATGCGCATTGAGGGAAGATAAAAGAATATAACCCCTATTCTTTTAGCAACAATCCACCTCCTTCTTCTTTAGCGTCTGTGCCGCTTCGTTGCTGGGTCCGCTATTCTGGTGTCATGACACCACCTTTCCCGATCTAGCGCTAGATCAGGATGGATACCAGTAACCTTCAAGTCCATGTGTGACGTATCAGATCAGAGCTGCTTCGGACGCCCTCTAGGCCGCATTCCAACTACCTCGAAGTTAAGGCCTATCTTCCGGGGCCGGATTCATGAACGCGGTCGGAGGTAAATTCTACCCCCACTTACCTCGACGGCCATTTACCCGCCACTTTCCTCGAACTTACCTCCGCTTTCTGATTCATGACGGCCGAGGCGAGGGTTTTGCCCCGCGGCCAATTTCTGACCCAATGTGCATGCCTCCTCTGGCCTATTGTCAGCTCTGAGCTGGCCGCCAGCCACATAATCAATGCTCAACAGGGGCGCCTACTTGCCGTCGCCGTCTTTCGCCGTCTTTCGCCGCTCCTACGGTGAATTGTTTTAACTTTAGTTTTTCTTTATTACTCTTGCATGTCACGGTTTTTTAGGCTCTGTGGACCATAGCGGCCCACAATGCCACTTATTTTTAAGTGAATTGCTTCCTTTAGTGGCACTGTGGGTCGGCTTGGGCCATCATGAACCTAGTCCACCACGCAAATCGTAATTTACGATTTGCGTGGGTAGACTATGCCCGTCCGCCACCTTAGCCTTCCTTGGCATATGTTGTCTATGGAGGCTACTGTGGTGGATGGCACCCATTATTAGTCATGTAGGCCCACATTTACCATTGTTTCTCCACTACCTGCTATGCAACTAATTTTCACCCCTCTCTCCCCCCCCCCCCCTGCTAGTGTCGGCAGCGACTTCCCAGCAGCAAGTGGGACTGCTTGGTTTTGCTATTAGCTGATGCGCTCAGCAAAAGATTCCTTCTTCATCCTCATTCACTTTTTTCCACATAATCTCATATACACTATATTAGTTATCCGTTCTCTCACACTTCAACAAATTTCCACATTTTATTTCATTTCAATGCAGTAATTGAAAAAACTATTGTCTCGGCTGGCTCAGAGAGGAATTGTTGAACCGCATAGTCCCGCACCGTCCCATCTTCTCGACTTCCGCTGTATTGTACGTCTCCAGCGCAGTCAACAATAGCGCCGACATTGATGAAGTGGAATCCCTTTCTAAAACAATTTGTAATTAGGGGAAATGAAATGTGAAATGTGGGGTAGGGCGAGGGGGGAGGGCGAGGGGTAGAAACTAGTAGCTGGCAGGTAGTAGACAAACAATGGTAAATGTGGACCTACATGACCAATAATGGGTGCCATCCACCACAGTAGCCTCCATAGACAATATAAGCCAAGGAAGGCTAAGGTGGCGGACGGGCATAGTCCACCCAATCAAAACGTAAGTTACGATTTGTGTGGTGGACTAGGCTCATGGTGGCCCAAGCCGACGCACAATGCCACTAAAGGAAGCAATTCACTTAAAAATAAGTGGCATTGTGGGCCGCCATGGTCCACAGAGCCCAAAAATCATGGAATGCAAAACTAATAGAGAAAGACAAAAGGTAAACAACTCACCGAAGGTGCGGCGAAGACGTGCGCATGGCGACGGCAACTAGGCGCCCCTGCCAGGCATTGAATTTGCGGCTGGCGGCCAGCTCAGAGCTGGCTAAGGGCCAGCGGAGGCATGCATTGGGTCCGAAATTGGCCGCGGAGAAAAACCCTCACCTTGGAGGTAAATGTTCCCCGACGCGCTGAAGGGGTAGCATCTGGACGCTGCCTTCTTTCGCACGCAGGTGGCCGTACCGTCGTAAGCGAGCCTCGCGCTCTTGTCCGCTATCGGTGCGACACCAAACTTCTGCCGAATGAGATCGTTCCGGATGCGGTCCATGCGGGAGACTCCATCCAGCGCAGCATCTTCGTCTCCATGACGCTGAGGAGCGTTTCAACTTCTTTGGTCGCAGGCCAACACTCAGCACCGTACATCGCTATCGGCCGGGCAACTGCCCTGTAGGTCTTCGATTTGAAGCGCCCCGGTACCTTTCTATCGTAGAGCGCGCCAGTCAACGAGCGCCAATTGGACCAAGCCGCACTCACGCGTGAATTCACGCGATCAGTTTACCGTCAGACGCTATTGCTCATCCAGGTACTTAAAAACCGAAGTGCGAGGGAGATCGGTGCCGTTAGCCTTGATGGAGATGGACTCGATAACGTCCGTCGTTAAATACTCGGTCTTCTTCACGTTTGAGTCCAAACCGCTCCAAGTGATCACACCAAGCTTGCACTTCTCGCTCGAGTTCACCATTATCTTCGCTAGCGAGCATTACATCATCAGTATAAAGCAACGTACAAGGGAGGAAAGTGCAGAACCCTGATGTACCCTGTGTGGGCTTCCGTTGCCTCTGACACAAAATTATTTAATAATGTATTTATTCGTAATATGGGGGGATAATACTACAATCAAAAGCGGGTTACCAGAGCAGAGAAACTCAACAAGACTGACAGGGGCAGTCCTTCTAGAGGGTGGTCCTTCTAGAATACAAAGGAGACGTCTTGTACTTTCTGTTTTCAAGGAAGAAGATACTGTAGGCAAACTGTGAATGCACTATTTTTTGTCCGTCTGAGGTCTCGCGGGTGAGAACTCATGAAAAAGTAGCGGCAGCTGGTGCTTGCCGCGACACTCCCGGGCGCAAAACTTTTAAAAGTACCTTGTAGTAATGAACAGTGAGTATAGTGGTAAGTATACATGCGAGTAGCAAATTGATCAACATAACACGTTATCAGTGAGTAATTGGATGAGTATGGCGGTAGGTACGAGGGTAACTACGCGGAATAATATTCAATTCTACTTGTTTATTTTGTTGCCCTCCGCCGCCGGATGACCCACAAAGACTCTGGCTGCCACCACCGGCTCCAACACCAATTTTGTTAGTGACAGACGTGCTTGCGCGCAATTAGAAGCGCCCGTGCGAGGCTAAAGACACCGGCAACACCGGGAGCTAAGTGATGGTGTGATCCTCACCAGCCGTTTATGGACTACCTAGTAGACGTGGGTGACTCGTAACGGCGTGTGCGTGAGGTGTGAATGATGATTTCGCGTCTATGATGTAATAAATACAGGAGTATGCAATGCGAATATTTAGAGGGACAATTTTTGCCATTTTATGCATGTTCTATGAAATACAGAGTGAGTGGCGTATTACAATGGAATATTGAACGGAATATCAGTGCTAGCTGACAGCAAGGATACAAAATACTTGGAAAAGGAAAATAGAATAAAGAGAAATATTGTATGGAACAACTGCCCACTGTACTGTAACCCCGTTGCAGAATATGGGCGTGTGGTATGAGTGAGTATGGTGTTCACTTTGCTGTCCAGTGCTAATAGCTTGGCTGGAAGATCCCGTATCACAGAAAATGCGAGTTACTTTTTCACATGTGGTCGATTAATTGGGTAAAGACGCTGTTGTCAAGAGGCGCGGGCACGGCGCCTGGTTTATCAAATAAACATATCTCCGTTGCCGAGCCGTGCCTGCGTCTCGTATAAAAATCGCGTCACGCATTGTGTAGGCTTTTTCTCACATTTTTTCTCCTTACTTCGACGCATACTTTCTGTTCCTCGATTCACCATTTAGTTTCGATGTATTTTTTTAATAAAAACTTGGTTTAATTACCCAAGTTTGAGGTGACGCCTGACGCTTTCGTTGTCGTGACGCTGCTGTGGTTATTTGGAATAAACTTGATGCAACTCATTTCTTGGATCTAACCGCGTGGCTATCGAGGATTTATCGAAAATCTATTTATGGTGCATCGGACAAAGCGAGTTCGGACCGAGGTACGGTTTCACTGATTTAAGAATCTTCCAACTTGTCGCCGTTTTTGGAAACAGGAAATTTGCGACGCTTTATTCAATCACTTGTCGCCAACATTTTGGATCACTACTCACCACGCGACGCTTTTAATCTCCAATTTGGGTATACTTAATACGCTCTTCTGTGTAGCTAAGGCAAGATGGCAGGTCCTATCTCACTTAAATCGCAGAAAGCTTTACTGACGCGTTATTGCAATAATCTTAAAAGGATTTTGGATAAATGCGAGAGGGACGCCAGCAGAGATTGGACTCAACCGCAAAGTGTAGCCACTTTTGGGCAGACCCAAGCTCTAGTTTTAGAAATTGATGCAACTTCTAGATTGGTATTGGATACGCTGTCATCCTTTACAATAGCTGTTGACTCATTGATCGACTCCCTGAACGAAGAGCAAGAGCAGCAAGCGCAGGAATATATCGATTCCGCGCACTCCGTTCTTGACAAGGCGCATACTTTAGCGATCGAACTTGACGCCAAGATGAGAAGTGCACGCGACTGCGCTCTGCTGATGAACGATGCAGCAACGGCACCCACTACATCAACTAACAGCATCATGGGAATCTTGCAGTCAGCTAGAGCAACTCTGCCAGCTATTCCGATTCCAAGATTTTCGGGAAAAGTGTGGGAGTTTGACAATTTTTGGACGCTATTTAGAGCTAACGTACATGATCAACCATTGACGAAGTTGCAGAAATTCAATTATCTCTTAAACGCCCTCAGTGGTGAAGCAAGAGATGCGGTTAGGCGCTACACTGTAACGGAGGACAACTACGACAGTGCCATCAACCTTTTGCGCAAGAGATATGGGGATAACTCTAAGCTTATAGCAACGCTACAAACTCGTTTAGAAAACGCTAGAGCAGATCGCCCCTCGATCCATTCACAAAGGCAACTTCTGGAATACATTATTCCAATTGTAGCGCAATTGGAGAAGGAAGGGGTTACTCTTGATGGGTCATATCTTGCTCAAAAGGTATTGGCCAAATTTTCGGCATCTCTTCAACGTAAGACACTGGAAGGCCGGTTTTCTCAGGAAACTAAGGAATCCAGCTGGAAGATGCAAGATATCCTGAAGGATCTTGATCATCACATCACAACAGAAGAACGCATAAACGATATGGTTAGCAAGAATGTAAACAGCGACGAGCGGAGCAGCTTGAAGATTCCACCAAGATCAAACATTAGAACGCCGGCATGCATGTTTTGCTTCTCAGAGCATCACAAATCGGTAACATGCACGGAGTATCCCACAACATCAGAGCGACGCAACATCATGCAGGAACGCAAGTTATGCCTCAACTGCGGGAAGCCAGGGCACTTCATAAAACAATGCGCTAGCCAAGGATGTCGAACATGTCAAGGTAGACGACATCATCATACATTGTGTCCGCAGCTTGTTGACACGAAGAAGATTTCAGAACGCCAAGGGGTTCCTCAACGGACCCATGAAGGTAACCCTACTAGAAGAGAAAATGGAACCCTGAAAACTAAACCAAAGCAGATTAAACCGAACGCAACGCATGCTAACCCGGTTCAAGTGTGTACATCTGATAGTATGGAAACTCCACAATTGGGATCTCCGCCAATCCAAGAGACTGTGGTCCTCCAGAGTACGGACCGACGAGATGTTAGCAATGGACAGGTGCTACTTCTCACAGGATGTGCGCGGGTTTGGAACGCAATCCATAAAGCGTGGGAGGAGGTCGAAATTCTTTTCGACACTGGCGCTGACCAGTCGTTTATTAGTGAGTCGCTAGCAAAAGATTTAGGACTGAATTGCTTAGCGAAACGTAACTTGACGATGTATACATTTGGAACTAATGAACCCAAGGAAAGGTCATGCCAGGTTACCGCATTGGATATATGGGACAAACAAGGAAATAAGTATTCTGTTCAACTATGTACGACGCCCGTGCTCACGGGAACAGGAAAGGCAGCCCAGTTAACACAGGAGGATATTGCCTTCATACAGCTACATAACATTGTGCTTTCCAAAACGTCACAAGAGAAAGTATTAACACCGCAGATCCTTCTCGGATGCGATCAGCTTTGGACACTCTTAGAGACAACTTGTCCACGCTACACCCTTCCGTCTGGATTACACCTTATACCTTCGAGGCTTGGCTACTTACTCACAGGACGTCAGAGCAAGCCAAAAGAACTACCCGTCGAACAACATGACACTGACGTAGAATCAGTGGTAAGCGTAAATACCCTCACGAACTTCGAGGAAGAGCTAAACCGCTGGGACAAATATTGGACAATGGATTCGTCAGGCGTGTACGAATTCACTGGAACTAAAGATGCGGAAAGGAAAGCAATTAACGAAAAAGTTTCGGAATTTTTCAATCAAACCATCGAAAGACGCGATGATGGGTACTACGTACGCTTGCCTTACAAGGAGATCTACGCCACCTTACCCACAAATAAGGCGATAGCGATACGACGACTACACAGCGTGCTCGCAATGCTGCGTACACGTCCAGCATTGCTGGAAGAATACAACAAAACAATAGAAGACCAGCTACGTAAGGGAATCATAGAGGAGATTTTAAATGAACAGCCGTTACAAGGAACTGTTCTTCACTATATTCCTCACCAACCGGTTATCACTCCTCACAAGGAAACAACAAAATTACGAATAGTCTTCGACGCTTCTTCACATTTTAAAGGTAGCCCATCATTGAACGATGTTCTTCATCAAGGTCCTCTAATCCTACCAGAGCTCTATGCAATTTTATTGCGTTTTCGAATTTCTCCATATGTTGCAACCTCGGACGTTGAAAAGGCTTTTCTGCAGGTTCGCCTGCATGAACTCGACAGAGACGCAACAAGATTCTTCTGGATTCGCGACATTAGTCAACCAGTAGATGAGAGTAACTTGGTCACCTTCCGGTTTACGCGTGTTACGTTTGGGTTGAATGTGTCGCCATTCCTTTTGGGGGGAACAGTTCGTTACCACTTACGCTCAGCAGTTCCAGACGAAGAACTCGCTGAAGAGATCAGAGAGAATCTATACGTGGACAACCTTGTACTTGCGGCAGACTCACCTCAGGAAATTCGACAAAAGGCAGTAAATTCACGCGGAATTTTTGCAGAAATGGGAATGAATTTACGAGAATTTCTCTCGAATGATTTTACGCTTCGCAGCGAACTTCCGGAAGAGGCGTGTTCAAAAACTTCTGTCCAGAAAATACTGGGGATACCATGGAACGCAACGGATGACGCTTTAAGCATACGTTGTAGATTTCCTCCATGCGAAAAACTGACGAAGAGGTTAGTAGCTCGTCAAATCGCATCAATATATGATCCATTTGGATGGATTGTGCCACTGCTGACACAGCCGAAATGCTTTCAGCAAAAGCTCTGGAAACAAAAGTTTGAATGGGATGAGGTGCTTCCTAAATTCCTGTGCGACGAATGGAACGATATTACGGAAAACGTGGACGGATTTCATCGGTCGCTACCAAGACGCTTTCTAGATAACACTAAGGAGTGCAATCTTGCAGTATTTGCGGATGCCAGCGATATGGCGATAGCATCATGCGCATATGTGTTCAACAAGAGCCAGTCCACACTCGCCATGGCCAAATGTAAACTACCTTCGGTGCATTCAAAAATGACTATGCCGAAGCTTGAGATGAACGCACTAACCTTAGCAGCCCGCTTGGCATACTCAATTTTGCAGGCAGTGAAAAGCCGTCTGGCCGGAAAGATGGGAAAGGTGTTTTTCTTTTCTGATTCTCAAATAGTGCTGAGCTGGCTTAATTCATCATTATATAACAACAACCTTGGACGCCTCGTCAATAATCGCCTGGGAGAATTACGAAAGATTGTAGAAGCTATTCAATCTAGTGACGTATCAGTAGAATTTCGTTACGTCGTAACCACGGAAAATCCAGCCGACGCGGGGACGAGGGGCCTAACAAGGTCTCAACTGGAGAAGCACGCGTGGTGGTCAGGACCGGAGTTTTTACGCAAACCAACAGATCAGTGGCCTACTCCAAGATACGCGTTAGCGCTTCCTAACATATCCGACTCCGAAATGAGCGATGCAGCGGTAAACACCGTTGCTGCGAATGGCCAAAGGGTGACACCAATCATTGAATTGGCAAGATTTGGATCCTTATCCTATGCTAAGCGAACAATGGCTACAGCTCTTGTCTTCGTAAAGAAGCTGTTACGCTGCCTCCCCACCACTCGAGTGGCAGAGATAACTGAAAGGATACCGGAACTTCGCCATGTTCCAGATCACTTACAGCAGGTCGGAGGAATGGCTGTGTACGCCGCTCGAATGGTACTCATCCGTAACCATCAGGCGATGTCCTTGACGATGGCCTATAGGAAATCGATGGAAAACACACTACGCCTATTCGAAGACAAAAGATTCATATGGCGTACAAAGGGCCGTCTAGAAAACTCTATGCTTAATTGGGAGACGAAGAATCCCATCTTCATTGCCCCAAATACACCTTTAGCTGACCTCGTTATCCGTGATGCTCATGGACCATACCATCGAGGCATCGAGCACACCATTGCTACAGTACACAGTGAATACTGGATTCCCAAACTTCGTCAGCAGGTACGGAAACTAGTTCAAAAATGCGTGAAGTGCAGACGCTTCAATAGTCTCCCGTATCAGTATCCTAGTACAACGGATCTTCCTGACCGAAGAGTCCAAAGAAGTCGTGCCTTTCAACACATTGGACTGGATTTCTTCGACCTTCCATCTTCAACAGCAGTTGATGACGCGGTCAACGTTAAGGGTTGGGCACACTCGGCAGCGGCTTCAGTGCGTCAAAAACGGGGCGGGGCGTCGCTCTCAGGCTCTGGACATGTTTGCGGTGAGGAGCGGTCGTTCTTTCTTTCTCTGGTGTCGGCATTGGACCACTGCCAACCATCGCTCAGCTGACCGGTTGGCTGGTTTGGTTGAAGAAATGGCTTTCCTATCTTACGTATCTTATCTCTTGCTCAGGAGCGATAGCGTCAGCTTCACGGAATGACCGACCTCATTCCGTGAAGCTGACGCTTGCAGCGCTGACGCTGGGCGTCAACGCTGAAGCGAAGTGTGCCATAAGCGTGCCGCCGCCCCTGACGCAGAGGCACGCACTCTGTTTCTCTGCCCTATTCTTCATCATTGGAGCTGCGTCAAGCAGCAGAAGTGTGCCCAGCCCTTTAAGCCGTACGGGTGCATTTTTACTTGCACTGTTACACGACTCATCCACTTGGAAGTGGTCAAAAGTATGGGTACTGTAGACTTCATCAACGCATTACGACGATTTTTTGCACGCAGGGGGGTTCCTGACACGATCACGTGTGATAACGCACCCACATTTTTATTGAGCGCAAAAATTATCAACGATGGAGGACGCAGTGAAACGTTCAATGAAGAAGTTCTTAGAACGACGGCTGACAAAGAAATTCAGTGGAGATACATAACTCCTTACGCACCTTGGAAAGGCGGATTTTACGAACGCCTTATAAAATCGGTAAAACACGCTCTATATAAAGCGCTAAGAGGTGCTAAACATCGGGCAGATGATCACCTGCGTACCGTCCTCACCGAAATTGAGGCGTGTCTCAACACGAGGCCTCTGACATATCAAGGTGCTACGCAAGAAGACCTCACTTTAGTCCGGCCTATCGACTTCATTCAAAAGAACATAAAACTCTCCCTGCCTATAGCAAATGTGACACCGGCTTCAACGGATGATCCAGAATATCTTCCTTCAGTGAAGCTCGAGCGTTACAAACACATCAGGATGTTATTGACGCTCTTCGATCGTCATGGGAGACTACGGAGAAATTTTGGACAATTTGGCATCAACAGTACCTAACTAGCTTACGAGAAACGCACAAAGCTCTTCTAACGAAGAAAAGAGAAAGTCAAGAGGTTCCCACAATCGGCGATGTAGTTCTTGTAAGTGATCCAGTGCTCCCACGAAACGAATGGAAACTTGCCCGAATTACAGGTACTCGACCGGGTAATGATGGTGCAATCCGAGACGTAGAACTGATCACGGCCACAAGAAGAAAGATTCGTCGCCCACCTAACCTCTTGATTCCGCTAGAAGTTGAGTCTCAAAAGGAAGACGAAAGCTTCTCAGCAAACGAGATCCGATCTGGAAAACTTTTCACTCCCCGCAACACCACCGCGAACCCATCCATATAATCTTCGTCAACGCCCTCCACGAAACACTAAGGAAGTCACGGTTTCAACAGCTCAGTCGCCGACTCGCAGAAGATCGTCTGGAAAATGGTTCCTTTTTTACCTCATGTTGTTGACCTATTTCAGGACATGTGGAGCGACAACATCCGTCGATATGAAAATAGATTGCACCGGTAGAGGAGTACTGGTTTCATCGATAGAAAGCAACAGGAGTTTCGAAATTTGCGCGGATAGCCATTGCCAGCTACATAACGCCTCTAAAAATCCATATTTAGTGAGGTTTCCTCCAGATACAACGCTTCACGAACACCAAGTAACCCTGAAATGGCATACGGGAGAGAGGATGGCAACCATGGAAACTACCTGCCCAGGACTTGACTTTTGTTAAACATCGACTGCTTCTTCTGCGCACACATACTATTCAATCCAGAATGTTGGCCACTCGGGGCTTTACTTCTGATGTTGATGATCCTTTACGCTATAGTGGCAACATTATACCTCTTGCTATATGTCCCTATGACAATTGGAAAACCAATTCGGTTACTCCTTTATGGGACAAAAGTGACGATTATCTTCCTCCTTCGATGTACCGGACGATGTTGTGTCAAAACAATACGAAAGGTGTTTAGGAAGCAGATGCCATCACGACAAGATCGGCTGATTGCAGCATTGGCGATCATCATAGCTCTAGCTGCGCAACCTCTTGACGTGACTGCAACATGTCAACACGTCGATGTGTTCGAACACCGTTCGACCGTCTGCACGCTTTCGAATAAAGGAGAAACCTGCAAAGTGGCACTCACAGAGCTTATGAAGCTTAACGCCTTCAAACGCGAGGCGTGCCTACGAGTAACGCACAACTCTTCCCTGATTGCCAACGTCAAAATTCGATGGAAGGGCCTCTATCTGCGTTGCGAACAGGAGACGCTTTACTTTACGCGACCAATCTCTTTAAAAGTGCTTGACAGTAAACGCTGCCCTCACATGGGATCGTGCACCGGAGAGAAATGCGCAAGTGTTAATAGCACTAGTTTGTTACCAGAACTGGAGGACGCAAACCATTTCCCGGGGCGTACAGGATGTCTCGAATCCTGCGGAGGATTTGGCTGCGATTGTTTTTATCTTGGCTCTGGGTGTTTGTTCTATCGAATTTACGCGGTTCCAACGTCGTCAGCTGTTTACGAGTTGTTTCGCTGCATACGCTGGTCTGAGGAAGTGAAACTTGAAGTTATCGTGGAAGACTTTAGCGGTCCTGAAGGAAAGAAATGGTACGTAGTGAAAGCAGTGCCAAATATTCCATTGGATCTTCCTTTCTTACAGATTACGATGACTTCCTTGACGCTTCCTCCAATGCCTCTAGTAAACAGCGAGTTCGTTACCGATGGACAAGAAACAGCAATATGGAGGAAAACGCAGCAATTCAACTTTATTTGTAAGACATGGAAGGACGCCACTAACAGTAACTGTACACTTGTAGAAGACTGCGTGTGTTCAGCTGCGGAAACCAAAGTCAATTGCAACTGTCCCACGGTAGACATCGACTCTGAGTTCCAAAGACTTGAACGCAAACTTCCAGTAAAAACTCCTTCATGGGAGTTAACAAGGCGTCATAATGACTCAGTTACTGCGAAGATACCCCATATGGTATCTGCAGATTTAGTCATAGGATTCCAGAAGACTATCGATACTACAACTCTGCTAGTACGCAATGACACGTGCTTCGTAGAGAATACCACGTTACAAGGATGTTACCATTGCGCAAAAGGTGCACATGCAGGAATTCATTGTAAATCAACGACAGAAACCTTGGCAGAAATAATATGTGGACAAGACGCATTTGTGGTACCATGCTCACCAAAATCGCCTCAGACGTTACTGCGGTTTCACTTCGATGCAGCTCGACAACTTATCCACTGTGCAGCTAAATGTGGCGATCGGGCTTATTATTTTAAGTTATCCGGCATTCTGAAGTATGTAGGAAACGTTCATGTTTCCATTAAATCCCTTATAGACGGAAATAGTATCATCTACAACGAATTTCAATGGCCAGACTTTGGGCACATCACAGACGTCGTTATCAGCTGGTATAAGACGCTCTTCATCGGCCTCATATGCGTAGCACTTACGCTCATTGTGTCTTACGTCTGTTTACAAGCAATGGGATTACGCGCTGTGCGATTAGTCATCAGGTGTCTTACAACGCTAACGTATTACCCGTTACGCACGGTGAAGCTTTTGGTGCAGACGCTATGCAAGCAGTTAAAGCACAGGCGCACGACGCATAAGATTACGCTAAAGAAGAGCTATTGAATATAGCAATCATCAGTAGTAGCAATCAAGATATCACGGCTAGATTTTGATTTTTAGAGCATGGACAACAAAGAGTTCGAACGCCTACAGAGGAACTACAATCTTCTACGCAACGCGATTCCGCCTCTTCCGTCACCAGAGGAACTTTACGCAAATATCATCCGAGTTTGTCAGCGATTTAAGACAACCGTTAGATCTATAAGTAGTCTTGATGAGAGAATACGCGAGATACGCACTTCCGAGGAAACTTGGGCGCAACGTTCTCTAAGTCAGCAACTTCTCGAAGTGACGATCGACAAAACAAAACTGGAGCTCACCTTGATTCGTATGCAACTGAGTACGCTATGGACACTTCTAGGCATCCTTTTCGCCCTTCACATGACTACTCCAGAGGTATGGGAGGCCATGATGAATCGCCCGCAGTTCGATGACGAGGACCGCCCTTTACTAATCGATTACTCGCAGATTAATGCAGCAATCTCCGACCAGCTCGAGCTTCTAAGTCAACATCAGGACAACATCAAACAGATCCGCAACAACTTGCTCCTCGAGAACCAAAAAGAGGAAAAATCCTTTCGCGATCGCGTTATGCAGGAGTTCAAGGTTCTTGAAAATCTATTGACAACTATGGAACGGCACCCAGTAGTTTTAAACTGGGACGCTTTCGACATGGACTTCTTCGCGCGTATCGCACTACTTCACAACCGCGGCCCGGAAGGCGTCAACGCAGGACCTGATCTCGGCGATACGAGTAGCGGTGGACGTGGTGACGAAGACGAGTTAAAAATCGATGCGAGTACGCCCCAGGATTCTACTGGCTCGGTCCCCGCGAACGTAGATAACGCTGTGCGAGATGTTGATGCTGATGATGCTGACGCCGACGACGTTGGTGCGGATTTTCGATAAATCCTCGATAGCCACGCGGTTAGATCCAAGAAATGAGTTGCATCAAGTTTATTCCAAATAACCACAGCAGCGTCACGACAACGAAAGCGTCAGGCGTCACCTCAAACTTGGGTAATTAAACCAAGTTTTTATTAAAAAAATACATCGAAACTAAATGGTGAATCGAGGAACAGAAAGTATGCGTCGAAGTAAGGAGAAAAAATGTGAGAAAAAGCCTACACAATGCGTGACGCGATTTTTATACGAGACGCAGGCACGGCTCGGCAACGGAGATATGTTTAGATATGTTTATTTGATAAACCAGGCGCCGTGCCCGCGCCTCTTGACAACAGCGTCTTTACCCTATTAATCGACCACATGTGAAAAAGTAACTCGCATTTTCTGCGATATTCCGCGCTCTAAAATAATCGACCGAGGGAACATGGGAACACAACGATCCGTGATCACAATTTTTTCAGATGTCCACTCCATGTCTCCTCAACTTTCTCCTGATCCTGAGAACTCGATTGGAAGCGTCTTCGTGGTTCCTCCGCAGGACTTCGAGTTGGTCTTCGATATCCCTACTTCGTTCTGGCAACGAGCAGATCGCCGGGTTGTGTCCCTTTTTTGAGCAGTAACGGCATCTAGCGTCCTTTTTTCTGCAATCGTCTCCACCTTCGCAGCCACGATCCAAGCATTGTTTGCAGCGTCCAGTTTCGCGCAGTATTCTCTTGCGTTCCTGAGTGTCCATGACCTCGAGGCAGGAGTCGGAGTAATGGTGTCCAAGGGCTTCACAAAAGACACACGGCATCCCGAATTCGTCTCTCCTTCGTATTACTCCCTCGCGATACCTTCTCGGTGCGCATCTTTCCTGCAATTCAAGTTCGTTTATCATCATTTGAAGGTCATCTCGTTCCTGACTAGTACGGCGTAGTCTAAGGAAAAGTTCCTCAATCACGTCACGATCGTCCGGTCCCTGATCAACAATGCCCTGACGTCTGCGTGCAGCGTCATGCTGGTCCAGGTCACCGTCTACTTCATCCGCAACTACCAGAACTTCTTCAGGCCCGATTTCTTCATGGTCTGGCTGGTCCATGGGGCCTGCCATATCGGCATTCTCATGAATGTCCTCGACTGCCACAATCACATTTTCAGGTCCAATCCCACCAACGTCAAGTTCGTCAATTGGTTCGATGAAATCCTCATTTGCGTGGATCTTTTCAGCCTCGCGGACTTCAACATCGTCCTCAATCTCGGCGTATGGTAGTCCTGCGTCCAGCTCCCTGTGTTCGATGTCGGCATCCGCACCAACGTCGTCGGCGTCAGCATCATCAGCATCAACATCTCGCACATCCCGTGTGTTATCATTAGGAACAGATGATTCCACTGACACTCGATTTAAAGGAAGTGCACCGTTTTGGCACGTTATTGGATCCGAACGGACTTGGACGCTGAGTATGAGGGAGAACAAAAAATAAAGTAATATTCTTGAGAATATGCTGAAGTTGCTAGCCGTCGTTAGTTCTTCACAGAGCTTCCGTTCTTTAATGTTACAGCACTTGGCTTTTTGCTTTGCTTTTAACAAAACTGGCAATGATAATCCAAGTGGGTCGTATATTTTGTGAACTTCACTGACCAGCTCCTGCTTTGTAAGCTTCTGTTTGGGTTCCGATGATATTTCGAGAAGAAACTCGTCGCTGTCGGTGTTATACCTGACGCCGAGTAGCTTCGTGAACCCTGTTTTCCCTCTGATGGGATCTGGAAGGGATGCGTTGATATTCTCAGAGTTAGTGATAAAGTCTCGAAGGTTCATGCCTATTGAGCTGAACAAGAGTCTCGATTCTTCTATTTTTTGTAAAGCTTCTTTGTCAGTTTCAGCAGTCATGAAGACATTATCGACATAGATGTTGTCTAATACCATATTTCCTTAGAGAGCTCCGTACCTGTTCTGGTAAGATATGCAGCTAGAGCCATGTTTAGAATGCTGGTGATGCTTTCGTTCCGAATGGGAGACGCTTGAATCTGTAGTGAATTATGTTACCTTGAGATGGTGGCTGGTCTGGATCTTTTAGCCACAAAAACCGGAGAAGATCACGGTGTTCCAGATCTATGCGAATTTGAGTGAATGCTGCCTGTTATCAGCCGTGATGAATGTTTTACACCAACGGTTGACAAGGAAGATGTCCTGTATTTTGTTAACAAAACTTTCCCCAGTGTGCATGACATCGTTCAACGAAAGTTTCCCTTTTGCTTTGGAAGAGGTGTCAAAAACTATTCTATCTGGTGTTGGCTTGTCACTTCTCCATACACCTGAACGAGGTAAGCAGAATGTGGTCTTATCCGCACAGTAGCGTTCCGCAGGAGGGATTTCCTCTATGATGTCATTGATTCGGTACTCTTCAATAATTTTCGAGTACCATAGTTTTTGGTCATGGAGGCTTCTGTGAAACTTATAAAGAGCGTTTATGCGCGAAGCCGCCACACTGTAATTGTTTTTTAAGCCCACCACGTTGTCTTTTAACGGAAACGGTGTTGTGATTGCACCTCCTTCAATAGTGATGCGATTCTCAAAACTCTTCTGTAGTCGTAAGCGGTGTCGTTTGTTTTGTACTCATCTGTGGATATACCCATTCCCTCAAGTTCGTACATATCACGTAGCTCCTGCTTTATGTCAACTGTTTGCGGGCATGCTACTACAGAGAGCTGAGAATGAGGATTGTTTCCTTTCGCTGTGAGCATCCGATCAGTGCTAGGCCGAAAATAGTGTTTTGCGCAAGCAGACCTGATGGTAGTCTAACGGGAGGGTTGTTCAACATCACCACTTGCTCGTACGATTCAACTCCAATGAGAATAGAGGGTTTAACGAATTCACCGTTTATAATGATGTTTGAGAGGAAAATGCTATTGTCTCTCAGGAATCGCACGTCTGAAACCGTCAGCTTGGCTGCTGGGAAGGCATTTGTGAGCACTGGTTTGGTGCTAAGTGTGAATAAAATGGTGTTACCGAAACGTGTTCTGAAAACCGCTGATGTTTGTTGGGTCATATATGTCTCACTGTTACCTCCAATGCCATGCATTATGCATTGATAAGGTTCACCTTGTTGTAGTCCCAGCGCGTTGGCTAGACTGGCTTCAATTAGGTTGCATTGAGCTCCTAATTCTAGAAACATCATCACATTTTCAAAGGAATTTGTGCGATTGTTTCTTATCTGAGCTTCGACAGTCATAAGAACGAGCTGTTTTTCGGTGATTCTGTCCTCCGTTACATTGGAGAAACTCGTTATCGTGTTTTCCTTATGTTCGTGGGTTGCAGACGGTTGGTTTTTATCCACCACAGTACAGTTGGATTAGCTGCGGCTGGTGCTAACTTCATTAGGCTTGGTTTTTGTCTTTTGAGTAGTAGAGAAAAGAAGCTGACTATTTTCTGGTCGATTACCCCTTTCTTGAGGTTTTCGGACGTCCTCCTTAGTGCATAGTGTGATGTCATGATCCCCTTTGCATTTGGGGCAACTTCTGAGAGTGCAGTCACGGCTCCTATGGTTCAGTGCAAAGCATTTCCAACATGCTGGCTGACCCCTCAGTGCGTTTCTGCGATCGATTGCGGTTCGGACAGTACGGCACTCCTTGGTTTGATGGTCGGATCTGCGGCAAAACAGGCATTGTTCTGCCGCAGACGGTTTCGGGCGTCGTGAAGGGTCGGTATTGTTTGATTTTTCCCCCTCAGCGATTTGAATCGGCCCTCGAAGCGCGCTCTGGAAGAAACTTCCTTGCCGAGCTCCTCCAGCAGTATGCCTATGGTCAACTGCGAGCCTTCTTTTCCCTTTTCATACAGTCCTTTATGATTTCATAAGGAAATTTTGCAAGAATAGTGTCTATCCATAACGGATCGTGTCTTTTCTTTACGTCGTATCCTGTGGAGACCATTTGGAAGACAAGATCATTGACCTTTTCGAGAGTTTCGACACATTCTTCGCCCCCTGTGTTGGCAGCAGGTAGCGCCAGTAGGCGCTGTACGATCTGTGACCTGTTGTTCCCTTTGTTTCCGTATTTTTTGTGTAGGACATCCACAATCAGGCTGTAATTGGAAGCCTTCATTGGGATGCTTTTGATGGCATTTTGTGCCTTTCCGCGTATTGCGTCCTCAAGGTAGAGAATTTTCTCCAATTCTCCTAGTTGTGCATTTTGATCGACTTGATTTGCGGGTACTTGATCTTCAATGCCGGCGATAGTACCACCTGTTCTGGGTCTTGCTCATGTGGTTCAAGACCCGAATGGGCTGTCAAATGCTGCTGCGTCGGCGGTCGGTTACTTTGAAGTAGACCACATGGATCGATTTCTTCCTCATATGCGTCCCCACTGTCGAGGTCTGCTCTGCTTTCGGGACCGTTTTGGACCAGTGGAGTACGAGCAATTTGCAGAATTTCCCATTGAGTCTGTATTTCTCGAGTTCTGGTTTTTAGAGCCATCACTACGGTTTCCGCTTCTTGTTTGAGTGAGCGGAAATTGATTTTCTGTTTGAGTTCCTCTATTTCTGCTAACATTTCCTTTTTCTCTTCTTTTGAAGCCTCTGAATAGATGCTCATTATGCTCTGGTAGACGTCTTGCATTGATGACAGTTTTCTTTCGACGTTGTCCAGTGCCGTTTGCAGTTCACATAGTCTTTCCTGACAGTAGACTTGTATTTTTTGATCCTCTGTGGGCGGTTTATTAGGCTCTGTGGTGGCCTTGTAATATTCAACCAGTTCTTTGAGGATAGTCGATTCGTCCTCCAGAGATTGACGGAGAAGGGTGATTTTACTCATTTTGCTGTTATTCAGCGTTGAGTTTCTTTTTTCTGTAGAAAATCAGCGGTTCTTAGCCTTATGAGGGAGAACAAGCTGATTTGAGGATGCCATGCGGGACTTTATTATTGGTGCCTGGTAAATGGCCGATGCACCAGAAATTTTGTGTGGGCTTCCGTTGCCTCTGACACAAAATTATTTAATAATGTATTTATTCGTAATACTACAATCAAAAGCGGGTTACCAGAGCAGAGGAACTCAACAAGACTGACACCGCGAGGGCGATCCTACTAGAATATAAAGGAGACGTCTTGTACTTTCTGTTTTCAAGGAAGAAGACACTGTAGGCGAAATGTGAATGCACTATTTTTTTGTCTGAGGTCTCGTGGGTGAAAACTCATGAAAAAGTACCGGCAGCTGGTGCTTGCCGCGACATACCCCTACAGAGATGGAGAACACCATCGAGGTTCCAGCTGCAGCTTGAACTCATTTAGGCCACACTGATTGCTGTAAAGCTGGACGATGTCGCGAAATCTTACATTGACAATTCGCTCAAAGATCTTCATGTTGTGCGAAAGCAAGCGAATCGGACGTAACTGGAGTAGCCTGCAGGACTCCCTTCTTCTTCCAAATCGGAATCGTCGTACTTTGTCGCCAACACTCAGGCACTTTCTTTTCCGTCGCAAGCTGATTAAGGAAGTTCGCCAACCATTCAGCAGCGTGCCAAACGTTGACTTCCACAAGTCAGCTGCCAAATCGTCGGATACAGTCGCTTTGAGTGGCCTCGTCTTCTTCAAAGCCGCTTCAGTCTCAACCACAGTGGTCTTCTGGAGGGGACCGTGGGTGGGAGCCGTTAAAGGGATGGTTGGATGAGTGAACTCTACTGTAGAGATTTCCTTAAGGTGCTCGCGCCACTGCTTCAATGCCTGCTTGTGGGCCCGGGGTACACACAAAATTTTAGGCGTTAAATATTTTTATTTTTTTTAATTTTAAAAAAAAAAAATTAACCAACAGCCGAAAACGTCCTCTCCGCCTCAACTATTCCAGGTGGCGCGCAAAAGTATTCTGGTGGACCAGGTGAGGATAGACATATCTTACGAGGAGATTAAACAAGCATCTTTGTGGTTTCGTTGACGTGCTTGAGGGTTCGAAGAGAAAATTTCTAGCTCCAAAATGCATTAGAGGATGCGGATTAAGGACAGCGTTATTCAATCTCTTTTGGAAAGCGCCACGCATTCCGTTTTTATGGGATATCGTGGAGGCAATTTGGAAGCGTGTTTGGCCGTACACATGACTTGCGGTGGCCAGCCGATGAAGAATTCAGCGCTTTATCCCTCCCAGACAAGTATGATACCAATTCTCCGACCCGGAGGGATGGAGAGCTTGGTTTACTCCAGCGGAAAATCCGAACCGGGAACACGGTATCAGGTACACGCGACAGCAAGCACATCTTCCGGTTGCGCTGCACGCCCCCACAAAATGCGTTGTTTCCAAAAATTCAAAACAAATCCATGGAAACATAAAAATATTCTTGCACGTTTCATTAGTTTTTTTCAGGAACAGTCCTAATCGGGAGGATGAGACCTGCAAAATTAGTGAAGATTAAGGGCGAATGTGGGAAACTCACTGAGAAAAACGTCCGCTAAAAATTCCGTTAAATTTCTAAAAATTTCCGTTAAGTCGTTAAGCCAGATTTTAACGAAAAATGCCGTTAATTCGTTAAATTTGTTAAATCGTTAACCGTTAAATGTGCGCCCCTGTTTAGGGCCATAAGAAGATGGCCGTTCTCATCACTGATGCCGAAAACTTCTTGATATTCTCGGTCTGCCGATGGCGATTCTTAGCAAGTCGGTAAAAAGACCGCTCACCATAGCGTGGCTCGAGCTTCTCGTTGACATCTCCATAATGAGTGGCGTTTGCAACAGCCACGGCCTTCTTTGCGGCTTTCTTCGCTTCATGGTACTTCTGCCAGTTATCGGCTGTCTTTTCGCCGAGAAGCACGTGATAGAGCGTCTTCTTCTCTCGAACTGCTTTCACGTCGTCTTCCCACAGCTATGCCTGCTTGTCATCTGAAGGCAAGCTGATGATTGAAGTGAATGCACGCGTGAGTGCAGCTTGGTCCAAGTCGTTGACTGGCGTGCTCTGCGATAGGAAGATACCAGAGCACCTGAGCTCGAAGATCTACAGAGTAGTCTTCAGTAGCAATGTTCGACGCTGAGTGTGGGCCTGTGACCAAGGAAGTTGAAACGCGCCTCAGCGTCATGAAGACGAAGATGCCGCGCTGGACGACTGGAGTCACGCGCATAGACCGCATCCGAAACGATGTCATTCGGCAGAATTTCGATAGCGGGCAAAAGCGCGAGGCTCGCTTACGATGGTACGGCCATCTGCGTGGGAAAGAAGGCAGCCACCGCAAGATAGGCCTTAACTTGGAGGTAGTTGGAAAGCAGCCTAAAGGGCGTCCGAAGCAGCGCTGTTCTGATACGTAACATATGGACTTGAAGGTTACTGGTGGTCTAGCGCGTGGAAAGGTGGTGTCAAGACACCAGAATAGGGAACCCGCAACGAAGCGGGACAGATGTTAAAGAATAAGAAGATCATAAAATATGGAACTTGTTTAAAGCAGTTAAAAATAACCCCGTCACTCTTCTAAAGGCACGCAAGAGCTATATCAGGCTTTTGGTGAAATCAGGAACAACTGTTTTCTCACCGTACAAAAATATATGTATTGCTTTACTGGAGAGCATTCAAAATAGCTTTACCCAAAAGCTTGTTATGCGATGCTCAGATCTACCTTGTCGTTTCCAGCACATCGAGGAGCAGCGCCACACAAATTACGGGCTCCCAAGTTTGTGCAGCGGGAGGAAGAATGAGTTTTGATGGCTATCAAAACACGGGCGCGTGCAGCGCACTCGGAGGAGATGCCGGCCGTCGCGTGCACCTGATACCAGGTTCTTGCTCCGGCCAATCAGGCCTTCCATCCCTTCGGAGTCGGTGAATTGGCATCAGAGTTGTGTGGGAAGGATAAAGCGCTGATTCGTCCATCGGCTGAGCACCGCCAGTCATTGTATGACTAAATATGTACGCATTCAAGTCGTCTCCACGACATTCCTTAGAAGTAGAATGCGTGGTGCACCTCAAAACGGATTGAATAACGCCGCCCTTTATCCTTATCAAAGTACATATTAACAAAACGCAGTTGGATCCGGCGGAATTCTTCAAATAGTACAATTCTAGAACCATGTGTTCCAGCTACAAAATTAGAAAACCATTTGGTCGAATTCAATTACGGAACTTCTTCGTTTTAGGGTTTTATTAATGTTACATTGTACATGGCCGGTGGCGATGTCCGTTCCTCCACGTGGTGCCACGGGAAACTGCCTGCTCTGCGAGCTAAGCCAAACACGGACATTCGATTGCAGGCGACAGGCCCTTGTGACAGGCCGGCCTACGAACACCCTTGTCACATCACATGGTGCATGTCAGCTCACGTATATCGAGATACTGCTACGGCGTCCGCGGGAGCCGACGCGCACTCGCAAAGCCCGGAGAGTGTGGAAAGTATGCGAGGGTCCCGCGGTGCAACTGAGCTATTCCGAAAGTCCCGTAACGTAAGCAGGACCCGAGTGGCAACGCTGAATGTGGGTACGTTGACGGGCCGCTCGTGCGAGTTGGTTGAAGCACTGGAGCGTAGAAGAGTTGATCTATGTGCGGTGCAGGAAACGAGGTGGTCCTGCCGCAAGTCAAGGGACATAGGACGTGGCTTCAAGGCCGTTCTATGTGGAAGTCCCAGGACCACCAGTGGTGTCGGAATAATCTTCTCCGAACGATTTCGTGACTCGATTGTAAGCGTCGAGCGCTTTGACGATCGATTGATGAAGGTCGTTGTCGCCGCTAAGGAGCGACTCTATCACTTCCTCTCTGCGTATGCTCCACAGACTGGTTGCTCCGATCAAGCCAAGGATGAGTTTTGGAACCTGCTTGATGAGAAGACAGCAGAGGTACCGTCGAAAGATGTCATCATAGTCGCTGGTGACCTTAATATGCACGTAGGTGCTGCGAAAGACGGGTACAGCTGTCATGGTGGTTTCGGATACGGGTCTCGTAACCCCGATGGTGAGCGTATTCTTGAGTATGCGGAATCGCATAGCCTCACCATTGTGAACACCGTCTTCCGAAAACGCGACTCCCACCTCATCTCACATTATAGTGGGAGCTTCAAATCTCAGATAGACATTGTGCTTGTGAAGGATCGTTACCAGAGTGTTGTTACAGACGCGAAGGTCGTGCCGTATGAGACGGTTGCCCCACAGCACCGACCGCTGATCTGCACTTTGAAGATCGCCCCTCCGAGGCTGAAGCAGGTCGAGCGATGCGGTGCAGCAAGAATCAAGTGGTGGCGAATGAGAGAGAAGGAAGCAGCTATGATTTCTCGCGTGCGGTTACCGACAGTCACGACTGTCGACGAAACTTGAAAGAAAGCGACCGACGCGATTCGTCAAGCTGCACAGTCGGAACTCGGCATTACGAAGCCTGGGCGACGGAAGGTTGACAAGCAGGTCTGGCTGTGGACAGATGACGTGAAAGCAAAAGTGCGAGAGAAGAAGTCGCTTTATCACGTGTTTCTCGGCGAAAAGACAGCCGATAACTGGCGGAAGTACCAAGAAGCGAAGAAAGCCGCAAAGAAGGCCGTGGCTGTTGCAAAAGCCACTCATTATGGAGATGTCAACGAGAATCTCGAGTCACGCTATGGTGAGCGGTATCTGCACCGACTTGCAAAGTTTCGCCAACGGCAGACCGAGGATATTGGGAAGTTCTTTGGCATCAACGATGAGAACGGCCATCTTCTTACAGACCGCAAGAAGGCATTGAAGCGATGGCGCGACTACTTTGAGGAAATCTCTACGGTGGAATTTTCTCATCCAGCCATCCCTTCAACGGCTCCAACCCACGGCCCCGTTCACAAGATCACCGTGGAGGAGATTGAAGCGGCCTTGAAGAAGATGAGGCCAGGCAAGGCCACTGGGCCCGACGACGTGGCGCCTGATTTATGGAAATCCAAGTGCTGGTACCCTGCTGAGTGGTTGGCGAAGCTCTTTAATCAGGTTGTGGCGGAGAAGAAGGTGCCTGAGTGCTGGCGCCAAAGTACGACGATTTCGATTTGGAAGAAGAAGGGCAGTCCTGCTGACTGCTCCAATTACCGTCCGATTCGCTTGCTTTCGCACAGCATGAAGATCTTTGAGCGAATTGTCGATGGACGAATTCGGGACATCGTCCAGCTTTCCAGCAATCAGTGCGGCTTCGTGGCTGGCTGTGGCACCGTTGATGCAATTCAGGCCGCCCGCCTCCTGATAGAGAAGCATCGCGAGAAACAGAGGTCAGTGCATACCGCCTTTCTCGACTTGGAGAAGGCCTTCGACCGCGTACCGCGTGAGGTTACATGGTACGCCTTGCGACAACACAACGTACCTGAGGAACTTATAGAGGATAGCCATTAGAACTAACCACTTGCTCCGCTGGCAATATGCCAGCTCCTGCTGGAGTACCACGCAAACTTGCACATCAATCCGTGCCGAGACTGCTTTCGTCGGCTAGGGAAGGGACTCCGGGGTGTGGGCCATCCAGGCTGCTCGTGCCAAGAATGCTTTCGACGCTGAGGGGGACATCGGAGATGGGTTGTGCGCTCTTCGAGCGCACAACTCGGCTAGGGAAGGGACTACGGGGTGTGGGCCATCCAGGCTGCTCGTGCCAAGAATGCTTTCGACGCTGAGGGGGACATCGGAGATGGGTTGTGCGCTCTTCGAGCGCACAACTCGGCTAGGGAAGGGACTCCAGGGTGTAGTGCGTCCAAGGTGCTCGTGCAGGATCTGCTCCCGTCTCCCAGTGCTCTCCTGTAGCGGCGGTGGAAGAGCCGCGATCCGCCACCGACCGCTCAACGACCCTCCTCCATATCGACTGACCATGGTGTCGGTGGATATCGAAAATGGCCACGTCGATATGACGCGACATCAGGAGAATCTGGTTAGATCTAAGTAAGACCCTTATAGAGTGGGTGCGGATGCTCTACTCTTGCCCAAAGAGTCGAGTTCAAGCTGCAGCTGGAACCTCGATGGAGTTTCCCATCTCTATCGGGGTACACCAGGGGTCTGCGCTTTCCCCACTCCTCTTTGTTGTCGTCATGGATGCCATTAAAGGAGATCTTCAGAAGCCCGTCCCCTGGACGTTGCTTTATGCCGATGACGTGATGCTCGCTAGCGAAGATAAAGGTGAACTCGAGCGAGAGGTGCAAGCTTGGTGTGATCGCTTGGAGCGGTTTGGACTCAAACTGAACGTGAAGAAGACCGAATATCTAACGACAGACGTTACTGAGTCCAGCTCCATCAAGGTTAGCGGCATCGAGCTTCCACGCACTGCGGTCTTTAAGTATCTGGGATCAGCAGTCGCGTCTGACGGCAAGCTGATGGTCGAAGTGAATTCACGCGTGAGTGCAGCTTGGTCCAAGAGGCGCTCGTTGACTGGCGTGCTCTGCGACAAGAAGGTACCAGAGCGCTTTAAGTCGAAGATCTACAGGGCAGTCGTCCGGCCGGTAGCAATGTACGGCGCTGAGTGTCGGCCAGCGACCAAAGAAGTTGAAACGCGCCTCAGTGTCATGGAGACGAAGATGCTGCGCTGGACGGCTGGAGGCACGCGCCTGGACCGCATCCGAAACGATGCTATTCGGCAGAAGTTCGGTGTCGCGCCGATAGCGGACAAGATGCGCGAAGCTCGCTTGCGATGGTACGGCCACGTTCTGCGTGGAAAGGAAGACAGCGTCCGCAAGATAGGCCTTAACTTCGAGGTAATAGGAAAGCGGCCTAGAGGGCGCCCGAAGCAGCGCTGGGCTGATACGTTACATATGGACTTGAAAGTAGCTGGTGTCCACCCTGATCTAGCGCTGGATCGGGAAAGGTGGCGACATGACACCAGGATAGCGGACCCCGCCACGGAGCGGGACAAACGCTGAAGAAGAAGAAGATTGTACACGGCCGCAAGTCTAGTACTTAAGGTAGCAACCGACCAACGGTGCAACGGTATCGAAAAGAGACGAGAAAATAAAACTTCTATATAACAACAAGGCACACAAAAAGAGAAAATGACGCCACCATTCAGGTGGAGCCTCACAAAAAAACGACTAATGACAAAAATTGGGCCCACGGACGGGCTCGCGAAGTGGCGCCAAGGCGTGCAGGGAGCGGGCGGCGGGCTCGATTGGAACAGATTTGCTATTTTACCTAAAAGGATCGTTACATCGCAATTTGAGCACATTTTGTCTTTAGTCCATATTTCATTTCCTTACACTGCTCTTCGCTTTAGCGGCGAGCGGCCATCTGCTCCCGACAGCATAAAAATTGAAGCGAGGATTGGGCAAACCTGAGCGTTGGGGCTCCCCGATCACTAGTTCGGAGGCTGAAGACATAGACTTGATTGGTATCTATGAGAGGATTCTTTGAATTTTTGATTTCACAGAGTTTTGTTACTGTAATGTATAATAGTTACTCTTAGTGTTCTTTTATATCATCTTTTACTTTCGCTGCTTCACATCTCGCTTTCTAGAAGGCTACGCTTTCTAATTGAAGAACGCCAAGATTATGTTAAGTAGGTTGTCTGCATTGAATTTTGCGTTGTTTGTTTTACGAAAGCACACGCCAGTCAATCAATCAATAAATCAGCACATATTAACTAACCAGACCGCTGAGGCAGGACTAGTGCTCACAGTTTAGCAACTCTACAACTAGTAGTTGGGTTTTGCTAAAACAAGGAGTGCAACATTACCTCGCAAAATCCGCGAATTAGATACTCCGACGTAACCAATTTCACTAGTACATTATAGGCATGAGTAGTCCTGGAGCCCCAGTACGGTGACTCTGGAGCGGAAGGATCGAAGAAAAGAAAGCCCTCGTCCCGATTCAGCCTCCGACAGCGGCTTGTAGGCCATCGCTGAATAGAAAGCTTATGAGAGGCCAGTGCAATTGCATCGCTTGTTCCCATAAATCTTAAGTTTCCCGCACGTGGCACGAGCGCGGGGATGCGTCTATGGGCTGGGCCAGGATACACGACGTGTGAGTGCAGTTCATAAGAACGAAACAGCGTCCGATTCATCTGCAGTTCAACGGTTGCACAGCGATTCCATGACTCCGCAAAGTAGAGTGCGTCGCGCACCGCAAGCGGGGGTCGATTAGCACTGGCAGTGAGCTGTGGGTGGCAAGCGAGTCATAGAGGCAGTCCGCATACCTTGATCTGCAAATGTCGTCCCATGCAAGGGACGCTGTTCCATTGTGAAAGCCCCTCCACTGACAAGAATGTTTTGCGCGCCATGGAGCAACGCTGTTACAGTAAAATTGCGCGTTGGCTTGAGTGTGCGCGGTGTAGCGGTGGAAACACGCGGCCGAGCGCTGCAGTATGCTAATATTCTGCCGCTACGGGTTAGACTTCTTCCGAACGGATACAAGCGTGCGCTATGACATCACATTTCATCACCGCCTTTGTTTCTACAAGAAAAAGTTACAAATAGCACCAAAAACTATTTTATTGATGAAATTCTAGGGCGTGTGTAATAAGAAGGCGACCAAATACTCAGCTCACTTAAGGGTGAGCTATATAAGCTAATAGCGAGAAACAGTTAAAGATTGGTGTTTACGCTTAATTCCAGACAGGCAACTTTCAAATTACCCTGCCTTTGCGAACCCAAGCTTGGCTGAAAACAGAGTTGAGTGCAAGTCGCTAGTGGAGTGGTTTCTCCCGCTTCTCCATAACTAACCACCACAAGCTCTCCACAGCTGCACTACATATGGAGAATGTTTAGAAGAAGAATGTCCGCAGCCTAACTGCTCCGTCTAGGGTTGTGTTCACAACCTATTGCAGCTCGTCAAGCCTAATCCAATGTCGGATATTTCGGTTCAGTCGCTGTGCTTCAAGCCACGAGGTGTGATGAATTTGGGAGGAGGTGACTTAAGACAGAAATACTGCGCTCCTCTGTATATGGATGTTACTTTGAAAACTGGGCAAGCCACTGCCGAAAATTGAGAACCCAAGACTTTGTTGAAAACGGAGCAGAACCGAGCGTAGGTCCCACATACTTTCATCGCTGGCCTGTTCCAGTCCACCGTCAAAAATAGGAGGACCTGGGCAGGTAGAAAAAGCATAGTAGCCCAGCGCACGAAGTAGGTATTCCGCACCATCGACCACTAACTTTACGGGAAGAATTACGTACGGGAGCCTGATGTAGTCAAAGACAGAGGTGGAAGATGGAAATTTAATTTTCGCTGTCGACGAACCACTACAGACTCATGCCTTCCTCCTCTATATAGACGATTTTCTGTCTGGAAGCTTCGATGAAACCTTCGTAAGTGCCACCATGGTTCTCATTGCTTTCCAGGGTCTATTAAGGATTAGCAAGCTTTGCGCGCTTTTGCGTTTTTTTTTCTACACTTTTTTTTAAAGTGAAGGCACTTCTCATCGCTGTCCAAGACCGATCAGGCTGAATTAGGGACTAACATGGCCATTAAATTTTACCTGACCCAGACATTGTTGCGGCGATTCTGTAGAATCAGAAGCATACCAGTCTTAGTTATTAACTCAAAGATTGCAACACTGTGAGGCAGCTGTAACAACCAGCGAATTGGCTCATCCAAATTTGGAGCGGAATCTAGTTAACTCACATGAGGTGACTAGAATTGATTCTACACATGATTTGATTCCTAGGTGGTTCCTAGTTATAGAACAACTGACCATCGCATCGAGATAAAACATGAGTACTAAAAAGCCTATCGGCTGTATCAGCCCGTAACTGCGAGTGCAAATGACCCTCTGAACTGATGGTGTCGTGACGAAGTATTGGGCTTTTGAAGTCAACGAAGTGGAATTCTCCATCTCCATTGCTAATACACTTCAGACCTCCTCGCATGATTGTAAATTTCTAGGCGCACTTTAGAGATTCATGTTCACGTGCTGCACTTGTTCCGACCCAAGGTTTTAAGCGGTTTTGACAGTAAATTGTTGCATAGAACAAACAAGTGATAGAAAAATTTAAGAAATCGTACCTCCTTCCAACGGACAAATTCGTGTGAATGGCACTCAAGCTATCAATGCAGTGAACATCGTGAGTCATTGGACGAGTGAATGAATCCAAACATCAAAGTCGCGCTTAGATCTCTCTTTCTTGCCATACAAAACAAGGCACAAGTTGTTGGGAAGCTAGGAGTTTATGAGTTTCATAGCACTAGCTATCACAAAGTTTTCCTCGGCGCACCTAGGGTCTAGGTCGGGGGGGGGGGGGGGTCACCATGTAGTACAGCCCTATTTGTTCTTTGAAAGCGGATTTTTTTGCAGCAATAGTGTGTTCTACCAATACAGTGAACTGAGGTAAGCCATTTATGATGTAACTGTACATAAATGTGCCTTTTTACCAGAGCGTATAACCAAGAATAGGGAGTGACCCCCCCCCCCCCCGGACCCTATTTGCGCCTTTTGCTATTATCAACACTGCTACTTAAGCTGAAGAATCAAAAAATCCAATTTATTAAAGGCGTGAAACCTTCTACGGAGTAACCGCGTGATAATAGTACTCACACCACTATGGCATACTTGTTATTGTTAGATAACGCTGTATATTTAATCTTCTCATGCCTTGCATGTGTAGTCCATTGGACCCAAGCGATTACTTTCAGGGATAATACATCATCCTCTGATGCCTAGTACGAGTGGAGCTATGGCCGCTAAAATCAGATCGGAATAGATTTTTTGCGTCGAGGCGCCACGGATGGAAACTGCTTTCGACGCTCAGGGGGAGTCCGCAGCTGGATTCTGCGCTCTTCGAGCGCAGAATCAGGCTAGGGAAGGGACTCCAGAGTGGGTGCGATCCAAGCTGCTCGTGTGGAAACTGCTTTCGTCGCTCAGGGGAAGTCCGCAGCAGAATCAGGCTAGGGAAGGGACTCCAGGGTGGGTGCGATCCAAGCTGCTCGTGTGGAAACTGCTTTCGTCGCTCAGGGGTAGTCCGCAGCAGAATCAAGCTAGGGAAGGGGCTCCAAGGTGGGTGCCATCCAAGCTGCTCGTGTGGAAACTGCTTTCGTCGCATAGGGAGAAGTCGGCAGTCGGGTTCTGCAGAAGCATACAGCTGGAAAATGGGCAGAAAACGCCTGAAAAATGTGTAGACGTTAAAACCCTTGGACCTCATCCAGCCAGTTGAATGAAATGCAAAAACGCCACCATGCAACCTCCCGAACCTCCGACCTCCAAGGCTGAATCCGCCCCTCTACCCACTGCGTCACGAACCCTCTGGCAGCCACACCACCGCCGGCACCCAAGAGACAACGCGCATCGATCGAATGCCAACGTCGGCGCTGACGCAACTCACGTGTGCATTCGCGTCGAACCAGTGTTCCACTACACCAATTGCGCTCCCATACGCCTGCGTCTGTCTATTCCGATCTGATTCTAGAGGTTTCAGCAATTCCCGCCTAGTACTCGTATGTTCCAAAACGGATGCGAAACAGCCGCAGCGGCTGAATATTAGCATACTGTTGCGGTCGGCCTCGTGTTTCCACCGCTAGACCGCGCACACTTAAGCCCACGCGCAATCTTACTGTAACAGCGTTGCTCCATGGCGCGCAAAACATTTTTGTCCTCCACTGCATACTGCTACACGTCTAAAGATCGAGAGCATCCCGAAAATCAGTCGCATACCTGTGCCGACGAATCAGGCCGTCCATTTGGACAGATGTACGGAAGACCGTAGAATCGCTGGTTGACTGGTCTGTGCATAACCCTGTCGTGCTGAGGGCAACTGGACGGATAGGAGGGAAGGCGAAACCGAGCCATCGGTTCGAGACGGGCAAGTGGAAAGCGGTCTATGGTGAGTTCAAAGGAGGCGAGACGGCCACCAACAGTAGAAGAATGAACCACCGTACTCATCATTTTGGTGTTACTCGATTATCATACTCTGTTCAAAACAGGGTTTCTCAGAACACATTCAGCATGTTCCGGGCTGAGGTATCTGATCTACAGTAATCCAAAAAGCTTTAAACAACACTCTGGTCGATTCGCGAATGGCTGTCAGCCACTGCTTAACACTTTAATCTCTGTGAGACACCAATAGCCAAAGGTAAACTGCGCATTTGCCGGTGCTTAAACCAAAAAGGATAGAGGACAGGCTTGCATACTTTGCCAGATACTTAGTGATGGGTTGGTAGTTGTGGGGACCGCAGCCAGACTCAACAAAGCTTGAGGTTCGAGAATTCGAGGGGGAGTGTTGTACTATCTCAGTCTTGGCAGAGGATTCGCTCGTTTCAGGATTGTAGAAATGTTTTATCTCTTTATAAGTTGCTTTCAAGGCATGTCTACAACAATGTGGAGACTCACCTTTTAATATTCAGCTCCATAACTTCAGGAAACCACAGGAGACTGCGGTTCCCTGAAGTTATGGAGCTGAGTATTAAAAAAGTTTTGAATGATGATTATTCTATGTGTTCAAAATAAAGATCTTCTGCCGGCAGATTTCGTGTCTTTCCAGTTTTAAAGGGGTTTCCAATTTTTTCAAATTTTTCCACGAAGTTATGGACGTGACAGTTTTCTACCTGAAGAGGCTACACCCGAAATAAGGCTGCACACAAATTCAGAGCATTAAATTTTTTAACGAATTCTTTAACGGAAAATTTTCGTTAAATTTCCGCTGCATGGTTATATTTATTGCAACATACAATTAGCTGCGAATTGTTATTAATTCAAATAAAAAAAATCAGGAAAACGTCACATGTCAGCATGTCAACAGGTGAACAACTAAAGTTCGGTGAACGCAATGCAACATAAACAATTCACTGCCAAGCAAAATAAGCCAGCTTTCAGCAACAAATTGGAGTTCAAATTAGATCAGGCACACTATAGTTGCGCTCGGATGACTATACGAAAAGGTATTCGAATGATTTTTATTTGAAATTAAATATTCTAATTCAAATATTCAAAAAATTCTGTTTTGCAAATATATTCGAATTCGAATATTTAAAAAATCACATTTTTCTAATGTATTTGAATTTGAATATTCGGAAAATCGCGTATTCAAAGTGCATTCGAATTCAAAAATTCAAAAAATCGTATTGTTCGAATGTATTCGAATTTGAATATTCGGGGAAAATATGAGCATTCGAAAACATTCAAATATTCGGAAAATTTTGGAAAGCATAACTATAAGGCAGCTCCCGAAGTTCCCTCCCTCTCCTAGTTCTCTGCGAAACCGTTTTCGAAAACTGAAAAAATCCTACCTTTTTCGCTGCGATTTTCGGTATGACAAATCGTTTTCAAAATGGCAAATCGTATTCAAAATTTTCATTTTCCAATCGTTTTCCAAAAAACTTAATTATTTTCTATCTGAAGCAGACCACCTATACAGTTAAAATTCTGGCACAAAAGTTTCAAGTCCAATGCACAGTGTAAAAATCATGGTCTTATGTATCCAATAGATTGGGTCGACCTCTGGTCGATATGGTACCGACGTCATTGGAACGAAAAAATTCGATGTTCACAAAATTGATCATAATTCGGTAAGCAAAGGGGCCGCATGTTCTTCGAGCGGAGAACCAGGGCAGGGAAGGAACTCCAGAGTGTGTGCCATCCAGGCCGCTCGTGTGAAAACTGTCCTCATCGCTCAGGGAGGCCGCAGCTGGGTTCTGGGACTCCAAAACAGAGATATACAGCTGGAATATGCGCGAAAAAGTCCAGCGAATCATGTAGACGTCAAAACCCCTCAAATCTCAACCGCTGGGTTGAAATTCAATAATCCTACAATGCAGGAGAACCGAACCCGTGACGTAACTCGCATGAAGCAGCGACATCAGGGCTGGGCGGATAACGAAGTTTTGAAACCCGGATCACGGATAGCGGATAATTTTGCCCGAAAATGGCCGGATAACGTCAAAACGGATAACGAACAAAGAACAAAAATTAAAACTCGTTATGAAGCCCTACTTTGAAAGGTAGAGTTGAGCTATTACTAGTTTATAAGGCATTGCTACACATCTTAATAGTGTTTTTTTCAAATGTAGTGCAGTCGCCACGTTAACGCTACTCTATAGGATTTTCTGTACATCAGAAGGAATGCAAACAAGCAGCTTTTGGCCTGTTTCCAGAAGGTTGCCTGTATTGTTTTATTTATCAGCCGCCTAGTTTTTTTCAATTAAAGTTGCTGAAAAATAGAATGGTCCTTTGATGTCTATTGACCCTAAAAGGGAGGTGGTTTCCTATGTATAGAGAAGTTTCACTGGGAAACTCAAAAACTAGAACACATCGGAATGCTATGCAGCACTCGATATGATAAGCTTAATTTTTGTAGTTTGTTGCACCGCTAAAATTTTGAATGGAGAAGTCGCTCTCTCTCTGTATCTGGATTAACCCTTTTTCCCTTTTGCTCGTATTCATTTCTAAAGTGCGTATTTCTTTGATGACTCACAACATCACTGAAAGGGTATCTTTACCGCATACAATCAAATCGAAGACGCTACAGTCACGAAGCTACAAATGGCACGACGCAAAGGTCGGCTGTAAAAATTCTTTCTAGGTTGACTCAGCTCTGCGCTTATAACGGTCGCCAATAGCAGAATGTTTGCCTTCTTGGTCTGCACATGACTCAAAATGAATGAACAATGTTATGCTTAGAAGGCTTTAGAGATGCATGGTATATGCTTAGCAACTCTGGAAGGCTAGATGTGAGTTACCTTTAAAACTATGTAACCAGTTCCCCAGTGAGGAATTGTTCCGATTGACCCTTTTGGATTTAAATGACTTCTGTCGTTTCTGACGACCATGTACGGTCGTGAAGGATCACCTGCATGGTCCACCCATCACCACATCAACCCTAGGAGTCATCTAATTTGTTGTTCGTTATCCGGCCCAACATCGCCAGATAAAGAACAACGGAACCGATAGGCCAAAACCCTCGGAAACCGGATAGTGGATAACGGCTAACGGTTAATGCGCTCATCCCTGAACGCCACCATTCACTGCCGCACAACAAGTTTGACGAGAGTGCCACCGCGAGCGTGCAAGACATCGATATCGCCCACGTGGAGATCGCGTTTAAAAACACCCCTCCCTTGTGCAATGGATTCGGTCAGGTGTTCGTGGTGGAGCGCGCTTGCGCAACGCACAAGGCAGCATTCCCAATTCGCAACAGAGTGAATTCTCTATCTCTATAACTGACTATCTCCCTTCCATAATTAGCTACTTGTTCCGAGTCATATTTCTTGTAATACAGTTTGCGGTGCAATCCTTGTTGGGGGAGGGACCTACTCTTCCCCAACTAGGACCGCAAAAAATTTTCTGAACCTATGCGAACGTTAGACGACGTCTGCAAGACGTCTCTTGAATCCCCAGGCACGTTATCAACATTGGCGGCACGTCTCCATGGTGGTCTTTTTTATCGCTCAGTATGTGGAAACCAACTTGATAACACACATCTGGGATTGTAAGCGGTAAAGGTGATGTATTCGTGGCAGGTTTTCTGGGACTGCTATTGGAGTGGTGGATAGTGTGGAAGATACGGGCGGAATATCAGTTTCAATCGCTTTGAGAAGTCTATTTCCCTAAACTTTCAATTTTGTAAAGCAAGTAATAATTACAGTTTCATTTGTAAAAAATTCTATTTAATCACTTTAGCAAAAGAAATGGGAATTGTTATTACACTAATAATAATACACAAGGTAAATATAAATATTACACAGCAGAGGATTTAATGTTTTTTACTGAATATTTACTTAAAAATAGTTTCACAATTTTTGCAGGCACAATTTATAAACAAATTGAAGGAGTACCTCAAGGAAGTAATTGTAGTCCATTAATTGCTGATCTTACGTTATCAATATTTGAATATAACTTTTGTAAAAAGGTAGTAACACAAAATCGTCATATAAACATACATCCATTTAGATACATGGATGATATTCTTATAATTCACAATAAAAACAATCAACATATACAAGAAATACTTGGTGAAACATATGAAAATTCTCTAAAATTTGAGACAACACATGAGTCAGATTACGAATGCAATTATCTTGATCTGAATATCAAAATTATTGACAATAGGATAGTCACAAAATTATATAATAAAACAGATAATTTTAAATTTTATGTTATTAGATTTCCCCATTTCAACTCAAACATTTCTATAAAAGTTAGAAAATCAATCATATTCACAGAAACGTTGAGATTAGTTAGGTGTTGCACGGTTTTTAACGATTTTATTGAAAACCTTATTAAATTGATAATTCGACTTATTAAAAATAACTATCCAATAGATATAGTCATTAGAAATATATTTAAATGTTTAAATAGAAACAAGCATTTATTATATAAATATAATCAACATAACATATTGCATCTTATACCCAATTTACTTAATTATAATACAAATAGTTTAAAATACTGATATAGTAACACTTCTTCTATAAAATAATATAAGGTTTTGTAGTTAAATATAACATTTGAATGGAAGCATAAAGTGTATTTCGACGGATAGTGATAAGGATAGGTTGATATACTTTAACATAAACATAGTCAGTTTTATTTTATTGTTATCTCTTACAGCGATTGGTAAGTTTTTTAAGTAACAACATATATTTCTATAAAAATTAGTTTTAAAAAATATAAAAAATTAGTTTAAAAAAATAAAAATAAAGAACTTGAGAATAAAATAAAATAAAATAAAATAATAATATAATTTAAAAAATAATTTTAAAAAATATTTAATTAAAAATAAAATAAAATAAAATAAATTGAATAATAAAAATAATAAAACATTACTAAATAAATTAAATAATATTTTTTTAATAATTTTAATAAAATAACAACTTCACAAAGAAAATGAAATCATAAAAATTTGATTTCAAAGGATGTAGATCAAAGATTAAAGCAATGTAAATTTAAATAATATTTTACGTAATTTTAATAAAATAACAACTTCACAAAGAAAATGAAATCATAAAAATTTGATTTCAAAGGATGTAGATCAAAGATTAAAGCAATGTAAATTATAAGTATAAATTATAAATTTAAATAATGCATATACATTAGTGTGTATATGTGTTTGTTTGTATATGTCTGTGTAGGTGTGTATTTGTGTGTATGTGTTTGTATGTGTGTATGTGTGTACGAACGTATGTAAAAGAATGTGTGTGCATGTATATGCATATATATGTATACATATGTGCATATATACATATGTATGTATGTATGTATATACATAAGTATATAAAATTTATTTAGTGGTTAGTAACAATGTGTTAATAGTTTTGAATTATGGTACACTTGTGTTAGAACATAAGTGTTTGCTATGATTTCGTTTGTACAATTTAGTTGTTAGTACAATTTATAAACACAATCTCCTAATACAGTACTAACAACTAAATTAATTAGTCACCTTCTTCACTGATGAGCCTCGGGGTGACTAATTATAAACATGTTTTGTATGAAGGTAGAGGCGAAACAAAACATGTTTGAGTTGTTGTTAGTTTGGAGTTTATTAGTTTGTTTCGTTGTATTGAATGTTATTGTCCTTTTAATAAGATTGTTATATTATTGTATTTCATGTTGTTGAAGATATATATGTATATATATGTATGTGTATATGAGTATATATATATTTTAAAAAAACTTGAGAAAGACAATTTAATTTCAATAAATGATAACATAGTAAATATTTAAAGAATTTTATGCATAGAGTTACAACTAATTCTATTGAAACCGCTGAGATGTAGTGGAAACTCGAGGGAAACCCGATACCACTTCATTCTCAGTTCCAATTTCATATACATATTTCGTCTTAGTATATAACGTTTTCAAAATTAATGGATTCACAAAATTTATAATTTTAAAGTCACTTGGATTGTGATAAAAACTTGACCATTTGCTCACTAATCTGTGCTGATCTGTGTTTTATAACATGCTAACATAAATTATAAAGTAGTCTGTAATTATTTTACAGATAATGAAATGATAAACAATTAGATAAACTTAACAAAGTATAATTTTAAACATTAAAATATTTCAAATACAGGTATATATCATATAGTCAAAAAATTTTTACAGTTAAAGCAATTCCTTTCTATTAATTTAATTAGATTTTCTTAGATCTGTCAAGGCAAAGTTTTTGACCTTGACCGGGCCAGTGGCCACGTCAAGTTGACGACTAATTAATTTATTCTAACAGTTTAAACATTTAGTTGGGTCTTGACTTACCGACTTGCCATAGCGTTGCGTTAAACGACTGGCAAAAAAATTAACAGAAGATGTTACATTTATATTGTAGTCAAGACGGTAATAATAATTTTTAAATGTAAATTCAATTTTACTTTCTCAATAAGACAAGGTACCTTAAAACCTTGTCTCGGCCAGTGGCCACGTCGCGTTAGACGAATTTTTGTATTTATTTTGCAATATTTTATACAATATCAATAATAAAATCGATTAGATATGTTATATTTTGTTACCCGTATCAAAATACTAATATTTAAAATGTCATATAGTTATTTGATAATATAAATATGTGTTAGATATTGGTTGTCATTTTCTTTTAAACTTTCTTCAACCTTACCTACATTTATTTATTATAATACAATAAACAAGTTAGTTCAATTTTATTTATATAAAAAATTTTCAAACCTTCCCTCCTCTCTTTATGTATATAAATTATATAAACATTTTATAAGAAAAAGTAACAAAGTGTATAATAATCATTTTGTTTATAAATAACCTTCACAAGTTTATGTTTATTGAAAATAAAATTAAGAAAATTAAGAAAATAATTTTTAAAGTGAATAAAGAAAACAACAAATTTAAAAATATTCGTACACTACCACAAAATTCACTTTTAAAGTCTTTTTCAACTATAAAACTTAATTCTAATGTGTGTTCTAATTCATACATTCAGTTGAAATCTAGGGATAAGAGGACCACACCTCTTGCCTTAATAAAAAAAAGGGGTTCTTTTGAAGGAGTGATAAAAGCAGGAGTTTGCAGGGGAAAACTCCTGGGCTTCCAAAAGAACCGTTCCTTTAAAATACATATGCTTTTTAAAAATTAATCAAAAACAATTATTTCTATTTGAAGGAACACTAATAGGGTGGTATGGACCACATACCTGCGGTAACCCAGTGGCAGTCCCACTAAATACCTCCCCTAACTCAAAATAGTGTAGAGCTTGGGCCTGTTCTACACTTTATTATTTAGGCCTGCTCAAAGAACACATACTAGTAACCCTTCCAACCCAAATCATTACTATATAAATAATAATTTTACTAAAAGTAAGGTTAACGGCATTAATATTTTAAATAATTTTGGAAATGACAACAAATGCATTAATTGTTCTGAAAATTGTAATATTTGCACAATAATTAATAAAACTGAATATATTCATTCCTCAGTCACAAATTTAAGGATTAACACTTATAACAAAAACAATGATAATTGCAATGTAAGTAATGTTGTATACTGTATAACATGCAACGATTGTCAAAAACAATATATCGGAATCACAACTAGAAAACTAAAATACAGAATTAGAGAACATCTGTACCAAATTAAAAACCCTAAAATTAATAAATATTTATATACACATTTTGAAAATAATTGTAACAGTTTGTCTATTAAGATAACAATTTTAGACTCTTTAGAAGATAATGTAGACAAGGATATTCTTTTACAAAAAGAACTTTTTTGGATAAAATTAATTAATACAGCTTACCCTTTTGGTTTTAATGACCATATTAAAGGTTACGGAAATATATCCGATATTGATAACCCTTTAACATATAAAGAAAATCATCCGTTTTATAAATTAAAAATTACAAAAGTTAGGAAAAGAAATGGCAAAAAGAATAATAAACGAGGAAATAAAAACATAAACAATACATTCGATATGGGTGAATTTTTTAATAGATTTAATCAATTAAATTCTATAGCAGAAATGTATAGATACATTAATACTTTTAAGAAAAAACATCTTAAAAAAGTTATAAATATAACATATAATAAAGAAAGTCTGGTAAATATAGATCCAAATAATTTTAGAATTCTTGTTAGCATATTATGTAAATTCTGTTTTGACAATTATAACAGTAATTATTTAAAACCACAACAAAAACACAATAACTATATTAACCTTGGAGTCACATATATCGGTAATGTTATAGATAAAGTAAACTTGAATAAGATATTTAACAACAACTATATACGTGAAATTATAGAAAACAATTCAAATAAAAAAATTTTGCCTTTCAGATGCGTTTTTAAATCACAACCTTCTTTCTCCAAGAAAATGTTTAATTACAATACATTAATTAGAAATACTAACTTGTCAGAATTAAATTCAATTTTTAATAATAAATGCTTATGTGTTGAAGAAAAATATAAAATATTTGTAGACAAAACACATGAACATATTATCACAGGTAATTTAGGAATAATTTCAGATAAAGTCATCAAAAAGTTAATTTCAAAAGGAACAAAATTTATCCCTAAACATAATGTTTCAAAAGAGAGCATTCAACTCTGGTTTGAAGAAGTTTTCTCTTTATTCCTGGATAAAATTAGAAATAAATATAAGTTAAAAGATTTTCACCTTAATTTGATAAAACAAAAGCTCTGTATTCTGAAGAAAAGGATATGGAAATCTTTACTATATCATATTACTGTAGAAAATAACAGTTCTTCTGAAAAATTAAATGCACATAATATAGAATACTTAAAGTTTTTAAAAGAAAATTTTGTTATATGCCCTCTTGACAAAGCAAGTATTAATTACAGTTTCATTTGTAAAAAATTCTATTTAATCACTTTAGCAAAAGAAATGGGAATTGTTTCCGAAAATAGTGAATTAAAAATTTCTGACTTTAATCAAACATATGAAATATATAACAAAGAAAACGAATTGGAAATTATCAACAGACATAAAATATCATGCTTGAATAATAAAATTAAAATTGATGGAACAGAAAGAGTTCCATTGATATATTGTTTACCAAAACTGCACAAAAATCCAGTGAAATTTAGATTTATTACTGGAGCATATAATAGCTCCTTAAAACCTCTTTCAAAAGAAATGACTGTAGTTTTTACGTTTTTGAAACAACATTTTCTTAAATATATTAATGTAATAACATCGAGAAATAAGAATTTCGTTGGTTATTGGTCTATTAATAACATAAATATATCTGATAAAATAAGTAAAATCAATATCGAAAATTGTAAACTGTTTTCAGCAGACTTTACTAATATGTTTACTAGTCTTCCTCATAATATTATATTGAAAAATATTAAAGAATTAATAAAAATATGCTTTCATAATGCAAGTAAGAAATATATTGCATACAATGGACATAATAACATTTATTACACTAATAATAATACACAAGGTAAATATAAATATTACACAGCAGAGGATTTAATGTTTTTTACTGAATATTTACTTAAAAATAGTTTCACAATTTTTGCAGGCACAATTTATAAACAAATTGAAGGAGTACCTCAAGGAAGTAATTGTAGTCCATTAATTGCTGATCTTACGTTATCAATATTTGAATATAACTTTTGTAAAAAGGTAGTAACACAAAATCGTCATATAAACATACATCCATTTAGATACATGGATGATATTCTTATAATTCACAATAAAAACAATCAACATATACAAGAAATACTTGGTGAAACATATGAAAATTCTCTAAAATTTGAGACAACACATGAGTCAGATTACGAATGCAATTATCTTGATCTGAATATCAAAATTATTGACAATAGGATAGTCACAAAATTATATAATAAAACAGATAATTTTAAATTTTATGTTATTAGATTTCCCCATTTCAACTCAAACATTTCTATAAAAGTTAGAAAATCAATCATATTCACAGAAACGTTGAGATTAGTTAGGTGTTGCACGGTTTTTAACGATTTTATTGAAAACCTTATTAAATTGATAATTCGACTTATTAAAAATAACTATCCAATAGATATAGTCATTAGAAATATATTTAAATGTTTAAATAGAAACAAGCATTTATTATATAAATATAATCAACATAACATATTGCATCTTATACCCAATTTACTTAATTATAATACAAATAGTTTAAAATACTGATATAGTAACACTTCTTCTATAAAATAATATAAGGTTTTGTAGTTAAATATAACATTTGAATGGAAGCATAAAGTGTATTTCGACGGATAGTGATAAGGATAGGTTGATATACTTTAACATAAACATAGTCAGTTTTATTTTATTGTTATCTCTTACAGCGATTGGTAAATTTTTTAAGTAACAACATATATTTCTATAAAAATTAGTTTTAAAAAATATAAAAAATTAGTTTAAAAAAATAAAAATAAAGAACTTGAGAATAAAATAAAATAAAATAAAATAATAATATAATTTAAAAAATAATTTTAAAAAATATTTAATTAAAAATAAAATAAAATAAAATAAATTGAATAATAAAAATAATAAAACATTACTAAATAAATTAAATAATATTTTTTTAATAATTTTAATAAAATAACAACTTCACAAAGAAAATGAAATCATAAAAATTTGATTTCAAAGGATGTAGATCAAAGATTAAAGCAATGTAAATTTAAATAATATTTTACGTAATTTTAATAAAATAACAACTTCACAAAGAAAATGAAATCATAAAAATTTGATTTCAAAGGATGTAGATCAAAGATTAAAGCAATGTAAATTATAAGTATAAATTATAAATTTAAATAATGCATATACATTAGTGTGTATATGTGTTTGTTTGTATATGTCTGTGTAGGTGTGTATTTGTGTGTATGTGTTTGTATGTGTGTATGTGTGTACGAACGTATGTAAAAGAATGTGTGTGCATGTATATGCATATATATGTATACATATGTGCATATATACATATGTATGTATGTATGTATATACATAAGTATATAAAATTTATTTAGTGGTTAGTAACAATGTGTTAATAGTTTTGAATTATGGTACACTTGTGTTAGAACATAAGTGTTTGCTATGATTTCGTTTGTACAATTTAGTTGTTAGTACAATTTATAAACACAATCTCCTAATACAGTACTAACAACTAAATTAATTAGTCACCTTCTTCACTGATGAGCCTCGGGGTGACTAATTATAAACATGTTTTGTATGAAGGTAGAGGCGAAACAAAACATGTTTGAGTTGTTGTTAGTTTGGAGTTTATTAGTTTGTTTCGTTGTATTGAATGTTATTGTCCTTTTAATAAGATTGTTATATTATTGTATTTCATGTTGTTGAAGATATATATGTATATATATGTATGTGTATATGAGTATATATATATTTTAAAAAAACTTGAGAAAGACAATTTAATTTCAATAAATGATAACATAGTAAATATTTAAAGAATTTTATGCATAGAGTTACAACTAATTCTATTGAAACCGCTGAGATGTAGTGGAAACTCGAGGGAAACCCGATACCACTTCATTCTCAGTTCCAATTTCATATACATATTTCGTCTTAGTATATAACGTTTTCAAAATTAATGGATTCACAAAATTTATAATTTTAAAGTCACTTGGATTGTGATAAAAACTTGACCATTTGCTCACTAATCTGTGCTGATCTGTGTTTTATAACATGCTAACATAAATTATAAAGTAGTCTGTAATTATTTTACAGATAATGAAATGATAAACAATTAGATAAACTTAACAAAGTATAATTTTAAACATTAAAATATTTCAAATACAGGTATATATCATATAGTCAAAAAATTTTTACAGTTAAAGCAATTCCTTTCTATTAATTTAATTAGATTTTCTTAGATCTGTCAAGGCAAAGTTTTTGACCTTGACCGGGCCAGTGGCCACGTCAAGTTGACGACTAATTAATTTATTCTAACAGTTTAAACATTTAGTTGGGTCTTGACTTACCGACTTGCCATAGCGTTGCGTTAAACGACTGGCAAAAAAATTAACAGAAGATGTTACATTTATATTGTAGTCAAGACGGTAATAATAATTTTTAAATGTAAATTCAATTTTACTTTCTCAATAAGACAAGGTACCTTAAAACCTTGTCTCGGCCAGTGGCCACGTCGCGTTAGACGAATTTTTGTATTTATTTTGCAATATTTTATACAATATCAATAATAAAATCGATTAGATATGTTATATTTTGTTACCCGTATCAAAATACTAATATTTAAAATGTCATATAGTTATTTGATAATATAAATATGTGTTAGATATTGGTTGTCATTTTCTTTTAAACTTTCTTCAACCTTACCTACATTTATTTATTATAATACAATAAACAAGTTAGTTCAATTTTATTTATATAAAAAATTTTCAAACCTTCCCTCCTCTCTTTATGTATATAAATTATATAAACATTTTATAAGAAAAAGTAACAAAGTGTATAATAATCATTTTGTTTATAAATAACCTTCACAAGTTTATGTTTATTGAAAATAAAATTAAGAAAATTAAGAAAATAATTTTTAAAGTGAATAAAGAAAACAACAAATTTAAAAATATTCGTACACTACCACAAAATTCACTTTTAAAGTCTTTTTCAACTATAAAACTTAATTCTAATGTGTGTTCTAATTCATACATTCAGTTGAAATCTAGGGATAAGAGGACCACACCTCTTGCCTTAATAAAAAAAAGGGGTTCTTTTGAAGGAGTGATAAAAGCAGGAGTTTGCAGGGGAAAACTCCTGTGCTTCCAAAAGAACCGTTCCTTTAAAATACATATGCTTTTTAAAAATTAATCAAAAACAATTATTTCTATTTGAAGGAACACTAATAGGGTGGTATGGACCACATACCTGCGGTAACCCAGTGGCAGTCCCACTAAATACCTCCCCTAACTCAAAATAGTGTAGAGCTTGGGCCTGTTCTACACTTTATTATTTAGGCCTGCTCAAAGAACACATACTAGTAACCCTTCCAACCCAAATCATTACTATATAAATAATAATTTTACTAAAAGTAAGGTTAACGGCATTAATATTTTAAATAATTTTGGAAATGACAACAAATGCATTAATTGTTCTGAAAATTGTAATATTTGCACAATAATTAATAAAACTGAATATATTCATTCCTCAGTCACAAATTTAAGGATTAACACTTATAACAAAAACAATGATAATTGCAATGTAAGTAATGTTGTATACTGTATAACATGCAACGATTGTCAAAAACAATATATCGGAATCACAACTAGAAAACTAAAATACAGAATTAGAGAACATCTGTACCAAATTAAAAACCCTAAAATTAATAAATATTTATATACACATTTTGAAAATAATTGTAACAGTTTGTCTATTAAGATAACAATTTTAGACTCTTTAGAAGATAATGTAGACAAGGATATTCTTTTACAAAAAGAACTTTTTTGGATAAAATTAATTAATACAGCTTACCCTTTTGGTTTTAATGACCATATTAAAGGTTACGGAAATATATCCGATATTGATAACCCTTTAACATATAAAGAAAATCATCCGTTTTATAAATTAAAAATTACAAAAGTTAGGAAAAGAAATGGCAAAAAGAATAATAAACGAGGAAATAAAAACATAAACAATACATTCGATATGGGTGAATTTTTTAATAGATTTAATCAATTAAATTCTATAGCAGAAATGTATAGATACATTAATACTTTTAAGAAAAAACATCTTAAAAAAGTTATAAATATAACATATAATAAAGAAAGTCTGGTAAATATAGATCCAAATAATTTTAGAATTCTTGTTAGCATATTATGTAAATTCTGTTTTGACAATTATAACAGTAATTATTTAAAACCACAACAAAAACACAATAACTATATTAACCTTGGAGTCACATATATCGGTAATGTTATAGATAAAGTAAACTTGAATAAGATATTTAACAACAACTATATACGTGAAATTATAGAAAACAATTCAAATAAAAAAATTTTGCCTTTCAGATGCGTTTTTAAATCACAACCTTCTTTCTCCAAGAAAATGTTTAATTACAATACATTAATTAGAAATACTAACTTGTCAGAATTAAATTCAATTTTTAATAATAAATGCTTATGTGTTGAAGAAAAATATAAAATATTTGTAGACAAAACACATGAACATATTATCACAGGTAATTTAGGAATAATTTCAGATAAAGTCATCAAAAAGTTAATTTCAAAAGGAACAAAATTTATCCCTAAACATAATGTTTCAAAAGAGAGCATTCAACTCTGGTTTGAAGAAGTTTTCTCTTTATTCCTGGATAAAATTAGAAATAAATATAAGTTAAAAGATTTTCACCTTAATTTGATAAAACAAAAGCTCTGTATTCTGAAGAAAAGGATATGGAAATCTTTACTATATCATATTACTGTAGAAAATAACAGTTCTTCTGAAAAATTAAATGCACATAATATAGAATACTTAAAGTTTTTAAAAGAAAATTTTGTTATATGCCCTCTTGACAAAGCAAGTAATAATTACAGTTTCATTTGTAAAAAATTCTATTTAATCACTTTAGCAAAAGAAATGGGAATTGTTTCCGAAAATAGTGAATTAAAAATTTCTGACTTTAATCAAACATATGAAATATATAACAAAGAAAACGAATTGGAAATTATCAACAGACATAAAATATCATGCTTGAATAATAAAATTAAAATTGATGGAACAGAAAGAGTTCCATTGATATATTGTTTACCAAAACTGCACAAAAATCCAGTGAAATTTAGATTTATTACTGGAGCATATAATAGCTCCTTAAAACCTCTTTCAAAAGAAATGACTGTAGTTTTTACGTTTTTGAAACAACATTTTATTAAATATATTAATGTAATAACATCGAGAAATAAGAATTTCGTTGGTTATTGGTCTATTAATAACATAAATATATCTGATAAAATAAGTAAAATCAATATCGAAAATTGTAAACTGTTTTCAGCAGACTTTACTAATATGTTTACTAGTCTTCCTCATAATATTATATTGAAAAATATTAAAGAATTAATAAAAATATGCTTTCATAATGCAAGTAAGAAATATATTGCATACAATGGACATAATAACATTTATTACACTAATAATAATACACAAGGTAAATATAAATATTACACAGCAGAGGATTTAATGATTTTTACTGAATATTTACTTAAAAATAGTTTCACAATTTTTGCAGGCACAATTTATAAACAAATTGAAGGAGTACCTCAAGGAAGTAATTGTAGTCCATTAATTGCTGATCTTACGTTATCAATATTTGAATATAACTTTTGTAAAAAGGTAGTAACACAAAATCGTCATATAAACATACATCCATTTAGATACATGGATGATATTCTTATAATTCACAATAAAAACAATCAACATATACAAGAAATACTTGGTGAAACATATGAAAATTCTCTAAAATTTGAGACAACACATGAGTCAGATTACGAATGCAATTATCTTGATCTGAATATCAAAATTATTGACAATAGGATAGTCACAAAATTATATAATAAAACAGATAATTTTAAATTTTATGTTATTAGATTTCCCCATTTCAACTCAAACATTTCTATAAAAGTTAGAAAATCAATCATATTCACAGAAACGTTGAGATTAGTTAGGTGTTGCACGGTTTTTAACGATTTTATTGAAAACCTTATTAAATTGATAATTCGACTTATTAAAAATAACTATCCAATAGATATAGTCATTAGAAATATATTTAAATGTTTAAATAGAAACAAGCATTTATTATATAAATATAATCAACATAACATATTGCATCTTATACCCAATTTACTTAATTATAATACAAATAGTTTAAAATACTGATATAGTAACACTTCTTCTATAAAATAATATAAGGTTTTGTAGTTAAATATAACATTTGAATGGAAGCATAAAGTGTATTTCGACGGATAGTGATAAGGATAGGTTGATATACCTTAACATAAACATAGTCAGTTTTATTTTATTGTTATCTCTTACAGCGATTGGTAAGTTTTTTAAGTAACAACATATATTTCTATAAAAATTAGTTTTAAAAAATATAAAAAATTAGTTTAAAAAAAAAAATAAAGAACTTGAGAATAAAATAAAATAAAATAAAATAATAATATAATTTAAAAAATAATTTTAAAAAATATTTAATTAAAAATAAAATAAAATAAAATAAATTGAATAATAAAAATAATAAAACATTACTAAATAAATTAAATAATATTTTTTTAATAATTTTAATAAAATAACAACTTCACAAAGAAAATGAAATCATAAAAATTTGATTTCAAAGGATGTAGATCAAAGATTAAAGCAATGTAAATTTAAATAATATTTTACGTAATTTTAATAAAATAACAACTTCACAAAGAAAATGAAATCATAAAAATTTGATTTCAAAGGATGTAGATCAAAGATTAAAGCAATGTAAATTATAAGTATAAATTATAAATTTAAATAATGCATATACATTAGTGTGTATATGTGTTTGTTTGTATATGTCTGTGTAGGTGTGTATTTGTGTGTATGTGTTTGTATGTGTGTATGTGTGTACGAACGTATGTAAAAGAATGTGTGTGCATGTATATGCATATATATGTATACATATGTGCATATATACATATGTATGTATGTATGTATATACATAAGTATATAAAATTTATTTAGTGGTTAGTAACAATGTGTTAATAGTTTTGAATTATGGTACACTTGTGTTAGAACATAAGTGTTTGCTATGATTTCGTTTGTACAATTTAGTTGTTAGTACAATTTATAAACACAATCTCCTAATACAGTACTAACAACTAAATTAATTAGTCACCTTCTTCACTGATGAGCCTCGGGGTGACTAATTATAAACATGTTTTGTATGAAGGTAGAGGCGAAACAAAACATGTTTGAGTTGTTGTTAGTTTGGAGTTTATTAGTTTGTTTCGTTGTATTGAATGTTATTGTCCTTTTAATAAGATTGTTATATTATTGTATTTCATGTTGTTGAAGATATATATGTATATATATGTATGTGTATATGAGTATATATATATTTTAAAAAAACTTGAGAAAGACAATTTAATTTCAATAAATGATAACATAGTAAATATTTAAAGAATTTTATGCATAGAGTTACAACTAATTCTATTGAAACCGCTGAGATGTAGTGGAAACTCGAGGGAAACCCGATACCACTTCATTCTCAGTTCCAATTTCATATACATATTTCGTCTTAGTATATAACGTTTTCAAAATTAATGGATTCACAAAATTTATAATTTTAAAGTCACTTGGATTGTGATAAAAACTTGACCATTTGCTCACTAATCTGTGCTGATCTGTGTTTTATAACATGCTAACATAAATTATAAAGTAGTCTGTAATTATTTTACAGATAATGAAATGATAAACAATTAGATAAACTTAACAAAGTATAATTTTAAACATTAAAATATTTCAAATACAGGTATATATCATATAGTCAAAAAATTTTTACAGTTAAAGCAATTCCTTTCTATTAATTTAATTAGATTTTCTTAGATCTGTCAAGGCAAAGTTTTTGACCTTGACCGGGCCAGTGGCCACGTCAAGTTGACGACTAATTAATTTATTCTAACAGTTTAAACATTTAGTTGGGTCTTGACTTACCGACTTGCCATAGCGTTGCGTTAAACGACTGGCAAAAAAATTAACAGAAGATGTTACATTTATATTGTAGTCAAGACGGTAATAATAATTTTTAAATGTAAATTCAATTTTACTTTCTCAATAAGACAAGGTACCTTAAAACCTTGTCTCGGCCAGTGGCCACGTCGCGTTAGACGAATTTTTGTATTTATTTTGCAATATTTTATACAATATCAATAATAAAATCGATTAGATATGTTATATTTTGTTACCCGTATCAAAATACTAATATTTAAAATGTCATATAGTTATTTGATAATATAAATATGTGTTAGATATTGGTTGTCATTTTCTTTTAAACTTTCTTCAACCTTACCTACATTTATTTATTATAATACAATAAACAAGTTAGTTCAATTTTATTTATATAAAAAATTTTCAAACCTTCCCTCCTCTCTTTATGTATATAAATTATATAAACATTTTATAAGAAAAAGTAACAAAGTGTATAATAATCATTTTGTTTATAAATAACCTTCACAAGTTTATGTTTATTGAAAATAAAATTAAGAAAATTAAGAAAATAATTTTTAAAGTGAATAAAGAAAACAACAAATTTAAAAATATTCGTACACTACCACAAAATTCACTTTTAAAGTCTTTTTCAACTATAAAACTTAATTCTAATGTGTGTTCTAATTCATACATTCAGTTGAAATCTAGGGATAAGAGGACCACACCTCTTGCCTTAATAAAAAAAAGGGGTTCTTTTGAAGGAGTGATAAAAGCAGGAGTTTGCAGGGGAAAACTCCTGTGCTTCCAAAAGAACCGTTCCTTTAAAATACATATGCTTTTTAAAAATTAATCAAAAACAATTATTTCTATTTGAAGGAACACTAATAGGGTGGTATGGACCACATACCTGCGGTAACCCAGTGGCAGTCCCACTAAATACCTCCCCTAACTCAAAATAGTGTAGAGCTTGGGCCTGTTCTACACTTTATTATTTAGGCCTGCTCAAAGAACACATACTAGTAACCCTTCCAACCCAAATCATTACTATATAAATAATAATTTTACTAAAAGTAAGGTTAACGGCATTAATATTTTAAATAATTTTGGAAATGACAACAAATGCATTAATTGTTCTGAAAATTGTAATATTTGCACAATAATTAATAAAACTGAATATATTCATTCCTCAGTCACAAATTTAAGGATTAACACTTATAACAAAAACAATGATAATTGCAATGTAAGTAATGTTGTATACTGTATAACATGCAACGATTGTCAAAAACAATATATCGGAATCACAACTAGAAAACTAAAATACAGAATTAGAGAACATCTGTACCAAATTAAAAACCCTAAAATTAATAAATATTTATATACACATTTTGAAAATAATTGTAACAGTTTGTCTATTAAGATAACAATTTTAGACTCTTTAGAAGATAATGTAGACAAGGATATTCTTTTACAAAAAGAACTTTTTTGGATAAAATTAATTAATACAGCTTACCCTTTTGGTTTTAATGACCATATTAAAGGTTACGGAAATATATCCGATATTGATAACCCTTTAACATATAAAGAAAATCATCCGTTTTATAAATTAAAAATTACAAAAGTTAGGAAAAGAAATGGCAAAAAGAATAATAAACGAGGAAATAAAAACATAAACAATACATTCGATATGGGTGAATTTTTTAATAGATTTAATCAATTAAATTCTATAGCAGAAATGTATAGATACATTAATACTTTTAAGAAAAAACATCTTAAAAAAGTTATAAATATAACATATAATAAAGAAAGTCTGGTAAATATAGATCCAAATAATTTTAGAATTCTTGTTAGCATATTATGTAAATTCTGTTTTGACAATTATAACAGTAATTATTTAAAACCACAACAAAAACACAATAACTATATTAACCTTGGAGTCACATATATCGGTAATGTTATAGATAAAGTAAACTTGAATAAGATATTTAACAACAACTATATACGTGAAATTATAGAAAACAATTCAAATAAAAAAATTTTGCCTTTCAGATGCGTTTTTAAATCACAACCTTCTTTCTCCAAGAAAATGTTTAATTACAATACATTAATTAGAAATACTAACTTGTCAGAATTAAATTCAATTTTTAATAATAAATGCTTATGTGTTGAAGAAAATTATAAAATATTTGTAGACAAAACACATGAACATATTATCACAGGTAATTTAGGAATAATTTCAGATAAAGTCATCAAAAAGTTAATTTCAAAAGGAACAAAATTTATCCCTAAACATAATGTTTCAAAAGAGAGCATTCAACTCTGGTTTGAAGAAGTTTTCTCTTTATTCCTGGATAAAATTAGAAATAAATATAAGTTAAAAGATTTTCACCTTAATTTGATAAAACAAAAGCTCTGTATTCTGAAGAAAAGGATATGGAAATCTTGACTATATCATATTACTGTAGAAAATAACAGTTCTTCTGAAAAATTAAATGCACATAATATAGAATACTTAAAGTTTTTAAAAGAAAATTTTGTTATATGCCCTCTTGACAAAGCAAGTAATAATTACAGTTTCATTTGTAAAAAATTCTATTTAATCACTTTAGCAAAAGAAATGGGAATTGTTTCCGAAAATAGTGAATTAAAAATTTCTGACTTTAATCAAACATATGAAATATATAACAAAGAAAACGAATTGGAAATTATCAACAGACATAAAATATCATGCTTGAATAATAAAATTAAAATTGATGGAACAGAAAGAGTTCCATTGATATATTGTTTACCAAAACTGCACAAAAATCCAGTGAAATTTAGATTTATTACTGGAGCATATAATAGCTCCTTAAAACCTCTTTCAAAAGAAATGACTGTAGTTTTTACGTTTTTGAAACAACATTTTATTAAATATATTAATGTAATAACATCGAGAAATAAGAATTTCGTTGGTTATTGGTCTATTAATAACATAAATATATCTGATAAAATAAGTAAAATCAATATCGAAAATTGTAAACTGTTTTCAGCAGACTTTACTAATATGTTTACTAGTCTTCCTCATAATATTATATTGAAAAATATTAAAGAATTAATAAAAATATGCTTTCATAATGCAAGTAAGAAATATATTGCATACAATGGACATAATAACATTTATTACACTAATAATAATACACAAGGTAAATATAAATATTACACAGCAGAGGATTTAATGTTTTTTACTGAATATTTACTTAAAAATAGTTTCACAATTTTTGCAGGCACAATTTATAAACAAATTGAAGGAGTACCTCAAGGAAGTAATTGTAGTCCATTAATTGCTGATCTTACGTTATCAATATTTGAATATAACTTTTGTAAAAAGGTAGTAACACAAAATCGTCATATAAACATACATCCATTTAGATACATGGATGATATTCTTATAATTCACAATAAAAACAATCAACATATACAAGAAATACTTGGTGAAACATATGAAAATTCTCTAAAATTTGAGACAACACATGAGTCAGATTACGAATGCAATTATCTTGATCTGAATATCAAAATTATTGACAATAGGATAGTCACAAAATTATATAATAAAACAGATAATTTTAAATTTTATGTTATTAGATTTCCCCATTTCAACTCAAACATTTCTATAAAAGTTAGAAAATCAATCATATTCACAGAAACGTTGAGATTAGTTAGGTGTTGCACGGTTTTTAACGATTTTATTGAAAACCTTATTAAATTGATAATTCGACTTATTAAAAATAACTATCCAATAGATATAGTCATTAGAAATATATTTAAATGTTTAAATAGAAACAAGCATTTATTATATAAATATAATCAACATAACATATTGCATCTTATACCCAATTTACTTAATTATAATACAAATAGTTTAAAATACTGATATAGTAACACTTCTTCTATAAAATAATATAAGGTTTTGTAGTTAAATATAACATTTGAATGGAAGCATAAAGTGTATTTCGACGGATAGTGATAAGGATAGGTTGATATACTTTAACATAAACATAGTCAGTTTTATTTTATTGTTATCTCTTACAGCGATTGGTAAGTTTTTTAAGTAACAACATATATTTCTATAAAAATTAGTTTTAAAAAATATAAAAAATTAGTTTAAAAAAATAAAAATAAAGAACTTGAGAATAAAATAAAATAAAATAAAATAATAATATAATTTAAAAAATAATTTTAAAAAATATTTAATTAAAAATAAAATAAAATAAAATAAATTGAATAATAAAAATAATAAAACATTACTAAATAAATTAAATAATATTTTTTTAATAATTTTAATAAAATAACAACTTCACAAAGAAAATGAAATCATAAAAATTTGATTTCAAAGGATGTAGATCAAAGATTAAAGCAATGTAAATTTAAATAATATTTTACGTAATTTTAATAAAATAACAACTTCACAAAGAAAATGAAATCATAAAAATTTGATTTCAAAGGATGTAGATCAAAGATTAAAGCAATGTAAATTATAAGTATAAATTATAAATTTAAATAATGCATATACATTAGTGTGTATATGTGTTTGTTTGTATATGTCTGTGTAGGTGTGTATTTGTGTGTATGTGTTTGTATGTGTGTATGTGTGTACGAACGTATGTAAAAGAATGTGTGTGCATGTATATGCATATATATGTATACATATGTGCATATATACATATGTATGTATGTATGTATATACATAAGTATATAAAATTTATTTAGTGGTTAGTAACAATGTGTTAATAGTTTTGAATTATGGTACACTTGTGTTAGAACATAAGTGTTTGCTATGATTTCGTTTGTACAATTTAGTTGTTAGTACAATTTATAAACACAATCCCCTAATACAGTACTAACAACTAAATTAATTAGTCACCTTCTTCACTGATGAGCCTCGGGGTGACTAATTATAAACATGTTTTGTATGAAGGTAGAGGCGAAACAAAACATGTTTGAGTTGTTGTTAGTTTGGAGTTTATTAGTTTGTTTCGTTGTATTGAATGTTATTGTCCTTTTAATAAGATTGTTATATTATTGTATTTCATGTTGTTGAAGATATATATGTATATATATGTATGTGTATATGAGTATATATATATTTTAAAAAAACTTGAGAAAGACAATTTAATTTCAATAAATGATAACATAGTAAATATTTAAAGAATTTTATGCATAGAGTTACAACTAATTCTATTGAAACCGCTGAGATGTAGTGGAAACTCGAGGGAAACCCGATACCACTTCATTCTCAGTTCCAATTTCATATACATATTTCGTCTTAGTATATAACGTTTTCAAAATTAATGGATTCACAAAATTTATAATTTTAAAGTCACTTGGATTGTGATAAAAACTTGACCATTTGCTCACTAATCTGTGCTGATCTGTGTTTTATAACATGCTAACATAAATTATAAAGTAGTCTGTAATTATTTTACAGATAATGAAATGATAAACAATTAGATAAACTTAACAAAGTATAATTTTAAACATTAAAATATTTCAAATACAGGTATATATCATATAGTCAAAAAATTTTTACAGTTAAAGCAATTCCTTTCTATTAATTTAATTAGATTTTCTTAGATCTGTCAAGGCAAAGTTTTTGACCTTGACCGGGCCAGTGGCCACGTCAAGTTGACGACTAATTAATTTATTCTAACAGTTTAAACATTTAGTTGGGTCTTGACTTACCGACTTGCCATAGCGTTGCGTTAAACGACTGGCAAAAAAATTAACAGAAGATGTTACATTTATATTGTAGTCAAGACGGTAATAATAATTTTTGAATGTAAATTCAATTTTACTTTCTCAATAAGACAAGGTACCTTAAAACCTTGTCTCGGCCAGTGGCCACGTCGCGTTAGACGAATTTTTGTATTTATTTTGCAATATTTTATACAATATCAATAATAAAATCGATTAGATATGTTATATTTTGTTACCCGTATCAAAATACTAATATTTAAAATGTCATATAGTTATTTGATAATATAAATATGTGTTAGATATTGGTTGTCATTTTCTTTTAAACTTTCTTCAACCTTACCTACATTTATTTATTATAATACAATAAACAAGTTAGTTCAATTTTATTTATATAAAAAATTTTCAAACCTTCCCTCCTCTCTTTATGTATATAAATTATATAAACATTTTATAAGAAAAAGTAACAAAGTGTATAATAATCATTTTGTTTATAAATAACCTTCACAAGTTTATGTTTATTGAAAATAAAATTAAGAAAATTAAGAAAATAATTTTTAAAGTGAATAAAGAAAACAACAAATTTAAAAATATTCGTACACTACCACAAAATTCACTTTTAAAGTCTTTTTCAACTATAAAACTTAATTCTAATGTGTGTTCTAATTCATACATTCAGTTGAAATCTAGGGATAAGAGGACCACACCTCTTGCCTTAATAAAAAAAAGGGGTTCTTTTGAAGGAGTGATAAAAGCAGGAGTTTGCAGGGGAAAACTCCTGTGCTTCCAAAAGAACCGTTCCTTTAAAATACATATGCTTTTTAAAAATTAATCAAAAACAATTATTTCTATTTGAAGGAACACTAATAGGGTGGTATGGACCACATACCTGCGGTAACCCAGTGGCAGTCCCACTAAATACCTCCCCTAACTCAAAATAGTGTAGAGCTTGGGCCTGTTCTACACTTTATTATTTAGGCCTGCTCAAAGAACACATACTAGTAACCCTTCCAACCCAAATCATTACTATATAAATAATAATTTTACTAAAAGTAAGGTTAACGGCATTAATATTTTAAATAATTTTGGAAATGACAACAAATGCATTAATTGTTCTGAAAATTGTAATATTTGCACAATAATTAATAAAACTGAATATATTCATTCCTCAGTCACAAATTTAAGGATTAACACTTATAACAAAAACAATGATAATTGCAATGTAAGTAATGTTGTATACTGTATAACATGCAACGATTGTCAAAAACAATATATCGGAATCACAACTAGAAAACTAAAATACAGAATTAGAGAACATCTGTACCAAATTAAAAACCCTAAAATTAATAAATATTTATATACACATTTTGAAAATAATTGTAACAGTTTGTCTATTAAGATAACAATTTTAGACTCTTTAGAAGATAATGTAGACAAGGATATTCTTTTACAAAAAGAACTTTTTTGGATAAAATTAATTAATACAGCTTACCCTTTTGGTTTTAATGACCATATTAAAGGTTACGGAAATATATCCGATATTGATAACCCTTTAACATATAAAGAAAATCATCCGTTTTATAAATTAAAAATTACAAAAGTTAGGAAAAGAAATGGCAAAAAGAATAATAAACGAGGAAATAAAAACATAAACAATACATTCGATATGGGTGAATTTTTTAATAGATTTAATCAATTAAATTCTATAGCAGAAATGTATAGATACATTAATACTTTTAAGAAAAAACATCTTAAAAAAGTTATAAATATAACATATAATAAAGAAAGTCTGGTAAATATAGATCCAAATAATTTTAGAATTCTTGTTAGCATATTATGTAAATTCTGTTTTGACAATTATAACAGTAATTATTTAAAACCACAACAAAAACACAATAACTATATTAACCTTGGAGTCACATATATCGGTAATGTTATAGATAAAGTAAACTTGAATAAGATATTTAACAACAACTATATACGTGAAATTATAGAAAACAATTCAAATAAAAAAATTTTGCCTTTCAGATGCGTTTTTAAATCACAACCTTCTTTCTCCAAGAAAATGTTTAATTACAATACATTAATTAGAAATACTAACTTGTCAGAATTAAATTCAATTTTTAATAATAAATGCTTATGTGTTGAAGAAAATTATAAAATATTTGTAGACAAAACACATGAACATATTATCACAGGTAATTTAGGAATAATTTCAGATAAAGTCATCAAAAAGTTAATTTCAAAAGGAACAAAATTTATCCCTAAACATAATGTTTCAAAAGAGAGCATTCAACTCTGGTTTGAAGAAGTTTTCTCTTTATTCCTGGATAAAATTAGAAATAAATATAAGTTAAAAGATTTTCACCTTAATTTGATAAAACAAAAGCTCTGTATTCTGAAGAAAAGGATATGGAAATCTTGACTATATCATATTACTGTAGAAAATAACAGTTCTTCTGAAAAATTAAATGCACATAATATAGAATACTTAAAGTTTTTAAAAGAAAATTTTGTTATATGCCCTCTTGACAAAGCAAGTAATAATTACAGTTTCATTTGTAAAAAATTCTATTTAATCACTTTAGCAAAAGAAATGGGAATTGTTTCCGAAAATAGTGAATTAAAAATTTCTGACTTTAATCAAACATATGAAATATATAACAAAGAAAACGAATTGGAAATTATCAACAGACATAAAATATCATGCTTGAATAATAAAATTAAAATTGATGGAACAGAAAGAGTTCCATTGATATATTGTTTACCAAAACTGCACAAAAATCCAGTGAAATTTAGATTTATTACTGGAGCATATAATAGCTCCTTAAAACCTCTTTCAAAAGAAATGACTGTAGTTTTTACGTTTTTGAAACAACATTTTATTAAATATATTAATGTAATAACATCGAGAAATAAGAATTTCGTTGGTTATTGGTCTATTAATAACATAAATATATCTGATAAAATAAGTAAAATCAATATCGAAAATTGTAAACTGTTTTCAGCAGACTTTACTAATATGTTTACTAGTCTTCCTCATAATATTATATTGAAAAATATTAAAGAATTAATAAAAATATGCTTTCATAATGCAAGTAAGAAATATATTGCATACAATGGACATAATAACATTTATTACACTAATAATAATACACAAGGTAAATATAAATATTACACAGCAGAGGATTTAATGTTTTTTACTGAATATTTACTTAAAAATAGTTTCACAATTTTTGCAGGCACAATTTATAAACAAATTGAAGGAGTACCTCAAGGAAGTAATTGTAGTCCATTAATTGCTGATCTTACGTTATCAATGTTTGAATATAACTTTTGTAAAAAGGTAGTAACACAAAATCGTCATATAAACATACATCCATTTAGATACATGGATGATATTCTTATAATTCACAATAAAAACAATCAACATATACAAGAAATACTTGGTGAAACATATGAAAATTCTCTAAAATTTGAGACAACACATGAGTCAGATTACGAATGCAATTATCTTGATCTGAATATCAAAATTATTGACAATAGGATAGTCACAAAATTATATAATAAAACAGATAATTTTAAATTTTATGTTATTAGATTTCCCCATTTCAACTCAAACATTTCTATAAAAGTTAGAAAATCAATCATATTCACAGAAACGTTGAGATTAGTTAGGTGTTGCACGGTTTTTAACGATTTTATTGAAAACCTTATTAAATTGATAATTCGACTTATTAAAAATAACTATCCAATAGATATAGTCATTAGAAATATATTTAAATGTTTAAATAGAAACAAGCATTTATTATATAAATATAATCAACATAACATATTGCATCTTATACCCAATTTACTTAATTATAATACAAATAGTTTAAAATACTGATATAGTAACACTTCTTCTATAAAATAATATAAGGTTTTGTAGTTAAATATAACATTTGAATGGAAGCATAAAGTGTATTTCGACGGATAGTGATAAGGATAGGTTGATATACTTTAACATAAACATAGTCAGTTTTATTTTATTGTTATCTCTTACAGCGATTGGTAAGTTTTTTAAGTAACAACATATATTTCTATAAAAATTAGTTTTAAAAAATATAAAAAATTAGTTTAAAAAAATAAAAATAAAGAACTTGAGAATAAAATAAAATAAAATAAAATAATAATATAATTTAAAAAATAATTTTAAAAAATATTTAATTAAAAATAAAATAAAATAAAATAAATTGAATAATAAAAATAATAAAACATTACTAAATAAATTAAATAATATTTTTTTAATAATTTTAATAAAATAACAACTTCACAAAGAAAATGAAATCATAAAAATTTGATTTCAAAGGATGTAGATCAAAGATTAAAGCAATGTAAATTTAAATAATATTTTACGTAATTTTAATAAAATAACAACTTCACAAAGAAAATGAAATCATAAAAATTTGATTTCAAAGGATGTAGATCAAAGATTAAAGCAATGTAAATTATAAGTATAAATTATAAATTTAAATAATGCATATACATTAGTGTGTATATGTGTTTGTTTGTATATGTCTGTGTAGGTGTGTATTTGTGTGTATGTGTTTGTATGTGTGTATGTGTGTACGAACGTATGTAAAAGAATGTGTGTGCATGTATATGCATATATATGTATACATATGTGCATATATACATATGTATGTATGTATGTATATACATAAGTATATAAAATTTATTTAGTGGTTAGTAACAATGTGTTAATAGTTTTGAATTATGGTACACTTGTGTTAGAACATAAGTGTTTGCTATGATTTCGTTTGTACAATTTAGTTGTTAGTACAATTTATAAACACAATCCCCTAATACAGTACTAACAACTAAATTAATTAGTCACCTTCTTCACTGATGAGCCTCGGGGTGACTAATTATAAACATGTTTTGTATGAAGGTAGAGGCGAAACAAAACATGTTTGAGTTGTTGTTAGTTTGGAGTTTATTAGTTTGTTTCGTTGTATTGAATGTTATTGTCCTTTTAATAAGATTGTTATATTATTGTATTTCATGTTGTTGAAGATATATATGTATATATATGTATGTGTATATGAGTATATATATATTTTAAAAAAACTTGAGAAAGACAATTTAATTTCAATAAATGATAACATAGTAAATATTTAAAGAATTTTATGCATAGAGTTACAACTAATTCTATTGAAACCGCTGAGATGTAGTGGAAACTCGAGGGAAACCCGATACCACTTCATTCTCAGTTCCAATTTCATATACATATTTCGTCTTAGTATATAACGTTTTCAAAATTAATGGATTCACAAAATTTATAATTTTAAAGTCACTTGGATTGTGATAAAAACTTGACCATTTGCTCACTAATCTGTGCTGATCTGTGTTTTATAACATGCTAACATAAATTATAAAGTAGTCTGTAATTATTTTACAGATAATGAAATGATAAACAATTAGATAAACTTAACAAAGTATAATTTTAAACATTAAAATATTTCAAATACAGGTATATATCATATAGTCAAAAAATTTTTACAGTTAAAGCAATTCCTTTCTATTAATTTAATTAGATTTTCTTAGATCTGTCAAGGCAAAGTTTTTGACCTTGACCGGGCCAGTGGCCACGTCAAGTTGACGACTAATTAATTTATTCTAACAGTTTAAACATTTAGTTGGGTCTTGACTTACCGACTTGCCATAGCGTTGCGTTAAACGACTGGCAAAAAAATTAACAGAAGATGTTACATTTATATTGTAGTCAAGACGGTAATAATAATTTTTGAATGTAAATTCAATTTTACTTTCTCAATAAGACAAGGTACCTTAAAACCTTGTCTCGGCCAGTGGCCACGTCGCGTTAGACGAATTTTTGTATTTATTTTGCAATATTTTATACAATATCAATAATAAAATCGATTAGATATGTTATATTTTGTTACCCGTATCAAAATACTAATATTTAAAATGTCATATAGTTATTTGATAATATAAATATGTGTTAGATATTGGTTGTCATTTTCTTTTAAACTTTCTTCAACCTTACCTACATTTATTTATTATAATACAATAAACAAGTTAGTTCAATTTTATTTATATAAAAAATTTTCAAACCTTCCCTCCTCTCTTTATGTATATAAATTATATAAACATTTTATAAGAAAAAGTAACAAAGTGTATAATAATCATTTTGTTTATAAATAACCTTCACAAGTTTATGTTTATTGAAAATAAAATTAAGAAAATTAAGAAAATAATTTTTAAAGTGAATAAAGAAAACAACAAATTTAAAAATATTCGTACACTACCACAAAATTCACTTTTAAAGTCTTTTTCAACTATAAAACTTAATTCTAATGTGTGTTCTAATTCATACATTCAGTTGAAATCTAGGGATAAGAGGACCACACCTCTTGCCTTAATAAAAAAAAGGGGTTCTTTTGAAGGAGTGATAAAAGCAGGAGTTTGCAGGGGAAAACTCCTGTGCTTCCAAAAGAACCGTTCCTTTAAAATACATATGCTTTTTAAAAATTAATCAAAAACAATTATTTCTATTTGAAGGAACACTAATAGGGTGGTATGGACCACATACCTGCGGTAACCCAGTGGCAGTCCCACTAAATACCTCCCCTAACTCAAAATAGTGTAGAGCTTGGGCCTGTTCTACACTTTATTATTTAGGCCTGCTCAAAGAACACATACTAGTAACCCTTCCAACCCAAATCATTACTATATAAATAATAATTTTACTAAAAGTAAGGTTAACGGCATTAATATTTTAAATAATTTTGGAAATGACAACAAATGCATTAATTGTTCTGAAAATTGTAATATTTGCACAATAATTAATAAAACTGAATATATTCATTCCTCAGTCACAAATTTAAGGATTAACACTTATAACAAAAACAATGATAATTGCAATGTAAGTAATGTTGTATACTGTATAACATGCAACGATTGTCAAAAACAATATATCGGAATCACAACTAGAAAACTAAAATACAGAATTAGAGAACATCTGTACCAAATTAAAAACCCTAAAATTAATAAATATTTATATACACATTTTGAAAATAATTGTAACAGTTTGTCTATTAAGATAACAATTTTAGACTCTTTAGAAGATAATGTAGACAAGGATATTCTTTTACAAAAAGAACTTTTTTGGATAAAATTAATTAATACAGCTTACCCTTTTGGTTTTAATGACCATATTAAAGGTTACGGAAATATATCCGATATTGATAACCCTTTAACATATAAAGAAAATCATCCGTTTTATAAATTAAAAATTACAAAAGTTAGGAAAAGAAATGGCAAAAAGAATAATAAACGAGGAAATAAAAACATAAACAATACATTCGATATGGGTGAATTTTTTAATAGATTTAATCAATTAAATTCTATAGCAGAAATGTATAGATACATTAATACTTTTAAGAAAAAACATCTTAAAAAAGTTATAAATATAACATATAATAAAGAAAGTCTGGTAAATATAGATCCAAATAATTTTAGAATTCTTGTTAGCATATTATGTAAATTCTGTTTTGACAATTATAACAGTAATTATTTAAAACCACAACAAAAACACAATAACTATATTAACCTTGGAGTCACATATATCGGTAATGTTATAGATAAAGTAAACTTGAATAAGATATTTAACAACAACTATATACGTGAAATTATAGAAAACAATTCAAATAAAAAAATTTTGCCTTTCAGATGCGTTTTTAAATCACAACCTTCTTTCTCCAAGAAAATGTTTAATTACAATACATTAATTAGAAATACTAACTTGTCAGAATTAAATTCAATTTTTAATAATAAATGCTTATGTGTTGAAGAAAATTATAAAATATTTGTAGACAAAACACATGAACATATTATCACAGGTAATTTAGGAATAATTTCAGATAAAGTCATCAAAAAGTTAATTTCAAAAGGAACAAAATTTATCCCTAAACATAATGTTTCAAAAGAGAGCATTCAACTCTGGTTTGAAGAAGTTTTCTCTTTATTCCTGGATAAAATTAGAAATAAATATAAGTTAAAAGATTTTCACCTTAATTTGATAAAACAAAAGCTCTGTATTCTGAAGAAAAGGATATGGAAATCTTGACTATATCATATTACTGTAGAAAATAACAGTTCTTCTGAAAAATTAAATGCACATAATATAGAATACTTAAAGTTTTTAAAAGAAAATTTTGTTATATGCCCTCTTGACAAAGCAAGTAATAATTACAGTTTCATTTGTAAAAAATTCTATTTAATCACTTTAGCAAAAGAAATGGGAATTGTTTCCGAAAATAGTGAATTAAAAATTTCTGACTTTAATCAAACATATGAAATATATAACAAAGAAAACGAATTGGAAATTATCAACAGACATAAAATATCATGCTTGAATAATAAAATTAAAATTGATGGAACAGAAAGAGTTCCATTGATATATTGTTTACCAAAACTGCACAAAAATCCAGTGAAATTTAGATTTATTACTGGAGCATATAATAGCTCCTTAAAACCTCTTTCAAAAGAAATGACTGTAGTTTTTACGTTTTTGAAACAACATTTTATTAAATATATTAATGTAATAACATCGAGAAATAAGAATTTCGTTGGTTATTGGTCTATTAATAACATAAATATATCTGATAAAATAAGTAAAATCAATATCGAAAATTGTAAACTGTTTTCAGCAGACTTTACTAATATGTTTACTAGTCTTCCTCATAATATTATATTGAAAAATATTAAAGAATTAATAAAAATATGCTTTCATAATGCAAGTAAGAAATATATTGCATACAATGGACATAATAACATTTATTACACTAATAATAATACACAAGGTAAATATAAATATTACACAGCAGAGGATTTAATGTTTTTTACTGAATATTTACTTAAAAATAGTTTCACAATTTTTGCAGGCACAATTTATAAACAAATTGAAGGAGTACCTCAAGGAAGTAATTGTAGTCCATTAATTGCTGATCTTACGTTATCAATGTTTGAATATAACTTTTGTAAAAAGGTAGTAACACAAAATCGTCATATAAACATACATCCATTTAGATACATGGATGATATTCTTATAATTCACAATAAAAACAATCAACATATACAAGAAATACTTGGTGAAACATATGAAAATTCTCTAAAATTTGAGACAACACATGAGTCAGATTACGAATGCAATTATCTTGATCTGAATATCAAAATTATTGACAATAGGATAGTCACAAAATTATATAATAAAACAGATAATTTTAAATTTTATGTTATTAGATTTCCCCATTTCAACTCAAACATTTCTATAAAAGTTAGAAAATCAATCATATTCACAGAAACGTTGAGATTAGTTAGGTGTTGCACGGTTTTTAACGATTTTATTGAAAACCTTATTAAATTGATAATTCGACTTATTAAAAATAACTATCCAATAGATATAGTCATTAGAAATATATTTAAATGTTTAAATAGAAACAAGCATTTATTATATAAATATAATCAACATAACATATTGCATCTTATACCCAATTTACTTAATTATAATACAAATAGTTTAAAATACTGATATAGTAACACTTCTTCTATAAAATAATATAAGGTTTTGTAGTTAAATATAACATTTGAATGGAAGCATAAAGTGTATTTCGACGGATAGTGATAAGGATAGGTTGATATACTTTAACATAAACATAGTCAGTTTTATTTTATTGTTATCTCTTACAGCGATTGGTAAGTTTTTTAAGTAACAACATATATTTCTATAAAAATTAGTTTTAAAAAATATAAAAAATTAGTTTAAAAAAATAAAAATAAAGAACTTGAGAATAAAATAAAATAAAATAAAATAATAATATAATTTAAAAAATAATTTTAAAAAATATTTAATTAAAAATAAAATAAAATAAAATAAATTGAATAATAAAAATAATAAAACATTACTAAATAAATTAAATAATATTTTTTTAATAATTTTAATAAAATAACAACTTCACAAAGAAAATGAAATCATAAAAATTTGATTTCAAAGGATGTAGATCAAAGATTAAAGCAATGTAAATTTAAATAATATTTTACGTAATTTTAATAAAATAACAACTTCACAAAGAAAATGAAATCATAAAAATTTGATTTCAAAGGATGTAGATCAAAGATTAAAGCAATGTAAATTATAAGTATAAATTATAAATTTAAATAATGCATATACATTAGTGTGTATATGTGTTTGTTTGTATATGTCTGTGTAGGTGTGTATTTGTGTGTATGTGTTTGTATGTGTGTATGTGTGTACGAACGTATGTAAAAGAATGTGTGTGCATGTATATGCATATATATGTATACATATGTGCATATATACATATGTATGTATGTATGTATATACATAAGTATATAAAATTTATTTAGTGGTTAGTAACAATGTGTTAATAGTTTTGAATTATGGTACACTTGTGTTAGAACATAAGTGTTTGCTATGATTTCGTTTGTACAATTTAGTTGTTAGTACAATTTATAAACACAATCCCCTAATACAGTACTAACAACTAAATTAATTAGTCACCTTCTTCACTGATGAGCCTCGGGGTGACTAATTATAAACATGTTTTGTATGAAGGTAGAGGCGAAACAAAACATGTTTGAGTTGTTGTTAGTTTGGAGTTTATTAGTTTGTTTCGTTGTATTGAATGTTATTGTCCTTTTAATAAGATTGTTATATTATTGTATTTCATGTTGTTGAAGATATATATGTATATATATGTATGTGTATATGAGTATATATATATTTTAAAAAAACTTGAGAAAGACAATTTAATTTCAATAAATGATAACATAGTAAATATTTAAAGAATTTTATGCATAGAGTTACAACTAATTCTATTGAAACCGCTGAGATGTAGTGGAAACTCGAGGGAAACCCGATACCACTTCATTCTCAGTTCCAATTTCATATACATATTTCGTCTTAGTATATAACGTTTTCAAAATTAATGGATTCACAAAATTTATAATTTTAAAGTCACTTGGATTGTGATAAAAACTTGACCATTTGCTCACTAATCTGTGCTGATCTGTGTTTTATAACATGCTAACATAAATTATAAAGTAGTCTGTAATTATTTTACAGATAATGAAATGATAAACAATTAGATAAACTTAACAAAGTATAATTTTAAACATTAAAATATTTCAAATACAGGTATATATCATATAGTCAAAAAATTTTTACAGTTAAAGCAATTCCTTTCTATTAATTTAATTAGATTTTCTTAGATCTGTCAAGGCAAAGTTTTTGACCTTGACCGGGCCAGTGGCCACGTCAAGTTGACGACTAATTAATTTATTCTAACAGTTTAAACATTTAGTTGGGTCTTGACTTACCGACTTGCCATAGCGTTGCGTTAAACGACTGGCAAAAAAATTAACAGAAGATGTTACATTTATATTGTAGTCAAGACGGTAATAATAATTTTTGAATGTAAATTCAATTTTACTTTCTCAATAAGACAAGGTACCTTAAAACCTTGTCTCGGCCAGTGGCCACGTCGCGTTAGACGAATTTTTGTATTTATTTTGCAATATTTTATACAATATCAATAATAAAATCGATTAGATATGTTATATTTTGTTACCCGTATCAAAATACTAATATTTAAAATGTCATATAGTTATTTGATAATATAAATATGTGTTAGATATTGGTTGTCATTTTCTTTTAAACTTTCTTCAACCTTACCTACATTTATTTATTATAATACAATAAACAAGTTAGTTCAATTTTATTTATATAAAAAATTTTCAAACCTTCCCTCCTCTCTTTATGTATATAAATTATATAAACATTTTATAAGAAAAAGTAACAAAGTGTATAATAATCATTTTGTTTATAAATAACCTTCACAAGTTTATGTTTATTGAAAATAAAATTAAGAAAATTAAGAAAATAATTTTTAAAGTGAATAAAGAAAACAACAAATTTAAAAATATTCGTACACTACCACAAAATTCACTTTTAAAGTCTTTTTCAACTATAAAACTTAATTCTAATGTGTGTTCTAATTCATACATTCAGTTGAAATCTAGGGATAAGAGGACCACACCTCTTGCCTTAATAAAAAAAAGGGGTTCTTTTGAAGGAGTGATAAAAGCAGGAGTTTGCAGGGGAAAACTCCTGTGCTTCCAAAAGAACCGTTCCTTTAAAATACATATGCTTTTTAAAAATTAATCAAAAACAATTATTTCTATTTGAAGGAACACTAATAGGGTGGTATGGACCACATACCTGCGGTAACCCAGTGGCAGTCCCACTAAATACCTCCCCTAACTCAAAATAGTGTAGAGCTTGGGCCTGTTCTACACTTTATTATTTAGGCCTGCTCAAAGAACACATACTAGTAACCCTTCCAACCCAAATCATTACTATATAAATAATAATTTTACTAAAAGTAAGGTTAACGGCATTAATATTTTAAATAATTTTGGAAATGACAACAAATGCATTAATTGTTCTGAAAATTGTAATATTTGCACAATAATTAATAAAACTGAATATATTCATTCCTCAGTCACAAATTTAAGGATTAACACTTATAACAAAAACAATGATAATTGCAATGTAAGTAATGTTGTATACTGTATAACATGCAACGATTGTCAAAAACAATATATCGGAATCACAACTAGAAAACTAAAATACAGAATTAGAGAACATCTGTACCAAATTAAAAACCCTAAAATTAATAAATATTTATATACACATTTTGAAAATAATTGTAACAGTTTGTCTATTAAGATAACAATTTTAGACTCTTTAGAAGATAATGTAGACAAGGATATTCTTTTACAAAAAGAACTTTTTTGGATAAAATTAATTAATACAGCTTACCCTTTTGGTTTTAATGACCATATTAAAGGTTACGGAAATATATCCGATATTGATAACCCTTTAACATATAAAGAAAATCATCCGTTTTATAAATTAAAAATTACAAAAGTTAGGAAAAGAAATGGCAAAAAGAATAATAAACGAGGAAATAAAAACATAAACAATACATTCGATATGGGTGAATTTTTTAATAGATTTAATCAATTAAATTCTATAGCAGAAATGTATAGATACATTAATACTTTTAAGAAAAAACATCTTAAAAAAGTTATAAATATAACATATAATAAAGAAAGTCTGGTAAATATAGATCCAAATAATTTTAGAATTCTTGTTAGCATATTATGTAAATTCTGTTTTGACAATTATAACAGTAATTATTTAAAACCACAACAAAAACACAATAACTATATTAACCTTGGAGTCACATATATCGGTAATGTTATAGATAAAGTAAACTTGAATAAGATATTTAACAACAACTATATACGTGAAATTATAGAAAACAATTCAAATAAAAAAATTTTGCCTTTCAGATGCGTTTTTAAATCACAACCTTCTTTCTCCAAGAAAATGTTTAATTACAATACATTAATTAGAAATACTAACTTGTCAGAATTAAATTCAATTTTTAATAATAAATGCTTATGTGTTGAAGAAAATTATAAAATATTTGTAGACAAAACACATGAACATATTATCACAGGTAATTTAGGAATAATTTCAGATAAAGTCATCAAAAAGTTAATTTCAAAAGGAACAAAATTTATCCCTAAACATAATGTTTCAAAAGAGGGCATTCAACTCTGGTTTGAAGAAGTTTTCTCTTTATTCCTGGATAAAATTAGAAATAAATATAAGTTAAAAGATTTTCACCTTAATTTGATAAAACAAAAGCTCTGTATTCTGAAGAAAAGGATATGGAAATCTTGACTATATCATATTACTGTAGAAAATAACAGTTCTTCTGAAAAATTAAATGCACATAATATAGAATACTTAAAGTTTTTAAAAGAAAATTTTGTTATATGCCCTCTTGACAAAGCAAGTAATAATTACAGTTTCATTTGTAAAAAATTCTATTTAATCACTTTAGCAAAAGAAATGGGAATTGTTTCCGAAAATAGTGAATTAAAAATTTCTGACTTTAATCAAACATATGAAATATATAACAAAGAAAACGAATTGGAAATTATCAACAGACATAAAATATCATGCTTGAATAATAAAATTAAAATTGATGGAACAGAAAGAGCTCCATTGATATATTGTTTACCAAAACTGCACAAAAATCCAGTGAAATTTAGATTTATTACTGGAGCATATAATAGCTCCTTAAAACCTCTTTCAAAAGAAATGACTGTAGTTTTTACGTTTTTGAAACAACATTTTATTAAATATATTAATGTAATAACATCGAGAAATAAGAATTTCGTTGGTTATTGGTCTATTAATAACATAAATATATCTGATAAAATAAGTAAAATCAATATCGAAAATTGTAAACTGTTTTCAGCAGACTTTACTAATATGTTTACTAGTCTTCCTCATAATATTATATTGAAAAATATTAAAGAATTAATAAAAATATGCTTTCATAATGCAAGTAAGAAATATATTGCATACAATGGACATAATAACATTTATTACACTAATAATAATACACAAGGTAAATATAAATATTACACAGCAGAGGATTTAATGTTTTTTACTGAATATTTACTTAAAAATAGTTTCACAATTTTTGCAGGCACAATTTATAAACAAATTGAAGGAGTACCTCAAGGAAGTAATTGTAGTCCATTAATTGCTGATCTTACGTTATCAATATTTGAATATAACTTTTGTAAAAAGGTAGTAACACAAAATCGTCATATAAACATACATCCATTTAGATACATGGATGATATTCTTATAATTCACAATAAAAACAATCAACATATACAAGAAATACTTGGTGAAACATATGAAAATTCTCTAAAATTTGAGACAACACATGAGTCAGATTACGAATGCAATTATCTTGATCTGAATATCAAAATTATTGACAATAGGATAGTCACAAAATTATATAATAAAACAGATAATTTTAAATTTTATGTTATTAGATTTCCCCATTTCAACTCAAACATTTCTATAAAAGTTAGAAAATCAATCATATTCACAGAAACGTTGAGATTAGTTAGGTGTTGCACGGTTTTTAACGATTTTATTGAAAACCTTATTAAATTGATAATTCGACTTATTAAAAATAACTATCCAATAGATATAGTCATTAGAAATATATTTAAATGTTTAAATAGAAACAAGCATTTATTATATAAATATAATCAACATAACATATTGCATCTTATACCCAATTTACTTAATTATAATACAAATAGTTTAAAATACTGATATAGTAACACTTCTTCTATAAAATAATATAAGGTTTTGTAGTTAAATATAACATTTGAATGGAAGCATAAAGTGTATTTCGACGGATAGTGATAAGGATAGGTTGATATACTTTAACATAAACATAGTCAGTTTTATTTTATTGTTATCTCTTACAGCGATTGGTAAGTTTTTTAAGTAACAACATATATTTCTATAAAAATTAGTTTTAAAAAATATAAAAAATTAGTTTAAAAAAATAAAAATAAAGAACTTGAGAATAAAATAAAATAAAATAAAATAATAATATAATTTAAAAAATAATTTTAAAAAATATTTAATTAAAAATAAAATAAAATAAAATAAATTGAATAATAAAAATAATAAAACATTACTAAATAAATTAAATAATATTTTTTTAATAATTTTAATAAAATAACAACTTCACAAAGAAAATGAAATCATAAAAATTTGATTTCAAAGGATGTAGATCAAAGATTAAAGCAATGTAAATTATAAGTATAAATTATAAATTTAAATAATGCATATACATTAGTGTGTATATGTGTTTGTTTGTATATGTCTGTGTAGGTGTGTATTTGTGTGTATGTGTTTGTATGTGTGTATGTGTGTACGAACGTATGTAAAAGAATGTGTGTGCATGTATATGCATATATATGTATACATATGTGCATATATACATATGTATGTATGTATGTATATACATAAGTATATAAAATTTATTTAGTGGTTAGTAACAATGTGTTAATAGTTTTGAATTATGGTACACTTGTGTTAGAACATAAGTGTTTGCTATGATTTCGTTTGTACAATTTAGTTGTTAGTACAATTTATAAACACAATCCCCTAATACAGTACTAACAACTAAATTAATTAGTCACCTTCTTCACTGATGAGCCTCGGGGTGACTAATTATAAACATGTTTTGTATGAAGGTAGAGGCGAAACAAAACATGTTTGAGTTGTTGTTAGTTTGGAGTTTATTAGTTTGTTTCGTTGTATTGAATGTTATTGTCCTTTTAATAAGATTGTTATATTATTGTATTTCATGTTGTTGAAGATATATATGTATATATATGTATGTGTATATGAGTATATATATATTTTAAAAAAACTTGAGAAAGACAATTTAATTTCAATAAATGATAACATAGTAAATATTTAAAGAATTTTATGCATAGAGTTACAACTAATTCTATTGAAACCGCTGAGATGTAGTGGAAACTCGAGGGAAACCCGATACCACTTCATTCTCAGTTCCAATTTCATATACATATTTCGTCTTAGTATATAACGTTTTCAAAATTAATGGATTCACAAAATTTATAATTTTAAAGTCACTTGGATTGTGATAAAAACTTGACCATTTGCTCACTAATCTGTGCTGATCTGTGTTTTATAACATGCTAACATAAATTATAAAGTAGTCTGTAATTATTTTACAGATAATGAAATGATAAACAATTAGATAAACTTAACAAAGTATAATTTTAAACATTAAAATATTTCAAATACAGGTATATATCATATAGTCAAAAAATTTTTACAGTTAAAGCAATTCCTTTCTATTAATTTAATTAGATTTTCTTAGATCTGTCAAGGCAAAGTTTTTGACCTTGACCGGGCCAGTGGCCACGTCAAGTTGACGACTAATTAATTTATTCTAACAGTTTAAACATTTAGTTGGGTCTTGACTTACCGACTTGCCATAGCGTTGCGTTAAACGACTGGCAAAAAAATTAACAGAAGATGTTACATTTATATTGTAGTCAAGACGGTAATAATAATTTTTAAATGTAAATTCAATTTTACTTTCTCAATAAGACAAGGTACCTTAAAACCTTGTCTCGGCCAGTGGCCACGTCGCGTTAGACGAATTTTTGTATTTATTTTGCAATATTTTATACAATATCAATAATAAAATCGATTAGATATGTTATATTTTGTTACCCGTATCAAAATACTAATATTTAAAATGTCATATAGTTATTTATAAATATGTGTTAGATATTGGTTGTCATTTTCTTTTAAACTTTCTTCAACCTTACCTACATTTATTTATTATAATACAATAAACAAGTTAGTTCAATTTTATTTATATAAAAAAATTTCAAACCTTCCCTCCTCTCTTTATGTATATAAATTATGTAAACATTTTATAAGAAAAAGTAACAAAGTGTATAATAATCATTTTGTTTATAAATAACCTTCACAAGTTTATGTTTATTGAAAATAAAATTAAGAAAATTAAGAAAATAATTTTTAAAGTGAATAAAGAAAACAACAAATTTAAAAATATTCGTACACTACCACAAAATTCACTTTTAAAGTCTTTTTCAACTATAAAACTTAATTCTAATGTGTGTTCTAATTCATACATTCAGTTGAAATCTAGGGATAAGAGGACCACACCTCTTGCCTTAATAAAAAAAGGGGTTCTTTTGAAGGTGTGATAAAAGCAGGAGTTTGCAGGGGAAAACTCCTGTGCTTCCAAAAGAACCGTTCCTTTAAAATACATATGCTTTTTAAAAATTAATCAAAAACAATTATTTCTATTTGAAGGAACACTAATAGGGTGGTATGGACCACATACCTGCGGTAACCCAGTGGCAGTCCCACTAAATACCTCCCCTAACTCAAAATAGTGTAGAGCTTGGGCCTGTTCTACACTTTATTATTTAGGCCTGCTCAAAGAACACATACTAGTAACCCTTCCAACCCAAATCATTACTATATAAATAATAATTTTACTAAAAGTAAGGTTAACGGCATTAATATTTTAAATAATTTTGGAAATGACAACAAATGCATTAATTGTTCTGAAAATTGTAATATTTGCACAATAATTAATAAAACTGAATATATTCATTCCTCAGTCACAAATTTAAGGATTAACACTTATAACAAAAACAATGATAATTGCAATGTAAGTAATGTTGTATACTGTATAACATGCAACGATTGTCAAAAACAATATATCGGAATCACAACTAGAAAACTAAAATACAGAATTAGAGAACATCTGTACCAAATTAAAAACCCTAAAATTAATAAATATTTATATACACATTTTGAAAATAATTGTAACAGTTTGTCTATTAAGATAACAATTTTAGACTCTTTAGAAGATAATGTAGACAAGGATATTCTTTTACAAAAAGAACTTTTTTGGATAAAATTAATTAATACAGCTTACCCTTTTGGTTTTAATGACCATATTAAAGGTTACGGAAATATATCCGATATTGATAACCCTTTAACATATAAAGAAAATCATCCGTTTTATAAATTAAAAATTACAAAAGTTAGGAAAAGAAATGGCAAAAAGAATAATAAACGAGGAAATAAAAACATAAACAATACATTCGATATGGGTGAATTTTTTAATAGATTTAATCAATTAAATTCTATAGCAGAAATGTATAGATACATTAATACTTTTAAGAAAAAACATCTTAAAAAAGTTATAAATATAACATATAATAAAGAAAGTCTGGTAAATATAGATCCAAATAATTTTAGAATTCTTGTTAGCATATTATGTAAATTCTGTTTTGACAATTATAACAGTAATTATTTAAAACCACAACAAAAACACAATAACTATATTAACCTTGGAGTCACATATATCGGTAATGTTATAGATAAAGTAAACTTGAATAAGATATTTAACAACAACTATATACGTGAAATTATAGAAAACAATTCAAATAAAAAAATTTTGCCTTTCAGATGCGTTTTTAAATCACAACCTTCTTTCTCCAAGAAAATGTTTAATTACAATACATTAATTAGAAATACTAACTTGTCAGAATTAAATTCAATTTTTAATAATAAATGCTTATGTGTTGAAGAAAAATATAAAATATTTGTAGACAAAACACATGAACATATTATCACAGGTAATTTAGGAATAATTTCAGATAAAGTCATCAAAAAGTTAATTTCAAAAGGAACAAAATTTATCCCTAAACATAATGTTTCAAAAGAGAGCATTCAACTCTGGTTTGAAGAAGTTTTCTCTTTATTCCTGGATAAAATTAGAAATAAATATAAGTTAAAAGATTTTCACCTTAATTTGATAAAACAAAAGCTCTGTATTCTGAAGAAAAGGATATGGAAATCTTTACTATATCATATTACTGTAGAAAATAACAGTTCTTCTGAAAAATTAAATGCACATAATATAGAATACTTAAAGTTTTTAAAAGAAAATTTTGTTATATGCCCTCTTGACAAAGCAAGTATTAATTACAGTTTCATTTGTAAAAAATTCTATTCAATCACTTTAGCAAAAGAAATGGGAATTGTTTCCGAAAATAGTGAATTAAAAATTTCTGACTTTAATCAAACATATGAAATATATAACAAAGAAAACGAATTGGAAATTATCAACAGACATAAAATATCATGCTTGAATAATAAAATTAAAATTGATGGAACAGAAAGAGTTCCATTGATATATTGTTTACCAAAACTGCACAAAAATCCAGTGAAATTTAGATTTATTACTGGAGCATATAATAGCTCTTTAAAACCTCTTTCAAAAGAAATGACTGTAGTTTTTACGTTTTTGAAACAACATTTTCTTAAATATATTAATGTAATAACATCGAGAAATAAGAATTTCGTTGGTTATTGGTCTATTAATAACATAAATATATCTGATAAAATAAGTAAAATCAATATCGAAAATTGTAAACTGTTTTCAGCAGACTTTACTAATATGTTTACTAGTCTTCCTCATAATATTATATTGAAAAATATTAAAGAATTAATAAAAATATGCTTTCATAATGCAAGTAAGAAATATATTGCATACAATGGACATAATAACATTTATTACACTAATAATAATACACAAGGTAAATATAAATATTACACAGCAGAGGATTTAATGTTTTTTACTGAATATTTACTTAAAAATAGTTTCACAATTTTTGCAGGCACAATTTATAAACAAATTGAAGGAGTACCTCAAGGAAGTAATTGTAGTCCATTAATTGCTGATCTTACGTTATCAATATTTGAATATAACTTTTGTAAAAAGGTAGTAACACAAAATCGTCATATATACATACATCCATTTAGATACATGGATGATATTCTTATAATTCACAATAAAAACAATCAACATATACAAGAAATACTTGGTGAAACATATGAAAATTCTCTAAAATTTGAGACAACACATGAGTCAGATTACGAATGCAATTATCTTGATCTGAATATCAAAATTATTGACAATAGGATAGTCACAAAATTATATAATAAAACAGATAATTTTAAATTTTATGTTATTAGATTTCCCCATTTCAACTCAAACATTTCTATAAAAGTTAGAAAATCAATCATATTCACAGAAACGTTGAGATTAGTTAGGTGTTGCACGGTTTTTAACGATTTTATTGAAAACCTTATTAAATTGATAATTCGACTTATTAAAAATAACTATCCAATAGATATAGTCATTAGAAATATATTTAAATGTTTAAATAGAAACAAGCATTTATTATATAAATATAATCAACATAACATATTGCATCTTATACCCAATTTACTTAATTATAATACAAATAGTTTAAAATACTGATATAGTAACACTTCTTCTATAAAATAATATAAGGTTTTGTAGTTAAATATAACATTTGAATGGAAGCATAAAGTGTATTTCGACGGATAGTGATAAGGATAGGTTGATATACTTTAACATAAACATAGTCAGTTTTATTTTATTGTTATCTCTTACAGCGATTGGTAAGTTTTTTAAGTAACAACATATATTTCTATAAAAATTAGTTTTAAAAAATATAAAAAATTAGTTTAAAAAAATAAAAATAAAGAACTTGAGAATAAAATAAAATAAAATAAAATAATAATATAATTTAAAAAATAATTTTAAAAAATATTTAATTAAAAATAAAATAAAATAAAATAAATTGAATAATAAAAATAATAAAACATTACTAAATAAATTAAATAATATTTTTTTAATAATTTTAATAAAATAACAACTTCACAAAGAAAATGAAATCATAAAAATTTGATTTCAAAGGATGTAGATCAAAGATTAAAGCAATGTAAATTTAAATAATATTTTACGTAATTTTAATAAAATAACAACTTCACAAAGAAAATGAAATCATAAAAATTTGATTTCAAAGGATGTAGATCAAAGATTAAAGCAATGTAAATTATAAGTATAAATTATAAATTTAAATAATGCATATACATTAGTGTGTATATGTGTTTGTTTGTATATGTCTGTGTAGGTGTGTATTTGTGTGTATGTGTTTGTATGTGTGTATGTGTGTACGAACGTATGTAAAAGAATGTGTGTGCATGTATATGCATATATATGTATACATATGTGCATATATACATATGTATGTATGTATGTATATACATAAGTATATAAAATTTATTTAGTGGTTAGTAACAATGTGTTAATAGTTTTGAATTATGGTACACTTGTGTTAGAACATAAGTGTTTGCTATGATTTCGTTTGTACAATTTAGTTGTTAGTACAATTTATAAACACAATCTCCTAATACAGTACTAACAACTAAATTAATTAGTCACCTTCTTCACTGATGAGCCTCGGGGTGACTAATTATAAACATGTTTTGTATGAAGGTAGAGGCGAAACAAAACATGTTTGAGTTGTTGTTAGTTTGGAGTTTATTAGTTTGTTTCGTTGTATTGAATGTTATTGTCCTTTTAATAAGATTGTTATATTATTGTATTTCATGTTGTTGAAGATATATATGTATATATATGTATGTGTATATGAGTATATATATATTTTAAAAAAACTTGAGAAAGACAATTTAATTTCAATAAATGATAACATAGTAAATATTTAAAGAATTTTATGCATAGAGTTACAACTAATTCTATTTGTAACGTTTACAACGGGTTCGAACGAACTGTTCTGTTCTGAACGAACTGTTCTGTTCTGTGAACTGTTTGCGGCAATGCCATAACGTTGGCCAAACCACTTCATGGATTGGATGATATAAATTATCCCAGTGTGGGTGATTTTATCCATATATTAGCGAAAGGAAGGGCGGACATCAAGCGAGGAGAACAAGTGCATGTGGTAGGGGAACTGGTCGTCAATAAAAAGGTGTCTAAAAAATGTATACACTGTTTGAAAGGTGATAACTTCGCTCACAGTGAAGGTAATGAAGAGGCTAGAGGCAGATATAAAAGCTTTAAAAAATATAAATTTACATATGAAACCACTAGGAGCCACATCTGGATTTGGTGTTTACCAGTAGGCTCTCGAACTCATAAATGACCTTTGTGTTTGGCCTCCTATTGGGGCTAGCAATCACAATAGTATCTCTTTTGATATTATGGGTCTCAGTAGTAGGGCTGAGCACAGCACCCTGAAATACCGCAGACTATACTCCAGTGCTGATTTTGATGCTATTCCTACCTACCTTTTTCAGGTTAGATGGATCGATTAATTGGAGAGTCAGGAGGACGTCAATGCGAAATACGAACTCTTTCTAAGTGTATAACAAGATGCCATTGTGAAATTCGTTCCTCTGAAGAGAGTAGTATCAGGTAGTGGTGCTCACTTTCCAGCTCATCTGCGTAATATGGTAAGTCATCGTGATTGCTTATTCCTTGAAGCTACGAACGGCTAACTGGGTTGAGTTTAATAGGTATTACACTTAATTTGATAAAACCTTCGGAAGTTTAATAGTTACGTAGAGGCAAAAGCTGTAGACTCTGGCAATTCTCGTACGTTTTATGGGTTCCTTAATAGTAGACTTCAGGATAGAAGAGGAGTCGGTTGTCTCAGGGTCGGGAGTAGGCAAGCGGTTTCAGACTCGGATATGGCGGAAATGCTGGCGGATGAATTCGCCAAGGTTTTTATAGAGGACGACGGTCTCACACCGGTTGTTCCTACCTATGAGGCCGCAGTAATGGAAAGTTTTCCTTGGTTTGACAGCACTGTACTCCTGCGCCTTCTAAAGTGTTGGCCTTCATCCTCCTTGGTCACTCCTGACGACATTCCACTAAGTTTTATTCAGAGGGTTGCTGGTGTTATTTGTTCTCCACTGGAGTACATTTTCCATCAGTTTCTTATGCATTCTCAGATCCCTGCGCGGTGGAAGCATTCTTTTATTACACCGATTTTTAAAAAAGGCGACCCCTCGAACACTGAAAACTATAGGCCTGTCAGCGTTACCCCATATTTTGTAGACTCTTTGAGAAGGTTCTTAGGGCACACATTATGGAGTTTGCAGAAGGAGAAGGGATCTTCCCTTCTGGATAGCATGGATTTATGAAGGGACGGTCGGTTGAGACGAATCTGCTGGAATGCCTCAAGGACGGGGCAATGCTTTGGATAGGAGACTGAATTGTGATGTAGTTTACTTCGACTTTTCGAAGACGTTTGATCGTGTCTCGCACAAGAAACATCTCAAATTGCATAGGCTTAACTTCCACCCTGTTATTGTGAATTGGTTGAAAGTTTTTGAGCAATCGAACGTTTCAAGTCCGCTTGGATCAGTGCTATTCTGATGTTAAGTCGGCCGGTAGCGGAGTGCCCCAAGGCGGTGTTTTATCACCGATTTTGTTCAATCTTTATACCTTGGACTTGCCTAGGATACTTGAACCCAGTGGGGTTACTGTCAAGATGTATGCGGACGGCATTAAGCTCTACAGGACAATTATGAGTTCAGAGGACTCTAGAAGTCTTCAGGAGGCCGTTAACGCGCTTGTCCTATGGAGCAGGGAGTGGCAGCTTCCACTGTCTCCGAGCAAAACTGTTTGCATGTCACTCAGCCGTGGTCAATCGCCGGACACACGTGAATATTTCATTGACAATTTTCCTATCGCTGCCGTGGGCTCGTTCAAAGACTTAGGGTTTCACTACGATGCCAAGCTTGATTTCTCTGAGCATGTGACCATTTGTTGCAGACGCGCTCAGCATAGGAACTATCAGATTTCCAAGGGCCTTACCACTAAGAATAAGAGTGTATTGCTTAGGGCTTATAAGACTTACGTTGACCGCTGGTGGAGTCATCCACTCGGTTTTTTCCCCTAATAGAAAAACTCTTATAAACCTTGTAGAAAAGGTACAGAATAACTACACTCGCAAGGTTCTTATCGCATTGGCGAGTTCCTCTACTCTAAGGTACCTAAAACATCGATAAGGAACAAACACCTGGGTCTTCACACATTGGCTTCTCGCAGGAAATTCTTTGACATTCGTAGGGGTTATAAGTTAATCCACTACTCGCGCTTTGGAGACTCCAAATTCTTTAATCTGCGTGCTTCTCAAACAAAGGGGGAGCCTGAGAAGATTATGTCAGTCGGCCTAAGAGTAAGCTGAAGGTGGTGCTTTTTCCTCATAGGGCAGCCAGCGCATATCTGTAGGCGACGAGATGTATGCCGTCCTCCTTTTCTTCAGCTTGAGCGGTCTGTTAAGAAGTCGCAGTTGAGCTATGAAGTTTAACACTTTACAGCCTTACCGGCTTATCCGGTTTGGCTAAAAGACTTTTTATTCATGCCCTAATTAGTCTCAGATCCGACATTGGTTTGACTCGCTCTATGTGTGTCATCATGTTGTTGCTTTACATGGGTTTGATTCGTTCTAGGTGTGTCTTCGTGTTGTTGTGTTGTTGTAATACTCTTTTCTGGCGTTAGCGCTTATCGCGAACGTATTGAATAAATAAATAAATAAATAAATAAATAAATAACGGTATGGATTGCGCCTTGCTCTAAATTTTTCAATTTCGATAGTGTTTCACTTAATTACTTGTAATTTCTCCTTGAAGGGGCCGTGTCGATTAATTTATGTTTTTTGAAGTTTAAAATTGAGAAACACGTTACGGTTTGCAAAAAAGGAGGGTATCCTTTAAAAAACCAAGTAAATACTATTAGGCTGGCTGAGAAGCCTTGAAACAAAAAATCTTCTTTTATTCAAAAAATTGGTTTTTTATTTTGGTCTTCTAAATGCAAACTAGGAATCAACAACATATTCACCATAAAGCGATATAACCTTCTCCCATCTGCTCAGCAAATCACTGACTCCCCTCGTCCAGAAATCAGCGGACTGGATTTGAAGAAGTTGTCGACTGCCATTTTGAGGTCATCATACCTTCCGAATTCTCCCTCTCGAATGACGCTTTAGGTCCAAACAAATGGTACTCCAATGGTGCAAGATTCGGCGAATGCGGAAGATGGGCTACCGGATGCCAGCCAAGTTCGGCTATTTTCTGACAGGTGGTCGATGCAGCCTGTGCGTGGGTGCGCGTTGTCGTGCAACAGGTGGACGCTTGATCTTTTTCGCCTTTTTTCTCGCGTTGCGTCGGCCAATCTCTGTATGTACTCAATCAGCGAAAGCTCAAAATTTTTTAATTCTTTTTCCAGAACGATGTTGTTGTATTGAGCTGGTAGCCAAAGTTGTTATCACATTTAATTGACTCGGCTTACGTTTCGGCGACCAGAGCCTGAAAAAGTCAAAAAAGACTTATAAAACTGTCCTCCCAAACACCATTTCATCCTACAGAGTGCTAATCTTAAGGGGAGATAGCGACAAGATCCAACATGACAGTTATGGAGGAACGACTGACCTTATCGGTGTATGCCGAGAAGGACCACCAGTCACCCGAAGCTGGACTAGGATGTGGGTGAATTAAGCCTACCCCGTGGACAACCCGACTTAAATACCCTGGGGGTCAGACCAGATAGATCAGAACCCGCAGAGCTCGACGAAGGGTGTCAGTTCTTGGGTTACCGCCAGACACTCCTCAGGCCGGTGCAGTTCGCGCCCGCATGACATCGCACCCTGTGCTCCCCTCAAGGAGTTCGGACATTGCCTTTTCTAAGGCCGTCCAAATGCTCCTTAACCCTGATACATAGAGGTTTCCCCTATCTTGTCCTCAACACACTCATTGCATGACATATTGTAGACAACTCTAGAGGTCATACAATTCCCCTCCTTCCCATTAGGACACGCAACACAGGACGGAGTGGAATATGTCCTGTCGTGGGCACGGTTCCGAACCAGCTGCGCCTTCAAGTTAGCGGGAGGAACATCAATGATCCTCACCATATCTTGAAGATCAGCTGCACGCACACACTCTCGAATTTCATCTCGTCTGAAATGAAGGACACACAGAACGGTACCTTGTCGCGTTCTTCCTCGCGAAAAGGCGCATTGAGTTGCGCCCTGCGCCTACTCCGCCATTGCTGCGTTGGGTAGCCGTTGCTTCTTGCGATGTTTATTGCCATTTTCATGGACAACGATCTTTGTTCGCTATCAGACGAGACTGAGCTGGTAGTTCGGAACATGCTTCTGATAATGCCCGCTTTAGTACTAGAGGGGTGGGTAGAACGGTAGTGAATGAGGATATTCTTGGTATTGGGCTTGCGTTCTGACTGCTGATTCAGCAGTTCGAAACAAGTGTCTAACTCAGTTTGAGTGGAACACAACATAAAGCAGTCGTCTATATACCTACAGTAAAGAGTAGGCATGCGTTCCAGGGTTGGGGTTTCCACCTTAGACATGAAAGCGACCGCTAGCACAGGAGCTAAACTTTGTCCCATGGCCAGCCCACAAATCTGCCTGTAATACTCTCCTGACCACTTGAATACGTTGCACATAAGGCATTCATTGACCAGTGCCATAATCTGAGACACATTGAGACCGTACAGTTTATACACGTTTGACGCTCAGTGAGAATTTCAGACACGGCCTGCAAAGGGCCTTCCCTTGAAACGTTGGCGTACAATGACGCAACGTCAAAGGATTGCATAACGTATTCCTCTCCCGCCCTAATTGCACGGAGCTTTTGGAGGAATGCATTGGTGTTAGGCAGCTGTGGGGGTATAAACCTGAGGAGCTGAACCAGAACTAGGTTTAGCAGCCAGGATATGCGGTCTGTGGTGCCATTGGCATTACTTATGATGGGCCTCACTTTGAAAGAGGTAGGGCTATCGATGGTCGTACCTTCTGGAGGCAATTTGTGGGTTTTGATAAAAAGGTATAACACGGGACATGATGGAGCATCACATTTTAGCCGTCTCAGACATTCGATATCTAGGACCCGAACGGGATCCGCCCCACCACGCCTCCCGCAGCAGTCCTTCTTCAATTGTTGGAAGGTGGGACAGTTGTTGCTATCCTGCTCGAACAGCGTTTTTTGCGGTGCTATCGTGTTGGCAAGGACCAGGTGTTGCTATTTTAAGAGCAACACGTGGTGCTGTAGTGGTCGAGGTCGCCCGCAGGTTCTCGGCAGGTGCTCCTGTCAGAGCGAGAGAAAGAGAGTGTCAGAGACGTAGAGCAGCACCAGCTGGCGGTATCGTGGTGCTGCGATTCCGTGCTCCAATCGCAACACGCTCCGCGACGGAAGGAAGACCGCGTCGTAAGTGCGAGCACTCGCGGTCTGCGCACAGCGCTCCGCGCGCCGTCCTCTCTGGCGCTCTCGCCGTCTGCGTCTCTGCGGGCGCGCGCGTCATGGCCCGCTGTCTCCGCGCTCTCACGCTTGGCGCTCGCGGTGCGCCGTGTGCCGGCGTCCCTCCAGCGCCGAGAGTGATCGATACCGCATTCATCGTCGCCGCCGTGGCCATAGTCGGTCGCGTGCGGCCGTTCTTTTTGTTTTCATTTCAGTTGTGGCTCTATTTGCTACTGTTTGTGTAGGCATTTTCAGGCGCCCGCGGGAGGATGGGGGAGGGGGGTTCGAGGCGATGTGATGGAGGCGAGGAGAGAATGCAATCCATGTGAAGGTGCAATCCATGTGGAGGAGGAGATGTGCCGTTTCAGCCGGAGCGTGCGGGTGGGGGGGGGGGGGGGAGAGAGAGAGAGTTCGAGGAGGTGGATTTCGTCGCATCTGATGGAGGCGAGGAGAGAATCCATCTGCAGGAGGAGATTGCCGTTTCAATCGTAGCCTGTGGGTGGGGGGGGGGCGGATCAAGGAGGAGATGAGGAGATGTGATGGAGGCAAGGAGAGAATCCACATGTGGAGCAGGGAGGAGGAGATATGCCGCTTCAGCCGGAGCCTCGGGTGCGTTATTTTCGGACGAGGGTAACCCTGCTGTGTGTGATCACAAATGCAGGTTCGCAAAGGCTGGGTAGTGTCGTCCGAAAATAACTCGCCCCATGAGAATGGCGCCTCATGGTATTTGATTGACAATTTTGGCTGAGGAACCGTATTCGTGAATTCGTTGCCGTGCCGTAATTTTGCCATGTGATATTCGTTTCGTCGTGTCGTTCGGCTTATATTTGTATCGTTTTTTTACAATTTTCTATAGTTAGTTGTTTTTGATTGAGTTGCTCTCGAAAGAGCTGAGCTGAACTTGCTCATTATCATGAGCTGCGCTGATCAGAACTTTTGCTGATATCAACCACACGTTGTAGAGGGGTAGCTCTGGAAAGAACTGAGCCGAGCTGAACTTGCTGATTGGACTGGTTAAAGTGGTTTAACACGAGTAACTTTAAGTACTAGAATGGATCTCCGTGTTCTTTCTTTACGGAATAATTGAGAGTATTTCACTATTACCTGACAGATTTTTTGCTTGACGTGAAATTCGCCTTCTACGATAATATGTGATGGAGGTGCCCCAAATGGACATTGTTATAAAAGGGGACAAGGTTCGAGCGAAGGAGTTTCTGAGAAATATTTGGAGCTATGTTGGAGTTGAGGTATTTTGTTAAAATTTGTGACTAGCCAAGCAAATGGAACATGGCCGGCATCAGGAAAAAAGTGTTCTGTTCAGAACATAAGGTTGGATATGTGCAACTTAAGCGATGGTGACCTGGATGTGGTTGAGCGAAGCATATCATCAGTGAAATTTCTTTCAATGCGTGGAAATGTCTTCGTAAGCCCGTGGAGCAACATAAGCAAGTGCTTCCCAAAAGGGGTCCTATTGGACTTAAGGGATAACGCGTATGTTGCTTTTATTTTCGTGAACTAAGATGCCTAATTCTTGATATCTATAAGGTGTCTAATTCTGATGTAGGAGAAGATTTCAATGTGAAGTGTCGTCCTTCCAGGTATTTAATGCTAAATGGCAACGTAGGAGGAACACTTGGTCTTGGTGTAAAGGAGCTGTTTTCGGAAATTAAAGACGTGTTAGTTTAGATGAAATGTATATCCAGTCCAGATTTTATATATAAATTTATATTTTACGAAAAATGTAGAACGGATAAGGAAAGGGTATGAAAGCCTCCAGTTTTAGGAACGTGAAGACCCTCATGGGGGTGTGTCCTGAAATCAATTACTATAACAGCGTTGCAATCACGAAGCTGAAAACTTCCCGAGCTCCTCTCCTAAAAGCGGACAGGTCGAAAATCGGCCGAAATGTAAGACAGCATTAAGTTGTGATCAAAGTATGCGAAGCCTGAATATCCGAAGCCTAAAGCGATTTTTTATTAGGACACCACAACGACGCTCGTCGATAGCGATCTCAGCGCTAGCGACGATAAGGACACAGAAGTCGAGGAGTATGATGAAGAAGATGGATACGACACTGTTGAAGAGGAAACCATTGTAGAAGAAGGCGAAGGCGTAGCAGATGACTTCTCGAAGGAGGACGAATTGCTTCTGTTCTGTTGACACTTTGAAGGAGTCACTTGTTACTTGTTGTGCCTCGTGTCATGCCTGACTTTGTCTAATGAAATGAAAATTTGATAAGGGCAGAAATCACTTGATGTGGTATGGGTTTCCTCTCCACTCTAATATCATTAAGCTATAAGATCCTTAATGCCTATTTTATTCGCAACATAAATCAAATAATTATTTGACAGTGATGTCGAGTGTCATCAAGATGTATCCCGCTCCTCCCGTTCCTTTTCCGAGGCGCAAGAGGAAAACGCTAATGGAATTAGACGGTATGAACGGGATTTAAATTTAATAGAAATAGAAATTTTAATTGTCAAAAAAGGATGGTCGATTTCTTCAGCGGAAGTCCGTCTACTTCAGTCACGTTTATCCCTGCCGCGCAGCAGTGGACAGGGACAGCGTGGAGGTGGAGAGGTACCCCCGCCAGGCAGCATTGGGCAGGGAAGGCATGGAGGCGGAGGAGGTGGAGGAGAGGAGGAGGACAACAACGGCGACATGGCGGGTAACGAAGAACAGGAACTTATGCCCATGCCGTCTGAAAGGCGACTTCGACTTAGTACGTTGCGAGTACCCTTTTCTGTGAGGACTTTTCTGCAGGAAACCGAGAGGATTTAGTGTAGTTCCGATCGGAGCTTTCAGATGGAGAGCAGCGAATGATACACATCGCCAACTTCATGATGCATTTCGGCGTCAGCGGGAGATGATGAAGCATCTCGAAGGCTTGTGCCGTGTTACTGCTCCGGGCGCTCCTGTCTTGCCGGTAGTAATCTTCAAATTGAGGTCCTTTTAAAAATAAAGAAGAAATGAAGAAAGACGTGTTGAAGATCTCGTCACTGATGAAAAGGTTCGTTGCCGAACAACTCGAACCATATGGCTATCTGAAAATGTGTTATTGTAACGGTTGTCAGAAGCCGTTATGGGACCAGCAGGCTTTGTGTGCAAACGAACAGTGCGTGTTTATAGGTGAGCTTGGCTAATTGCCCAATAACTGAGATGAAGTGTTATACATTTCGATTACACTGGGATAGGTAGCAAGCCTTTTCAGAGCTCCTTTGGAGAGAACGAAATTGGGGAAGAGGATCACCCTGCACACCCTGCTGCTAACTCCGCAGTTACAAATGATATTGAAAGAAAATATCGATGCCTTAATAGCCGTGCACGAATCAATACACAGGATAGGTAGGCCTTACCAGGCAGGTATCATATATTTAGTTTTGGTTTCAATACTCCTCTTCATAACATTACGTCATTGTGTTTTGCAGAGAGGAACTCAGGCAGGAAATACAACGAAAAGGGCTGAAGTGACGGATTTTCCTTTGTATAGAGAATCCATGGAGAGTTATAGCGAATTTTTCGGTCGAAAACTGAACGTTCAGCTGACGCTAAATTTTGATGGTGTAAGATTCAAGAAATTCTCAAGGTCGGTAGGGATTGTTTGATAAAGGGACCGGCTTGGAAATCATCGAATTCTTCTAGGTCAGAAGCATGGCCCATATATATGCGACTGGAAGGACTTCCCTTCACCTTGAAAAACAAGGCCGAAAACACTCTCATAGCTGCTGTTCTTCTTACGCGTAGAGCGCCGAAGGGATCGCTACTCGCCGAGCTATTTTCACGGTAACCCAAACCCTAAACCGTAAGCCTTTCGATTCGGAGTGGTTTCTCGCTCTCAACTTTAGAGCGAAGGCGGAGCTTGTCACTCTTTTTGAAGCGTGTCTGCCAGTAGAAGATGGCCTACGACGAACTTGGAGCTGCTACCCGGTCATCACCAACGCTATAATGGATTTTCTTTCTCTTTGATGATGGAACCCGTCCAATACGCATTTTTTCCGCAGGTTCCGTGCTCCAAAAAACTTAACGCGCGGTGGTATTTTCCTATTGGCTCTTCTGTTGATTTCTCTTCGCTTGACAGCCCAGACCAGTTGCTCCTTCGTCGCTTCTATGGAGGAGGAGGCTGCTTGTTGAGGTACATTACGCGTTGCGCGGCGTGTTACTGCATCACTGCTCTAGGATAACGTTGCGTCCTTCAGCTCTCGCCTCGTTCGAGACCGCGACTCCCATAGCGAAGCATACTGTTCGACTAAATATCGTCGGAGGAGGACCACTGATTCTGCACAGTGCTGTGTGCAGCTCATGCTCGGCGACGAAACAATATTCGGAGATGTCATCATATTCATATACGAAGAAACTCGAAATACTTGCTCGGTATTGCTGGATGAGTTCCTGCTAGAAGATCCATTCCTAAGATTGGCTGAGACGATACCCCGGGACGTAAGCTGTCCAGCTAGGGAACGTTGCGCGAACACACTCAGCTTAGTCCGATCACAAAACCGCTTTTTTAAGCGGGTTGTCGGTAAAAAAATTGCTCTCAGACCGGCTTTTGAGATCTCTTCTGCTGCTGCGACTGTCAATTTTGGCGACCATCTATTTGTGTCTCAGATCTGATGTGGATGTGAGTATGAGTAAAGATTATTTACAATAGCTCCTATAGCTCGGCAGCCCTTGTCGCTGCGAGATGGGGTTTGTTCCCAATATACCTCCCACTACCTCCCGCGAGAACAAGAAACGAGCAGAACGGAACGTTCCGTTCGTTTCTTGTATGGACGGTAGCGGGACACGTTCAGTCACATGTGGTCTTTTGCAGTTTAACGTTAAGAGTAGGAGGTAGGAAATGGCTGAGAAAGAAGGAAGAGAGCTGAGGAGGGGCACCATGGTTGGAAAGCCCCGTGGGTGCGCCCCAAAAGGAATGTAATCAGACTGCCGAGGACGAAGACCACCGAAACAGCGCCGCAAGCAACGAGGACAGTAGAGTGCCGTCGGGATACCGAATACTGGCGGGTAACCTTGACTTTGACTTTGACTCTCTACATGTCCCGTTACGTCCCGTTGTTGCTATGCTCACCGACTCCAATTCAAAATCAATCTCAGGTGAGATACCCGGATGCGGATGATTATGACTATGACTTGTTCGATGACGAGGGTAACTCGCAGTCATCCCAGGAATTACTACCGCAGTCATCACAGTCATCACTCGGCGCTCCCAGTACTTCCACGCCGGCTAGGAACGTGCGTTTCTTGAAGTAGAGAATTAAATTTTAGTCTTAAAATTGGGGAAGGAAAAGGCCAAGATTTTTGACTAAAGAAGCTAGTTTAAGTTGACACTAAGAAATGTAAGATTTTAACTTGACACCGAGGGTTCCTTTCTCAGAGGTTCTGCGAAGAGAGGTTCTGCGAAGAACGTGCCGAGACGCGTGCGGAGACAGAGCCGTATAGCAAGCGCTCTCGCTATGACGAGCTCGCATGTTCCGAGTTCGGTGCGTGCTTTCTTTGTTCATTAATTCACCTATATATTTATGTATATATATTTATGTATATATGTATATATATATATATATATATACTATGTATATATACATATACATAAATATATATACATAGATGGGTTGATGAATTTCTAAAGATGCTTGACCCGCTCGAACCAATGAGCATGACCTCTCCAGATTCACGATCTCGAGCGGGGACACCTCGGTCGCCATGGAGCTCATGGAGCACGTGCACTCCGAGGCCGTCTTCCTCCCAGCAGTCGTCCCAGTCACCGAGACCACACTTCTCAGGCGTCCTCCGTACCTCCTCAACCAGCGCAGGATTTGCTGAAAAAACTAAGAACCTACAGATGACGAAGGACAAATTGCCCCTCGGGAAGCTCGGACTCGCCATCTGCCAGCACGATATTCTGGCAGATTACCACGTCGGTTTTCCATTTCTGTTAAGAGCGAGAAAACTTGGCGTAGAAATGAAAATCTTATCATTTAGACGTTCATCTCTTACAAAATGGGGGATGTAAGGCCCGATGTTGAAGAAGGGAAGACGATTGCGCAAACGCTGTCGAGCGTTCAACAGCCGTCTGATCTCATCGTCAGACAGCTGATGAACGTCATCGCAGACCAATCCAACATGATTGTTGGTCTTACGGCAGCGGTGAGGATCATCTCCTACTGCCTCTACTTCTTAGCTGAACCCCAAACTAAAGTTTTCCGTTGGTCAGGTCGATTCCTGCATGGTGCGGCTCACTCGGATTGAAACAGAACTTGCTGATGCTCGTTCGTCTGTTGTAAAGAAATGCCAAGAGGCTAAGCTACCTGAAGACACGTGCCTTTCATTCGAGAACCTCACGCAGGTGTGGCGTATACCGCAGCTGGACGTACGAGAAGAGTGACCCGACCTCAGCAACGCCCTTTTCAAGGTCGGGACTCCACAATTGCTTCCAGCTGCTCTCCTTACGAAGACTGTTTTGCCTGCTCAAATCTTGGTTGCAGAGTGTCGATTTAAACAGAAAGATGGAGAGGTGGATCCGGACAAACAGAGGAAAACCTGGTGACCACGTAACCGCCTGCACTGATTTTTTCCGCGCATACCTAAGGGAGGTTAGTAGTGATGGGTATATTAGGTAGCCCTCCGCCAGCCCGTTGCCTGCCCCCCTCTTCTTGAAGTACTTCAAGTACTTTTCTTAGGCTTCCGAACCTCCTATCCTGGTGAAGCGCTACGCGGTGCGCATCTCTGGCTCTGGCTCCTGTGCCAAGCGTCCGGACCTCCACGATTTCCCGGAGCAATTAGTGGAGCAACTGATAGGTAGTTCAGTCCTATAGTTGCTCTTCTCTTCCATAATGCGCTGTAGTTTTAATCTCCTCCCCCTCTTCTAGGAGTTTGCCTCGACGGACTTCGTCTTGGCGTGCGAGAGCTCTCCTGCCCAGTGTCAGTGGCTGCCTTGAGGAGAAACCCCACTCCGTACGTCCTAATCATAATATAACAAATATTTTTCTACAAGTCTCTCCTTATTTTGGGAATTTTTGGAAAAAATTTGGAATTGAGGTACTGGCTTTCGCTGGGCGACACCGACGAGGAAAGGGAGGCCGCGTTCGAGGAGCGGAAAAAGGCAAGGGCTCACTGGACGATTCTCGTCATAGGTGCTCTTCAACGAGCACTGTAGGTCTTTTCCAATATTCCTCTCCTCTGCAAGAAAATAGACACCTCCATCACCGCTATATCTTTTTAGGTACGACATCCGAAAGTACGTACTTGACGCGAATGGGCGCCTAGTTCCCGCACCGGTGGGTACCCCTTCACCATATTAGTGCTTAGATGGAAAAAAGAAAAATCTCTGCCAAAACGTTGCTGTCATTATTTCTTTTTAGAAGGTAAAAATCGTCCGCGTTGGGACCGAGCCGAGAACGAGCCAGCTCTCGCCTGAACACCACAACGAAGAAGACGACATCGCATGGAGGAAAGACTAACTAACAAAGGCTGTGCTCTGGCCACCTGGACTGAACTTCCGCGTCTCCTCAGAGCTCGGAGCCATCACCACCTCAAGTCAGTCCGTTTCTTTGGTTTCATTTTCCTAGCTCCTTCTACTAGAATTTACTGGATTTAGTCTCTTGTTTATAGTATTATGTTATTCCCATTGTGCCTATGCATACCGTCATGTTGCCTCATACTCTTCTCACGTTGCCATCATTTTCGCACTTCGTTTTCCATTATGGGGTGCGTTAAAGCCAAATTGCTCTCCATGTTCCCGTGTCTTCTTCTCGGGAACATTTTGAAAGAGGCACAAAACTTTCTTACAAAGCAGCATGGGGACAACAGCACTTAGAACCGAATATTTTATTAGGCTTTCTTCTAGAATACCTACTTTTTTATTGATCTTCCCAGTGGGTGAGCGTTTTCTTCTGGTGGGTTTTCGAGCGATCGGCCGCTTTCATGGTTGGGTTGGTTTGGTTACGCAGTGGTATCGCTACACCTTCCGTTTTCGTTCCACCTCGTCGTTCCACCACTCCTTTCCATCCTGAACGACAACACCGTTTTCGTTAATTTTCCCTTATTCGCCATCAACGATTATTCGATAAATCGAAGTTAAAAATCTGATCGAATGATTTTCAATACTTTAACGCACACCTCCTCTTCCACCCATTTACATTTCTTTCCTGTTATCTCTCCCTTTGTCTTGTTTCTTGTTATCACTTTATTATTCATTTTGTTATCACCTCCTTCACTTAGTTAGGTGTTCTCTTTTAAGTCTTTCTGCTCTACACTCTACCTTTTATAACATTCCGCTCATCCTCCTCCATCTCGATGTTGGTGCTCGGTGCTCACGTCTCCTCTGGTGCTCTATGCTGATTCTCATAACTCACTATTTACTATACTCCTTATCCCATACCAGAGGTGCACTTTTCACGGTTAACAAATTTAACGATTCTAACGAATTGAAAGCTTTACAATAAGAAGATAAGAAGAGACCTCATAAGCATAGCATTTTTCATTAAAAAAATTCGTTAAGAAATTTAATGTCCACCAATTTGAGTGCACCTCTGCTCGGTACCACTCACTTTCTATCCTTCACTGTTATTAGTCTTATAGTCGTCATTTAGTCATTACTTTTGTTTATTACTCACTCTCATATGTTTACATGCAATTCTTCACCTGTAGCCCCATTTTCATCTATTCCATGTCATGTGTCCTCATTTTTTTAAGTGTCAATCTCTATTTTAGGTGTAACCCCAAGGGGGTCTAAGGGGTCCACCCATTTGGGATGGGGAGTGGCTAAAAAATATGGGGGAAGGTGTGGGGGAATTTTTGTGTCTCCAAAGTTTCGTAGGCCGGCTAGTAGACTCTTCTAGACTCTATCTAGTTTTAGTAGTTTTATTTTAGTCCACTGTCCGATTTTTATAATGAAATTGATCAAATGAAATGATCTATGATTTATGTGTTCAGATTTTGTTTATTTAATGTGATTTAATCTGTGCATAAAATGGCCTAAAATGGACCCCTCTTGGTATTGCACCTTTAAGATATATGTATTTGGTACACATCATCATATCCTCTTTATGCGTCTTGTGAAGTGTGTATGTAATAATGTAAATTGTTTGCAATGCAATGCGCTTCTTATCTATCATAACGCACTGTACGTTTTGTATCGTATCGTATTGTACGTTTTTATAAGGAAATAAATTTTTGATATTTTACAATTGTTCACCGGCATGCTAAGGGCTGGATAGGGGCGGTGGCGAGCGTTCGAACCCCATCCGCTCGTATGGCCCCTAGACCATTTTGTAGGGGCTACACGAGCGTAAGGGGTTCGAAGGCAGCCAGCTAATTGCCCCTGCTGGTGCTGTTTTGTTGCAGGGTGGCCCACGCTAGGTGGTGTTGTTCTGTTGCGTGGGCCCCCTACAACAGAACAGCACCAGCTAATTCCAACAGCTTGCAACACACTAGCAACAGTAGCCTCCTAACCGGAGAAGGCTTCCACAGGATAGCAACGACTGTTGTGTGACGTCATCTCGACTAGCCGAACAACCATGAGGCTAGTCGTGCTTTTCTGTTCGGGTGCTAGAGATCGTTTGCCCGAGGTGTTATAACAGCCCTAGGGAGCCTCGCCGACTTAGCAACTTCGGTCCACATACTCGGACATTCGAGTTCGACGAGCCGAACAGTCTCCGCCCAACCACACCCCTTCAACAGAATAGCAACTGCAGTTGCAAACAGAAACTGCGGTTGCTATTCTGTTGCAACAGCAACAGTGTGTTGCTACCCTGTTGGAGGCTCGCAACACACTGTTGCTATTCGGGCGCAGTGACTAGCGTGTTCCAATCGGACACGCTCGCGCCGCAATGAAGAAGTTAGAGCCTAGCAACACAATGTTGCAATCCAGGGACAGAATGCTATTCTCTCACCAACCGTTCCCGGCCGGGTATGAGGCGGTCTCCGCCCACATCCTCGGTACATCATGCGCCATCGATTTTTCGCGCCGGGTACCGTTCTCGAGTCGGGCGAGAATAGCATACGGCTCCAGGCGCAGTCATTTCCTATTTCTCTTTTTTCCAATCTTTAAGCACTGGACTGTGATTTGTGTCTGCATTGTTGTGTACTGAAAGCCCCGAGAATCATTATAACCTTCGCTTCGCTAGAGGCATTTGCCTCTGCCATCTTTTTCCAGGCCTATGTTGTTCAACTGCTTTTTCGGGGAATTCATACCTTCGAATGTACTCGAGTGCAATGCGGACGACTATGTTCCAGTGGTTTCCACAAAGGTTGCTTCATAAAGCAGTCGGAAAAGTGGGTTGTTTGGTTTTGTTTCACTTAGATGCCTTCTGTCGGCGCCATACCCCGAATTCTGATCTTTTTCTTTCTTTTTTGCCAAGGAGCGGGATTTCATCTTTTCAGTGATGAATTTCCGCTCCTTATGACTTTGGCCGTCAGCCAAGGACTCCTCGTGACCTTGGCCGTCAGCCAAGGAGCGCAATTTCATCACTGCGGTGATGAAATTCCGCCCTCGTGACTGACTTTGGCCCTCAGCTGCCAAGTCATAATGGCTGTGTTCCTCGCTGAGCTAGTTGTGTGGACGGGTAATTAACTAAGGTATGTCTTTTCTGCAGTCTTTTAAATGTCTGCATTTATGTCGGTACGTGGTAGTAGCAGAAGAGCTTTCGCTTTTCATTTGTATTTTCATCAGCGTTTTTGTTTCAGTTCAGCCTCTCCCGAGCTCCTTGTGGTTGCTTAATATCCAGTTCCCTTAACTATACGTGAGGCCCGTGTGTGTACGTGTCAGGTGTTATATGTAGGATCTCGTAATCAACTGAGGGTCGCTAAACTTTTTTGCTTCGGCACTCGCAAAATTGAAACACTTTCGTACTATTTTGTAGGTGGAGATACTGGCAGTGGTATCCGTTTCCACCATCCATACATACGCTTCCAATCCTTTTCTGATGACTTTTGATTGCTCTCTTTATAATGCTCTATTCTCCCTATTCTCACTTGTTACTTGTGTACAGAGGATTCTCATTTATCACATTCTATGCTTTATGCTCTATTCTCACTTTATGAAAGTGTATGCTCGCTACTTATTAAACATTCTTGGATATCACTTATGCTATACCACTGTTATTGTTTACTGTCAATTCACTTGCACCAATTTATAAATAAATTGTTATACTATGAATTTTGTAATTATATATATGTATATCCACGGATCTCCCTCGATAGGGAGCTTTCGGGCTCTCTTGTTAAGAGGGATCTTGGGCCGCTTGTCGCAGGGCCACGTGGCGCGTCCCCTGGTGGTGGATAGGGGAATTAAACGCGAACCAAATGCGACCGTGTACTGCCCAGAGACGCAGGTGGGATGCAGGGGATGGACTCCTTGCTCCTGCTGTGTCGGCCCGGCCAAAAGCTTGCACTCGGTAGACTGGGAGTACATCGTAAGGCGATTCGAGACTGCCTCAAAAGTCTCGCCCCGTCCCTTCGGGCAGTCTGGCTGGCTGCCCGGAGTTCTTCGCCCGCACGACAGAGCCCGACTAGCTACCCGTGTGTACTCAAGTCAAAAACAGCAGCACTAAAGGGTCTCATTCCCCTGACCCCGAAAGAGCCCCCATTTCTGCAGCGATGGGAAGGACGAGTACGGAGAGGCTGCTAAAATCTCAGGGCCTAACCAGGCTGCGCAAACTGAGAAGGACTAGGATGACGATCTGTACTTACAACGCCCGCACGCTTGCATCGGAAGCATCCGTCGAGGACCTGATGATGCAAGCCAGGAAGATCAAGTACGACGTCATCGGACTGACCGAGACGAGAAGACACCACCCCCTACACGCCGCCTATGACTCCGGAGAAGAACTGTTACTCGGAACATGCACAGCAGGGGAGTAGGCGGCGTTGGTGTCCTCGTCAAAACGCACTTGGCCATGAACATCGATTCGTACGAGTCTCTGACAACCCGAATCGGACGTCTTCGACTGAAGCGATGTGGCTCCTTGTCAGCTTTGACTGTGTTCGTCGCGTATGCCCCAACATCCGACTCTGACGACAAAGAGGTCGAAGTCTTCTACGTGGAGCTGGAGAACTTCAATATGGAAGATCACACCTTCTACAAGGTGATCGTGGGCGACTTCAACGCCAAGATCGGACCGCGAAGGTCGCCGGAAGAACTTCACATCGGAACCCACGGTTTGGAGTGGAACGAGCAAGGTGAAAGGCTGTCTGAGTTTATCATGTCGACCAAGACCATCCATGGAAACTCACAGTTCCAGAAGCCTCCCTCTCTACGATGGATCTGGGAATCCCCCGGTGGCCAGTTCCACAACGAGATCGACCACATCATCTTCAATCGCAAGTATTGCTTGACCGACGTCTCCGTTGTCCCCAAATTCTACACGAGATCGGACCACCGCCTCCTTCGCGCGAGGTTTCGCTTTTCGCGTCAAGGAGAGAAGGCCGCGAAGTTCAAGAAGAGGTATCCCAGAACGACCATCAACTGTGATCTCTACACCTCTCTTGTCGGCCTTTGGGAAGATGCCGTCATGGACAACGTCGACGAGGAATACGACCGCTTCGTGCACCATCTCCACGATAGTACTAAGGAAGCTGAGAGCTTGAAGACCACCAAGAGACGTCTGTCTCCGGAAACTCTCGAGCTGATACGCCAGCGTGGAGCAGCACGAGCGTCAGGCAACCACCAACTGACGTCCGAGCTTGCAAAGCTATGCAGAGCGGCGATAAAGGAGGATCTTAAGGAGAGAAGGGCGGAAGTGTTGGCTGAAGCTGCAGAGGCAGGGTTGAGCATACGCAATGCCCGCCCAGACTTCGCCAACTTCAAGACCAAGATGACCGCTCTCCGACGTCCTGACAGAACTGTCACCTCTTCCAGAAGGACCATGGAGAAGATCATCCACGACTTCTACTCCGATCTCTTCGATAGCCACGTCCACCTGCCCCCATGCCATCTTCCGCAGGATGGATACGTCGTCCCCTCTGTTCTCCCTTCCGAGATCCGAGACGCCATCTCGTCGGTGAAGAAACGTACAGCACCCGGTCCCGACAGGATCAGACCCGAACACCTGAAGAACCTCCCGCCAGCGCTCATCAACACCCTGGCGCGGCTCTTCACACATTACCTGTCGGAGTGCAAGGTTCCATCTCAGTGGAAGACCAGCAGGACCGTCTTGCTGTACAAGAAGGGAGACGTGCACGACATTGGTAACTATCTGCCTGCTGTCCGTAGTCTACAAGCTGTTCACTCGAGTCATCCTGAATAGGATCAGCCGAACGCTAGACGAAGGACAGCCATGCGAACAAGCAGGATTTCGGAGAGGATTCAGCACGATCGACCACATACACACCATTACGAAGCTCATCGAAGTGTCGCGAGAGTACAAGCTGCCGCTGTGCCTTACGTTCATCGACCTGAAGAAGGCATTCGACTCCGTCGAGACTGAAGCGGTCATGGTGGAAGCCCTGCTCACCCAGGGCGTTCCTACTCAGTACATCAGAGTCCTTCGAGAGCTGTACAGTGGATTCACGACCAAGATCTCACCATTCTACAACGACGTCGTCATTGACGTGAAGAGAGGGGTTCGGCAAGGGGATACCATATCCCCGAAGCTCTTCAGCGCCACTCTCGAAAACGTCATGCGCGAACTAGAATGGGAAGACATGGGAGTGAAGTCGACGGCCGGCAACTACATCATCTTCGCTTCGCTGACGACATCGTGCTCATAACACCGAGCATCAGCTAGGCGGAGGGAATGCTGGCCGACTTCGATCGTGTATGTGGGAACGTTGGACTGCAGCTGAATCTTACGAAGACGATGTTCATGAGGAACGGATGGGTTTCTGATGCCCCATTCTCGCTCAACGGAACGAACGTCTCCGAATGCTCCAGCTATGTGTATCTGGGTCGCGAAGTCAACATGGCCAACGACCTAGCACCAGAGCTGAGCAGGAGGAAAAGAGCGGCTTGGGGAGCTTTCAAGAGCGTCGAAGAAGTCGCGAAGAAGACGAAGAACGTCCGACTCCGTGCCCACCTATTCGACTCCACTGTTCTTCCTGCCCTAACATACGCCTCAGAGACCTGGGCTATACGAAAGCAGGATGAACACGCGATCAGCGCCGCGCAGCGTGGAATCGAGAGGATGATGCTCGGAGTGACACGATTCACACAAGTGAGAGAAGGCCTCGGAGTTCCAAGCTTCGCCGACGTTCGAAGATCAGAGACGCTGTCGCGTGGGCCAAGTTGTCGAAAATTAGGTGGGCCGGCCACGTAATGCGCTTCGCAGACACTCGCTGGACGAGAGCCGTCACCAACTAGATTCCGCGGGATGTCAAGAGAGCACCAGGACGCTCATCAACGCGTTGTTCTGACTTCTTCGTTAAAGCCCTGAACGACCGATATGACGCTCTTCGTGTCCCTCGAGCGAGGAGGATCCATTGGACCACTCTGGCACGCGACAGGGACGAATGGAGACGCTGCTGGCACCCGCTCGAGCAATTCGATGATCAACGGGACGACAGGTGATACAGGTGACATATGTATATATATATATATATATATATATATATATATATACATATATACATATGTCACCTGCAGCGTGTATATATATATATATATATATATATATATATATATATATATATATATATAGCAACCGAACTGCGGCACAATAGCGACCGAACGGCAACACAATAGCAACCGAACGGCAACGCAATAGCAACCGAACGGCAACACAGTAGCAACCGGACGTCAGCACAGTAGCAACCACGCGGTCGCGAAGCTCGAGTTGCTATTGGGGGGAACCGCTGTTGCTATCCGAGAGAAGCCGGTCAACAGAGGGGCGGCTCCTGTTCCTATCCTGTTGCAAGTAGCTGTTGCCTTCGGTTGCTATTGTGTTGCCGTTCGGTTGCTAAACGGTTACACGATAATCGTTCCTTCGCTCCGATAACCGTGCCTTCGTATTCCCGATACTTGGGCAGCCATATATCCACGTATATCCAGCTCGTACGTAATACTTACATATTTATGTGTACACATATAAATACATAAACACATATATACATCTATGCATATACACATGTGTACGCATGCATATATATATGTATGTACGTGTATATATGTATATATATGTATATGCATACATGTGTACATATGCATGTATTCATATGTGTATAAACGCATATACACAAATGTATATACATTATATGTGTAAATTACAAATATACGTATATAAAGATGCATGTGTATATGCATGTATACACACGTGTATACATGTATATATACATACATGTGTTTATGCACATATGTATACACACATACATATGCATATATATGGCATATATGCGTGTATACAACTGCGTATACAGCGTGTCTCAAAAAACTGTATGCCACACTGTCTGAAAGGTGATAACTTTGCTCAGGAAAGGTACTAAAAGAGTTAAAAGCTCATATAAAATCCTAAGAAAATAGAAATTTTCTGGCATGTGAGCGGTATGGAATGCGCCATGCACTTGTCTGAAATTTCGCATTTTACACTCGATTGATTGTGTTTCGATTTAACACTTATTATAATTTATTCAGAAAGTGGCCGTATCGATGGATTTGGGCTTCTTTTAAGGTTCAGAACTTGAAAGCACATTAATGCATGCGAAAAATGCAGGGTATCCCTTAAAAGTGCAATTAATGTTTAAAAGGTTCTGGCATTGCTGCTAGTGAAGCTTTTTATGACGTTTGAGACTCGAACGGCATTATATCTCGGCGCCCGGCTGGCGCGGCTTTTTCGCGCCGTCGCGGCGCGGCTGCGCACCGTCCGCAATGGAGCAGAGTAGCCGACGTTCCTCCGTCTGCTAGCCCACCGTACTTCACTGCCTTCAGTTCCTGTCACTATATTCTCTACTGTGATGGTCCCTCTACCCTTTCTTCTTCACAGGTGAGTTCATCGAAGCACCCGTCATTAGTTATTGATAACCGTGCGTTACTATCTCAAGTCTTTCTTTCGGAATCGCTTGCGATAGTGCAGAGCGATTCGAATAGAAATGTCTTTGAGATGGATCGCTCCCTTGCCCATTCTTCTATCAGGGACTGCAATTACTTTTGACTGCCTAAGTTTTAATCCTAATCTCGTCACAATTTTGATTTCTACTGTGCGTTTTAATATGAGAAGCGATCATTGCCATCGCACTTTGTTCAACAAACAATAAAGACTCACAGTAATTTTATCTTTACGCATAACAAGAATATTTTGCAAGATGGACTACTATCGCCAAAGAAAATGGCGTAATATAGAGGTACGAGGTAGTAATAAGAAGCAGTGTATATGTACATCAAGCAATCATTGATCGCTGGATCTGCTGTCGTGTTGAGTTCCTTCTAGCATTGCTTGTAGTTCACGGTGAAGGTCTTCAGTTTCAGCTAGATTCTTTTGTTTCTTTTGTTTGCGGCGCTGAATAGTTTGATTTGATGATAAGTAATGTTTATCTGCATCACTTGTTGTACAAAATACTACCTGGTAGAGTGGGATTTTTGACAACTGAGGTTTACCGCCTACTTCTGCCATCTCAGGACGCGGTGCTAGCCCATGTCCTGTTGAATGTAGGACAACTTCTGCCGCCAGTTCGAGGTAGGCTAGCACTTCCTCTAGTTTCTGCATGGCCTCTTCCGTGTCCACTTTTGCCAATGCAGTTACGCCGCTATTTATCACAGCATATGTCTGGATATAAAGATGATAACATTACAACAGGTAAGTAAAATTAACATTAACATTGAGATTCAAAATGATTTTTCACTTACGCTTTTGATTGTGCTTAGCTTTTGATAGCGAGCTTCCTGCCGTTCCAGAGCGAGCGTCACTGGGTCTCAGAAGATGGTCCCTGTTCCTCTTCGGGCGCGGTTAATGAAGAAGTATCATGGATTTGTGTAGCAGGTTGACCCAAGTCTTTTTGCGGGAGGTCAGCAACGAGTTTTACCGCATGCCTATGGGGACAACTGATACCGGCCCTATTGTCTAAGCATGTGCAACTCCATGTATACGGGCACACGTCACAGATGAGACAGTGAATATTCTTCTAACACATGGATGGGCCGATGGATATATCGCAGAAGTAAGTTCATACCTCTGGGTTGCATTCACAATAACCGTCCCACACGACCAGGAACTCCTTTTTTTTATGCGGAAGATTATTGACCTTCCACTCGCTAGCCGACGATCTCACAATTAGACCAGGTTGCGAAGAGTATAGGTCCACAGCAGTTTTGTGTCTTTTGTGGGTTTCTGTTATACGATATGCCGAATTCACAAAGCGACGGCGATCCTGAAATAAGTTGCAAATCTATCTTTTACACAAACTTTTCCTTGAGTATTAAATGATGTTCACTTTTATATCAATGGAGTCGGACATGTCCTCTACGGATTTGATTAGGAGGTCCACGAAGCTGCCAATTCGCGAACTCGCGTTTCTGTGAAGAAACTCATCCTTTATTCTCAAGTGAAATCTTTCACTTAACATGGTAGTGTCCATTACGGCGTCCTTATTCGCAAAGGAAGCCCACGTGGGTGTGTTACCTGTAAATGATCATGCAAAATACGTGAATGTTATACATTTGCAGTTTCACAAACCCAGATAGTTTTTTTTTCAGGTAATCAGCCATAGGACCCAGCTTTTTAGCTCGCAGATAGACAAGAATCTCTGCGAATCTCCTTTGAAACTCGGCCAATTGAGTTTCCTTCAGAATACCATGAAGAGCGCTGTTAACCGTTGGCCGAATGGAAACCTGAGAATCCTTTATTTTTTCCAAAAATGGAATGTCAATATAAACAAACAGACTTCAACAAGTTCCTTTGTTTTCCGTTCCCACGCCTGCCGGACGTGATACGTGCAGTAGTGAAGCCGAGTTGCAGAATCCGGAAAAACGGCTCGAAAGCCTTTGAAGAAGCACGGCACCTCATCTGTCACCAGCGTTCTAGGTGAGAATTCAGGCATAAGAGAGCGGATTTCCACGAAGAGCCTGCGAACGTCATCGGTCGTCATGGATCCACTTAGAAGAAAGGCTAAAATTTAGCACGCTTAATTTAGCGCTTGAAACACACAGGGACTGAAAATCTACCTCCTGGAAGACCGCGATCCTTATCGTCAGGCACCATGAGGGTTGCAAGTCTCACGTTATACCGAGTTGTATGAAATGTATCGCCTAGTGTTACCCCTTTCGAGGAAAACTGTCTCAGCCACCCTAGCATGAGTGGAGTTATGATTACTGAAACAGCCGTTTTTGCTACCTTTTCAGTGTTTAAAGCATTCGTCACCCACCCATTAGGAATCCTCTGCCGTTTTGATCAGGTGGTTCAAAAGCCCTTATGCCATCGTCATGCTTTTTCTCATCATATCTTATCTGAGTAGAGGTCACGTCGTCCTCGTGTCTCCAACCCGGCATCATATTGTACTGTGCAATGATGTTCCGGAGATCTTGTTTTACAATGTAACACACTCTGCTCAACTTGCTAGAATCCTCGTTTCGGACGCGTTTAATGACGTAGTCTAGTGAGTGCTCTAAGAAGAGATATATTTATATGAAGGGAGAGAATTAGGTCAATATATGGTACCTTCAAGTAAAATCCTTAGATATTCCCTTTGACGAATAGACAGACGAAGAAGTGCAGGATCTGTCTTATGTCCGACGTGTCCAAAACATCCTTTCGCACTTACTTTCCCATCCTTGTAAAATTGTACCGTTACAAAGCAGGAGCAATATTGCACGTCTTTTTTGCTGACAGCCGCTCTTTGAGTGGCTTTAGTCTTGTAAACACCAGCTCGATTGCACCTTAACATGGTGATATATTAAACTGTAAAGCCACGAGGTTCCAGTAAAAAGTGTAAGAAAGTATGTAGAAGGGAATGTGTGAAATTGCTAAAATTACAGCATCCTTCGCCTCGTGAAGTCCGGTAGAGTTCCCTTGCTCCAAACATATAGCGATGTGCATTCCGTTCACAGATCTCATCCAACCATCGCTGGATAAAAACTGACTTACAAAGCGAAATTGTGCAATAAATGTGAAAAATAAAAATCACGTCTAGAAAAAACACGTGAAGAAACGACGGAAAACTTGTTTATAAATCGAAGCCGTGAAACAAAACAGTCCAACAAACCTTATATTCTTCCTCGCCGTCAAAAGTCCAAGATCCAACGTCGTAGTCTTGCGGACGCCCTTCTGCTCCATCTTCGGAATGAGCTTCTTCACAGTGCTTTGCCAAACTTTCAAAAATTGCGCATCTCACATTGCAGATCGGGCAGATGACAGTGCCCTCTCCCTTAGCTTCTACATCCTTCGCTATTTGTTCTTGTACATGAAGAACCTCTTCCGGACTACTCTTGTGAATGACTCTGAGATGGGTGTACAGATTCTTCTTAAGCATCACCTTTTGGCAGAGGGGGCAGCTGTGAAGCTTTGAGGGATTCATCTGGAAGCAGTAGAAATAGGAGATCAAACAGTATGGCGCAGCCTATCGGCAAGATGGTGAGAAGAGCAAATGAACATGTTTCGTTTCGTCTGTTGTGGATTTCTACCCTTGTCCAGCTGTTGTGAAATAGTGGCCACTAGTTGAAATGCATTGCGAAATAGTATCGTTGCATGCTCCTTTAGCACTTGTCGTGATAGGTTTCTCCATCTTGAAAGCCTCTCAAAGGGTTTGCGATGTGATATATACTCGCAAAACCGATGAGCACCCACAAGAAAGAGATTACGACATTTATCAGGAAGCATTTGGAGCTTATGCACACGCTTAATAGAGTTGTAGAGGCTTGTTTCAAACAGTTTCGTCGTTACAGAAACGCCTGAGTAATTGCAGGCATTGTCATCGACCTGGAACTCTAGGTATAGCCGCTTTCAGGAAAAGCTTCAGATTCCGAAAGGAACGCACGAAGGAAAAGCTATGATAAAACCCACCTGGTACTGAAGATGTAGATTTGGTCGACAAATAAAGTTGAAGACTAGGTTAGGTACAGCTGAATATATAAGAATGGGCAAGGGAGCGATCCATCTCAAAGACATTTCTATTCGAATCGCTCTACACTATCGCAAGCGATTCCGAAAGAAAGACTTGAGATAGTAACGCACGGTTATCAATAACTAATTTCGGGTACTTCGATGAACTCACCTGTGAAGAAGAAAGGGTAGAGGGACCACCACAGTAGAGAATATAGTGACAGGAACTGAAGGCAGTGAAGTACGGTGGGCTAGCAGACGGAGGAACGTCGGCTACTCTGCTCCATTGCGGCCGGTGCGCAGCCGCGCCGCGACCGCGCGAAAAAGCCGCGCCAGCCGGGCGCCGAGATATAATGCCGCTCTTGAGATTCAGATGAAAGTAGAGGGTAACGAGATTTCTGTGACTTGTGAACAGTAAAGATTGCGCCATGCCCCGCCTGAAACCTTGCATTTCAGACTCGACTGATTAAGCATGGGCTGAATGCTTGTTACAATCGTGCTACTACTTGGCCACGTTAACCTTGCTGTGCTTCTTTTAACGTTTCCATCGCCCAGTAGCTGTAGATATGCCGGTTAACCTCTCCATTTAGCCTGAATGTTGCTCCATCAGTCCACAGAATCCGTCTTCGAGAATGGGGCTCCTGCGCATATTTAAAGTGTGCAATCAATAAACACGCATGTCGCGTATCTTTCACGTAATTGTCAAGTTCTAAACGTTAAAAGAAGCACATCACAGGTTAATAAGGATAAGTACTAACAAGGTTGTATCAAGTATTCAGCCCATGCACAATTAGTCAGGTTAGAAATGCAGGATTTCAGGCGGAGGCATGGCGCAATCTCGACTATTTTCACGCCGTAGAAATCTAGTTCCAAGGTAAAGTGTTGCAAAAAAATCCCGCTCTAAAGTTCGAGGTCGAAAACCTGTATTAACGGACAACCGCAAGCATTCAAGCCAAACACAATCAATCGAGTATAAAATGCAAAATTTCGGAGGAGTGCCTGGCGCATTCCTCACCGCTCATATATCAGAAAATTTCTGTTTTCTTAGGATTTTATATGAGCCCTTAACTTTTGCAGTACCTTTACTGTGAGCAAGGGTATCATCTTTCAAACAGTGTATACAGTTTTTTTGAGACACCCGTATACATAACTCTATATTTATTTATTTATTAGGGCAGGTGAAATTTTAAAAATTTCAATTGAAGTCTTACCAAATTCCTTTGAACCAAGAATTATTCTAACCCAGACGGAGTTTAATTTAATCCCGAAGCGATTGTTTTAATATGGAGGATTTTCAGTTTGATATCAAAGGCGTCAAGCTTAGAAGTGTCCAATTTGACGTGAGAATGGCATATCTATGGTTTGTCTGGTCAATGGCACCTATATCTGGCCCGATGTGAAGGTGTGTCTACGAAGGCTACCATTGGAACGTCTACTGAACACCTATGCCAATCATCTCGAAAGAATCATAGCAGACCTTAACCGCAGAAGTAGGACAAGAAAACGGGACCGGTAAAGTAAGAAATAGAAGCAACTACAACAGACTGCATGTAGGACTACGAACAGTGGGAAGTAAGCATCCCAGCGCATTACAATCAAGACAACTTGAAGATACCACAGGGAAAGGAGAACCTTATTCTACTGCAATATGCTGAAACTATTATATTTAGCGCGCGAAGCATTAGAACAACAAGGGTCATCACTCCAGGCTCCACACCTACCAGCCAGCGCTAAAGAAAAGCGCAGAACATTCATCGTTCCTGAATTCTTCAACACCTTCACAGTTACATTCCTTATTTCACGGCTGAGATTACGCGAGCATGCCTCTTAAAGCTTCGTTAAAAACTTAAACTTCATGCGCAATAAATAGAAATGTCTTTTGTCTAGACTAGACGGCGACCGCAGTATTGATCGCGCCAAGACCGCTTCGATACGCTTCGCGAGCGCGAGAGTATGCACAGACGCATGCGCAAAGCGCGAGAACGCAGAGACCCTGGCCGATGGCACGCTCCCACCGAGAGACGCAGACAGCGCGAGAGACGATGGCGCGCGACCCAGTCAGAGCGCAGACAGCGAGAGTGCGCAGAGACGGGGGCGCGGGACGCATCAAGCGCGCTACTCACTGCGCCCGAATAGCAACAGTGTGTTGCAGGCCTCCAACAAGATAGCAACACACTGTTGCTGTTGCAACAGAACAGCAACCGCAGTTTCTGTTGGCAACTGCAGTTGCCACTCTGTTGAAGGGGGCGTGGCTGGGAGGAGACTGCTCGGCTCGTCGAACCCGAATGTTCGAGTATGTCGCCAAGAACCGTGACTCGGGGGCGACGCATCTCATCCTCATTCTCTCCAGCTGTAAGGTGAGCACCAATAGTAGGAGAACCCAAAACCGTCTCACAACTACATGTTGATCTTGTCCCACTAGCCTCAAGAACTTCTCCTGTAACCTTACTTTGGTCTTAGAGCGAACAGTATCACAAATGCTCTTCGACACACCCACTATTCTCCTCCAAAGACGGGTCGACACATGCTTCTCACATTGCAATTCCTTAGACACGCATTTCGACAGAGTATGTACATATCATCTTGTTTAGCCTTGATCGTCGTCTTCAGAATTTCCGTCTCGATTTTTCGAACCGTCTTATCATCGATCCGTCTGCCGCATAAATCGTGGAGTATCTTCCTTTTGATGAAGTTTGGAATAACTCCGTGCTTCTTACAGCGGCGCAGGAAGTGGATTGACTGCCTAGCTGAGACAACCTTCTGCCCCATAACAGTACTTCTGCGACAAGTCGAAAACAGTTAGCTGGCACGTCGCGTAGAACTGTCCAAGTTCGACTCTCAATAAACCTTGGCATATTGACTTCAGATCGGTGTTGTCTTATTGAGCTGGTAGCCGAAGTTGTTATCACATTTATTTGACTCGGCTTACGTTTCGGCGACCTCGCCTTCGTCAGAGCCTGAAAAAGTCGAAAAACCCTTATGAAACTGTCCTCCCAAACACCATTTCATCCTACAGAGTCTTTTTCCAGAATATTCTGAAGTTTTCAAAATTTTGTTTCAAGACTTTTCGGCCAACCTAATATTTTAAAGGTTCCATCATTGCTGCTAGGGAAGCATTTGGAGGTCTTTAAAACTCAAAGGAAAGCACAGGATAACGAAAATTCTGTGACGTGCGAATGGTCAAGATCGCGCCATGCACTAGTCTGAAACCTTACACTTCAGACACGAATGATAGTGCATAGCCTGAATGCTTGTTAAATCTTGCTACTACTTGAGCATTTTAACCTGTGCTGTGCTTACAACGTTTAGAACCTCACAATCACGTGAAAGAACCTCACAATAACATGTGAGTTTCTTGATTACACAATTCGCCGTTCTCGCTATCGCTCTAACAACGTTTTCTACATACGGCTCTAGGCTTCCCTTCGAAGAATTGTAGAAGAATTGTATCCTTAAGTGCTACCGGAAAATCAAAAACATCGCCTAAGTGCAGAGGCGATCCAGCGACTACTTCTCCAAAGTACCGCCCAGTCACGTCACCCATGCACAATTAATCAAGTCTGAAATGCAAAGTTTCGGGCGGAGGCATGGCGCAATCTGGACTATTTGCACGCCAGAAATCTCTTTACCCTGTGTTTTCATATGAGTTTCAAATAATTCCAAAAGCTTCAATAGAAGCAATGTTAGAACTTTTCAATTAGTACCTGCATTTTTCGAAGGCCATAGTGTGTTTTTAAGTCTTAAGCATTAAAAGAAGCACGAACAACAAGGTTCCTTTAAGGAGAAATTACAGTAAATATTCACGTGAAACACAATCAATCGAATGTAAAAAGCCAGCATTAGACGATGCATCTCACAATCTGTACCGCTCATATGTCAAAAAATTTCGATCTTCTTAAGCTCTCATATGAGCACCTAACTTCTTCAGTACCCTTACCATGAGAAACGTTATCACATTTCAGACAGTGTATACGTTTTTTGAGACACCCTGTATTTACTTTGATGAAATGATCTTCACCCCCAAAACGCTAGATCCGCCCGAATGAATATTCGAACTTCGAAAAATCGCGATTTTCGAATGTATTCGAATTCGAATGCTCGAAAAAACGCGATTTTCAAATGTATTCGAATTGGAATGCTCGAAAAATCGCGATTCTCGAATGTTTTCGATTTTCGATTATTAGAAAGTCGTCGCTATTCGAATATATTCGGTTATTCGAACCATTTCGAATACCGAAAATTTTCGAGCATTCGAAATCGAATATATTCGAAAACGTGATGTTTCTGAATATTCGAATTCGAGTAGATTCGAAAAACGCGATTTCTTGAACATTCGAAATCACTCGAATACCTACTGGAATGGGCCATTCAAGCACGTCGCCGGAGAACTGGTCCGCTTGGCATGGTGCCGAGGCGGCGCGCGGTTTTTCGCCGTGTCGTCTCGTGCACTCCACGCCTCCCTGTTCGCCACACCCCGGAGTCCCTTCCCTAGCCCAATCTGGAGACTCACTCTGCTCATCTGACTCTCGCCGCTCGCGCGTGACGGAATTTTTCGGGGACCAGTTCACATGTAATCATTCAAGCATGAGTCTAGTGCACAGCGTGCGCGAGTTCGCAGCAGCACAATAACAGCAGTAGTGCACGCTGCTGCATCTGCTGCTGTTGTGCTGCAAGGCCTTTTCCACTGCGTCAAAAACGTTGGAGCCCAGTTGTCTGAGTGTCGAAGTCATCCGCTCTTTGGATCTAGCACGCACGAGAGGAGAGTAAGGCTATGCGAGGAGAATCTCTAGTCAGCAGGGTACTGACGGCGCTACGAATCGACGAGAACATGAGCTATGGTTGCTCCTTGCCTGTCACCGTCGTTGTGTGCTCCATCGCAAAAATCTGACCCACGGCGGCGCACGGGGGGTGTTTTTACGTATCGCCGCCCGGCGGACGAGTCAGGTGTCCCGCGAACACATATCGCAAGACGTACTTTGTACCCCTGTTCGCTGGCGCTGCTAGACTCTAGCGACTCGTTTGTCTGTGTACGGCGGCTGCCTTCCCCCAAACGATGACTTCCCGTCACGTCTCCCAGGCACAGAGAGAATCTCTCCTCCGTTATTCGGCAGTCAGTAGCGCACTCACCACAAGATCTGTGTCACCATCCCACTTCTATTATTTCGCACCTTCGGCGGCAGTCATTGTTGAAGTGCGCTCCCTTATGTCCCAACCATTTCTTGCATTCCATAGTGGGCAATAAAGCTGGCGCAATTCGGGTTGGGGGCTCACTCTTAGGGCGGCGAGTTTTCCTCGCCTTCCTTCTTGCTAGAGTTCACTATTCTAGTGCAATGTGCGGCCTAGTACGGGGCAGGGTCACCGCTAAGAAAGTGAGATATTCTATCCTGCTGTTTGTCGTATATCAAAAGTATTCGAATTAAGAGGGACTAACCCCCTCCTAGGTTCCTAGATTTCCGCTCTCGTAACTAGTGACGACTGACCTCTTTCCATACATACGAACCCAGCGGGGTCACTGGCTGATGACATTAAGCTGTACAGGACAATTACGTGCTTAGAGGACGCTAGAAATCTTCAGGTGGCAGTGCTTGTCCTATGGAGCAGACAGTGGCACCTTCCGCTGCCTCCGAGCAAAACTGTTTGCATGACTTTCAACCGTGATCAGTCGCCGGACTCATGTGAATGTTTTACTGACAATTTTTCGCGCTCTGCATAGGACCTACCAGATTTTCAAGGGCCTCACTACTAACAGTAAGAGTGTATTTCTTAGGGCTTATAAGACTTACGTTGACCGCTGGTGGAGTCATCCACTACGGTTTTTCCCCTATAGAAAATCACTTATAAACCTTATGGAAAAGATACAGAACAACTACACTCGTAAGCTCCTTCTTCGCATTGGCGGGTTCCTCTACTCTAAGGTACCTGAAGCATCGATAAGGAACAGCCTGGGTGTTCACACATTGGCTTCTCGCAGGAAATTCTTTGATATTTATAGGGTTTGTAAGTTAATCCACCATTCACTCTTTGGAGGCTCCAAATTCTTTACTCTGCCTGCTTCTCAAACAAAGGGGAGCCTGAGAAGATTATTACCAGTCGGCCTAAGAGTAAGTTGAAGGTGGCGCTTTTTCCTCATAGAGCAGCCTGCGCATACCTGAAGGCGACGAGATGTATCCCGTTCTCCTTTTCGCTGGGTCAGCTAGAGCGATCTGTTAAAAAGCGCAGTTGAGTTTTGAAGTTCAACAATCACAGCCTTGCCGCCCTATTCGGTTTGGCTAAACAGACTTCTTATCCATGTCTTAATTTGTCACAGATTTGACATTGGTTTGACTCGTTTTATGTGTGTCTTTCTGTTGTTGCTGTTGTTGTTATACTTGTTTCTGACGCTTGCGCTTATCGCGAACGTACTGATAAAAGGATAAAGGACGGCGTTACTCAATCCCTTCTGGATGCGCCAGCGCATTCTACTTCTACGGGATGTCGTGGAGGCGTGCTGAATGCGTATTTGGCCATACAATGACTTGCGGAGGCCAGCCGATGAACAAGTCAGCGCTTTATCCTTCCCAGACAAGTCTGGTACCAATTCACCGACCCCGGAGGGATGGAAGGCTTGGTTGGCCTGGGCGGGAAACCCGAACCAGGAACCTAGTATCGGGTGCACGCGACAGTCGCGCCTCCTCCGACTGCGCTGCACGCGCCCCTAACGTACTGAATAAATAAATAAATAAATACCTCAACTATATCTATATATTAACGACGACCCTTTGAACCTCAAGTCGTGAATCCGGTACCTGATTCTGAACGGAGGCTCCATAGGAGAACTTCGACGTTTGTCCTTCTTCCGAAGTAAACAATTTCTAAATTAACGCCATCTCAGCGACTTTTCGTGAAGGTTTTCTAGTACTAGAAAATCATTTCCTTCCTTGTTTGTAACAGCACGGCCTCGCAACGGATCTGCGACATGTAGCTGGCCCTCAGTGTCTTGTGACTAAGGATTAGTAGTGTCGACCACGTTAGAACGGTCACTAAGAGATTATGCCCTCTGATGAGACCAACACGGTAGTTGCACCCGGCGCAATGTGGCTCGAGGGGGGGGGTCACCCCCCTACACAACGGTTTGTGCTTTTTGAAACCGGAATTTTTGCAGCACTGGTGTGTTCTACCCCTACAGTGAACTGAGGTAGGCCATTTCCGATGTAATTTCACACACACGTATCCTTTACTAAGGCGGACAACCGCTGAGTAGGGGGGTGACCCCCCCCCCCCCCCCGAGCCACATTGCGCCTTGCACCCTTTAATTAACGTGGGATACTTGCGATGAGTGGGGGTCGAGCGTTCTACCCCCTCTCCCCCTGGCCCGCCCACCCCAACCCCTTGGGCTTGCTCGAGAATCCAGTGGCTGCCTTACGAGCTAGTGGAGACGCAGACGTTCGTCACGCCTCTGTTTAAAGAAGTTTGGGGGGGGGGGGCTTAGAACGGTCTTATTTGTAAATATAGCCGGCTGTGCGCGTAATTTAGGGTGCGTGATGCGCCACCGCACACAGCTGCCTCATGATACCGTACCCCGCGCCCAATTTAAGCACTCGCAGCTGAGCGTCACGGGGGATATCTGCTTATGTCGCTCCAGAAGTCTATTTTGATGCGTTTTTCGGAGCAATAGAGTTGGCGGACGGGGCGGGGAGGCGGACGTGGAGTTATGGCTTTTTTGCCTTTTTTCTTACTTGGGCCTTCTATCCCGGCAGAATCCTAGTATAATGGTGAGCTTCCGCTAGGAAAACAAAATACCGCAGCCTCATATCGAAAATATCCAAGCCTATCAGGATTAGTCCCAACTCGTATTGGACTGCCGAACATTATGTACGAATCGTCGCCGCAGACGAGGCGAGCGCGACAAAAGTCGCCGCAACGGGGTGGTCTTCAACCACGGAGCCGTCTTCCTTTTTGGAAACCTCTGACCACGACAACTCGTTACGGCAGGGTGAAAACTTCCTCCCAAACACCACGAGCACATGCGGTTTTATCCTCGCAATACTGCAGCCAGACTGAGACCAGGGATATTGTTTGCCGAGCAAGTTACCAGCGATGTTCGGCAATTCTGTGCAAGAAAACAGGGCGCGGAGGACAGGAGGGAAGGAACGGAGAACGGAGAACGAAAGCGATAAAGTCATTTACTCTGTCAAATGTTTCAACGAAACATTTGACAGAGTAAATGACTTTATCGCATTCATATGACCGTGGCTAGGATCGAGCGCATTTCTGAAGACATTTTGGACATCTCAAGACAGAAGTTCTGATCGCAACAAAACATCGTTATGACAGCTTACGACCTCGCTACCAGCACTCGAGGCTTAAGGAAACTGATTTGAATCATCTCAAGATACACTGAAATTTTGCAAACAAACCTGTCGCTGCTTTGGGATGTGTGTAATAAAAAGTTCGACGCTATCACATGAGCTGTCACTACTTTATACATTTGGAAATGCGCAATCAAAAGTAGATTCTCTCAGTGATACCATTTTCTCGAATAGAGTGGTGTCCCTGTCTTCTATATTAGATGCGTTACAATAGGGACAAAAGGAAACTCCTATTTAAAGCTCCCAGTAGCAGGTTTCGTTCAGCCCGTAGGTTGCTGAACGTCTGGAAATGCTGCGGACTTCCCTGCCGGAGTATATACCACCGCAACACCGTCAAGTAGTGCACAAATATTACTGCTACTTCCTATTTTGGCTATTACAGCTCTTCATCTCTATACGACTATTACAGTCACCATGCAGCTTTGTTGGTTCTGTCAGATACATTAGGCTTCTCACTGGCGCAGTACGAGTCGCGTCTTGGTGGTGGTTGCCGCGCAAGTACCGAGCAGTCGCACCTCATGCTCCAAGAACCACGACAGTCCGACTCCAGCTGCGATTCACTGACGGTAGACGCCTGTGAACGCCAGAGTACTTAAAACAGCGAAGACTACGATGTCATGAGGCAGTTGTGTGCGGTGGCACCTCACACACCATAAATGACGCGCACAGCCGGCTATATCCCATTTATAAATAAGAGCGGGCGTTCTAAACGGTTTAGAACGCCCCTCCGCCGTAGAAAAATGATTACATGTGAACCGGTCCCCGGAAAATTCCGTCACGCGCGAGCGGCGAGAGTCAGATGAGCAGAGTGAGTCTCCAGATTGGGCTAGGGAAGGGACTCCGGAGTGTGGCGAACAGGGAGGCGAGGAGTGCACGAGACGACACGACGAAAAACCGCGCGCCGCCTCGGCACTATGCCAAGCGGACCAGTTCTCCGGCAACGTAGCTGTGTGCATATACATATTTGTGAAGCCCTTCCGACGGGCGTCCGTACCGACGGAAGATAGGTTCTCGATTGAGTCAATTCAGGAAGCTGAAGCTAAGCCACCACACAACAGGCGGAGCTAACTTCTCAATCTGTTATGTGGTGACTTCCATGTTCACCGCACTACTCTCTTCGGTTGTCTCCATTCAGTTTTGATATTCTTCTTCTGCAATCCTCCGCTTCCATTGCACCAGCCACCAGAACGCATTCCAGACATGCTCCGATTGGGTGGTCCTCTCAAGTCTTTCCGCAGCCTGGCCACTGCCACGGCAACGGCTGTGAAACGGCCTGCGCCGACTGGGCCCAACATCGTTTTGGTAGATGCAGTAAGGTAAGTTCGACACCTTTTTTTTGCTCTTGACTGGTTCGGAGAAACTTCTATCCAGGACCCCCTTCGTCATGTCAGGCACGGTATTCAAAGACCTATGGGCCGTTGACCTGCAGAGAGAGGCTTTAAAAGGTGAGTGTGACTCGTTGCACTTAGCTTCCTCTTCATTCTTTCCAACAATTCTTACTACCATTTACAAAACAACGAGAATTTGCTCCCACCGTAGTCCAGTGTCTGGTTGGGGCGCTTTTGTGGCGTTCTTGCCGCAGTCACCTTGTACGTAGCGGATAGTCGTAAGATTTTTAGTGTTCCCTTGGGTGTTGACTACATTCTTTTATACTCCAGTTTGAGTACATTTGATTCCCACCCTGACGTGGCTGCCGTGGAATCCTATGTACTTTCTTCGGAAAGTGGATCAAAGAATGTCATTTTTCGTGCACTGTACGCGATTGCTCGTTTCCGGATACGAATTCAGGGATGCTAGAGGTTTAAACGAGGCAGTGCTGGAACTTTTAAGAGGAGTGGATGTGGGGAGGGACGGTTTCATAAAAGTCGGCAGGCATTTCGGATCGCTGTTGCTTCCGTTACAATAATCTCAGCTGCACTTTTGCATTCGCCCTCGATTGTCCTGTTGTAATTAAGTGACTCAGGACTTTGCAATATAGACATGCGGCCTTAGATTTTCTGCTTGAAAATCGAAAGAAATGGAGGCAATGGTCGCTCATCTAAATGACTTTGCATACGTCGCAAACCTCACATTCCTCTGGAACTTTAACAGAAGAGGTGAATGGGGATTGGAAGAAGCGACAGGAAAAGAGAGAAAAGGTCAGTTGAGTTGAGGCTGTAAAAGTAAGCTAGAGGAATAATACCCATGAAGAACAACTTAGACTGCGCAATACCTTCAGAAACCCGAACTGCTTACCCAAATATGCATGGAGAAAAGTTGAAGCTACTTAGACAGAAATTTGAACCGACCCTGTGCCGAAGTTTAGGCTGGGACTAACATACCAAATGGTTCAGCCCTATTATTCTAGCTATGTATTTCCAAATTTGCTCCCAAATTCGCCAAAGACGCATGGTATGGCTAGGATGGTTTAAAGTAGCAGACGCGCGCAAATCGAGCTCCGGGTTACGGTATCACCAAATTTTGGTTGATTTCTATAATTCGGTCTTAATACCTTATGCCAATTTTCTGGCAACGAGGACATTTTAAAAGTTGTGGCAGGGGTTAAGCGATACGGGCTTTCTTGAATTTTATTAAGATTGGGATGGCCTTCATTTTTTGGTAGTACGTTTATTGCAGAGACAAACTCCGTATTTGTTATGCGCAGTTCTTGGTACATAGCGTGCTGCCCCGCGCTCGTACAATTTCAGGATATGGCCCATCTAACATAACGCATCCATCTACCACTGAATAATTGAGTTCGTCCGCACCTAACGATTAGGTACTATTTGAAAGCTACAGAATATGCAGGCCGGCTGCTACTTTGAGATTGGTCATGAACGACTATCACTAAATTGATTCTTGGACAAGAGTCTGTTATTGGACCGAGCATGAAAGGGTTTGGAACAAAAAAGAGCGGACCCCGCCATCAAGCGGGACAGAGGCTGATGAAAACGATGATGAAAGGGTTTGGAACCGATTTACTGCTGGCTTTGAACCTTATCGTGTCTCAGACACTAACTACTGCTCAGCGGGGGGCGAACCCTTCCGTACTCGGTTCCAAACCCTTTCATGGTCGCTTGCTAACCAACATAGTGTCTGAGGCACGACAAGGTTTAAACCGAGCAGTATATCTGTTCCAAACCTTTTCACGTTCGGTCACTTACCGACTTTTGTCTGAATAAACCATCACACGATTTCGAGGAATACTGACAGATCCTTTCCGCACCGCTTAAGTAGTATTTGGAAACACAGTGGGAGGTATTATGTATAATACTGTCGAGTTTCCCCGCGAAAATGTCCTGGAGAGTGATTCTGAGCGGCCAGGTCTCACGATAAGATGATGGGAGGAGATCGACTTTTTAAGTGCTAACGAAGCTAAGGAAGGGTCTTTAAAGGAGAATCTAGGATGAGGCGAGCCGTGGAAGAGATGAACAAGGAGGAAAAGCGACATGCTGTCTCACCAACAGTAGAACGAGAGCTAAACATCGGATAGCGGGTTGCCTAAAAAGCTGCAAGCAGACCTGATAGCTGCACGTTCGACTACACATAGCGTGGTTTCGGGTTCGGCAGGAGTCTACTCTCAGAGTGATGCGCCGATTAGTACTGCGACGAATAGCATAGAATTCAAATAAGTTCTTGTGTGAAGTCTAACTTTTGGTTGTTCCCACGCAAAGGTGTTGAGGGTTGCACTCATCTCACATTCGTTAATCAAAGTGCAGTTCGCAGTCACTCATGTAGGCAAACATGTGTGAGACCCACTGCAGGTCTGTCGCAGCGCTTGTTATATTAACATGACACAATCTGAGGTTTCGTCAATTGCTGAGATTCTGCACTCGTCCGCTGAAACGTATAACATCCAGACCACTGCATTGGTGTAATTTTGTTTCACTTATTCAACTAATAAATAACACATGGCCTAGAGGAGGATGATTTCTCCATTCTTTTCTTTGGTCTTCTCTTCCGCTGTGCATAACATCGAGGGTGGGAGTCTGAGCTTACGAATGCCATAGCTAATTGCGGCGACCTTTGCCACAACGCAGCAAGTCTTCGGCTAAGGTCGTCGATTCGCTGCTGCCGCGACGAAATCCTCATGTGCAGAGCAAATGAGAAGTGAAGGCCTGGGAAGTTACAATGAGCTCTACTGTAGATTTTAGGAACAAATGAGCACTCGATATCTAGGAGTCTACCTCCATTGCATCTGTTTGGAATATTTCTGTTTAATTCTTTTCTTTCCGTTTCGTTTAACCACTCGCACTTTTTCTTCTTCATTTATTGAAAAAAAAATTCTTCAGCCTCATTTTTTAAACCATGCATCTCTTATTGGCGCGCGCAATTCGCAAGGCCTCGGGCAATTCGAACATAATGTAACGGGCTTATAAGGCGTTTCCGCAAAAAAAAACGATTATGTTATTAAGCTGTCATAACGATGTTTTGTTGCGATCAAAACTTCTAGCGGCAGGCGGGATTCGAACCCGCACCTCCCTCTGACCGGGCGGGAATGCTCTACGCCATTACGCCACCGGCGCCGTTTGATCGAACGCAACATCCACACCTCGTGGGACCGATCAACACTCACCCGCATATCGGGATGATCCGGCCGCTGATATCAGCATGGAACCAGTTAAGCTGATGGTCGTGATAGAAACGATTCAAATCAGTTTCTTCAACCCTCAAGTGGCTGGTATCGAGGTTGCAAGCTGTCATAACATAGTCACTATGATATTAGTTCTTGTCATAGCAGGTTACCCCTAGTAGACCTATTTTGAAAAAGATTAAGTGCGTTGCACTAAGTACACTAGTACCGGAATAGGTAAGGCAGTGTAGCAAAAAGCTTATCGTTAGTAGCGTAGGCGCACCAAGCAGTTTTAGGTCTTTGACCTTACTCGTGCCAAATGGCAGTCGCGAGATCCAAAAGCGTGGAAGCTTCTAGCTAACAGTGCATCCGCAGATAGCAGTAAAGTCGGTTAAGATCAATAACGTTTAAAAGAACAAAACATGTAATTGAACTGTTTGCTTTTTGACGACATCAAGTTATTGTTACTGAACTGCACCAGTTGTTTCCCTTATGTGTAGTTGGTAAAGAACAACCATGGATCCAAAATTGAGAGAACACGCGACTGTCCTGCTAAATTTTATCGTAAAAGGTTAAAAAGTAAAAAAAAAACCAGCGATCTGGTTTTAAACAGGGCTGTCGTCACTTGTCCCCTCTTGGATTGTATCCGATTAGCATCTATTCATTAAAATGAATTGAAGTGCGCGTAACAAACCGAGAAGTTTGCCGTTGTTGAGTGGCAGAATGAACTACATTGGACTGATCAGGGTAAGGTGTAATTAAAGGACACGGAAGGGAAATTGTTTGTATGTGGTTGCTGCTGCTAAATAGATGCAAAAAGCGTCGACACTGAAATGTTATTATGTAGAGCCATTACATTCTCGCTCTATTCTTTCTTTCTACAAACGTGACTCGTTTTTCATTGAACGCTACGATTGTTTTGTTCAAGCATTGCATCGCCATCGCGTCTAGAGAGCGCTTAAATCGGTTTTGTTTCTCTGACGTGTCGCTCATGAAGTCAGCATACAGTCTCTTTCCTTGTTGTTCGTTCATATGTTCTCGTAAAAGGCTGTCTCGCAAAGCTTTCAAAATCTTTCGAGGTGAATTGCGAAAGGTGACTACTACGGTTTTTCAATTGTGAGCGACCTTTTGCTACGCTCGAGAAGTGTAATTGGAGATATCTGTAGTCGGAGAAGATTTACAAACTTTACATCCAAGGCGTCTCCTTCTATGGTTATTTTTAGCGCTGATTGCACGGACTCAGATTCCGTATAAGGACATCGACCATATCATCTGTGGAACTGTGATTCAGGAATGCAAGACTAGCAATGTAGCCAGAGAGGCAGCTCTTCAGGCAGGAATACCAGACAAGGTTCGATTCTCAGTTCCATCTTCAGTTTCGGTGAGCGTAGATGCCTTATTCCACCCTCACCTATTGGACAGTTCTGATATGGAGGATTACTATGGCTGGCTAATTAGGCGTTGAACTTCACCAGTGGTGCCTCCTATACCCTATCCTGTCTTGTCATGCGTCGTCATTCCAGACGGTTCAGACCGCATCCGTTCCACTTCACATCATTAGCTTCCCTTTTCGAATATCTTTTTCTAGTCTTGCCATATCAGTGCTATTTAAAACTACATAGACTACTTGTTGAGAGTTCCTAAAGGTTCATCTGCTCTCAGTGAGAAGCTCATTTCGTTTCGCTTTTCGCGAGTGTCGTGCGGTGGCTTCCTCAACTTACCTTAGAAGGTTTAGATCCCTGCTCACACGGTCACTCTGGCTTGTATCTCGGCCAACGTGGCGATGACCACTGCCATGGGAATGCTGGCCACGGGAAATGCTAAGGCTATTATTGCTGGAGGCGTGGAACTTCTCTCCGACGTGCCCATCAGGTACAACAGGAAGGTTGGTTCGTCAGTTTCTTCTGCTGAAGAGACATCTCTGTCACACTTTGCTTCAGGCCAGAAAGGCGATGTTAGCAATGCAGAAGGCCAAAGCTGTCGGAGACAAGCTTAAGAACGGTGGGAACAACGCATGTCAGCATTTCTTTTTCCTGTGCCATAATTATAAGTTCAAGGCGGGGAGATACTAAAGAACTTGCTGGCTCCCGAATTGCCTGCTGTTGCCGAATTCTCCACCGGCGAAACGATGGGTCACAGTGGTGACAGGCTTGCAGCAGCATTCAGCGTCTCACGAAAGTGAGTTCGTATTTCTACCATGTTCCTAAGGAATAGAGACTTTTTCTGTAGAGAACAAGACGAATTTGCTATGCGGTCGCACACTTTGGCGAAAGCAGCGACAGATGCAGGGAAGCTAAAGGACGTAGTTCCTGTGTTTTTGGATGGGAAGAAGCCGCAAACAGTAAAGGTACTTCTTCTGCGTTTCATGATTTATAGAAGTTGGGGCTTTTGCTTGTTATCTTATTCAGTAACCATACGTAGGTTGATAATGGAATTCGAATCACGACTCCAGAGAAGATGGCTGCAATGAAGCCTGCCTTTGTGAAGCCTCACGGGACCATAACTGCAGGTTAGTCTCTCACCGCGATATTGTTCTAAAACGTGTTTCGGAGTTGGAAAGTGAAGGTGTCGTCGAAAAACGGCTGGTGGTGCTCCCTAAAAGTCACTTACAGCCAACGCATCGTATTTGACCGATGGCGCCTCGGCTTGTCTCATCATGACAGAAGATTTCGCGCTGGCCAACGGCTACACGCCCATGGCGTACCTGCGACAGTACCAGTATGTCGCCCAGGATCCAAAGGATCAGTTGCTCCTCTCACCGGCTTACGTGATTCCAAAACTTCTGGACCGGGTAGGAGCGATGCCGATGCTTTACCTGCTTGTTCGTTCTCATCATCGATGAAATTTCTTAAGGCTGGGCTTGAATTGAACGATGTAAGTGTGTTCGAGATACACGAAGCCTTTGCTGGACAGGTGCTGGCTAACCTCAACGCAATGGATAGCGACTATTTCTGTAAGGTTCGTTGACAAATCGAAGCAGCAGATGTTCGTTGATGGCTTTCATTCCGTGGCATTCGAGAAGCAAACTCTAGTGCTTATTCGTGAAATAGAAGCATTAGTGCAAATAGGTCATCTAAAGTAACAAATCTTCCTTTATGTGCTCATCCTCAGTCTTAAAGGGAGCTTAATTTGAAATCTAACCTTCCGCCGAACCAGAAAGCACGCTAAGTGTAGTCACATAAGGGAGACGAAAAGTAGCGAACATTGTGTCTGTCACTTCTCGGCATCTTGAGGCAGCCCGACAATCCGGAGTATACCTGTGCCGCTCCGCTGAGTATGGATAATCCTGTCGCTTTTCATCGTTGCTAAACGCTTTCATCGCCCTCTGCGGTACTAAGCTTGTCTGGCACCCGCTATTCCCTTGAAGGTTTCACAGCGCCCCCTTTGCTAATTCCATTCGTTGGTAGCACTTAAGAAGATTGATGCCTCCCCATAAGTTGCGATTTGGGCACTTAGAATGCCTTCGTGACTTCCTCTCGAAACACTCGGTTGCACTTGTTGCTCACATTGCAATCTCAGTCCGGCTTCAGCGATTCTTTGATTTAAGCCTGTCTGTATATCCCGAACTTCGGTGATGGCCTATCTATTCAATGATAGCCACTTGTGATAACCCTATAGGCAACCGATTCGAATACGGGGTAGCTTCTAAGTAATACTTAGTAGTTACAGGCATCTCGTGATCAGGGTGTAGGCCAACATGTCGTCTCATCTCTCTAGTCTCTTGTTGATTCCTCATATCTATGAGTTTATCCTTTTATTACATTGCGTGCTGCCGCTAAGCACGTAACAGTTATCTATCTGCATTTATTAATTAAGTCACAACTGGTCATCAATCCTCTACAGCAGAGTTCAGTCATTTTTTGCGAGGGTCATTTTATAGCTCTACTAAAGCGCCACTTGATGGAATTGGAATTTGCTTCCGCTAATTTATTTAACGGGTAGTCCCCTGTGGTCTTACTAAATGCAAATACAAATTGCTGAATACAAAGCCAACATATTTCCTGATTTATCCTGCTGCCAGTTTATTTATGTTCATCCACAGGTCCTTTTATCCCAATCCCCTCTACCTTCACCTACGATGTTTTCTACTTAAAAATTTTGGCAAAGTTGTGTCTCACTCTGCTTTGTCTTACTGACTAGCTTGCCACTCACGTGGGTGCTTGGTATACTATTACCGACCGGCTGGAAATGATCACCCATATTTGGAGTGCTATCTTCTTTTGTACATATGCTTTTGATATTCTCGTTTCTCCGTACTGACATATGTATTCCAACATGCGTGTCCTCCCTTCTATGCCATCGCCTGGGGTGCGTATCAGTTTAAAGAGGCCTTTGAGATACAGGGCCCGCCCTGGGATCGTGCGCATAGAAGGTCGTAGACCAAGCGCATTACGCTCATGAGCCATATGTCTTTACGGTAGGTTTTTGTTTTCGCGTTCTTTTGAAAGCAGCATAGGCATATTTCTTCTTTTGCTAAATATGTATGTGCTGGGCTAGTCTTTCGACAAAGCTAGGTGCCAGTCCCTCGTTTAATTTGATTTCAATTTTCAAATTCAGAGCTGCAATAGATATGTTTTTATGTAATGTAAATGGTGGATACGTGCAGCAGGGATACCAGAATTTTTAAGAGACCAAGTTGTTGGGTGACCAAAGTTTCATGGTGTTCACAAATTCTAAAACCATAGTGAGACCACTCTGGACTCCTCGACTCTCAGTTTCCTCCTTGCGCTTTCTTCCTTCTAAAATTGATGGATGTGTGTTCTTGTTTTTCGACTGCACCTTTATCGACTAATTTTCAGTAAGTTTTTTTTGCGTTAGTTGCTGTTTTGACATTTTGCTAGTGTATGCCTACTATATTTGCTACTGTGTTTGAGCGCGTCCTATGACGTATATAATAAATAAATAAATAAATAAATAAATTGGAGTTAGCGCAGGACAGTTCGAGATTTTAAATATAGCGACGTTGAACGATAAAATCATCACTTTCATTATCATCATCATCATTGTCATTAGCGTCTGTCCTGCTTGGTGGCGGGGTCCGCTCTTCTGGTGTGGTGACACCAATTCTCCCGATCAAATGCTTGATAAGTGTGCACACCAGCCATCTTTAAGTCCAAGTGCAACGTATCTAGCCAACGTTGCTTCGGGCGTCCTCAGGGCCGCTTTCATCAAACTCCGGGCCATCCTTACGGACGGTATCGTCGTTAGCGCGAAGGACGTGGCCGTACCATCGTAGACGAGCTTCGCGCAGCTTGTCGGATATCGGGACGACACCGAATCTCTGTCGTATGGTGTCGTTGCGAACGCGGTCCAATAGCGTAACTCAAGCCGTCCACCGAAGCATTTTCGTCTCCATTACACTGATTCGTCTTTCAATTTCCTTCGTCGCGGGTCAGCACTCAGCACCGTACATCGCTACTGGGCGAACGACTGCTACAAACTTTCGATTTGAGGTGTTCAGGTATTGTCCTGTCGCAAAGCACCCCAGCAAGTGAGCGCCATTTGGACCAGGCTGCACTCACGCGTGCGTTGACCTCCAACTTTACGCTGCCATCGGACGTGACTGTTGATACGAGATACTTGTAAGATGTAACTCGTGAGAGCTCAGTACCATTGATCTTAATAGATCCCTGCTCATTCACATCCGTCGTCAAGTATTCCGTCTTTTTGAAGTTCAGCTTGAGACCGAACAATGCCAGACGATCGCACCACGTCTGTGCTTCTCGCTCGAGTTCGGTTTTATCTTCACATGCAAGCACGACGTCGTCAGCATAGAGCAGCGTTCAAGGTGCCGGCATCTGGAGGTCTCGTGAGATCGCATCCATCACGACCACGAAGAGAAGTGGGGATAGCGCAGAACCCTGATGCACCCCTACAGAGATGGGAAATTCCATCGAGGTGCCCGCTGGCGCCCGCACTCGACTCCTTGGGCAAGAGTACAGAATGCGCACCCTGTATACGACGATACGGCGAAGGTCTTATACGCCCTAATAATGCGGTGGTTCAGTGGATGTGATGGCGAGTACAAGAGATGAGACAGAGTTTATTGAGAGACCAACTGGTCTATGTACAGGTGGAGCGAGAACTGCTGTGCGTCCGCTGTATGGTAGCGTCACGCCTCTGACCTCTCAGGGCTTGAGCATCACCGCAGACGATAGGCGAATGATATTCCCAGCGAGGCCAAAACGAATTCTTTGAATTACACGAAGAAATGCAATTCAAGCATGACATGATATACATGAAAAGTATGACATCACGATGCCTTCATCGATCGGCTTGTTTGGTGGACTCTTGCAGACTATAAGTACCGGATGTGAGAAGACTCGAGTGACCGTTGACGGTCTGGGGTTGACGGCTGCAAACTGCTTGTTGATAGTTGAAGACAGCTTGACGGACAGTTGAGCAGCAGCAGCTAGTTGAGAGTTGTAGACGGCGACGGCGGTATGGAACAAAGGGAAACATGACAGATTTTAAACATCATTTAGTACAGTACCCATTTTTGAAGAATCATGATTCAGTAAACATATGTTATTCCGGCGGTCTTACGAGAGTTTCCCTGTTGTTCTTCGCCAACGTAGGTTCAAGAATTCCGCGAGCATAACCCATCAGTTCTTTTTTCAGTACTGGTTTTTTGCGGCACGGTTTGTTGGAGAATTGAGAGTATATTCTTGGTGACCTGGCTGATCCAGCTAAAAAAAAGTGGGTCCTGACCTAGGTTCGCGCGAAAGGGCATGCCCCATGGCAGGCGCGGTCGCATGATAGACGCAACGCCCTTCTCACGTTTTGATGTGAGTGGTCTTTGCTTCAGTGACTGGTTCCGTATTTCGTTAGCTATTGTTCGCTCGAACGTATTTTTGTTTGCAACAGTTAGTTTGCTGGTTGGTGACAACTGATTAAAAGTTTGAGGTTCATCGGAAACTGTGCTAAGATTTGTAAAATTTTTGATACAATAGCGCTTATTTTCGGCATGATTATTATTAGTTGCTGTGCGATAATGGCAGTTTTGATGGTCTCGTCGCAATGAATTCGATGGAAGACCTTGTCTGGGCTCCTTAGGGTCTTTTTTGAAACATAATGATGCGTGGTGCATTTTTCCACATCCGGTGCAGTTTTGGCAGTTAAAGCTGCCGTGCCGTAAGGAGCAGCATTTCCAGCATTTGTTTTGCTCCTTCAAAATTCTTCTACGGCTTGATTTGCCAATCACAGTTTTGCATGACAAAGATGCATGTTTACCAGTACTGCAAAAGATACATTCCCCATTTGGTTGAGGTCGGGGGACGTCATATCTACGTGGCGTGGAGATGACCTCACCGTGGATTGTATCGCCCAGTCTATTCTCAATGTAGACCCCAATGGCAATTTCCTTCTTGAGGTCACTCATAAGTTCATCGATTGATTGATTGTGCACTGCTCTGCTAGCTATGAGCACAGGTTTTACAATATCATGAGGAGACTTAGATAATATGATTTCTGTCCAAATTTGTTCACACGTAGACCTAACGTCATATCCTGCGGATACTATTTGGTTTATTAAAACCTGAATTTTTCCGAGGACTAAGGAACAGCTGTTGGCAAAATTTCTAGCAGGCATTAAATTTAGCAGCTTTCGGACAATTTGTGACCTATTTATTGAATAGTCACAGTATTTGTCCTTCAGTGTTTCCACCATCCATTCATAGTTATGCGGCAATGACTGGATGCCTCGTATGGCTAGTTTTGCCCTACCCTTTAAACTTTCCTTCAAAAGAATCATCTTTTCGATGACGTGATGTTCAATATTTTTATGAACCAGCGTCTCAAAAACTGCCCAGTACTCTGGAAACTCCTCTGAATTACCAAAAAATTTTGGTAAGGACACCTCCGGAGCCTTTATGGGGCGGTGTACTCACTCCTTGACCTGCCTGCGTTTTCGCTAGCTGCACTGTTACGGTACTGGTATTAGCTTCAATGTTTTCGTAATTCGATTGGCTACTTTGAAACACTGAGGGTGTTGGAACTGCGGCAGCAACTATACTGTTATTTTGAAAGCAGTGCCCAAATTGGACTCCTTTCCTTTCTTTACTGCACCTTAATTCGTCAACACGTGCCCTTAAACTATATGTAAGGTCAACGGCTTCTGCAGTAACCTTGTGCAGTTGAGATTCTCGCTCAATTTCCTCTAATTCAACCATCAACTCTTTTTTCTCTGCTCTATCTTTGCAGTTCATGTACTATCCCTTAACTCGATAAAAAGTTTTTGAAGGCTTTGTTCACCCTCTTCTAATTCTCTTATGTACTCTTCCAAACCATCTATGGTAGACTTGCATTTCTCGTAGTTAGAGTCACTTTGAATTGCGCAGTTTAGGCTAACTGCATGCTCTTTGTAGCGGGTTACTAAATCATGAAGCGCGGTTGAGCTCAATATGATTGCTAATTTCCTTGAATGGAATGCCATTTCTAAAAAAATTCTCCTTCAATGTTATTAGCGACGAAGGGAAGAGGCTGCTCCAGGTACTTTTAGCGTACGGGAGACTTAACTTTTTTATTTAGAAAGCGCGATCGTTAGTAGAATCGACTTCGTGCTCCAGGTATTTAACGGAAGACTTATTCTCTTGGATTCAGAGAATGCGATCTTATATTCGACCGACTTTATGCTCCAGGTCCCAAAGCTGTTACACTTTGACACGGGAGACTTAGGCTTATTAGGCCGATACACCAAATGTATACGACGATATGGCGAAGGACTTATACGCCCTACTAATGCGGTGGTTCAGTGGATGTGATGGCGAGTACAAGAGATGAGACAGAGTTTATTGAGAGACCAACTGGTCTATGTACAGGTGGAGCGAGAACTGCTGTGCGTCCGCTGTATGGTAGCGTGACGCCCCTGACCTCTCAGGGCTTGAGCATCATCGCAGACGATAGGCGATGATACACCCATTCAATAACTCTTCAGGGATACCATTTTGCTGCAACGCGTACCATATAACTTCTCGCGGAACGCGGTCGAAGGCCTTCTCCAAGTCCAGGAAGGCAAAATGCAACGGTTTCTGTTTCTCGCGGTGCTTCTCTAGGAGAAGACGAACGACAGCCAGACACGTCCAGCTTTCCACGAAACCACACTGATTCGTGGAAAGCTGGACGACATCCCGGATACGTCCATCGACAATTCGCTCAAAGAAGGCGAATTGGACGGTAACTAGCGCAGTCCGCAGGACTCCCTTCTTCTTCCAAATCGGGATGGTCGTGCTGATGTTGAACGATAAAATGCAAGTGACAATCTTTGTCAATCTTCAGATTTTGAAGACGCCCTAGTCCTACGACCAACCACGCACGCAACTGACAAGGGCATTCCAGGCGGGCCCTTTCTTTCCGTCTCCGGGCATCTCGCCTCTCGCGACCGCAGACTCGGCGCTCGAACCCTGTTTTGTTTCACGTCTGGTAAACTCGCCACACCCCGGAGTCCCTTCGTTAACCCAAGCTGTGAAAAGGCCGGACTCTTCCGTTTGGAGTCTACCCTACCACGCTCGGAACCGCTCTTGGGGGGGGGGGCAAGTAGCCCGCAACCCTTGCTTTCAAAGGCCTCTTGAAACTTAATGCGCACCTCAGGGGATTGCTTAGAATAGTGACGTGAAGTATGTGTAGACGAAGCTGGTCTGAATTGATCACGTTGTTTGTACCGTTTTTATTTTAAACTGGACACTTCATTTTAAACCGAACACTATTTATTTAATACCGAAGACTTTTCAAGCAAAAGTAGACGTATCTGAAGGCAGAATAGGTGAAAAGACAAGAGACCTTTTATTTTAAGAAAATTTCTATCAAAACACGGCTTATGTCGCAAAAACGCACAGCATTGGGAGATGGGAACACGCCAGCCAATCATAATCAAGCACAGCATTGATTGTACCCTCGTCAGGTAATCAGGGTGCATGCTGTCTCTGAATGGAACGTCCATACAATATGGCCTGATTGACAGGCACATTCCCACTTCTCAATGCTGTGCGCCTTCGTGACATGTTCCTAAAGCACTCGTATACGGGAGTTCTTAAGGAAAAATTTGTGCGCTTTTCGAATGAACATAAGAATTCTATCCCCTTGACTGGAACAATGTTTCTGAGTTCATTCTGAAGTTATCTGATACAAAGAACTTCTCATGTGAAGAAAACCTGCCACGCATTCGAGTCTAGATGCAGTTTACCTGTGGCAGGTTCGCTTTTCTTCGGATGCCGCATGACTTCCCGTGTTCCTGAGCTTGCTTGCCCTTAGCTTTGGCATAAAATGTTGGACCTACTTCTTCGGTTTCTTTCATTTTTGTGTACTCAGAAAGTCGACGCCTTCTAATAGTTTTCGACTTGGCCACTCAGTAGCGCTCTTCAGGAGGTTTTCGTGGAAGAGCTCGGTAGTGATCATTTCCTCCACTGCGTTCTCTGATTAGACTTAAGCGGTGTTGCGTGAATGTGAACCTGTCAGTACTGCTCGAGTTTGGGTGCCGGCCCATCAGTCCGGTCATAGCCGCGCATGATAGGCCTCAAGGGAACAACTAGGTCGCATACGTCGTACCTTCTAAATAACACCTGTTTGTTAGTTACGGACAAACTCAATTATCTGGTGGTAGAGTAGAATGGACTAGATAGACAGATAAGCATATTGAAGTGTTCTTTACGGGAGTCAGCCGTCCGAAGCGAACATCCTAAGATAAGAGATCCAAAGTTGACCTTTTCCAGTTGTGGAAGGCACGTTCTCAGCGATTTACTCCTAACATCTGTTGTGCGAATGCATGTTGAGGGAACTGTTTTCACTGTTTAAACCGGGCATGCGGACAGCTTGCCGTCGTTGTTTGCGCTGCTACGTCTTTTGCTGCGATCCTGTAGAATTGCTTGTAATTGTAACTGAAAGAAGCTGTGAAAGACGTGTTTGTATGCGACATTTAGCCTTATCAGGACCTCTTCAGGAGCAGATGGGACGCTCAGGCAAATACGGGCGTGTGCCTATGGATAAGATCAACAAGTGGGGTGGATCTCTGTCCATTGGACATCCATTTGGAGCTACCGGTGTGAGATTAGCAGCACACGCCGCTGGCAGACTGAAGGCAAGTGTTGACTGTTGTACTCTTCAAAGCTGTAAAAGTGTGGCTAGCTCTGCACTGCGTTCTGGGGCCAATTAGGTGCGGGTGTTGGTGTTTCATGGGTTGCTGTGCTACTGAAAGCGGGAGATTTCAGGAGGAGAAAGGACAGTATGCAGTGATCGCCGCGTGCGCTGCTGGAGGACACGGCGTGGGCATGCTCATCGAGGCATATGGCAAGTAGGCGTTAGGAAAGAGATCGCCACAATAGTACTGCTCATCTACTGAATTTCGTCGACATTTCTGTGTGATAGCGGATAGTCATGTGTTTGTATTTTCTGCCCGAAAGCATAGACGACGAATTCTGTATCTATATTCTGCTTGTTTGTGTAAATTCAGTTTTTCACTTTGCCATAGATTATAACCTCATGGGTGAACGTTTTAACGAGTTCTAAATTATTCGCCTACTTGTCGTATTGTAATAAAAGCTCTTCCAGTTCAGCTAACTAACAGAAGGACATAAACTACGAAGCCAATTCCGACCTACCGTAATTAGTACGTATACGCTAATGAAAGACGTATAAAAACTCCTTTTTGAGGGGGCGAGAGGCGCATGGAGAGCTCCTTACAGCCAACCGCTGAAACCTGCCTGATGGGTGCATGGCCGCAACGAGGCGAGGATTGCCGTGTGCAAAGTCCCCGTACGGTAAGCAAAAGCCGGTATGCAGTCAGCATCGAGAGGACCTAGCAAGTTTTCAACATAAGCAAGCCAAGAGGAAAGAGATTCAGGCGCGTGCGGAAATATTAGGTTGTAACGAATTAAATGGCACTGGCTTGCGCCATTGTTTGGCGCGTCTTTACGCGTTTGATCAAGAACAAACCGTAACATGTGGCATATCATTTAGAAGCGCAAACTTTGCTCTACCGGTGAGTACCAAATTTTCTATGTAAAAGTGGGAAAACTTTAGAGTTTTATTGACTTTTTTGCAGATGGACAAAAGGGTAATCCGAGGCATTTACTTGTATGAATTCAAGCTGGGCACTACAGCTAAGGAGGCGGACGAGAAGATCAACGCCGCATTCGGTCAAGGATGTTCCACAATTCGGACGGCGTATCGTTGGTATCAGAAGTTCCGGAATGGAGATGAGAGCTTGGAAGAACATGAAGGTCGTGGGAGGCATAGTGATGCTGATGAGGACAAGCTGAGAGATGTGGTAGAGGAAGATCCACACAAAGGTACCAGGGAGATAGCGAAGGTTCTTGGCGTCAGTCACAACACAGCTGCCCGGCATCTGAAGGAAATTGGAAAGACCAAAAAGCTGGAAAGATGGGTGCCTCACGAGCTGTCTGAGGAGCAAAGAAACCGACGATATGAGATCTCGTCCGCACTGCTTCTACGGAACGAAACGGACCCATTCCTTGATTGCATCGTAACCTTTGACGAGAAATGGATAATGTACGACAACAGGCAGTAATAATCTTGGTTATCCAGCCTCTGGTCATGACCCGAAATCAATTCATCTCGCATATTTATCTGCGATAATCCACAAAGCACGGAACGACAAGCCGGAACATGACTCGGCACAAGAGAAAAACATGTCGACAATACATGACGGGAGATCACTGGGCACCGGAGTGGGGACGAATGCCGGCGTGGTCGGCGGAAGGAGCCGAAGCACCCCGTTGAAGGGCTGGCCGGGTCCCTGGGTGCAGTCGCGCGTCCCTCAACCGTCCGGGTGGCAGTCCTCGCGAGTCCTTTGTCCTCGCTTATATAGGTCCGTCCTCCTCAAGTCCGTGCCTGAAACAAGGAAGGGCAAGGGGCCGCGACGTTTCGAAAGACATGGCCAGCAAGGAGAGCGGCAACACGGGGGTAAAATGTCAAAACGGGACTCACCACACCGATTCCTCCTTCGTCCCTTACATCTCCCCCTTTTCGCGAAGTCCGTCCTCGGACTTAATACTTGATTGCAGCGGGGATAGTCTTCTCGAAGAAGCACATTTCAGCCAGAGCTCTATTGAAGCGACACCATGTGATGATTTGTTCCCATAGTGGTATGACTTGAAGCGACGAGAGGCATTCTATGACGAACATTCCGTCTCGAGCCCGGGATAGCGCGACGTTGAGGCGCTTAGGGTCTGCAAAAAACGAATGGTTGGCGTCTTTGTCGATATGAGTCCGTGTGGTACACACAATCACAATAGATTTTTCCGATCCCTGCGCACTGCCGACCGTAGCGACGGCCACCTCGGTATCGCGCAGCACAGCTTCACAAAGATATTTTTGGTCACGATAGAGGCATATGACCATAATGTCCTCAGCGCGGACTCCTTTTGCTTTTAAAAGGCACACTAGGACGCGCACCGCGTTTGCCTCGATGTCGTTGCTGTATGACCCAGTAACGGATCTAACCGCGTGACCTCTCACGTTCACGACTGCGAGTGGAATCTCGGGGTTCGTCAGTTTCACACGCGACAGCAGATTTTGGCGTAATTCTACTGGTGTGCCGCACCGCAAAGCGTCGTCATAAAAGAACTTAGAATTGAGGCGCATGAGGCCCGCCTGCGGACGGTACACCGTCCGGATGGTGCAGACTGGAGCGTTGCCCCTGCGGTGGGCGACATCCAGCACCGACTGTGAGCAGAGAGCTACCGCCTTGGGGACGTTGTGGACGCCTACATACGGTGGTAATTGCTTACTATCACCCACGAGGGTGTAGCAAGCATACTGAAAGCGCGAGAGAAGTGCAATGAATGTGGCCTCTGGAATCATTGATGCTTCATCTAAAAGCACCGCACTCCATTCCCGTGAGGGGCGACGCCAAAGGCCCTTGCGTATAGTTAAATTTATGGCGGAGGAAATTGTACAGAGGAACACATTGGGTTTGTAGATCCGAATAAAGGCGCGGGTCAGCTTCTTAATACGTGTGGAGGCATAACGCTCTAGGAATAAAAGGCGCTTGTGCTCCCGCGTAGCGACTCCCCTCTCCTCGCCAGTGAATACGAATTCCCTGAGGGCGTTACGATGTTCCGCAAACTCCTCAAACATTGCTAGATCATTTTTAGACATAACTTCTCTATGGGTGCCTGGAAGGTTCTCCATGAGGGTAGCCATGTTAAAAGGTTCATTATGAGCGGCATCCTGCGAGAGTAGCTCGCTGACATAGCGCACGGGACGTATGCTGTCCGAGTTAAGCTCTCCTATTTTTGCGCATATTACATCTAACGCGCTGTTTTGAACCGCGGCTACCAGCACGGTTTGACCCCTTTTTACCACTTCTTCGGCCATGACTGCCGTGCATAAAGACTTGCCGGCCCCATATGCGCTGTCAATGATTAGGACAGGGCTCTGCCGATTGAACCAGTTTACGGCATTGACTTGGTCTGCGTTGAGCTCTACGTCGTTTCCTGAGACGTTGACAGTTATGGAGGTGCGCTCTTCTACCTGCTGGGCCAATATATCAGCGTCTACTGCCAGTACTGCGCGAGCCGCCAGCCATGACGTCGTGTCCGGCTCGAAGGTGCTAGCCATTCGGCAGTTTTCTAGCATCGCCAACACAGGATTGGCGCGCTCTTCGACGCTGCTGAGTGAAGTCCCGACCGCCATACGACGGTGTGGTGTGCTCAACATGTACGACCGAAACCTGGTGGTGTCCTTGAGAAGGAGTTCCGCAGTGACCCCGACTCTTGTGTCTCCCATGACTAGATGAATTATCCGGGCTTTAAGTATATCAGCCTGGTATGCTCCTTCAACGAAGCTACCCACCGCCCAACCCGATTTGCTACTAACGGGGATTTGAAACTCCACCTTAGCCGGGAAAGCATTTATATCAAGGGAAGTCCAGATTACATTATGTACTCGATGGTCGGACGCTTCTGCGACGCATGCCGCTATGGTCCCACAGGCAGTGCTGTAGAGGGGCTCCAGGAAGTGCATGACCTCCTTAGGACGAGACTCGAATAATGTGAAATCCGTGAGCTTGGCTTCGATTAAATCCTTATACGACTGCTCTACAAGTCGCATGTGCCCTGGAACGGGAGGGGCGCTTGGGATGTACTGAATATCGGCTAGGAAAGCGTATATTTCTGCTGAGTTGTCCTTAGGCGTACACGCGAAGCGCATGTAGTCAATCTGTCGTGGTCTAAATAAGGCTACGATAAAGGAGTTATCGATGACTTGTTCAAACTCCTTAGGATCGCGAAACCGATTTTTGTTTGCGGTGACCAAGTAACGGTGACCTTGCATGCACAATTTGAATGTGCCGTTTTGCCTGGAAACCACCCTGATGACGAATCCAAGGGTATCCTTAAGTTCGCGATATACAAGGCCGAACTGAGCCACGCGCCATATGGTGGACTTCCGCGATAAAGTAGCTTCCTCCACGTTTGTGGGGGCTACCAGATAGCAGGTTTGGAACTTTACAGTTACAGCGAGGGAATACACCCAGACTAGATCACCGATAATAAGGCTACGGAGGTCGACTCCTCTTTTACCAGTACGAATATTGATGCCGAACTGGTCGATCTGGATGGCATGGAGGTCCCACCGGTCGGGGAAGGGAAGCTCGATATGAGCTGCTTCTAGTCGTGCCCCGGAACCATACAAGGTTTTGACCCTATATAAGACAGGTAGGCGTGGCGTTTTAACCCTCTTACGTAGGTGTGCTGTTCCTGAAGAGAAGCCTGATCTACTAGGGGCATAGTAGGCAGCTCCCCTTCGCTCCTCTTTATATTTATAATGTTGTCGTAACTATTAAAACGACGAAAGTTTTCAATAGCCCTTGGACCAACCGCTTCCAAAATGGGTACCTCGTGACCCACCGTAGGTAATGGCTCTCCAGATGGGTGCAGGTGTAAGCCGCTGTACCCCGCATCTGTTACTTTCTCATAGTTGCGAACATCCAGGTCGGAGTGATAATATTCACATTCCTGAATTTGTACCCTGGGCTCGAAGAAGGGAGCCCATGGGTGGGATGAAAACTGCTCAAACCTCACCGAAGGAGCGGTTTGCGGAACCTTATGTTTCAGTTCTCTAGAGGGGGCAACCACGGTTTTTTCTGCTGGTGGTGCCTCCTCGGGAACTGCTTCTTGGGAAAGAGTTGCTTTCTCAATAAGTGATGCCAGCGTTTCAGCCGCTGATTCACTATTTTTGAGTCGTTTCACGGCTGGTTGGCTGAAAGCTCCTGAACTAGACCCGGCAACGTTTTCATATTCGGTTTGGGGCGCTGATTCCTCAGAAGAGGTAATGAGCTGAGACACTGTTTGTATTGCACTGCCAGGTGGCACTTCTTCAGAAACAGTTTTGTTTGGGGCGGCAGATCCCTCCGAAGAGGTGATGAGCCTCGGTTTCTGTACTAGTTCTAATTTCACACCTTCCTCGTCAGAGTCGTATGAAATGAAGGTGAGAAGCTGCTTCGACTCACCGCCCGCCGAAACGGGAGCGTTTACCGCTGCCGCTGGCGGTGGTGTCTCCTCCCCATCACCAGCATTTGAGAGCACGACGTCCATCGGTTCTTCATGAACGCTGCCGTCAGAAACTGGCAGAAGAGGGCGGTCTTCTACTGCTAGGGGCGAGAGTTCCTCAGGTGAGGTAACGCTCTGAGCACTGTGAGAATCACTTGACATTTTTCTGAAATAGGTGAAAGTTTCTTTTTGTAGAGGCTTCATGAAACACACGACATAATAGCGATCTATGGCGGTAGGCGGAAATCAGGAAATTGAGACTTGATATGAAGAGAAGATACGTTTAAGTAATGGAGGGACAGATATCGCCAAAAAGCGCACGAGGGAAGCCGAGAATAGGAATTGTAGTTGTCGTGCAGCAAATAGAGAATACGTCGTGGGCGCGAACTGAAAATTGAAGTATTCGCGAAAAGGGAAAATGTGTGTGAGGTTATGAAGCTTATTGACGATTTCTAGGACGGAGATTATAGTGATGCGATGGACTCCCTGAGGCTGTATCAGTAGGGGATGCTTTAGGTGCTTCCTCCCGTTGGTGGATGTAACCTGGGATATGCTCTTCAGGTAGTGCGTCTACGTAATCACGCTCCTCCGGTACCGAAGGGAGGGTGGATGCTGGACCCGTGAGATCCACGACCTTTTTTATCTGATTGAGGTGAACACGACGGGGCTGGGACTGCGGCGACGTTATGCTTATAATCACCGCGTATGGATGATCGACCTTCAGAACGCGAAATTGACCAATCCAGGGGAAGCATAATTTCCGTGCGAGCCCCGATTTGCTGGTATAGTTGCGGAAAAACACCCGATCACCTTCGCAGATTGTAGAGGGGCGAGCTTTCTGGTCGTACACGCGCTTCATAGACGCCTTATATGTTCTGGCGTGCTCTGCTGCTTGCTGCCACGCCAGTTGTAAAGCCGATACTAGTTGCGCTTTATAATTGTCCGTTTCCGAGGGGCCAGGGATTTGAGGTCGGGCTTCGGGCAATAGTATGCGATCTATGGTAAAAACAGGATCTCTACCAAACATTAAAAAGTATGGTGATTCACCGGTGGCTTCATTTATGGAGGTGTTGTAGCAAAATGCTACGCAGGGTATAAATAAATCCCAATCCTCCTGTTTTATATTGATAAATTTGGAGAGAATAGCTTGAAAAGTACTGAAAGTTCTCTCCGTAGCGCCGTTTCCCATGGAATGATACGGAGTGGCAAAGCGGTGTTTGATGTGCAAAAGGTTGCAGAACTCCTGGTAAAAATGCGACGTAAAACTTGAAGCCTGATCGGAGACTAATTCAGTCATAGTGCCATATTTCAAGACGCATTCCGTCAGAAGTGCGTGGGCGATCGTATTAGCCCTCGCGTCGGGTAAGGGAACGGAAATTACGTACCGGGTGAACCAACAAACAATATTTAAAATGTATTTATTGCCGCGCTCCGTAGTTTTGAGTGGTCCGCATAAGTCCAGTCCTACTTTGGCGAACACTGCTTCGCTGTGCACGGGAATGAGGCGTTCGCGGAAATTTGGCTTCGGATTGCGGCGCATTTGACAGGTGAGACAGGAGTCACACCACTTTCGGATGTCACTGTGCACTGAATGCCAGTAGTATTTACGCAGGATTTTTGCAAGGGTCTTTTTCCATCCCATATGACCGCCGGAAAGAGCGCTATTGTGATGAGCGTCAAAAATCAGATTCTGCAGGTGCTTGGGGACTAATAAAACGGTGTGAGCGTTATTCTCCTCTTTTAGGAAATAGTGGAGACAATTGTCATTTTTAATAATGCACCTAGGCGACATTTTTGCAGCCTGAGTTTTAATCGGTTCTGGTGTATCTATGGGTAATCCTGAATCGGTTATAATGCTTCGGAGGCACTGCAGCAGGTCGTCCCTTTTCTGCTCATCAGCAAAGCTAATAAGGTCAGGGCTTCCGCTTACGTATGTGTTGACTGAATACACTATGTGGGGCTCATCCGCCTCGAAAGACATGGGTAGGCTGAGAGGGAACTGGATGATATCTCGTAGCTCCTTTTCAGGAGGGGAAACGCTATCCTGGCTCTCGTGTGCTCTAGAGAGTGCGTCGGCGACCGTGTTTTTTGAGCCTTTAATATGAATTACCTTAATATTATAGCTCTGCAATTCGAAGAGCCAACGCGCCAAATTATCGTGGGTCTTGCTTTTGTTAAGAAGAAACGTCAATGGCTTATGATCGCTATGCAGTGTTACTTGTGCCATACAAATATAAGGTTTAAACTGTCTAAGGGCGTAGATAATCGCTCCCAACTCGATTTGAACTGCGGGCCATCGGCGCTCAGTCTCAGTCAATGTTCTACTACAGTAAGCGACGGCGTAAAACTGTTTTGAACCGACCTCGCTTTCCTGCATTAGGGCTCCAGCTTGAGCGACGCTGCTTGCATCGGTAAAGATGTGAAACGGCTTGTCGTAGTTCGGGTAGCCAAGAATAGGCTTCCTTAATAGTGCGTCTCTCAACTCCTGAAATGCGGCTTCTTGCGCTTCTGTCCACTGGAATTTTGTTTCTTTACGGGTCATTCTAGTTAGGGGTTCTGCTATGTTAGCGAAGTTGGGAATAAATTTGCGGAAAAAACCTACCATTCCGAGAAAACGCTTTATTTCTTTAGTATTACTAGGTCTAGGGAATTCCCGTACTGATTTCGTATTGGCTTCGGCTGGTGAGTAGCTGTCTTTACTGATGACATGACCCAGAAAAGTGATTTGCTGTCTTGCAAAAACACACTTTTTAGGGGAAGCTTTTAGGTTAAACTGCCGTAGTCGCATGAGAACTTTTTCGATAGACTGAAGGTGACAGCTGAAATCTTTGTTGTATATTAAAATATCGTCAATATACGTGAGGACGTTACCCTCTAGACCACCAAGGACCTTGGCCATTATGCGGGCAAAGTAGCTACCCGCGGATTTTAAACCAAAGGGGAGATGGGTCATTTGGTAGATTTTATTTTCCGTAACAACTCCACATTTGTAACTACTTTCTTCGTCTAGGGGAAGCTGGAGATATCCACTAGCGAGGTCTAGTGTCGTGTAGAATCTATTGCCACCTATTTTTTCTAGGACATCATCTATGCGTGGAATAGGGTACGGGTCCGGCAGGGTTTCAGGTCACTTCATTAATTGGGCGTCTCATATCTAAACAAACTCTGAGTGAGTTGTCCTTCTTCCGAACTACGACCAAATTATGAACCCAGTGGGTGTGCGATTCCTTCATAACACCTGCTTTAAGGAGCATATTTATGTGTTTTTGAATTTCCTCGCGATATTTGGCGGGGACACGGTAAGGACGAACCTTACTAGGGGGGTCGTTAGTGGTATAGATATGTACCTTGCCAGCGGTACAACTGCCGATATCGTATTGGTGACGCGAAAATACATCGGGATATTCATCGAGAAGCGCGCGTAGCTGACTGCGTTGCTCATTATTGAGGTCGCAATTATCCAGGTTGACTACGTAGGTTGGGTCTGTTTCATTCATTTCAGTGGCGCAAGCTACGGGAGTATGCGCCGGTAGCGACCCTGCACTTCTACCAGTGGCTTTGTCCTCACGGACCTCCGACGCGTTCGCAATGCGAGAGCCCGCGTATAAAGTTTGCGGCTGGGTAGTCGGGTTACTCACCAGCAATCGTGGATTGGATGAATTGATTATTGCGGGAGCTACAATGATGTCCCTCTGAGATAATTGTGCTGACTGCGAAACCAAGACTAAATCTTTGTCAGGGCTTACATTTTGCACAACACATGAGACGATTTGCTCTGAGTTAGGAGGAATTTGTAACGTGTCGCTAACGCGCACGGGAAAGTCATCGTCTCTTGAGTCGTTGGAGGAGGGATATATTTGACCTAAAGGCAGAGTTACAGAGCCGAAGGAAACCGTTTTCGCCTTAAAGTCCATGACCATTTTCGGTAGTAATGAAAGCACGTCATTTCCTATTATTACTTCATAAGCGGAGTTGATATTGGGAGCACATAGACCTTTTGTAAAGTGAACGACAGGAGTCAACTCAATGTTTGCAATTTTCATTCTTACTACTTTAGATCCGGCCATAGGAACTTGGGTGCCAGCCATACCTACTGCTTTTAGAGAAATAGGAGGATCAAGATGGAAGATACCGAGAGCTGAGCAGAGATCCTGGGCTGCTAGTGTGATACTGGAGCCGGTGTCAACTAAAGCTGACACGCTAACTCCGTTGACGGTAATACGGATATGGGCGGACATAGAGTGATCGGCAAGAGAGAGCGCGTAAACACGTGGGAATGAGGACCATGGCTGGAGTTCCCTAGATTCCTGGGGTGGGGTACTGTAACCCGTCGGTGATTGGTCGGCGCGTTGTAGGCCACGCCTCCTTGGCCTGCCTAAGTTAGCCACGAGTTGAAAAGGGCACCCGGGCTTTGAAAGGAGGCATAAAGGATGATCAGCCGCAACAAAATGTTAAGAGTCACAAAAGAACAACATGCAATGACCCAGGGTTTATAAAGGAGTGATGCGACATATGAGAATGAATTGAAAGGAGAAATAAGTGAAGGAAAACCGTCAGGGGTTGAGTAGGCGTTATCCTGCGTGGTAGCAGCAATGTGCGCCTTAAGAGCCATTTCGTTGCCTTCGAATGCTGACCAAAGTTCCGTAAACTGCTGCTCCGGTACGAATTCGCTAATGTTAGTGATTACAAGGTTATGAAAGAGAGTAAGGGGTGGACGAAGTTCACTGGGAGGGCGATTAAAGGAATTATGGAGTACGGTAACTCTATCCCGTGGGACAGATTCATAAACGCCGGTCAACGGGAAGAATTTTGTCACGGTATTGTTAAAGGCGAATTCAAAGAAATTATCGTTAGAACATGGAATTGGAACCGCCTCATGTGTGATAATATTAGTTAAAGGGTCGATAAAGGTATTCCAGCGAGATTTGTCCGGAAGAAATATTGAAATAGATGGAAGAGAAAAACAAGAAGAATTAAACGTGGTGAGTGCGTACATGGACGGTGAAAGGCTTGCACAGGCCTTTGTGCGCACGATATTACCACCAAGATATTTTGCTTCAATATCGGAGCGTTGTAGAATATTACGCATGGCCAAAGTTGGATTTGCAGAAATGGAAGAGACCAGAGACGCGCTTAAGGAATTTACGGACTTGCAGAGGGCGGCAATGGCATGGTGAAACGAGGCGCCTAAAGAAAGCTGCATGTTATCTTCGACAGCTAAGAGCTGCGCGGCTAACTGGTTTGTGGTTGCAAGTCCCACCTTCTGCCTCACTGAGACGCCAGCTTGCCGTTTGGGACGAGGATACGGAAAAGATTCAATAGCATAACCTTGATCGGTAGGAATAAGAGAGTGACCACAATCGGAAACTGGCGGAGATGAGAGTGCGAACGATAGAGCAAATTCTTTAGAATCACTGAGCCACACCCTGTCGGCGAGCGTACCCTTCATCGAACTAACGTAAACATACTGGCAAGTCTCCTGCGAGTCGGGCGTCCATATGACCGCAGCTCCAGAGGCCATCGAACATTGTCCGTCCTTGTATAAGCATCCATTCAAGGGTCCGATGGAACTTTCCATTGATGTTGAGCCGTGGTAGGCGTATACCGTTGCTTGGAAAACAACGCAATTAGATACCGACGTAGTATAATCAGAGCAGCAATGGAAAGGAGCTGATGGCCAATTAATTTCCAATGTATTTAACGTTTTTAAGACGGTTCCAACCGCAATAAGGTCGCCATGCGCACATGTTCTATGGGATACCATGTGTTTGCAAGTGTCTGCGGAGACCGTTTGCTCCTGCGTAGTAATTTTCTGCGTGCGGGCGCCGAAAAAGTTTACAGAAAATATGGCTGTTTGCGTGACTATACGACAGACATGTGCTGGGCTCTTATACCGAATCGTATTTGGGCGGTAGACTTTCACTTTAAGAGGAGCTGCTGCCGCAGTCCAGGACGGAAGAATTCCTGTGCAGTTAATGTCAGAGGGCACTTTCCAATAGCTTACTGGAGCTTTATTAGAGCATAGAAGGGGTGGAGAAATTTGCGCACTGGAAACCTGAGAAAGAACCGTTAAAGCTAACATGCAAATATAGGGCCAGCTAGAGGATGAGGAAGGGAGCGACCGACTACGTGACGGACGTTCTTCTTCCTCCTCAGCGTGGATGTTTAGGTTACGGGTTGCAAACGCTAAGTCCGCCAACGCGTTATTTCTTTCAATTAAGGCGGCTATGTGAGCATCTTTCTGCTCGTTAGTGAGCGGCTCTTGATGAACAATGGGCGTACTGTTACCATATGATTCGAGTGCCAAAACGTTCGAAGTAATACGGCTATTGCTAGTCCTCGGATTTGTTTCTAATCTGCGCTCCCGCTGGGGGATCGCGTTGCGCGCATCGCCGTACTGATTATTGCGCAACTGTGGATTTCTGGCTTGGCTAAATGGCGCTGCGTTAGGGCGCCAGCTGTTGCTACGATAAAATGGCCTTGGAGGAGCTAAATTGGCAGGGGGGAGGGTATAGCGGCAAAATGTCTGAATGTGTCCCATTCTGCCGCATCGGAAACATGTTACGTCAGAATTGGGGGCACGTTCATTGACTCGACGACTGAAACGAGAATAAGAATTAGAATTATTATTGCTAAGTGAAAAACTATTACCAAAGCCACCGCGCCTTTGATTAGATCTGGAAGTTCTACCGGCGTCGACTCTTGAGGTGCTAATGACATTAACTGGTGGTAAATGAGGTTGAGAACCTGGAAAAATACTCATGCTATTAGCCGCATCCGCGAGAAGCGACTCGTACGTAATGGCTTTTATTACTGCATCATCAAAGGTGGCAGGGTTTGCCGCCTTTACATGGAAACGCAGGCTGGGTTTTAAGCGATCCACGAACTCGTCCACCAATCTTTCGTTTTGGGCATGCCTGGTTTGTCCCCGAGTTACCTTCTTTACAATATGCTTGAGTCTCTCAGCAAAAGCACGCGCGCCCTCCGTTTGACTTTGCCTGCAATCGCATAGCTGCTGGCGAGCTAAACTCCGAAAATGTGGAGATTCAAAATGACTACGCATGCGTTCTACAATGCTGTCGAAATCGTTCTTGCTTTCCTCCGACATCTCGTCCACTAGATCGCGAGCTTCGCCTTCCAGATACCCCACCAGGGTATTGGTCTTGAGCTGGTCCGGTAATGGCGGGTTGACCATTCTTAAGGCATCTTCGAAACTGCGGAACCAGGTTTCGAAATCGCGACCATCCGCTCCAGAAAATGGTTTCAAGGGTTTTGGCGCGAGCTGCCCGAAGGTCAGGCCGCTAGGAAACGCTGCTACAGCGTCGCCTTGTATGGGCAACATCTCACTCTCACTTTTACACTCCAAAACTCGCTCCTTTTTAGCTGAAGGTGAACGTACCTCGTCGATAGTGGGAAGCTTAGGGTCGTTGGGTGATCGCTACGAAGGGGTTGACCTGGAACGCTTAATGGTAAAGGCGCGAGAGACGACGGACGTCTGCAATGTATGCTTTGAGTCCTAGACTACTTTTATAGGGGGGAAGTACGAGACAGGTGCAAGCTGGCCTGGGATAACATGTTTTGCTTCGGAACGGCGAATGGTGGAGGGCTTTTTGTGCAGACAAAGAACGATGTCTTACTCATGCGTACGGTAGACAAAAAAGGGCACGCGGGGAGGAAGTGAACTTTCTGGACGGCAGGAGCGAAAACATGCAAAAAGAGGTATGAGAAACGGGGCTCCGCTGCTGGCAATTCGGGAAGATTCTGCGCAAACACGACGGAAAAGTTCAAATGTGTCCGCAGACAAAGACCTACCCGTGAAAACAGCGAATACTGTAGCCTAGACAGCGGCAGTGCAATACAGTGAATGAGCGGCTCTGGAGGCGATTGGAGGCGTACGATGCCGTCTGTTCGCGAGGCGGTGTGCTACAGGACCGAGTGTATCCCGCGGGTGATCGTTTGATAGCGTTCGCGGGGAGGTACTTAACGAAGTCCGCGAGCATGCCGCTGGGTGGGCTCGATGAGGCACTCGGCTATAAGGATGTTCTCCGTAGCACGTCCCTTCGTGTGGCCGCATATTCACCAGACAGTTTGGACGCCCTACGGTCTGAATTGCGCAAGGGAGCCACGTGAACCCCGTCTTTGTGTCATTTTCTGGGCGCTACTAGACACATAATGGGCGCTGAACCCAGCTGTCAGATGCAGCGGTTGTCAGTACTCTCCACGACCACCACGGCCCAATTACTGTATTTCATTTGGATGCGAAGCGATCCCATCGTAGTCCAAATATAACTAGCATCAGACCCCATATTTATTTTAGACAGTGTATGTAGCTCCAGGTCCCCGAGGGTGACGTGGATTTTACGGCCCTTCCCCCCTTTTGTTGGCGCCAAGACCACTCCAGTGTCTCTTTCTCCAAGCTCCCATAGGGGGCAACGTGGATTCCTCTTTAAAGCATCCAAACAGTGGATTTTTCTTTCCATAAATGCGTTCCGGCACTCCACAAGCAGCGCTCCAAAACACTGACTACCGAGGCAGTGAAGGAAGGAGGGAGAGGAGGCATAGAAGGCGAAAGGAGCTGCGCAGAATTCCCCATCCGACTAACCTGGCTATCCCTCCTAAATTCACCTGCCCCCCGGTCGAGGCTTAAACCGGTCATCCCTTTGGGCCGATTGCTCATCCCCAAAGAGGCTCTACTACACCCCGAGATCGGGGATCGCGGCCTATCCTGAGACCGCACTCGCTGCTACCAGTAACAATCTTGGTTATCCAGCCTCTGGTCATGACCCGAAATCAATTCATCTCGCATATTTATCTGCGATAATCCACAAAGCACGGAACGACAAGCCGGAACATGACTCGGCACAAGAGAAAAACATGTCGACAATACATGACGGGAGATCACTGGGCACCGGATTGGGGACGAATGCCGGCGTGGTCGGCGGAAGGAGCCGAAGCACCCCGTTGAAGGGCTGGCCGGGTCCCTGGGTGCAGTCGCGCGTCCCTCAACCGTCCGGGTGGCAGTCCTCGCGAGTCCTTTGTCCTCGCTTATATAGGTCCGTCCTCCTCAAGTCCGTGCCTGAAACAAGGAAGGGCAAGGGGCCGCGACGTTTCGAAAGACATGGCCAGCAAGGAGAGCGGCAACACGGGGGTAAAATGTCAAAACGGGACTCACCACACCGATTCCTCCTTCGTCCCTTACAAGGCGACGATCGGCACAGTGGGTGGACAGCGATGAGAGCCCCAAGGTTTTTGCGAAGCCGGAATTGCACTAAAAGAAAGTAATGGTGACAGTATGGTGGTGTTCGCTGGGAATTATTCACCACAGCTTCCTCCCTCCCGGTGAATCCATCGCGGCAGAGAAGTACTTCATTGAAATTGAAGAAATGATGAAAAAGTTGAAGGATATCCGGCCGGCCTTGGTAAACCGAAGGCGAGTTCTCCTTCTGCACGACAATGCTCGCCCCCATGTAGCACGAATGACGTTGCAGAAGTTGAATGAGCTGAGCATTGAAACTCTACCACATCCTCCGTTTTCTCCCGACCTCTTCCCAAGAGACTACCATTTCTTCAAGCATCTTGGCGTCTTCTTGGTAGGGAAAATATTCAAATACCAACAGGATGCCGAAAGTGCCTTCGAAGATTTCGTCAATTCCAGAACTTCTGATTTTTACGCTACTGGGATAAAAAAGCTTGTGTCACGTTGGCAAGGATGTGTAGAATCAGAAGGTTTTTATTTCGATTAATAAACTTGCCTACAAGCCGAGATATTAACTGTTTAAATTTACAGTGGTTCAGTGCCATTTATTTCGTTACAACCTAATAGATTAGATCGTTCAAGCTCGTCGGAGGGAGGTGGATAGCACCAGAGTGAACAATAGAACTACGTTCAGCGGCTATAGGTCTTTCAAAGCGGGCAGTTTTTTTTTGAGTACTTTCATTTCCGTTCTAGCTTCCAGAAGGAACTCGACGTATACCGAAACCTTCCTCTGAACAACAAAGACTGCAGATGTCCAATAGGGTCCGTTGTTGACAATGAACTTGACCGTTCTGCAATGCGAGAGTCACGAGCCAACGAACTCCATCGATTTTGCGTTCCTTGCCGTCACTACGAACGATGCAGCCAACTTGTAGGAACGTTTAAAGTGCGAAGTATTCTGATCAACAAAGGGGAACTCCACCTCCTTGCCACCCAAGGCGACATTGGAGAGCAAAATAACCGCAGAAGAGATATGGACGACGGGATGTGGATTGGTAACTCAGGACTATGAGACTGAAGTTGATGAAGGTGTGGTCCTATAATCTGGCTCACTGACAGCTGCATGTCAGAGATTTTTCGATTAACCGAGAACCCTTAGAAACTCCCTGTGGTGGAAATGGTAGACTGTGAGAAGATGTGGCGCAACGGTGGCAGCGGAATCAAGGGGGGTGCCGGCTGTCGAAGCGAGCTTCATGGTACGTGCCGCCCAGGAGAACCAAACCTCCCCGGGGTCGCTGTATTCGTCCCATATTCGGCAAGGATGCACTGGCTCCTCCATCGATAGGCTACGCAAGTCGTATGGCCGAATACGCATTCCGATTTCCTGCACTATATCCTGCTGAAGTACTACGTTGTAAGGAAAGTTCCCCGCCACTTTGGCGTTCCGCCAAATTTTGGAAAAGTGTTCTGCAATCTTCTTCCAATAACGCATATGTAGGCTGACCTGTGACCTACATTTACCACTATTGTCGTCATATTCCGTTACGATTATGGCAGAGAAAATCGTTCTCGTCTGCTTCTGCTTTGCGAGTTCAAAAAACAAAGCAGTGGAAGAGTCGCGGTGGATAACTTGTGTGGGACGATGTGTCTTACTACTGCCTACTACGACGCAGCGAAAGTTCGGTCCTGGAAGTTCAAAAACGAACACTTTTGGTGGGAGGACCAACTACGGTCTGGAAGGCCAGTAGCAGTGAATGAGGAGCGCCTTCTGGAGCTGCTTCAGGAGGATCCCCTGCATCCGTGAACTGGCAGAGGAACTCAAGTGCAATCACACCACCATAGCTCAACACCTGAGTGGTCTTGGGGATCCATATAGATACGGTGCATGGATACCGTAAGAACTTATGCGCCAGGATGCGTGCATGAACATCTTCACTTTACGGCGGAATTTTTCTTGGCTCGAGAATCTGGTCACAGGCGACGAAAAACGGGTAGTCTACATTAACCACACGCGAAGGTGTCAGTGGCTCAGTCGCGGCGAAGCAGGAATACTCACGCCAAGAGCGGAACTTCACCCAAAAAGGTAATGCTCAGTGCCTATGGCATTGCAAAGTAGCCATTCACTGGGAGCTGCTACCTGCGAACACTGCTGTCACTAGCGATGTCTACTGCAGACAGTTGGAGCGCGTTGAAGCAGCTCTTCGTGGGAAACAGAACGAGATCTTCTTTCTTCGCGAGAACGCGCGTCCACGTGTTGCAAGGAAGACAGAAAGAAAATGCTCAAGTGCTTCTGATGGCATGTTCCGGCCCACCCAGCGTATACATCGGACCGTGCTCCAACGAACTACCATCTGTTCTTTTCGTTGTCGAACCACTTGCAGGAGGAACAATTCGACGACTGGGAGCAATTTGAAAAATGCCTCGCTGAGCTTTTCGTCAAAACCACAGGAATTCTATAGAAGCGGGATCCACAAATTATTATTATTATTATTATTATTATTATTATTATTATTCTCCAAGTTCTCTCTTCGTAAAACCTCGGCATTATTTAGATGTTTCGACTACTTCTGTGCCGAACGAGGTTGTTAGGTGGACCAGTATTTATTGAGCGGCCTAACGTTTCGACCCGTTCGTCGTCTTCGGAGGCCTAAAAGTGGCTTGAGGATTCGGATGTTGCTATCTATTCGTGTTAATGAACATCTAGCGTGCAAAAGGCGGGGTATCTTAACGAATCCTCTGGGCAAGCATAAAGTGGAGGAACATGGCGGAAACGACTTTGATGTGAAGTGCACGATTTTGACCATCGAGACAGATATTTCGTCTAGAAAAGCGCTGGAGGCGTTCTGGATTCTTTCACGAAATCCGCGAATGAACAATCGAGATGAGTGTCCTTCGGTCACCGATGACTTTCTGCCGTTTATTTCGCATTGTGAGTTATAGAGCGACCGGTGGTGACAAGGATGTGGTTAAGAATGACACTGGTATACACAGTATACATAGTGTAGAATGAACAGTATAGTGAGTCTCAGTCACCATCTGTCGACTAACTGCGGCAGCGGCGTCGCTCCGCACAAGCGGTGGATCAGCGGGTGAGTTTATCGTTCATGGGTTCGGGATTTCTTGCTATGCCTCAAGACGATATCCGAAAGGCTAGAGTCGATGAGGCGTTTGGTCGGATAGATAGCAACATCCGAATCCTCAAGCCACTTTTAGGCCTCCGAAGACGACGAACGGGTCGAAACGTTAGGCCGCTCAATAAATGCTGGTCCACCTAACAACCTCGTTCGGCACAGAAGTAGTCGAAACATTATTATTATTATTATTATTATTATTATTATTATTATTATTATTATTATTTATTACATGGCTAAAAATCATGCGAAGAACAATGCAATCAGAAAGGTATAAAATGATATCCATAGAACATTGGCTAGTGTTCTAGGCCATAGTAGGATAATTATTAGGTTGTAACGAAATAAATGGCACTGAACCACTGTAAATTTAAACAGTTTAATATCTCGGCTTGTAGGCAAGTTTATTAATCGAAATAAAAACCTTCTGATTCTACACATCCTTGCCAACGTGACACAAGCTTTTTTATCCCAGTAGCGTAAAAACCAGAAGTTCTGGAATTGACGAAATCTTCGAAGGCACTTTCGGCATCCTGTTGGTATTTGAATATTTTCCCTACCAAGAAGTCGCCAAGATGCTTGAAGAAATGGTAGTCTCTTGGGGAGAGGTCGGGAGAAAACGGAGGATGTGGTAGAGCTTCAATGCTCAGCTCATTCAATTTCTGCAACGTCATTCGTGCTACATGGGGGCGAGCATTGTCGTGCAGAAGGAGAACTCGCCTTCGGTTTACCAAGGCCGGCCGGATATCCTTCAACTTTTTCATCATTTCTTCAATTTCAATGCAGTACTTCTCTGCCGTGATGGATTCACCGGGAGGGAGGAAGCTGTGGTGAATAATTTCCAGCGAACACCACCATACTGTCACCATTACTTTCTTTTGGTGCAATTCCGGCTTCGCAAAAACCTTGGGCTCTCATCGCTATCCACCCACTGTGCCAATCGTCGCCTGTTGTTGTACATTATCCATTTCTCGTCACAGGTTACGATGCGATCAAGGAATGGGTCCGTTTCGTTCCGTAGAAGCAGTGCGGACGAGATCTCATATCGTCGGTTTCTTTGCTCCTCAGACAGCTCGTGAGGCACCCATCTTTCCAGCTTTTTGGTCTTTCCAATTTCCTTCAGATGCCGGGCAGCTGTGTTGTGACTGACGCCAAGAACCTTCGCTATCTCCCTGGTTCCTTTGTGTGGATCCTCCTCTACCACATCTCTCAGCTTGTCCTCATCAACATCACTAGGCCTCCCACGACCTTCATGTTCTTCCAAGCTCTCATCTCCATTCCGGAACTTCTGATACCAACGATACGCCGTCCGAAGTGTGGAACATCCTTGACCGAATGCGGCGTTGATCTTCTCGTTCGCCTCCTTAGCTGTAGTGCCCAGCTTGAATTCATACAAGTAAATGCCTCGGATTACCCTTTCGTCCATCTGCAAAAAAGTCAATAAAACTCTAAAGTTTTCCCACTTTTACATAGAAAATTTGGTACTCACCGGTAGAGCAAAGTTTGCGCTTCTAAACGATATGCCACATGTTACGGTTTGTTCTTGATCAAACGCGTAAAGACGCGCCAAAAAATGGCGCGAGCCAGTGCCATTTAATTCGTTACAACCTAATAGAAAGAAGATGCAGTAAAAAAACACTCAGAAATAAATGAAGAACAAAAGGGAGAACAAACCGAGATGAGCTCTGCCACAGGGTCGCGTTATATCTTAGAATTATTTACGAATCGACTTGCGTTCTCAATAAATGGTTTTAGCTTGTGTGGAATAACTATGTTTTTATCACGTTTCAGATAATCGGAACCTGCTTTATTAACAAAACAAATATGCCGAAGTGAAGATTTTGTATTATTTCATGAAAGTTTATGCCGTCCACCTCGGGTTCTAGATGGTCTCAGCATGAAGAAGTCACGTTTTTCAAGTCCAAAGAAACCACGGAGAATTTTAAGAACCATTATAAGGTCGTATATTGTTCGTCTGTATGGAAGTGCTCGTAGTCTAGATTGTTTGTTTCCTGTCACATTCCCTGATAAATAGGTTTCTTGTGGAGCTGTTTTGAACTTTTTCAGGTATAAGTATGTTTTTCTTCCTAACTGGATAAAATATTGTTGCTCCATACTCAAGTATCGGTAGTATCTATACTCAAATTACCTGAAAATGGCAATGTGATGTAGATAATAATGGTGCGTATGTTCGTTAGTAGATATATGCATGGAACGATAGGAATAAATGTGAAACAATTGCACAAGTGGCGGGATAGTTTCCTTTCTACCTAGTAGAACGAGTGGCGTATTCCGGTATTCCTCAAAGGGATTGGTTAACACCGGTCTTTTTTCGCATGTGTCCATATATTGTGGCTCCAAACAACATTTTCTAGCAAGATCACTTTCCCACCCACGACTTGCTTAAAATCATGCGGTTGCTGTGCATGATTTGAAACATAGTGCATAACACAAACACGGTCGGCAGCGCAAGACATTTATCACCACGTCCGAGTGCAGTTCTAGCCAAGGTACAGCCTCTCCAATACAGCTGGCTGCAGATCTATCTTCCAGCAAAACTAATGAAACCGGCGCTGAAAAGTAAGCGTTTATTCCTTTCACTACGATGCGCTCGATTATTTCACGCCAACCTCGTCTAACCATAAGGATCGAGCCTTGATTTTCCCGTCGGCTACCCTCCTCTTATCAATGGATTGCGACAAAGGCATTGGAAGCGAGCCATGAGGTTCGATAGAAGTGTATTTCGTGAGGCTTCTAGAAATTCTCTAGCATTCTGCACACTAGACACCTCGGTGTAGGAATCGCGCGGTCTCAACGGTTGGTGGTGTTGTCGATCAGATGTCTCAATATTAGCGTCTTCAGCAGATCCAGAGAGCCTTTCTCTTGAGTGAACATCTTGGTTCAGGTGCTAATCTGACGAAGACTTGCGAAGGAAAAGCCTGTGTGTGCATCGAAAAGGTGCCTTTATTTCGTTTCCTTTCATAAATGGACGCTCAAAGAAGTTTCTCTGACCTACCACAAAGCCCTAAGGAGAAGCTGCGCTTCGTAGTCTCGCTCATTCCCCAAAAGCGAATCTGCACTCAAAAGTGGTCGGCTTTGCAAGCCTGAAACCGCATTCTCAGCCGTCACACAGCCAGCCGAAGTGACAGTAGTGAATAAAAGGGAGCTACACAAACGTCCCCTCTCACCTGCTCCCTGTCCCCCATCCTGACTGGTGAGGGTTCGCCGCCAAATCTTCTCCAGCCGTACGTTGCCAATCAGCGACATGTGGAGGGGAATAGTTTTGCCTACCTCCAGAAATACGAAATTCTTCTGATGTCTGTTCTTTTTATCTCACAAGGAGAGCCTCCAGAGTGGCGGTGAGCTTTTGCGATGCAATTTTTACAGGATGTAGGGTCCCGTGTGTGCCGTCGAAAGATGTCATCATAGTCGCTGGTGACCTTAATGGGCACGTAGGTGCTACGAAAGACGGGTTCAGCTGTCATGGTGGGATCACGTAACGCCGATGGTGAGCGCATTCTTGATTACGCGGAATCGCATAACCTCACCATGGTAAACACCGTCTTCCGAAAACGCGACTCGCACCTTATCTCATACTATAGTGGAAGTACCAAGACTCAGATAGACTTTGTTCTTGTGAGACATCGCGACTGAAGTCTTGTCACAGACGCGAAGATCGTGCCGTATGAGACGGTTGCCCCACAGCACCGACCGCTGATCTGCACTCTGAAGATCGCCCCTCCGAAGCTGAAGCAGGTCGAGCGATGCGGTGCACCGAGAATCAAGTGGTGGCGAATGAGAGAGAAGGAAGCAGCTGTGATTTCTCGCGTGCGGTTACCGACAGTCACGACCGTCGACGAAACTTGGAAGAAGGCAACCGACGCGATTCGTCAAGCTGCACATTCTGAACTCGGCATTACGAAGCCTGGGCGACGGAAGGTCGACAAGCAGGTCTGGCTGTGAAGGACCACAGAAAGGCATTGAAGCGATGGCGCGACTACTTTGAGGAAATCTCTACAGTAGAATTTCCTCATCCAGCCACCCCTTCAACGGCTACAACCCGCGGCCCCGTTCAGAAGATCACCGGGGAGGAGATTAAAGCGGCTTTGAAGAAGATGAGGGCAGACAAAGCGATGACGTGGCAGCTGATTTGTGGAAGTCCAAGTACTGGTACCCTGCTGAGTGGTTGGCGAAGTTTTTTAATCAGGTTGTGGCGGAGAAGAAGGTGCCTGAGTGTTGGCGCCAAAGTACGACGATTCCGATTTGGAAGAAGAAGGGCAGTCCTGCAGACTGCTCCAATTACCGTCCAATTCGCTTGCTTTCGCACAGCATGAAGATCTTTGAGCGAATTGTCGATGGACGAATTCGGGACATCGTCCAGCTGTCCAGCAATCAGTGCGGCTGGCTGTGGCACCGTTGATGCCAAGCATGCCGCCCCGCCTCCTGATAGAGAAGCACCGCGAGAAACAGAAGCCAGTGCATATCGCCTTTCTCGAATTGGAGAAGGCCTTTGATCGCGTACCGCATGAAGTGATATGGTACGCCCTGCGTCAACATGGAGTTCCTGAAGAGCTCATGGAGTGGGTGCGAATTCTCTACTCCTGTAAAAAAGTCGAGTTCAAGCTGCAGCTGGAACCTCGATGGAGTTTCCCATCTCTGTCGGTGTACACCAGGGCTCTGCACTTTTCCCACTTCTCTTTGTTGTCGTCATGGATGCCATCACACGAGATCTTCAGAAGTCCGTCCCTTAGACGTTGCTTTATGCCGACGACGTGATGCTCCCTAGCGAGGATAAAGGTGAACTTGAGCGAGAGGTGCAGGCTTGGTGTGATCGCTTGAAGCGGTTTGGACTCAAACTGAACGTGAAGAAGACTGAATATTGAACGACGGAGGTTGCTGAGTCCAACTCCATCAAGGTTAACGGCATCGAGCTTCCACGCACTGCGGTCTTTAAGTACCTGGGATGAGCAGTCGCGTCTGACGGCAGACTGATGGTCGAAGTGAATTCACGCGTGAGTGCAGCTTGGTCCAAGTGGCGCTCGTTGACTGGCGTGCTCTGTGACAAGATACCAGAGCGCTCTAACCAGGGAATGCCGTCAGCTTCCCATGGAATTTCGGATTGAGACCTATATCACGTGAAGGAGCTCGAGACGCTGATCACAGGTATGCAGACCAAATTTGCTAAATAGATTTCCTGAGCGGGTTGTGGCTGGCGGAATCCGTATGTTAGGCGCGTTCAATCAACGTTGGGCGCGGTACTGCGTAATCAGCGGTTCTCGGCGCAGTGGTAGAGTGCCCGCTCCACAGGATTAAGTTCGTTGGTTCGGTTCCCGTGTCTGACGGCTTTTTTGCATTTTGTGACCTATGTTCAACGAGGACCTATAATCTCATTTTCAGCACATTTTTGAGCGCTATGGTAGTTGGGGGGTCACCATAGCACACTGCGGCGGGGAAGTGAGCCACACTCTGGAGTTCCTTCCCCCGCCTAAATCTGTGTTCTCCTGCTCTGACTCGGAGGAGAACACAGATTTAAGCGAGGAAGGGACTCCAGGGTGTGGCTCAAGTGAAGCACCCGTGCTAAAATTGCCTACATTCTGAGGTTCCCTCCCTTGCCCAATTCGGAAGCAGACAACACGCGGATACCCTACTATATAAAAGAGTAAGCGGTTGTGTCTGTCCGTCTGCTATTTCGTCGGTCCATCTGGACTTTCATAGACGTCAGGTAACGGGCGTCCGGGTTCAGAAGACATGCCACCGATGTTGCGCAATGGGTGTCTGGGTTCAGAAGCGGTGTCACCGATGGGTGATCAGTGAAGAGCGGACCAGTAATGGGGTGGTAAAGGGGGGGGGGGGCAGTGAAGGGGGAGAACGGTAAAAGACCAGTGATGAGGAGGCCAGCAAAGAGGGTGGAGGGGGGGGGGGGTGGTCAGTGAAAGGAGAAGACCTACAAAGGTGGGAGCAGTAATGGCGGACCAGTTAAGAGGGGGGAGGGGGGCTCCAGCAAAGGAAGGCCGGTGAAGCGGTAGAGTAAAGAGGGAAGGGAACCAATGGAGGCGGGGCCAGCAAGCGGGAACCAGTAAGGGGAGAGGGTGGAGTAATGCTATAATCCCCCAACTAACGCCAAAAAATTTGCTAAAATTGAGATTATAGGTCCTCGTCGAACATAAGTTACAAAATGCAAGGAAGCCGTCAGACACGGGAACCGTACCAACGAACCAAATCCTGTGGAGCGAGCACTCTGCCACTGCGCCGCCGCCGCTGCTGTTATCACTGGCCACCGAACCGCTGATTACGCAATACCGCTCCCAACGCTGACTGAACGCGCCTAACATACGTAAGACATCGCGGCTTCCACCGGCCACAACTCGCTCAGGAGATCCACTTAGCAAATTTGGTCTACCTATCTGTGATCAGCGTCTCGAGCTCTTCCATCTGATATAGGTCTCAATCCGAAGTTCCATGGGAAGCTAGGGCATTCCCTGGTAAGTCGAAGATCTACAGAGCAGTCATCCAGCTAGTAGCGATGTTCGGCGCTGAGTGTTGGCCTGCCACTAAGGAAGCTGAAACGCGCCTCAGCGTCATGGAGACGAAGATGCTGCGCTGGACGGCTGGAGTCACGCGCCTGGACCGCATCCGAAACGATGTCATTCGGCAGAAGTTCGGTGTCGCGCCGATAGATGACAAGATGCGCGAAGCTCGCTTGTAATGGTACGGCCACGTTCTGCGTGGATAGGAAGACAGCGTCCGCAAGATAGGCCGTAACTTTGAGGTAATAGGAAAGCGGCCTAGAGGGCGCCCGCAGCAGCGCTGGTCTGATACGTTACATATGGACTTGAAAGCAGCTGGTGCCCACCCTGATCTAGCGCTGAATCGGGAAAGGTGGCGTCATGACACCAGAATAGCGGATCCCGCCAGGAAGCGGGACAAACGCTGAAGAAGAAGTAGTAGTAATAGTAGTAGTAGTAGGGTCCCGTGTGGGAAGTCCAAAACCATAGATACTTTTTTCGGAATGCTCGAAAATGTGGAAGTTCATGGGGCCCTGCTGCCACATAGCGGAAGGTGCTCAGTTGGCGTAGTGGTAGCGGGGTCGACTCTCGGGTGCACCGAGCGGGTTTGATGGTTCGGCCACCGGTGTCGCCAGTGTTTTTCCACACATCGGATCGTTATTATTATGGGTTTGGGTGATCACAGCAGTCAATATTTCAACACGATTATTACTGCTTTCGTCATTTAAACCTAGGATTTTGACCTTTCATTTGAATTACCTCTCAATGGATCGTATTTGCACTGTATATTCCATTCGATCGCTGTTACGCAGGGGTGTTTCACCCGGGAGCTGGATGTCTAGGGATGTGGCCTGAACCGGACAGGAAATCGATTTATTTGCCTTCTATGGCACCAGCAGGGGTCGGTTCGTCCGCCTCTGCTGTGCCCGCGCTCCTCTCCGTACCTGCCGCTCGCCAGGTACCACCGAGACCAGAATGCTCCGAGTAGACCGCTCGTGACCTTGACACCAGACCAGACTCCGAGGTCACCGCTTGCCACCTCGCCCCAGGTGAAGACTCTAAGACCAGCCGATCGCGACCTCGACACCAGTGAAGACTGAGCCCGGCGCGCCCGGCCCCCCTTTATATAGGTTTGCGCGGGGGAGAAGGCCAGCCCTAAGTGGGCACGCGCCGCGGCGGGGTAGTGTTCTTCCCCCAGCACGCAGGGGGGCGGCGCTAATTGCGCGAGGAGTGCCCATCGAGGACGAGTTCACGCGGGCGCGCTCTGACGTGATTACGTAGCGCCCCAGCCCAACGCCAAGAAACATGATCGTCGTTCCTTGGAAGGTGGAGTTCTTTTGGAAGGCTTCAGCGTGATTTATAATCACGCCGAGGCCTTCCAATAGATGATCACAAAGCGGACGATGAAAGTAGAAGAAACAGGTGGAATCCAGCGCAGAATATCCTATCGATCCCTTCGGTGGTAACAGCTGATCACTAGGAGAAGGCCCGTTCTTCCCCCGTCCACCGAGCGCGTGAACTCGTCCGCGATAGGCGCTCCTCGCGCAATTAGCGCCGCCCCTCCGCAGGCTGGGGGAAGAACGGGCCCCCTCCCACGCGCCGCCCCCTACTCCGAATGGCCGGCGCTGGGCACAGGCGAGGCAGACGGCGATCGATCGCCCCGCTGCTGGCTAGCACAGCTATACTGGAATACTGAACAGAACTACTAACAGGAACAGAGACTACACAGAACAACACAATTAATCTACAAATACACAAATACACAACAAAGATCACTTCTACGAGGCCTCGCGCCTCGCCCATCCTTCACATCGCTAACATTAAAACAAATTTCTTGTTCACATTAATTCACTGTGCGCATGAATTATTGCTGGCAATGATAATCAACAATTATGATATAGAACTATGAAGCATTCAAAACATAATCGCTTATCACACCAGCAACATCTTACAAACGCTAGGGACGAACAAGTTTTTTTCTTCCTCTGCCTGACAAGGCATCACTACTTCTTCTTCGTTGAAAGCATGATCGGTAGGCGTAGGGAAGGGCCCGGGTGATCGTCAACATATCCAGCCGCCAACCGACATTTTACTGTTAATGCTAAGTTTTTTACCGGTATCAAACCAAATTCATACTTATCCCGTGAAGTTTATGTGCTTGCGTGCATTTACGGTATCGTTGCTGATATGATACAGGGCAAATACGATCCATTGGGATACATTTTAATAGTTTGAAAAACCAAGATAATAACTTTTATGGTTCGTTTCGCCACCTTCCTTCAGACGAACCTTGTAAATTATAACACCTCCCCGGTGGCTCATCAGTGAAGAAGGAGGTGTTATAATTTATTTTAATATTTATTTATTCATTGTTAATATAATAATTTTGTATTTTTATTTTTTAATTTTTTATATTTTTTACTATTTATTTATTTATTCTAATTTTTAGCAGCATTATTTTTTAAATTTTTTAATATAAAATGTTAAAACGAAGACATTTATTGAATTGTACATATATTTAATTTTAGAAAAGATTTTATTACAATATAGATTTTATTACAATATACATTTTATAAATCTGAAAAAATTTTAAAACATTTATTTGCTAAAGATTGCTAGTGAAAAATAGTAAACTTACAAAATTCTGTTGCTACGGCCACACTCCTTCTTCTTTCTATATAAAGCAATTCATACTGTGCACTATTGTACGGTATCAGGATAGATATTGTGATATATGTTATCATTACGGTACTCATTTCATTCTTAACACGCTGGGAATGGAGGTGCTACTTCCAAGTGATTCTATTAGAACATCACTACTTTTTTCAACGCAATTACGATATTTATTTATTTATTGATTTGTTTATTCAGAATAAATTTATAAGTTCATTGGAAGGAGATGGAAAACTACTTCGAACTATTTGAGTGTTTTTATAAAGTTTATTGCTTTATTATAGTTGTCTAACATGCTGTACTTATATAGTATTTGCCTTTTTTTATTCAGACACTTTCTTATATTTTCGGCAATAAATTCTGTGCTATATCCATTATGTGTAAGTATTCTGTGAAGTTCTCTTATCTTAGTGCAAAAATATTGAAATGTTGAACAGACAGTAGCTATTCTAAGTGTTTCTGTGTAAATGACATTATGTTTAATTCTGATTGAAATCTGTGAGTCTACGTGTGGAAACCTATTTACTTTAAAATTGAAAGAATCTGTTTTGTTGTATAGGTTGTTTTCAATTTTATTATTTACGACTTCATTACTTATGTCGAGATAGTTACATTTGTATTCACTTTCGTGTGTTTTTTTTAAAATTCCAATGTGTTTTTATAAACTAAAGTAAGTATGTAATCAATGTGGCTTTTTTTTGTAATTATGAACTATAAGTATGTCGTCCATATATCTAAATTTCTTAAACAATTGGTTTCTATTTAAAATTGTATTCTTAGAGTATTCAAATTCAAACATAGACATGGTTAAGTCAGCGAGTAAAGGGCTGAAGTTCCCTTCTTGAGGAACTCCTTTATTTTGTTTAAATATTATACTGGCGAATACGCAATAACTATTTTTCAACAAGTAGTCTATTAAATATAAAAGATCCGTTATATTATAATACCTATATTTATTATTTTGAGTTGAGTTATCAGTATAGAAAGTTTTATATCCATTACATGCTATGAAATTTTTTCAGAATTTTTGAAGAGAAGAATAATAAGATTTTTCATTTTTTCTAATATAACAGTATGAGGCATGCTAATGAACATGTCTGTAAAATCAGTTGAATACAATTTAACATTATCTGCGTCAATACTTGCTAGTTCTGGTGTTATGTTAGAATTTTTGATAGCCCAATATGTTTTAATAGACCTTGTATTACTAGCTACATTATTGGCGTAATTAATAAAGTGTTTTTTTTTAGAAAAGTAAATATACAACAAAGTTCTAGGGCCAAGGGCTTAACATTACTATTATATGCCCCGGTAATAAATCTAAATTTTACAGGGTCTTTATGAAGTTTAGGCAGTGAATAAATAATTGGTAAATCTACATTTGAATCTACACTTAATTTATTTCTTATTTGGAATTGTTGATGCTTTTCTATTATGGGCAGCTTATTAGAAACGTTCAAATTAACATATGTATTATTAGTGTCACTTTTGTTAAAGACATCATTTTCGTTATCATATGTAATTCCCATTTCTTTCATTAGGTTAAGTATGTAGAATTTTTTGCAAATAATACCATAATTATTGCTTGCTTTATCCAATGGACAAAATATAAAATCTTTTTGTGGTCTTCGTATTGTATGGTGCGGTATATAAACTTTATTACTAATGTTGATATGACTCAGTAATGGTTTTATTTTGTTTCTGTATTCTACTGCAAAGAAACTGTTCAATTGGTTCACCTGATCTGTCGAAATTCCAGGGAATCTACTTATGTGATTAACAACTTTTTCGACAGTGGATTTATATGTGTTATGCACTATATCTCTGGTGTAACCTATTACTGGTCTATATTTTGTGCCTTTGGGCGCGTGTGGCGCAGTCGGAGGAGGCGCGACTGTCGCGTGCACCCGGTACCAGGTTCCTGGTTCGGATTTCCCGCCCAGGCCAACCAAGCCTTCCATCCCTCCGGGGTCGGTGAATTGGTACCAGACTTGTCCGGGAAGGATAGAGCGCTGACTTGTTCATCGGCTGACCACCGCAAGTCATTGTATGGCCAAATACGCATTCATGTCGCCTCCACGACATCCCGTAGAAGTAGAATGCGCTGGCGCATCCCAGAAGGGATTGAGTAACGCCGTCCTTTATCCTTATCCTTATTTTGTGCCTTTTATCGTAATTTCTTTCAAGTGTTGGTGTTCTATAATGTTTAGATTACCTGTGATAATATGACAGTGAGTAGTGTCAATGAATGAGCTGTATTTACTTTTTTTATGTTTTACATATGCATTCTCTATTGAGTATATCTTTATAACTTTCAAGATTGGCGTTTTTTTAGAAATTGATTATAGTTGAAAATAGTAGTAGATATAGGTCGCTTATACCTTATACTTATACACTACTCTGAAAGGAATAAATTTTTTTGTGGAGGTACTTCTGATTATTTCTTTGATTTTGCTGCTGTTGAATATTTTATTAAAGTTAATACGGTCAAAAATATCACCTTTATATTCCATGTCTACATAATTGAATGAAACACGGGACACTACATCCTGTCAAAATTGGATCACAAAAGCTCACCGCCACTCTGGAGGCTCTCCTTGTCAGGCCGCCTCGGAGATTGAACCGCAGTAGAGAACCATGAATTATTAACGATCTAATAACTATCCTTGCACCCTCCCTTCAATCTAATAGACGCATCTAATGTAAGCTATACGCGCGTTTTTGGCTGGTCGAGGAGTAATACCTTCCAATCGCAACTAAATTTTGGAGCGTATCAGAGCTGGCCTTGCGCAGCTCCTTGAAGAGTTTCCGCATTTTCTCTGGTAGTGATCGTCGATTCGAAATGCACCACAGAATTCTCGCTTTCCTACATTTGACTTTGGTGGTACTTGCATGCCGTCTCAGCCTGCGTAATGCACTTTCTTGCACTACTCGGAGATACGTTGTTCCTTTATCCATTGTAGACAAATCTGGCATTAAATGACCTAGAGATGGTTGAAGGCGACCTGTGTTGAGCCAGCCGAGGAATCGAATTCTAGCTTGTTCGAGCATATATGTACAGATAGTTCGACTCGTCTAATCTCCAAAAAGTTGATAAAAGCAAGTCGTCAAATACTCCGCACACAGATTCTGAAATCCTACGGGAGGTGTCTGTTGTCAAAATTTAGGCAAAAGTGTACTCAAACAGGAGCACGCTAGATGTGTCTGGTGATCAAAGATCACATATTACGAATATTTGCGATTTACCACCCAAAATGTCGTAAATCGTAACTCGTAAAAAATTTCCCAAAAATCGCCGTAAATCGAAAATCGTAAATCGTAGTTCCGCACACTACTGACTGGTACTGGTCCTCTGCTTAGCGGAACCACTATCGGTTTTCGTGATTCTCTAATAAGATGTTGAGCAAGTGAGAGAAGACTTCCGGAGTTTCCAAATTCGTCGACGTTCGAAGATCAGAGACGCTGTTGCATGGGCCAAGTCGTCGAAAATTAGGTGAGCCGGCCACGTAATACGATTCGCAGACACCCGCTGGACGCTGTCACCGACTGAATGCCGTAGGACGTCAAGACAACACCAGGACGCCCACCAACGCGTTGGTCGGACTTCTTCGTGAGAGCCCTGAACGAACGATATGATGCTTTTCGTGTCCCTCGAGCGAGGAGGATCCACGGTAGCACTGTGGCACGCGACAGGGACGAATGGAGACGCCGCTGGCGCCCGCTCGATACATGCGATGCGCTATACTACACCACTCACGCAGCAGCTAACCCGAAAACCATACGATCGCAGGAAAACGGAACCGTAGGCGTCGATGTAGGGGTGAAGTCGAACTACACAGTTTATGCTTCGGAAAACATCTCGCAGATCGAAATCACCGGAAATTTCACAGAAAGCACAGGAAAGATGCAGATTTTTAATTTGGAAAAAAAATTAGGACAGAGTTTGGAATGCCCCCCTAGGAACTGAACGTGCTCAAGGAAGTCTTCAGGCTTATAATAATAAATAGGCCCACTCATTTCTTTGAATAAAGTAACAGAGTGCTCAGCAGCAAACCAATTACACGGCTTCGGTACATATAATAGCTTTTTAGTAGAGACATGGATAGGTCAGATGAACACGCGATCTGCGTCGTCCGGCAAGGAATCAAGAAGGCGATGCTCGGAGTGACACGATTTACACAGGCGTGAGGTGACCTCGCGAATTTCGAGCTTCGTCGACGTTCAGGGATCAGAAATGATGTCGTCGAAAATTAGGTGGGCCGAGAACGCAGTGCGCTCGCAGACACCTGTGACACGAGATCCGTAACCGAATGGGATGCATGAGATGTCTAAAGCGTTGGTCGGACTCCTTCGTGAAAGTCCTGAACGATCGTTGTGACGCTCTTCATGTCCCTAGAGCGAGGAGCATCCACTGGACTACTCTGGCACGCAGCAGTGAGCAATGGGTACGTTGCTGGTTTCCGCTCGAGCAGGCCGATGATCAACAGGACTATAGATGACGATGATAAGTAAGACTACTTAGCAGAGATGATAGACACGTCGAGCTAGCTGCGACAGAAGGAGAGCTATAAAACGACTGTGAATAATAGGGCATAGCTTGTAGTGGAATGTGGGAAGAGCTCTCAAGGTGCTCAGCCGTCAGCATCTTCCGCCTATCCTTGCGAAGATTTTCTGTGGAATTTTTTCAGGCAAGCCTAAACTCACCTACTTCTTGGGCTACTGAGGTCGTGCTGGTAAACGATTGTGTTAGAATTTGGCGGAAAACGCCCAGAAGGTAAAAGGACGGAGGCCGAACCGGGCCAGAATGCAGTCTCAAAATGTAACCGTCTATTTGATGAGATAATTCAGGTGGACAATTTCTATAAAAGAATATAGCAAGAGAATCAATTTTGTTCTACGCAGATGCGACTGAATTTGTTGGGGTTCGTCATCGTTTGATTTACTGGATTCACCGTATCCAGCGGAAAGTTTTCATTAGGAAATGCATTAAGGAAGCAAATGCCGATGTGGAGATCTTGGCAATGTTCGTTCACTTCCTAAATTCTCCCTTTTACCCTACAACTTAACCTACAAATATACCCTCTCAAAGGAGAAACCAAAGCTGCTCGCGTGTGTTCCTTCCTGTGAGAGGGAACCAAAGTCAATCCGGGGTTGTAGTAGATAGAACGCTTGGGTTGGAGAACTGGTCAGATGTACGGCCGAACAATAATCAGTCGCAACTAAATGAGGTAACGAGGTTATGAGCCGGACTCCCAATGAGTCCTGAGTCCTCTTGCTCTGCTAAATGAAATGGCGCTGTGGGTCGATAGTGGAGCATTCATTTTCAATTCTGATGGTGAGTAAAAGCAGTACGTGAATTGCAATTCGGAGTAGAGAAGCTGAGCAACTGCCGCTGTGAAACGCATCTCGTTCGCCAATGCTTCCGCTACAGTTGAGTTTTACATCGCTTAGGGAACGAGAAAGAGAATTACAGCGGGCTAGGGCCATGTGTTCATGGTAAAGTGGTAAAAAGGGGGATATCAAGACTCCAGTCCCGTTGTTGAACGGTAAATTCTGTTCCTAAAAGGCGTTCTCAACGGCCTTTTGTCACTGTAAGCACGAAGACGCAGCGTATGCTAGCGGAGCCTACTAACAAGACAAGACACATTGTAAGACACTTACACTTACAAGGAATGAGCGGCTCTTCCAAACTGCTCGAAGGCCAAAAAGATGCTCCCCAGAAGACACTAAGAATGGGTGTACCATGCACGTCATCCAACCGAGAAGCCGAGCTCAGCAAGCCTGGATGACGCAACCGGCCAGGTAAGAGGGGCGAGAGGCAGACACCGAGAGGAGGGAGGTCCATCCGCCAACGCCAGGACGCAGAGGAGCCGTCCGTCCGGCAAATCCAATCGAGTCGTTGGACCCTCCTCCTCGGCGCTGTCGCCGTCGCTGCTCTTCCGTCATCCCATATACTCTCTGACCTACAGTTGATCGATACCGGTTCGTAAGAGATGCCTTCGAAGAGGTGCTGAGAGGAGACGAGATGTCGTGGTTGTCGCAGCTGCTCGAGCGGAACAGCTCCGACCCGCGAGTTCGCCTTGAGCTCGGCCAGGAGCTGCTTGATCACCTGGCCGTCAGCCGTCTGCCCTCGGACACGAAGATCATCAACGAGTTCTGTGACGTCGTCTTCCAGTGGCTGGCCAGCAGCAATTTTAAGGTTGGTGCTGCGAAGGAGCTCGTCTTGAAGCTCAGCGAATCTACATCGCAGCTTATTGTACCCAGCGTGGTTGAGTCGTCAACAAGGTCAGACGGGGCGTCTGAGTATCCAATCCTTGAAAACTCCAGCAGGTTCGCTAAGAACTTCGCCTTAAGAGAGCTGCCGAACGAAACGTGTTCAACTTCTGTCTCATATTTCTTTCTGTATTTTTTACCGTATGGAAGGGCTACAACCAACTTTATTATTGATTTAGCCTCGCCCGTCGTGGTAGATCAACCTTTTCCTTTCGCTCCTTATATCCCTTTTTCACATATTGTCTGCTCCTATCAGGAATTTTAAATTTTTTAATGGTGATAAATAAACAACAGCATAACTTCGACAGCGACGCTAGGATAAGGACTGCGTGTTATTTTATCCTCTTTTATTTTGCTTTATTCTGGCAAGAATTTTATATGCGTTCGCTTCTTGAAGAAAGTACTCGTTTTGCCGTGTTATTTGTGCTTTTATTGTGTTATTTTTACATTCGTTGAAATATTGCTAATCTCTCCCAGCTCCTTTCTTTCCGACCTTTTGAACTCACTAATTCCTTATTGCGTTTGCACAGTAGAGAATTTGCCATTTGCTTTCTACATCAAATCGCGCTAGGTGTGGCAGTGTATGTAAGGACAACTAGGCATGGGCAGTTCCCGCACTAGTTGATTCTCCGTCTTCCCCTAGCCTGTCGTGAGCCTCACCAGGAGAGTTGGAGTCCAAGTTATTCAGTGGTTTTCAGTATGGCATTCCATGGCCCAAGTACGCATTCAAATTGAATCTGGAAAGAGTATATGCATCTCCACACGAAAGAAGCGATGTGAATTCGGTGTAATGATGATGGCATCGCTGCACACTGCTGCAAATTACTTAGAGCTAATAAAGCAGAAAACTCAAGACAGTTTTTGCACTGATTGCCTTTGGTTGCAAGATAATCACCAAACAGAGACAACAAATCGCCAACTGGATGTGATTGTCGTTAGTAACGTCATTATTCGGGCACGATGGCTCAGTCGGAGGCGCCGGCCGAGGAGTGCGCTCCGAATCGGGGCCGCTGACACGCCCTGGGAAGCGAAGCCTTCCGTCCCTCCAAGTTGGTTGAAGCAGCACCAGAGTTCTCTAGGAGGTCAAAACACTGACATGTCCGTCAGCTGGCCATCTGTAGCGATTGTGTAGGCCAAATATGTGTTCGAACTGCTTTCACGATTTACTCCAGAATTAGAAGCGTGACAGATCCCAAACAGGGACTTGTAGACAGCGTATTCCATCCTCTACCCCGATTAACTTTATTTCCCACCATTGACTGCAGATTGTATCTGACTAGGTTGTCTTACCTAAAATTGTTTTTCGTAAGTTCTATTCTGTGTATCCACTCTTCTGCTGTGTACTTTGTTTATTTCCTGCTAGTCTTGCACAACTCCTTGGGCACTATTGTACTTTACGGACTCCAGAGGACGAGGAGAGGTCGAAAAATTTTTTTTCGCCCAAACCTCGTCCAGGGGGTTATTTGGGGTGCTGATCACGAATCTGACATCCGTTTTTGAAATTTCGGCCGATTACGGTAGGTTACGGTAGGTACCGGCTGTCGAGGTGACTAAGGCTGTCGAGGTCATAATAACCGATTTCGCCCAAACTTCGCCTGTGGGGGTTATTTGGGATGCTGATCACAAATCTGACATCCGTTTTTGAAATTTCGGCCGATTACGGTAGGTTACGGTAGGTACCGGTGACCAAGGCTGTCGAGGTCATAATCACCGATTTCGCCCAAACTTCGCCTATGGGGGTTATTTGGGATGCTGATCACGAATCTGACATCCGTTATTCGTTTTACGCTGGAGTTTGGGCGCAATCGGTGACCTTACTCACCGGTACCCAACGTAACCTACCGTACTCCAGCGTAAAACGAAAAACGGATGTCAGATTCGTGATCAGCATCCCAAATAACCCCCATAGGCGAAGTTTGGGCGAAATCGGTGATTATGACCTCGACAGCCTTAGTCACCGGTACCTACCGTAACCTACCGTAATCGGCCGAAATTTCAAAAACGGATGTCAGATTCGTGATCAGCACCCCAAATAACCCCCTGGACGAGGTTTGGGCGAAAAAAAATTTCGACCTCTCCTCGTCCTCTGGAGTCCCGAAAGTACAATAGTGCCACTTCTTGCTTAGCACTCCTCCTCTTTACAGAAAAGCCACGGGAGGGGTGCTAAGCTAAGGTTCGCATGAGGGTAGTGGTGAAACGAACCTGCAGACTCATTCGTACAGTATTTTATTACTTCGGTTCAGACTTCAGTGTGACGAACACTCCACATCAGTTAGAGTTCGAAGTCTCTTCACACATGCGCTGACTGAGAACCTAACGCCTTGGCCTGCCAAATGTCAGCGGAAATGTCGTTTAAATTTATGTTTTCAACGACATCTCCGACATGACATTGCTACCCCCCCCCCCCCCCCCCCACCACACGTGCCCCTCGTTATTCCGTCCCGTACTGCTTATGTTCTCTCCCCTCTTCTTCCCTTCACTGGCTTCAGTTATTTGCCGATTCTTGCGTGATTTGCCCGTGACTCAGCTGCGATCTCGCGTTCCTCGTCGCGGTCCTCTCCGCCTGCTTTTTCTGCTCTCGGCGATTGAATACGAAGCGACCCAAGAGGCGAACGACGTACGAACTTCTGTTGACGACGCTGTGCCAGCCGTATCGATTCCGACTCGGCAACAGAAAAACTGGACACGGAATTGCATCCTAATTGATGTTGTCTCCTCGGCGGCGAGAAAAAATCTGAAATTCGGGAGGGTGGAAAAGTGAAGAGCTGCTAAGAAAGCAAGGCCCGAGATCCTTGATGACAATGTGACGTCTCTCCTGGGGCGGAGGGTTTAGGCGATAAGTCCTCCTGTGTTTTGCAAACAAAAATGTGCTTATATAGTGGTCCGCTCCATATGCTATACGATAGTACTTCTGATTGAATGTAGTTCCACACCAAATCAACCAAGGCGTCATACTGCTGATAGTCCGTTTGTGGCCATATTAACGATGGATCTATGGTAACCGCCAACGGCATCTATGGGGATGTGTTTAACAAAAAAAGCTCTCAGTTATTTGAGTTCAAAATCATGCAAGCAGAAAGTCATACCATCAGCCTGGCTAAAAAAATTCCACGTTTTGGACATAGAACTTCAAATTATGTAACAAAAAACCCACTCACGTCTGTAATCACGATCAGTGTATCTCCGACAATAGGTCGTGTATAGAACATACTTCCTTTTCTGGAAATTTGAATAATACAAAGGAGATTGCGCAAATGGAATCCGGAATTTCGTACAGCGTTAGTCTTAATGAAATGTAACATCACGTAAAGCCTCTAGCTTATTTCTTTCTCAGACCTTGGCACCCGACATCTTCATAAGGACGAGTGTGATCCTAGGTTTTTTTATGTGCAACTTATACTACAAAGCGCTTTGTCGGACAAAATTGCAGTAGACTCAGGTCTCTGAAGACGAGGATTCTGTTGAAATGTAAGACCAAGTAAAGATCTACCATCCTAAAATGGTTTGTATAACACCGTCCTTTACTTTTTATCCTTCACGAATTGGAAATGAAAGCTTCTACAACAGGTCTGGAATTCTGGCAATCCGAATGCGGTACTTTCCGGAAGAGACCACAAGAACTGTAGGGTAACTCTGTGCTCTCCCTCTTTCTGTCTGAGGGCGAAGGAGAGGCACGAAGAAGGCAAGGGAAAGGACCCGGAATGGATCGCCTCCGAGAGGTGTGCGCAATCTCCTCTAACGCCGGCCTTTATCATTTTCTATTGGCTATCCCTGTTATTTATTGGAAACATCACAACAAGAGTGATATACGCATCACAAACATGAACAAAAGCATGCTTTTCGAGCGCGGATGCATGAGATTAGGAGGCACCCTGCACTACCATTGTCGCTCCTGCAAAACTTTGTAATATGCAGGAAGGATACAAGCAGTGGCACGTATCAGTAACTTGAACGATAGGAAATTTGAAGCTGAAGCGTTCGGTTGGAATATGCTCAGTTATCTGTTCTGAACAGAATTATCTACACCCATATTCGTAATGAGCATTCCGAGCTCCTGCTGATGACCCTGGTCTGCACTTGAAGTTTCGTAGGTGGTCGAAACCCTTCACTAGTTAGATCTCCAAAAGCCATCTGCGGTGACGGTGTCCATACTTCAAAAGAGCACCAGTCCATAGTTTTTTATCATCGGGTAGCGATTTATGGTTCCGCGCCAAGCCATCTACGCTTCCGTTCCCTTGATAATGGTGGCGCTTGCAGTCCTGGATAACAGACTTTCGGGCAGCAGCAGATTCACACTTCTGCCCTTTATTCATTTAACCCAAACCTAACGCCAGCCGTGAAAGGACCCGCCCTGGGCAGCGTCGAGCAGCAATCCCTCCCATCCCTTCTCCACATAGCACATCTGGATGACGGCATGACATGCACCGCCAGGCGCCCGCGCATTCTGGGTGCAGTTCCAGGGCAGGATTAAGACACATTAGGCGCGAGCACCTGATGATCGGTGGCTCGAACACTCACGACTTTTAGCAAAGAAAAGGAAAGGAAAAAAGAAGAAGAAGGAAGTAAAAAAAAAAAACAGAAAACTCCGAGCTGCACAGTCCAAATACGCCAACAGCCGAATAGGGATTGCCATTTACTGGAAGGAACAGTCGAGAACATAGACATCTAGAGAAACTTGCTTAGTATTTTGTATGCTGGTGAAACTACAGCTTTTGCTCATCATATCTCCCACTCTATGTGTAATTCGGCTGGTCCTGGATTAGGCCTTATCTTAGAGCTGCGGCATACGTCTACGGTTACCTACTTGAGCTTTACCATGGATATCGTTTATTTTATTGACTCGTAGTTGATCATTCACTTTGAGTTATATTTTCTTAGGCAAGCAATGCGGCGGGGTACGGATAGGGATCATGCAACGAGGGTCCGGATTCAGAAGGCGTGCTCTTGGGTTTTTATGAGAACGGTTGTGATACATTTTGAGAGGCAGAGGTGCTGACCAGCACAGACCAGTGACGGTGCTGGACGGTCCGGAGAGGGTGCCTACGCATACAGTTAAGGTGAATGGCTTCATGCCGTAAAATTACGCTGCTGAACCTAGAGGAGAGAGGGTTTTATGGTTTGCAAAAACTGCTTTTCAGAGGTTAGTGATTAGTGGACTTAGAAACGGTCAAAAATTGAGCGGCTACAAATGTAGAAACCTGCATCTTATACACTGCCTGACTAGGTTGAGAAAATAGTTGGTCTCAATCAGTGAACAGAGCATTTGCCTCCATTTCTATTCCTTAACCAGCGTCAGTTCCTTCCCAAGATTGCCCTCAAGTAAAACCTGCGGAAGGCAGCCAGGTTTTCTTTCCAGATCTTGTGACAGATGGAAAGCGAGTTTTCCTGCGCATATGTTTACCGTTAATAATACAGCGCGGACGAAAAGGGTTCTCGGGATTCCAGAGTTTCGAGGAGGGCATCCTGTTTTCATTCCTGCTTCGGTTCTTCGAACCAGTTCTTCACCGAAGAGCATAGATGTGTGTTAGTGCGAAGAACGAAGGAGCCCTCTATGATCGCTGCAGTTGTGCTATCGAAGAAGCTAGTTAGTTGTATGGGTACCTCCTGAGGTCATGACGCTACAGGTGTCCTTATGATGCACGCTTCCAATACGTTACATCTTGCCAATCATGAGCTCCTAAAGCACTGTTTGCAAGGAGCTTCACGCCACCTCGTCAACAAATGCCTTAAGGATCTCGGCATCCTCAGTTCACCTAGGTTTCGGGAGACTTTGGTATCGAAGTGAGCTTCACCACTGTTGCTTATAGTCAGCTTTTCTCTGGAGTAGATGCAACATTAGGCTTTGTTTGAAGCAAGTTTTAGGCACCACATTGCGTTGGTTGCCGCAGATATCTATGTATCTAATGTAATATGATGTAAATTGTAAATTACTGGTTCTCTGGGGAAAGTACTGGGACCACATCCGTTTCCTTTACTGAACGCTAGTGTCAACGTTGGTTTGCTCACTTTCGCTCTGGAAATTTCAACGTCCAAGATGCTCCACATACTGGTCGCACAATCACTGCCGACAAAATGACGACAAGATACATAAAGGCGTCAATCGAAACTGGCCGGCGACTCGACAGGTGACACAGAAGCCTGACATATCGAATTCAACTGTTTGCTTGCACTCACAACAGCTCGGTTACGTAAACAAACAGGATGTTTGGGCTCCTCTCGAATTAAACGAAATCCTCCTCACCATACGCATTAGCATATGCGAGCGTGAGCTGCTTCCGTGTGAGACACTTTGAGCTGCCTCCAAGAAACCAAACCAATGATTTGATTGTCCTATGTCGCCAACTATCGAAATGGAACATAGAAATCAAGAAAAAGCTCTGAACTGGCCAGTCTCAGAGGCGTGATGTTCCTTCGTGATAACGTCGGACCTCACATCTCTTTGATGACCTATCAGAATTTAACAGATCTCGATTGAGAATTGATGCTACGTCCATCCTATAGCGCTATCCTAGCACCGTCAGACCACCATTTGCTTCGCTCCCTTCAAAATAATTTGAACGGTAAAACTTTTGATTCCGATCAAGCTGTTGAAAATCAGTTGCACCTGTTCTTCGCCTCTAAAAACCAAGGCTTCTGAGTGGAACTTTTCAAGTTACCAGAAGATGGCAGAAAGTCATCCAACAGAATGGTTAATGTATCATTGACCAATTTTGTTGCTAATATAAAAACCACTCTGAAAATATGAAAAAACGCGTTAATTATCAAATAACCCAATAGCTTACCCGCGTTAATATTGCACCCCCAGAGTTTCTCTCCCTTGCCCAGTTCTGTGCTTTCGCCCCCGTAAGCGAAAGAGAGCACGGGACCAAAGCGGATGTGATTCCGGTGTCTCCTTCCACAGTACCTATTATTTTAAAAAAGGAAAAGGTTAGCGCTAATGAAGAATGCACACCGCATCCCTTAATGGGATCCCCTAATGGGATGCTGTACGCATACTTTTTCTACAGAGTGTAATGGAGGAAATTTGCGTATGTCTGGCCCAAGCTTGGCTGGCCTCAGTAGGAGCCGAATCATAGAATTGGGATTCAATTCGTATGTACTAGTTTCGCGTCCTTTTGCTTAATACCTTTGTGCTGAGGGGGTAGATACTTGTTATGTCTGGATTCTTGGTAGGTATGTTGCTCGAGGGAATTACTTCCTAGATTATGGAGAAGTTCAATATGAAGCACTTCGTTCTGGAACAAACATTACGTTGGACAACGGACCGTTAATTCCATTCTTTTTCTTCTTATTTTTGTTTTTATTTGTATTGGCAAATGTTAGCTCTGTTGTTGGAATTCGCAAAGTTATTTCTATGTTTCTGTATTTGTCGGATGGAAAGGTAGATTTTCTGATGGTGTTGGTCGTATTTCCATTGATGACTGCCGTTTCATTTTGCATTAGATGTTCGCGTTTATTTTTTCATCAAGAAATCTTCTTCTCTTTCTCCAGCGTTTGTCTCGCCCCATCGCGGAGACCGCTTCTCTGGTGCCACGTCGCCGTTCAGGGGCCGGATTCATCAACGACTTACGTAACTTTAACGGAGAATTGTAAGCGAAAAGTTCAGATAACACGGCTTATCAAGCGATATGATGAGCGATAAGCCGCGTCATCTGAGCTTTTCGCCGACAATTCTCCGTTAAAGTTACTGCAGTAACTTTGGTGAATCCAGCCCCAGGGTGCACACAAGCTATTAGGTTGTAACGAATTAAATGGCACTGGCTGGCGCCATTTTTTGGCGCGTCTTTACGCGTTTGATCAAGAACAAACCGTAACATGTGGCATATCATTTAGAAACGCAAACTTTGCTCTACCGGTGAGTACCAAATTTTCTATGTAAAAGTGGGAAAACTTTAGAGTTTTATTGACTTTTTTTGCAGATGGACAAAAGGGTAATCCGAGGCATTTACTTGTATGAATTCAAGCTGGGCACTATAGCTAAGGAGGCGGACGAGAAGATCAACGCTTCACGCCGCATTCGGTCAAGGATGTTCCACAATTCGGACGGCGTATCGTTGGTATCAGAAGTTTCGGAATGGAGATGAGAGCTTGCAAGAACATGAAGGTCGTGGGAGGCATAGTGATGTTGATGAGGACAAGCTGAGAGATGTGGTAGAGGAGGATCCACACAAAGGTACCAGGGAGATAGCGAAGGTTCTTGGCTTCAGTCACAACACAGCTGCCCGGCATCTGAAGGAAATTGGAAAGACCAAAAAGCTGGAAAGATGGGTGCCTCACGAGCTGTCTGAGGAGCAAAGAAACCGACGATATGAGATCTCGTCCGCACTGCTTCTACGGAACGAAACGGACCCATTCCTTGATCGCATCGTAACCTGTGACGAGAAATGGATAATGTACGACAACAGGCGACGATCGGCACAGTGGGTGGACAGCGATGAGAGCCCAAGGTTTTTGCGAAGCCGGAATTGCACCAAAAGAAAGTAATGGTGACAGTATGGTGGTGTTCGCTAGGAATTATTCACCACAGCTTCCTCCCTCCCGGTGAAACCATCACGGCAGAGAAGTACTGCATTGAAATTGAAGAAATGATGAAAAAGTTGAAGGATATCCGGCCGGCCTTGGTAAACCGAAGGCGAGTTCTCCTTCTGCACGACAATGCTCGCCCCCATGTAGCACGAATGACGTTGCAGAAATTGAATGAGCTGAGCATTGAAACTCTACCACATCCTCCGTTTTCTCCCGACCTCTCCCCAACAGACTACCATTTCTTCAAGCATCTTGGCGACTTCTTGGTAGGGAAAATATTCAAATACCAACAGGATGCCGAAAGTGCCTTCGAAGATTTCGTCAATTCCAGAACTTCGATTTTTATGCTACTGGGATAAAAAAGCTTGTGTCACGTTGGCAAAGATGTGTAGAATCAGAAGGTTTTTATTTCGATTAATAAACTTGCCTACAAGCCGAGATATTAACTGTTTAAATTTAAAGTGGTTCAGTGCCATTTATTTCGTTACAACCTAATACTTTGAGCAGGTCGAAACGCGATAATCTGCAAAAAAAACTTCCTTCTATGTAATAGGTCTCAGCGGGTCCAGAATCGCCTTCTTTGTACGAGTATTTGGTTAATTCATGCAAAGCAAGTGGCTTTTTCCCGATCTCAGGTAGAATACATTGACCTTTGGCATGTTGTCGTGTCATTTGTAGCCGATAGAAAGCACGGCATACGACTCATTAGAGAAAGCTCTATAGAAACGAACGAAGGGAAGCGAAGGAGAACTCTTTTGCCGAATCCTTCCCTACAGTATAGGGTTTCCTCAAAGATGCGCCTAACAATTAAAAACAGATTATGTTCCCATATGTTTTACACAAATTGGTAGTCGTGATGACCGTTTCCTTTAGCAAAGTCGGTGACAGTTGGCCAGCACCTTCCACTTTGGAATTTCGGGCAATTCGAAGCCGAACCTGCTTTGTAAATCACTCATTGGTACAGCATGCACTTGCCAAGGTCGTCGAATTCAACTGAATACCTGGATTCAATGGAAGCATTGAAAATGGCGAGGAGCTTTGCGCGTCTTTTTTACGAGTTCACATTGTGCATTGAACATGAAATTGGGGAAAGGATATCATTCACTGCAATACTTGGAGGGGCCCGCTGCGCGCTGTTCGATATGAACGTTTTCGCATTTTCGGACGGAAAAAAACGGTTATTCTGAACAATATGAGGCATTCATACGCTATACCCCATATTCCAGAACACAACAAAACAATTGGAAATCGTTGGTACTGGTCATCATAGGTATCGGAAGTGGTTCTCCTTGTGTAAAATACAAGTGATAATGAGAAAGGAACCAGCGCTACGCATTGGTGGAAAATGGTAGTATCGTTGGTGGCAATTCGTTCGTCAAACATGCTTTTTAAATGAATTGGTAGAGGCCGCCAAGTAGGCTTCTTTAAGACCTCGGTCTATTTTAGCTTCATTGTGAAAGTGGACATCAGAAGCAAATTCGCGCCAAGGATGAGCGCCTTCAACGGTGCTAATGCCATGTATGAACATTCCACCGTCGCATAATAAGAGAGATGTTCAATTTTTTTTAGAAAACGAGGAAAAACCTCACTTAAACTAGTCTCACTCGGAGCTTTTCTAAAGAAACTCCATTATGGTTTAGATTTCTTCGTGATGTCCCGTTCTGATTTGCCGTTAATTCAGTTTTACAAACACCCAGCTGGCAACAAACACGAAACCCGGAATTTGCAAACTTCTGACCATGCAGCCTTTTCCTGTTGAGATCCTTTTCCATGTCACACCTACTCTATCAGATAAAGTTTTCTTAAAGTAGAGCGAACTATCTAATACGTGCTCTGAACATCACAGAAACGACAACGTTGGCTAGACGTACGGACGTCACCATGACAAACGCTTCGTAAAAAATTCTCTGCGTCAGAGTGCAGAAAACGCGCGCCGTCCATGCTTGAGGAACATCTTTCGAAGCCCAGTTGAAAATAGCCGGCAATTTTTCCCTGCTTGATTGGAGCGCTGTAAAGCGGCTTGTCACTGCGTATTACGACACGCGCGCCGCTTAGTCTCCAATGAAACCTGGGCTGAGGTCATCGTTTATTCTTCAAGCTCATGTCGGTGGGGGTTTTGGCTACTGCTATTTTTGGTCACCATGCACGACTAGTGCACGGGTTATTAACCTCGTCAGGTGGGGTCAGATGATGGGAGCTTGGCGATGCCTGGTGGCTGAGGACATCTTACGGCCATATGTCTGGAAAGCCGAGACTTTCCCGAGAAAAGAAGCGTGTGACAGAATGAGAGGATCCCCGACAGAGCTCGAGTGCAACGCCCTTCTAAAGGGACCAGGCGAACACGTCTTCACCATCAATCGCCATGTCTTTCAGGTATCGCTGCTGTCTCTTGAACTCCTCCAAGCATCTCTTTGCGTGTCCGGCGATGTGCTCGCGCCGTACCTCCACGAACGGGTAACCAGTCTCGTTGAAAGGTCGGTTCGCTTCTGTTGTATCGTGCCAGTTGTGGCTGACAGACGAGTAAATTGGTTGCATGACAGCTGTTGGCGCCCCTTTTGTCCTCCTGGCGCTGTAGAAATGACTGCTCGACTAGCGCTCGGTGAAAGAGGCGACGTTAAACAACCGTCGAACGTTTGCTAACCATAGGAATTGAAATTCGTGTTGGAAGCGCAGGCAAAGAGGACCCTTCTTGGTTTTCAACTGAACTTCTTGACGTGATATTCTAGACTTCGTGTCTTCCTCAGAAAGCCTAGTTTAATCGCTTCGCTTTGCGAGTGACACGGAACACGTATTAAAGCGTTCGCATATAAGGCTAGTGACTATTGAAAGCGGCAAATGCGACGTTCTCTTTTTTCTGCATTCTCCTATCGTTTTTCCTGCAAAGTAATAGGATTAGTTTGGAGAAGTGCGCGGCAACGTTAGAAACAGCGTGCACGGTTCGACACGTCCCTGTGGTCAGAAATCGGCTCCGTCTCCGCAGAAGCGGTTCACTCCGATTTCGGTGGCGCCCTGGGCGTGGATGCTATTTTCTTTGTGTAGGGATGCAGGTAAGGAATATTCACTCTGCGTCGCGCCCTTCGTGGTTATGTGTGGAATATATCGGACCCGATATATTCCGCGTGTTGCTTGTTAAAAGCAAGGGCTGGCGGAACATACCCCACGCACTTTTAGGCTGGGGGCATACTTCCATCGCCGCACGCGGTTCAGTTCATGGCCATTTCGCCGCACACGGTCGAATGGTCAAAAGAAAAATCGCCGCGGCCGCCACAACAGTGGCGGTCGGCATGCGCGATGGCTTCTTGCGCTCGTCGCGGGCATGGCATACTTTTTCGCGCCGCGCGCGCTGTTTAGCGTTGGTCCTGGGCAGATCGCCGTCGTGCTCCCTAGCAGAGCGATAAGCGATGCAACGAAGTTCAAATTCTTTCGCGTCGCTCTGCAAAACTCATCTCCGCGATTACATCGCGGCGACGAGTTTTTTCTGTAACCGAAAGGATGAGTTTTGCAGAGCGACGCGAAAGCGACGGAAGTATGCACGGGGCGTTAGCCCTAGTTTACACTTGAGCCGCTGCGCGGCGCGGCACCATGGTCGGAATAGATATCGACCGGGCGATGCGAAAAATTGATATCTATGGTGATCGTGGTGCCGCGCCGCGAGGCGGCGCAAGTATAAACTAGGGCTTGGGGACGTGCTCTCACGGATATGCCAGCGACGGCCCTCAGTCGTAAACCATACCCGGCGGGGAGACAAGGAAGGAACGGTGACCACGCCCGTGGAAATGCCCATAAAAAGCCCTCCCCAGTAGATATTGTACGCTTGTTTTCCTGCTCTGACCGCACTGTCTTTTCGGTCTATGTAAATACTATTTGTTGCTCTCTAATAACCTTGTGCTCATAAATCTGTTTGTCCATTCTCATGTTAATTCTTGTAAAGCAGTGGATATCGGAACCGATATCAGTACAGTAATCGGGTCGATTACAAACCGACGACACCTAGTGTCCCGCTTGTGCACCATACGCTCATGGGCACGCGTACATACAATCGTCTCAGTTCTCTATCAGTTCTACGACGTGGAGGATCACGGAGGTTTGTCGATTGCGCTCATATTAGCGGGCGAATGCAAGTGAATTTATGAATGGCTGGAGCGCAGACATCTTCGAAATCCAGTCTTTGAAACTCTGATCGTGGTTCTTATGGCCATCTTCTTCTTCTTCAGCGTCTGTCCCGCTTCGTAGAGGGGTCCACTATTCTGGTATCATGACGCCAACTTTCCCGATCCAGCGCTAGATCAGGGTGGACACCAGCTACATTCAAGATGTAACGCATCAGACCAGCGCTGCTTCGGGCGCTCTCCAGATATCCAGAGGTTGCATGGCGTTCTCCGATCGGAGAGAAGAGGATGAGTTACGCTGTGCCTTCAAATTATAAGGCAATCGCTTTCTACATGCTGCCGAAAACAAACGACCTGGTATCACTAGAATTTGAAGACGTGCTCGAGCGACCTCTCCGAGTGATTTTCCTTCTTTTGGTTTTCGAATGATTTTCCTTCGCCTAGCAGGATTTCCTCCAACTGCACATATACCATGCATACGTCAGTCCTCCCGGTTTTCTTCGCAATTTTAATCCCCCGCTAATTTGCGTTCGCGAAATTTTTGGCGGTTGGAGCTGCAGTGCTGTAAAGCAAATGGCGCGTGATAATTGTCCTGCTTACTGGTGATTCATCAAAGCAAGCCTTTCATCTCCGTCGAACACAACAAACAAGCACTGAGCAAATGGCAGAAGAATTTGGGGCGCAGGTGTGATGTACACGCGTTGCCCCTTCACCTTGTTGGGAATCTTTCTATTTCAGAGCGTCCAATTTGGAAACAAGAACTCACTATGAAGGAGTGTCTCGGTCTGGCGTTATCTTTCTCGTAAACGGTGCTTAGCAATACGTTAGTGTCACTGTAGGTATTGCGCACTTGCATCTGCACTATACTGAGTTCTAATTTGGCATCTACGCGCTTTTATATCGTTGCCCACCATTTTATTATTCAATTCATCAATTAAGAGTTCTTGGTTCATAAATCGTGGTCTACGCAAAACAGTCGACGAGTAGGGGAATGTTACAATTGAAAACAGCGTGTAATTGACTGAGCACACCCAAGTCAACTTTAGAATAATTCGTGGCCTACATCACAATCACAGCAAGCAATTGAAATCCTCGTAACCAGCAGTGCTAAAAGCACGGGGGTGATTACGGTAGTCCCTATGATGCAGAATGAAATGCTTGTTTCGACGACCTGATGAGTTCATTGTGACCTGCGACGTAACGAGAGGGTCCGTTAGGTGTGCGCAACGCTGCGTATTCTTCCATATCTTCTGTAGCAGAACGAGGCATGAATAACAAACCACGATGTCGAAACGCTGCGTCACATTTCAGGCTCGGAGACGCGAAACCTCAGGTCCGCGAAGCTGCAGCATCCTTGCTTGCCGATCTTGCCAATGTACAGCACAGCTCTCACGAGGTACTTCTCTTCTTTTAACAAAATTTTCTTCAATTCGCTGCGTTCATGATCGATCCAGGCTGCTGGTACCTCTTATAAAGTGGAGGTCGTGGACTGTAGAAGAGTTGAAAGGTGTAGTATCGGGAACAGCTCGCGCAGGAAGCGATAGGAGTTGCATTCGCTCTCAGAACCTTCGCTTGCATCGCCGTTCTTGCGACCACCTTCGTCCTTTCCGCATTCACGGCGAGGTATTAACAACTCCATGGAAGGGATTGTCCCGGCTCAGTTAAATGGATGGCATTTGATGTTGTTTCAAGCAAATCACTGATATATGGAAGTTCGTTCGCTTTAAAAAGCGAGCACTCGCGTTCCTCGCAAATGGAAGATTTTAATTAATAACCCTGCCATAAAGGAAGGCTTCAAAGAATTTCTTTGACAAGTCGTTGCAAACTGCGTGAGAAGCAAAGGAAACTTAGGTTGAGAGAAACCTACGCCTATTCATTCCCAAATGAACGTGCCGCCCCACCACACTTTCTTCTTGCGAGCTCTTCCTTTTTTAATTGCATGGTAAAAATCTTGTCTCCCAGCGCCAAAGTCTTCCAAAATACGTTAGCTTGGGATGGGTGCACACCGAAGCCAAAGATTCCACGCCAAGTAGCACCTGCTGATTTCTTTGCGTCTGTGTCGTATATGACGCGATGAAGAGGTAGCACCTCCGGTGGCATCGTCACCGACTAAGAAAACAACTTGAGGTTAGTTGTCACTTCGGCTGCAATTCTCAATTCGCGTCAAACCTTGGAAAACTACGCCCTGGTATCTTTATGAATCCTGAGATTGCAGAATGCAGCTATCCTGAAGCATAATGTGGTTTTATATACCTGAGAGAATTGAGACTTTCCCGAAAGGTAGTTGACGAGCTTTCACTGTAGCTTTTGAAGGCTTCCTCAGGCCTACAATGCCATTACGTGCACTGAATAACGTCGTAAGCTCACACAGTAGTCAGTACGGAACGTATGACTACCGGTAATAGAGGATCACCACGGTGGCTCTTCTAACAAATAACGATATGATCAGAATAAGTCGAGAGATCTCCGTAACCCCATTATCCGGCTTACATAGAAGCCTTTCCACAAAAATGGATTTCTCTTGTTCCTTACTACCAAGATTCGGATTTAGAGACAGGAGGAATCCGTTTAGTTCAAGAAACCTGCATCTCAGAATACCTTGCTTTGGATATTCCTCTATCGTACTGCACATCCCCTAGCTGTGAAAGTGAATGTGATAACGAAGTTTATCCCCAAAAACTATAATTTCGGAAGAGGATCTGTGGAAGCAAAGGTAGGCATTTATCGGTTTTCGAACGACACCGAATCGAAGGGCTTGCCGACGACATTAAGAATCTGTGAAGAAAATTGTGGCCGAAACAACTCTACGTATTGCACAGAGTACAAGCTGCCAATTACTTGGAACGGTGCATTGTGATGCGAGGGATGTGGTCGAAACTAAACGGAAGAAACGGTATGGCCTCCACGCAAACACCAGGACGACCCTGAGCGAGGGAGCGTTGCGAGCCCAGCTCCTAGCCTGCTAGCAGCTCTTCGCAACATCGCATTGTTAAGCACATTCTTGAAGCAGCCCTCCCATATCTAAGGTTGAAGTATTGTTTTGAGATTTACCAAAGCTGTTACGATCTTTTTAGTGCCACTAGCTTATAGACCGAACACTCCAGAATATTATGCGCACGTGGCCGGTTGCTACTTAGGGGTATGAAAGCAAGTAAAAAGTGAGTACAAGGGTAACAATGGCTCCAGGTAACCACGTGCTTTGCGCCCAGTGATTTACTACCAAACGTTCAGTGATATAGCGCCCGCCAAACATCTGATTGGGGGCTCCGCCCCGAGAATATAATAGAACACCCCGACCGCCTTCTTTTCTTGTTTGGGCCTTCACACCTTCATTACAGCATAAAAACTGGTTTTCTATATAGGAGAGTAGAGCGGATAGGGCAGAATCTTCAAGCCTGCTCTTATGACGGCTGTCCACCCTCTATGGCATGTAGCGATTTATTCTCCGAAGGTTCTCTACGCGGCGGGAAACAAATTGTGGGAGAAGCAATCAGAATTGCTCAATGCATAGAAACATAAATACAATCAATCAGTACCGTTCGACCGGTCGATACTGTTTACTGTCCGACGGCAATAATTCTCCGACTCCTTTAGTCATTCTCCTTACCCCTCCTCCCCGCCAATACCCCTTAATCATGTGCTGGTACAATACCGCTCACGTCGCGCAGTCAAAACGGCTGCTTGCGACGGAAAAATCCGTCGCAAACCGTCGCTCGATCATAACTCCTTCACTTTTAGGTTTTTGAAAAAGGTTGACACCATTCGATCTGTTTCTTCGAGTTCTACACAAGCGTGAATACAACTTGTAGAGAAACGAACTGAAAGTCAGGCACGCGCACTGTCGTTGCACGGAGCCTTTACAGGTCCTCTGAAAATCCAACGCATGCTGCGCGAAGTCCGATCTGTGGCACGTCTCGTGGATCCCGTGAATTCCGACGCACGTTGGGCGACGTCTTCGGCATGTCTTCCGAATCTCGACGCTTGGCACCCCATCCATTCACTAACGCGTTGCCTGCTGAACATATCGTCAACCTGAGTGGTCCGCTGCATAGGCTTAATTTCGCCAGCAGTCCCCCTGGTTAAGCTCAAGGAGGACCAACTGGCATACGTTGCCGTGCTGAAGCAATCCACTGGCTTTGTTCCCCTCCACGTGACGGACGCGTGGCGTGATTAACTGAATCATATAGTAAGATGAGTTTCTCCAACGTCGATCCGCTAGCCAGGCAGCAGCGGTCTACCGATGGTTCAAGCAGGGAGAAGGTGAGCCCTTCGAAGTTGTTCAAAATTGACGACGTGTTGCGACTCGCTCTGAAAGAAAAACCCAAAGAGACTACTCGTGAATTGTCGGCGCTTCTTGATTACCAGCATTTCACCGTTGATGGTCATCTTCACGCTATTGGATGTCGCAAGGTAGCCTCGCCTTGGATGCCTCACGATTTCCGTGCTCGGACCGGTCGTCACAACTGAGCACCGCTCAGTCCCTCCTTCTCCGCTTTCGTATTAACAACTTTCTGGGAAACGCAGCCGCGGGAGATGAGTTCTGGGTCTTCTATGTCAACCATACTCGGAGCCCCCAAGGGGAACCACCTCCAAAGGAATGAAAGTCCGACCTCCTCCAGAAGAAGGTAATGCTGTGCTGTTGGGGGACCCCAAGAAAAGCTCTACCACGAGTTTCTTGAAAGCGGCACCACAGTGACAGCGAACATCCGCTCTGTCCAACTGTAATGCTTCTTTCTTCACGACAGTGCTCGGCCACATAATGCGAAGATGTCTCGCCAAAAGTTGCAGGAGCATGGATGGGAGGTGGAAACACTTCCCCGTATTCGTGAACTTGCGATATCTGAATACCACCTCTATGGGTTTTTTTAAACAACATTTGAGGGATAGACACTTCGATGATCAGGCGCAACTGGAATCCGAGGTGGCGCAGTTTTTCGAGTCACAGCCGCCTTCATTCGGGAATAAGGGAATCCTTGGTATGCCCTTTAGATGAGAGCATGTTGTCGATGTCAAACGTGACCGGTTTGTAGAAGGAAGTTGCACATAAGTGAAGCAAAAAATTTAAAAACGTTTCCGCATTATTGAAGAACTTTTCCGACAACCTAATATTAGGCCGGTCCAAAAGTAATGAGACAAATTCAAGAAATTTCTTAATCTCTCTGTAACTCAATTACAACTCAGCGGTGCTGGGGACTGTATTCGCCATTAAGATCAATGGCTTGATGCCATCGCTCAATCAACTTCCTGTTCCCATTCTACCGAACTGCGTAGTTCAAGCTCTGCTTTGGTTCTTGTGCCCTTTCCGACCATGAAATCCTATAAGCTCAAGAAGTGGTAGTAATCGCATGGAGAGATGTCCGGCGAATACGGTGGGTGAGGCATGTGAACGTAGCCCAGCTGAGCAAGCTTATCCGTGGCCACTTTTGTCCGATGGGCTGCAGCGTTGTCGAAGAGGAGGACCTTCTTGAAGCGTTGAGACCGCATACGTTCGAGTCACCGGTCCATCTCTTCTATTTCGTTCACCATGGCCTTGGAGTCGTCGTGCTTTTGGAAAACAGATTCCAGTATACCGGTCCATGGGCGCAGACCCAAAATCTCCAAAGATGCTTCTCGTTGTGAACATCTCGCCGAACGAAGGTCGGTAACGGGTTACTAGGCCTCACCTAGACTGGCTGCTTAGCAGGGTTAAGGCAGAAGACGTGATTTTCATCCTGCACCATGATTGAATGCCCCGTGTTGAGAATTGGGAGAGATTGGCGCGGCACAGAGTTATATGGGCACAAATGGAGAGGCTCAATAATTTTGATACTTTTGCCCCCCCCCAATATTACACAGCTCATTGATAGCCCTGCCAGGATGGGAACCGTCGAAACCTGCACAATACGAAAGAGTCTCGCTTCTCTCGAGTATATATTGTGAAATTGGTGAGTTATCGCCAGTAAGATAAAGTTTCGTCGGAGACTGAAACTAACAGAATTCATCGATTTGGAAGCAGGGTGCTTACTCGTTGCTCGTGCAGTAGTTCATCTCGATCTCGTAGCTCTTCAAGACTGTTAGGAATATACCGTTATCCTAGCCCAAAAACAAATAACAGTATGAGTTTTATCTCGTACCCTAGAAAATGAGACGATGTCCCGTTTCACTTCATTGTAGTGTAGTCATGAGTGACGCTCCTTTTAGAACTGCTCTGACAGCTGGTGATATGCACATTTTCCAGCAGCGAAGATCGTATATGGTCCTTTTATTTAGTACCCGAACGAGCTTTGGCAGATGCGATTTTTCTCCTCGAACCGGCGACTCGATTTGTGCGGGGGGCAGACGTTCGGTACACCGGGCTGCCCGCCGCCCACTTCCCGCCCTGCCAGCGCCGCCCTATTTGGACAAGTTTGCTGCGCTTGAAACCATCGTTAAATGGAGTGACATCGTCCAAAAACCTAACAACTGATAGGGGACGATTGGGAAGCGCATCTCGGGGAACTCTGAAGTCATTTTCCAGTAGGTTCGGTTATGGAGGCAGTTGAGGAAAGGAGAATATCCTTCTCTCTAGATTCTTTCAGTTTTCACGCCAATTCTTTAAATTTTCGGCATTTTCGGGAATTTTTGTTCCAAATATGGTGAACAATGTTCTGACACTTGTCTCAAGAACGAAATCAGTACAGGATGCAGATGCAGGGCCGAGGGAAGTGATTAGAAATGCGATGCCTCCATGTGAAGACAGAGACCCGGACATCTTGTCCTCGGCGCGCCCCTCGCCCCGCCCCTTTCTGAGGGAGGTGTATCCAACGACTCTCCGCCGATTTGTGCTCGTTCAATAGCGAATAATTGCCTTATTCAGGCGGTGCTCGAACGGATTTCGCCCGGCTTCCATCACAAGCAGTACCTCGTCCGAATCGGTGTCATGAACGTGTTCGTGCGACTGCTCGACGAGAGGTCGGTTCCCTACAGCCGTTCGACAGCGAGAAAATTTTTGATTCTGAGACTGCAGGAGCCAGCCAGACAGCCGTCACATGTGTGTTTCACGCAAAATTAATGAGCGTTTCTATCTGAAAGGACCTTCTTCCTTCTAGCACGACAATTACAATACCGCCCACGTCGCACGGTCAAAACTTCGGATAGTGACGGAAAAATCCGTCGCAAACGGTCGCATGCTCATAACTTCTTCAGTTTTAGGTTCCTTGAAAAAAGGTTGACACCGTTCGATTCCTCACTTCGTGTTCTATACAAACAACTTTACCAGAACACCCATATTTTCGCCGTTGGTGGCCCAAAAAGGGATTGGAACAGGCTTTTGTGATTAGAGCAGCTCATTTCTCAGGAAATGCGTGCTTTCGGAGTATCTCAAGCATGGCGTACGTTGCCAGTGCTCTGTCATGCCAGGAATGCTCCAAGAGCGCGCCGTGCACAATGCATGCAGAATCGAACCTATCAATCGAGTGGGCGAACGCATGTCCACTGCACTTCCATCTTCTCTTACTAGGAAATGCGAAGTCTTCAAAACTATTTCGAACCCGTTTAGAGAATGTTATCAGAAATTTCCAATCGCCCTACTCAGGAATTTTTCAAGGCTGTCCAGCTAGATTTTGGAGTGCCCCGTGAACAATATATATAGAATCGAACATTTCAATCGGGTGCACGCGACAGCTTGTAGAATGAGCGTTTGGGGAGTTTTATCAGAAATTTCCAGCCGCCATACTCAGTGATGGCTGTACTCTGTCCCGGCGAGACCATGGAGTGCGACGCGGACAAGGCATATGGAGTCGAATCTTTCAATCGAGTGGGGCGACAGCTTGTAGAGTGAGCGTTTGTGGAGTTTTATCAGAAATTTTTAGCCGCCCCACTCAGGAATTGCTGTACTCTATCTCGACGAGACTTGAGAGTACGCTGTGAACAATGCATATATACTCGAGCCTATCAATAGAGAGGGACGAACGCTCGCAAATTGCACGCGCGGCGTGTTCGTAGCGCAATAACTCTATCAATTTCGAATCTTTCCGGCTGCAACTCGAGCACTTTGTAATCACCACAAGATTCTTGAAGTGCTCTAAAGCACAACGGCTTAGCTCATGAATGGACTAACAACAGATGAGTTACAGAGGTGCGAAAATGCAGGTGAGACTTGTGTGACGCATTTTTCCGATTTCGGTGGACCACTACGGGACGGGGGCAGACATAACTCCAACGCCGCGCGAACCCCCCCCCCTGGCGTCGCGCACGGTGCGCGGCGAAATTGGACCAGTTGTCGCGGTCCGATGCTTCCGACGGCTAGAAACGTTTCCTACAGGGACATGCGGCACGCCTTGCCTTATTTCAACGTTTATTGGACCCTGGTGATGGTATATGAATGTGGTTTCAACAGGACGATCAGTGACAGTTTATATAGGAATCCTGCTCATGTGGATGGTTTTTAGCGTCAGTATTTGCCATCTACAACTTCTTCGGTAAATTTTTACCCGTGATTATGGTTATGCTATGGCAGAAAGGTCAATATTACCCATTCTCGGATCAATTGTCCTACTGCAGACTGTTGCCTACCACATTCTGTGTGATTTTAAGTTCCTTGCTAGAAATGTGGTCTGGGAGTTTGAACACTGAGAACATTTCGTGCCCCGCGGCTAACCATGCATCACCGAACGCACGTCCGCGTTTCAGCGCCGCGACGTCGCACGCGGCTAGCGTGCGACGTCGCGTTGGAGTTAGGTCCTGGAGCCACTGCGGGAAGACGCGGCGAGCTAACGGCCGTAAAATGCGTGGGCGGGCAGGACGCTGAAGACACTTTACGATGACGTGCTCGCGGCTTTCCAGCTGCCTAAACTGAAGAGCTCATCGAACGGTATCAATTTCGACCGATTTCAGAAAAATCGATTTTTGACAACTTCTCATCGAAGACGAGGCTCGAGGACGCGGCAGACGACGGCATCGAAGATCGATGTTTTCGAAATTGGCCCAATTTCCTCGTCCAAAATCATCTAGGGGTTATTTGATGCACTGATTACGAATCCGACGTGCGTTTTTGAAAATTTCGCCGTTTTCTTTCGTTTGAGGGTGGTCGGGTCAGGATCCCTCAGCTATCGGTATGGATGGTCTCCTGCCGTAGTCGTCTAAGTGGAGTTCGGCATCGTGTTTGGCACCCCGAATAAGCCCCCCCCCCCACCCATATACGAAGTTTGAGCAGAATCGGTGATCCTGACCAGACCACCCTCAGCTACCCAGAAGAAAATCCAAAGCGCTTCTCGCAGGGGTCGCCTGAAATTGGAAAAAATAGTGTCGCCTGCAGCCTATCCACCATTTTCGCACGGCTGTGAGTTTGTCCAATCATATGCTACTTTGCTGTATTTCAGCCAACCGCTAGAACATTTTACCGCTTACAATACCCATAAGCTGCAACCGGAAAGGTTCACACGTGAAAGAGTTATCGCGCTCAGAACACGCCCGCGCGTGCAATTTAGCATAACAACGGTTGACGTTCTCCCCGCTCTTACTCGCCCAGATTACAGTTTTCCATACTCTCAATAAAACCTTCGAATTCAGAATGAAAAGCTCTATCGAACGGTATCAAGCAGGGCCCAATTCGAAGGTATCGATTTTCGATGGCGTCATCGTCGGTCTGCCGCGGCCTCGAGCAGCCTCGTCCTCGATGCGAAATAGCCAAAAAATCGATTTCTCTGAAATTGGTCGAAATTGATACCGTTCGATAGAGTTATTCTATCTAAACAGAACTGTGGTATATAGAGTGTGAAGAACTCAAGTATGGGCGAGAAAGGGCGGAAGAAACTTCACCGCTGCCCTCCGAAGCTCTAGAATAGCAGATGGGGCTAAGGCTGTTCAAGAAGCTGGGTAGCTGTGAGCACGTCTTTGTAAAGTGCCTTTGGTGCTCTGCTTGCTCACGCATTTTAAGGTCGTTAGCTCGCCGCGTCTTCCCGCAGTGGTCCACCGAAATCGGAATAAAATGCATCACACAAGCCTCGCCTGCATTTTCGCAGCGCTGTAACTTAGTCCATTCAAGAGCTACATCGTTGCGCTTTAGAGCGCGTCGAGAACCTTGCACTGTCTACAAAGTGTTCGAGTTGCAGCCGGAAAAATTCGAATCTTATAGAGTTATTGCGCTACGAACTAGCCCACTCGTGTATTTGCGAGCGGTCGCTCCACTCGATTGATACGTTCGATTCTGTATGCATTGTTCTCGGCGCACTCCAAAATTTCGCCGGGACAGAGTACAGAAATTCCTAAGAGGGGTGGCTGGAAATTTATGATAAACTTCTCCAAACGGTTCTAAATAGTCTTGAAGACTTTGCATTTCCCAGTAAGAGAAGATAGAAGCGCAGTGGTCATGGTTCGCCCACTCTTGATAGGTCCAACTCTGCATGTATTGTGCACGGCGCACTCTCGGGGCATGACAACTCTGGCAACGTACGCCTGAGATACTCCGAAAGCACTCGTGTATGTCCATGTCCTGGGAAATAAGCTGTTCTAATTGCAAAAGCCTGCTCTGGTCCCTTTTTCGGTCACCAAAGGCGAAAATATGGGTGTTCCGGTAAAGTTGTATATATGTTTGTGTATACCTCAAAGAAAAGAATCGAATGGTGCCAACCTTTTTTCAAAAAAAAAAAACTTAAAACTGAAGGAGTTATGAGCATGCGACGGTTTGCGACGGTATTTTTCCGTTTTTTCTCCCATCTAATGAGCATATCAAGAATTCTCTTATCCTATTATATAAAGCGGAAAACCATGAATCACTGACGGTCAACGGGTGCATATCTGTCAACGGGTACATTTCTGTCAACGGTACAAAGGGGTAAACAAGGCTGCGTGGCAGGCAGCCACGACCACCGGTGTTGACTGCCATGACGCTTCCACTGTAGGTCGTCACCAAAGAGCACCCACTTGATGAGGTTTCAAGATGCCGCCACGGCTATGACGAGGCGCCGCTGCCGGGTTAACACAGCTCACACCTCGTGATCAGTGGTAGAAGAGATCTACGCGCCCCAGAAAAGGTCTACGCGCCCCACCCCTGCCTGGGACCTGATCTCTGAAGGTAATTGCCATTACCGTCAGGCAACCTCAAGCTGACCGACCTCCTTTGCCGCATTAACTCGCCCGCCCTGGACGGATCTCACCAGCTCACCCTGCCCTTCCTATAGGTCGGGGTTACTAACGTACCGCACACCGCGCCCCACATTCGCTTCTGTTTCCCTGCTAAGTCGCTTCTGTTTCCCTGCTAAGTCGCTACTGTTTTGTTACGCGTTCTTGCTAGCATGTACTTCTGCCTTCTGCTCTTTGCTCAATAGGTAGGTGTTGCGTGATTATGATGGCCGACGGAAGGTCGATCAGTAATCAGCCATCATGGTGAAGCTCCGATCATGGGTGTTGCGTGACTATCACTGGTGGTTGATATCGGTTTCCTCTCAAACCTAACCGAAGGGGATGAGCTTTCGTGATTGCGTTGGACGAGGAACACGCTTCGAAGCAGGGGATGTGTTTCGATCGGGCTGTCGATATATCGATCGATATTACCGTCGTTTAAGCGCTGCTATCGGTCCTCTCTCAGATTTAACCGATCGATGTGGGTGTTGCATGATTATGATTGGTGACGAAAGAGCTTCACAGCTGGAGAAGCGTCGATCAAGCAGTCAGTATCAACCAACATTATCGCTTTTTTCGACTGCAATATTGGATATTGAATTTACCTCATATGCAAAAGACGAAGGAGACAGCAAACAGAAAAATAGAAAAGTTGTCATCAGTAGCAGTTTTGAGGGTCCAGCCTTGTTTCCCTCCGTAAAATCCCACAGGTCGCTACTGTTCTTCTGTTTTTCCGCTAGGTCGCTGCTGTTTCCACGCGCGTTGCTGCTAGGTCATTCAAATCCAGAAGGGTCAGGTGAGGCACTTCCTCAACTTGGCACAAGATACAAACATAGTTGTACTTTAATTAGACTTTAACTTCCATTCCTCCAGAGCCACAAAACCTGTAACAAACATCTATGAGATTTACTAAACATTTAGCTGATTACCAATTTTCATACTACTGTACCCAGGAGGATGTATGTTTGTCCTGAGTCAACTTTTTCGAAGTTTGTCACATCTCGTGGCTTAAAACACGACGACAGGGCAGCAATGTCAGACATTCGAATAGGGATGACAAGCTGCAGTTGGTTTGAAACCGCCCTAGAAGAAGCAGCTCTGCTGACGGACATTCTCCTGAGTGCTATACAGGGACGTGAGTGGTTCTCAGTAAGGCTGATTCTATAGTAGGCGCACGTTCAACGCGTTCGACTTCGGCGCTAGGGATGCTTTCTTACCCAGCGTCAGTCGCCGGCGAAGCCGTTCGTTTCGTTCAACCAGCGACTGTAGGATTGTGTGTAAATCCACCGACGTCGTAGGTGCTCCGTCAGCCAGAGCACAGTCGGCTACAAAGCGTAGGATGGACAGCCGCCGGTAGTCGTCGAGACGAAGGAGGGTGTCCGTGAATTGGGCACAAGCCATGTTCGTCGTTGCGGTGACGATCACGGAGTTCTGACCAGCAGAAGCGATCTGGGCGGCCAGGTAGGCGCCGATGATTGTCTTTACTGAACCGTAAGCTGCCTGAATCACCAGGATCGGGTGGTTACTCAACCCCATTTGCACAGCTCGAAGTTGGTCGTCCCGCAGGTGAAGTGTAGATCCCCTCAGACGGAGTGACATTGAACGAACTTCACTGTGTTGCATGCAGCTCTACGTGTAGCGTCCTGTTTGCATATGCGACTTCTGACCGGGCGATTACCATGCGCGAGACGTTGTGAGAGTTGACGGTCCAAACCTGAGCAGGGCGTTGGCGGGCCCATCCGCTTTCCATTGACATTTGTGGGACCTGGATCTGAAGCCGGATGGGATAAGCCGCCATGCTGGGCACGAAGGCCGTGAGGCGATGCGCTTGTCATCCGATTGGTAGTTGGTGGCGAACAGTGCGACGCAGGCCACGTTGAGCAGCTTCCCCATGCGGCGGCGAGCGGTACACGGATGGAGGTTGTAGTTGGTGTACTCTGTTTCCCTGTCGTTTATCCACTCCTCGTCCTCGGTGGTGAGTTTCAAGACAGACAGAGGTAGTATGCTTTCGGCTGGATGAGCAGGAAGAACGTTGCGGACGGCGTTGACCAAATGCCATTGGGCTTCCCGAGATACTGGCGAATGGGAAAACCGTATCGCGGGGGAACGTTGGGGCGAGTTTCGGCTCGAAGCAGCTCTTCGCGGCGAACCTCTGAGAGACGGAAATTACAGATGGATGGTGGTATCTGAATTGCTTCGCGGCTACTTCGAAGGCCGAGCGGAAGTCGCAAACGTCGCCGTCTCTGCTAGAGTATCTCAAGGACAGAACCATTCCAACGATGTTGCGGGGGCTGACGGCGGCGGTACTAGTATAAATGCATGGACACGGAAGAAGTAAGGAGTTCCGGTATCCAGGATTGTTGATCGAGGAATCCGAGCTCGGTGGACATTGTAGCGCGATCTCGACTACGAAGTACTGCCGAAGTAGGTCTTAACGAGACACCCAGACGAAGTCCTTAACGGAGAGCGTGCTGCGGTCGAATCCTCTGGTTCGAGTCAAAGCGTTGACGGAGTCTTGTAGACGGAGTCTTGTACCATCGGAACGTACTGCAGCTCGCGGTGATCAGGGCCGGCTATAAAGAAGTCCTTTGTATCAAGTATGACACCTTGTCCGTAGTTTCGTGCAACTACTTGATATAGCACTGGACGGATTCCGTTCCGGGTTGGAGGTAGTGCCTTAGATGGATGAGTCCCTGAAGGAGAGAGCGAGTGTCCTCCGTATCGTCCGGGAACCGGTAATCCAAAAGCTGGTCGAGAAGCTGGACCGCATGTTGTCGGGAGGCGATTATGTCCTGTAGACGAGTGAGCTCCATTATCGGGAGAGGATTTGATGCCGTTGGTTGTCCACAGAACCGCCTTGGGAAGAGTGATCTGACAGTCCACCGAGGTATCCGCTGTTAGGGATGTGGCGGTACGCATGGAGCGGAAGTTGTGTGGTGACTTCTTCTTACGTTAGGTTCGGTAGACGCGGGCGAGGGAGAACGAAGCTGCCCCACGGATGGAGGTGAGAGAACTCATTACTGTAGCTGGGTGGTGTCAACTCCAGCTGAGGCGGATGGGCCGAATGTTGTTGAATTCCGACGGGGATAGCTGCCGGTGGCGCATCCGTACGAGGTTGCTTGCTGGGGGACAGCATCGTCGCGGACGAAGCGGCAGACGTTGAGGGCGTCGACAATGACGTAGGGTTGTTCGTACGGCGTCGGGACCGGTCCTTCAAAGTAGCTTCTGGGCGCGCGAGGGCCTGCTGAAACGGGTGACAAAGCGAAGTTGGTTCTACAAAGCCATCGGAAGACCAAGTGTCCGATACCGTGGGAGGACGATTGGAGGAACCGCCAGGTAGGTCTGTCGCTGATCTCGAGTTCCTGGAGCCCAGATTTAGCTGAGTCTGGAAAAGGTGATTGGATGGGTGAAGAGCCATTAACATTCGTCTCGAGATTTTGCTCACCTAAGTTCGTAGGTGGTCGTGAATCAGAAGGTTGGGCAAAAGCCAGTTTCTCTTCTGAAAGGGAAGTATATGGAGTATGTGCCGAATAAGAACGAATGAACCGGTATTAGTGAAGTACTCACCCCTGCCCATGCCGGAGCAGTGACGAAACTTGGCGTCATGGGCAGAAGCCGTGAGCAGTTGTAAGCCTCAGGAACGAAATAAAGGTTGGTGGGCTCATCGGTGGGACAAGCCAAGCTTGCGTCACCGAACACTGACCGCTCACGCACAGCCACATCACTACACATAGAAATAACAACCTTACGTCAGGAAGAGATGTCGGGGAAGCGGATCGGGCTGCTGACGGTGAAGGAAATGCCGAGGATGACAGTTCATCGTTGCGGCGCAGCAGAGCTGAAATACGAGCCTTAGATTGTTCGAGCTGAGCTTGAGACTCTTCTAAAGCCGAAGTCAGGCACGCCACCGTTTTGTCTTTGCCGTTGTAATCGCGGTTGCTGGTGGGCCTAAGGTTGTCAACGGGATCGTAGGAGAGGAGCTGAGCGCGGGATCCACGTATTCCTCCGGCCGTAGCCGGCTGGAAGAAAATATGAGGAAAAAACTAAATAAAGAAACTACACTATACTCATAGCGATTCCAGTGCTTGGAGCTATAGAGTGTCTTCGAACCACCCCTATGTCGCGACATAACCACTTCACTCAAAAGCTGCGATCGCATCCACATCCAGGGCGTCATACGCCATCCATTTGCTCCACGCGAACCACTTCTAGTGTCGTATGCGGGAGTCAGACAATTGACCAAAAGGTTTCAGATACCTAGCTAGTGAAATTAGCCTCAAGGAAAGCCAGAAAAAAAGAGGATCCTGTGTCGTTCGTAGAGAAAATGAATAAAGAAAAGACGGTGAGCGGAAGGGTCCTTAGAAGGTCTGCGCACAACCAACTAAGCAGCCAAAAGTATAGGTGCTCTTAGAAGAAAAGATGAGAGGGAGAAAAAGGACCTACAGCTAAAAAAGGAGGAGAATAGAGAGGATCGAGAGAAAGCACCAGAGAAAGGAAAGAGAATAAATTACTCACCTTTGCTCGTCAGGTGGACCCAGCTCGCTGCTACCAGTGTAGTTTGAGGACTTGATGGTGCACACGACATCGTGACGACAGTTTATTGTATACTCCATAAATACGTAATACAGGCACTGTCGGTGGAATCGGCCGATGAAGTCGAGGTCGTGGGGCAGGAGCCGAAGTCGTGCGAGGCCCAGAGGCCTGGTGGCGAGCCGCTTCGTGGGTCCGTGGCGTCCTCCCCGCGCGCCAAGACCGCCGCCTCCTGTAATCAGAGCTTTCATCTGAGAAGCGACTCAGCTATAGGAATACCGCTATCGATTTCCTCGAACCAGGTATTAAGAATTCACTAACTCTTACAATCTAAAAACTTATTTGGGAATGGCCGCAGGCTTATATCTGAACGCGAACACGGATACTACCCTTCAGATTGTGAAAATGTTTCATTTTTGCATAGTCCTGGAACCTACCGAGTTGAGAACCCTGAAACTTCACTATAGAGTCACACAGTCGAACGAGGCAATACCTTTCAAACAGCTAATATGCAGGAGAAGTATAAAAGTACTGCTTCAGAAGCGCGGGGTCGGGCGTCGATTCCTTGACCGGGCAGTGTTTTGCTTTTTTGCGAAGTAGGTGTTTGGAAGACAATGGGTTGTGCCACGGTGCAATTCCATAGTGAAGTTTTAGAGTCCCTAACTCGGCAAGTTCAAGGACTTTGCAGACATCGGGCCTACCTCTTTACTACGGGTGAACCAAAATAACTGGACAAGATTTTTTCGTCATAATTATAAAACAACCAGCAATTCGCGAAAACTTCAACTAAATTACAACAATACAAACGTTAGGGTAGGTCATGTTTAAGTGGTTTCGTAGTGGCCTCCCTTGTAGCGGATGCAGAGGGCCAAACGTTTCGTGAATTTTTCGACGATGGGCCACAGGTCGTACCTGGGAACAGATTCTGTTCACGGATGAGAAGTCATCCAAAACCCACAATCTGTCATGGTTTGGGGCGGAATCTGCGCCAGCGGCAAGACCCCTGGCTTTTGTTGATAAAGGAGTGAAAATCGACGAAGATGTGTACCAGCGAGACATTCTTTGAGTCCGTAGTTCTTCCTTGAGCCCACCAGCACTTCGGTGATGCCCATTGGACGTTTCAGCAGGACTCTGCACCCACAGCGGTGTACCTCCTGACGCCCGCCCCTGCTGGGGGGCGTGGCGTCAGGAGGTACACCGCTGTTCTGCGGACCGGAAATTTTTGTTTTGCGTTGCGTGTCAAAGGTTTCGTAAGGCAGCCGTTAGACTCTCGGTGAAGCCTAGGGGGTTAGGAGTTGGTGAGCAAGGCGGGGGGGGGGGGTGAGAGGAAGATCGCACGCCCCCCAGCGGGACCTCCTGACCGTCCCCCTGCACCCACACATAGTGCGAAGAGTGCGCAGGCGTGGTGCAAGGTCAATTTCCCCACTTCATCACGCCTTCGGAATGGCGGCCGTATTCTCCGGATTTGAATCCGATGGACTACTGTGTGTAGGTATTTTAGAGGCTAGGGTCAGCGTCAAACGTCACCGCAGTCTCGAGTCCGTGAAGGAATCCTTGCGCCAGGAGTGGGAACGGGTGTCTCCTGATGACCTGCGGCCCATCGCCGAAAAATTCGCGAAACGTTTGGCCCTCTGCATCCGCTCCAAGGGAGGCCACTTCGAAATCACTTGAACATGATGTGCCCTAATGTTTGTTTTGTTGTAATTTAGTCGTCGTTTTCTCGAATTGTTGGTTGTTTTATAATTCTAATAAAAATCTTTCTTGTCCACGTTATTTTGGTTCACCCTGTATATGAGGGGAAAGATTCTCGCAGTGGTATCCGTTTTCGTCGTTCAGACATACGCTCTATACCCTTCCCTGTTTAGAGCGATTCGCCAAAAAACGTTGGCGGTTCAATTAAATGAAAAGGAAATAATGAAAAATGAAAACAGGAATAGACCTGTGGGGATAACCGCGACCGCTCCGCTAATCATTGGAAGTCATCGTCATTTCATATCTCATTATTCATCACTGAGTGCTTTGTCACTAAGCGAAACTTTCAATACGTTGACGACCGCGTGACAGAATGCAGGACCACAGCCGCTTGGCCGCGAGGGACGGTGTGACACGATGTTGTGTCACAGTGTTGTGGTTTATTTTTCTATTTGGATCCAAATCTTTCGAAGGAGCTTTATCGTATTATGTGTACTCTGGACATTGCTGCAGAACCGTGGTTCACGAAAGCTATTTTCGGCTGCTGATTTATTGAGCTTCTCGACAAGTAGTGGCTTCACTTAATCAACAAACTCTCGACGTTGGAAAAAATCTATTGGTCCCATGCGTCAGAATGGGACATGCCAGATTCCTCAAACGGGATGGATTATTGAAGGAAGAAGTTTATATGGACCGATCTCCTCCTGGATGTTGAAGTCTTCAATTCAGCTTGTAGAAGAGAGGAAGGATTGCTTTAGATGAAAAGCACCAAGTTGACAGCAGAGACTGTGTTACTGCCCCTGTAGAGCTGCTTAGAGCAAAAAGTCAATGTATTGTGGGAAATGCCCAGCTGTACCACACCTCAAAAAATGATTTACAACGATGAGGCGGGTTTTCTCCCGTGTCACGGATGCGTTTTTCGAGGGATTGTTACTGTTCGGGCGCGTGTAGCGCAGTCGGAGGAGGCGCCGACTGTCGCGTGCACCCGATACCAGGTTCCTGGTTCGGATTTCCCGCCCAGACCTGTCAAGCCTTCCATTCCTTCGGGGTCGATGAGTTGGTACCAGGCTTGTTTGCGAATGGAAAAGCACTAATTTATTCATCAGCTAGCCACCGCAAGGCATTGCATAGGCCACCATGTGGCACAACCACCTTCCCGGAGAGGTGGTCTACGAAACAGGTTGGAGAATATATGTGCTAACATCCGTTGAACTACCTTCAGAACTCCGTGCCACGCGTTATCCGAGGGACCAGACGTTTAGTAATTCTAATGGTTTTTATTTGCAACAATTTCGAAGCACAGAAAAAATGCAGTTACGCCACGCCTGTATGGTACGCCTGCACTCCTGATACTCATTCAGCAATAATTAGATAAACGAGCTCGGTTGTTATCGAATTGGGAACCCCTATACCCAACGAAGGGGTTGAGTTGTAGCATAAGATCACAATTCTCGCGAGATTCACCTCGTATTTGACCAGATGGTGTCTCTACGACTTCTGCGTAGTCTTTTCCGAGGTGATGAGTGTCGTTCTGCGATGAACAATGGCTACTACGATTCGGATGTTCTTACGGACACATTGTTCTTTAGGCCATTAGGAGGCGCTGTGCTCGAGTTGAAATGCTCTTTTCTGCAGCACTTTCTATGAGCTCACTTTTTTCTTTCAAGCTTCGCATCTCCTGCTTCTACATAGGTATGGTTATCAAAAGCTGTGGAGGCTACGGTCTCCACACCACGACTTCGCGCTCCTGGATATGTGAACGCACAGGTATAAGAAGTTGCTTGTAACGAAAGTTCTGTCAGGTTTCGCGCGTTGTAAATAAGGTTACAACGAAATTCTACTTTCACCACCAAGTTTTAATTCCTTATAATCTATTCAGTGTTTGTGCGAAGACATTTCATTTATTTTCAAATCAACTCTGTCCACAATACCATAATACTACAGGATGGTTATAGAATTTTGTGCGAAACTGAAGCTGTTGATCCGTAACTGCTCTGCTCGTGAGACCTTGACGGCTGCTGCACAGTTCACATATGCATTAAATGGATTGTTTCTGCTCCGCAACCTTCAGCTTACACATGCCCTGATTCCATCAAATATAAAACTTAAACGACGTTTTTTCAGTCGTGAGGAGCTGGAAGTGCAAACGAACCGTCTGATACCGACGCTGTGCAAACTGATGTCGGATCCGAACGTTGAAGTGAGAGCTCTTTCTATACCGATCAAAGCTTGACTCGACTTTAGCTGTTTGTCTGTCTGATGTTTCGTTCTAACACTGTGCAATTTTTTGTTGCTTTTCGGCTTCTCTTATGTCATCCGTTGCGTGATGCTGGAGAAGTACGCCCGAGTCCATGCCATCTTCATTGCATTCCTTATTAGAAGTCACATAAGTTTATATAAAGGGCTCGCAAACATCCCAAAGAGCATCGCTGAGTGGAAGAAGCTCGAAGGCTGTGTAGCTCAGCTTGCTTGCGATACCGTGTCGCACGCTTGACTTGCTTAACGCTTAGAGCCCTTGCTCAGGTACACATAGGAATGCATCGCATGTGTGAATTGTGGGCACCAATGGTGTGGAGAGCTGACTTATCTATTTCATGCACACATCAAGAGTGTGCACTTCTTAGTTCTTCATCTTCTTCAGCGTTTGTCCCGCTTCATGGCGGGGTCCGCTTTTCTGGTGCCATGTCGCCATCTTTCCCGATCCCGTGCTAGATCAGGGTGGACACCAGCTACCTTCAAGTCCATATGTAACGTATCAGCCCATCGCTGCTTCGGGCACCATCTAGGCCGTTTTCCAGACACTTCGAAGTTGAGGCCTATCTTACGGAAGCTGTCTTCCTTTCCACGCAGAACGTGGCCGTACCATCGCAGGCGAGCTTCTCGCATCTTGTCAGCTATCGGCGCGACACCGAACTTCTGCCGAATGATATCGTTTCGGATGCGGTCCAGGCGCGTGACTCCAGCCATCCAGCGCAGCATCTTCGTTTCCATTACGCTGACGCGACTTCCCGTATCCTTTGTCGCAGGCCAACTCAGCTCCGTACATCGCAACCAGCGGGACGACGGTTCTATAGATCTTTGACTTTAAGCACTCTGGTATCTTCTTGTCGAGCAGACTATTCCAGTCAACAAGCACCACTTGGACCAAGCTGTACTCACGCGTCAGTTCACTTCAACCATCAGACTGCCACCAGACGCTATTGCGGATCCCAAGTATTTAAACACCGAAGTGCGTGCAAGCTCAATACCGTTAATCTTAATCGAGCCGGACTCATTTACGTCAGTCGTGAAATACTCGGTCTTCTTGACGTTCAATTTGAGTCCGAACATCGCCAGGCGATCGCACCAAGCTTGCACCTCTCGCTCGAGTTCACTTTTGCCTTCGCAGGCGAGCATCACGTCATCAGCATATAGCAACGTCCAAGGGACGGGCTTCTGAAGATCTCGCGTAATGTATCCGTTACGACAACAAAGAGGAGTGGGGAAAGCGCAGATCCTTGGTGCACTCCAACAGAGATGGGAAACTCCATTGAGGTTCCAGCTGCAGTTTGCACACGACTCTTTGGACAAGAGTATAGCATTCGCACCCACTCTACAAGTTCTTCGGGAACACCGTGCTGTCGTATGGCGTACCATATAACCTCACGCGGTACGCGATCAAAGGCCTTCTCCAAGTCGAGAAAGGCAAGATGCACCGGCCTCTGTTTCTCGCGATGCTTCTCTAACAGGAGGCGGGCGGTGTGTGTGTGGCATCAATGGTGCCACAGCCAGCTACGAAGCCGCACTGATTGCTGGAAAGCCTAATGATTTCGCGAATTCGGCTATCGAGGATTCGCTTGAAGATCTTCATGCTGTGCAAAAGCAACCGAATCGGACGGTAATTTGAGCAGCCTACAGGGCTGCCCTTCTTCCTCCAGATCGGGATCGTCGTACTTTCCTGCCAAACATCCGGCACCTTCTTCTCCGCTACAACCTGGTTGAAAAACTTGGCCAACCACTCACCAGGGTGCCAGAACTTTGACTTCCATAAATCAGCTGGCAAGTCATCTGGACCAGTCGCCTTGCCCGGACTCATCATCTTCAGAGCCGCGTCAGTTTCCTCCACAGTGATTTTGTGGACAGGACCGTGGATGGGAGCCACGGAAGGGACGGCCGGATGAGGAAACTCCTCAGTTGAAATTCCCTCGAAATAATCGCACCATCGCTTCAAGGCCTTCTTGCGCTCTGTCAGAAGATGGCCGTTATCATCATTGATGCCAAAAAAATTCTCTATATCCTCGGATCGGCGATGACGGTTTTTCGCAAGTCGGTACAAATACCGCTCACAATCGCGCGGCTCGAGCTTTTCATAGGCATCATTGTATTGAGTGGCTTTTGCAACGGCCACATCCTTCTTGGCAGCTTTTTTCGCTTCGTGGTACTTTTGCCAGTTATCGGCGTTCTTGTCGCCGAGAAACACATGATAAAGCGCTTTCTTCTGTCGAACCTTTTCTTTCACATCGTTCGTCCACAGCCATGCCTGCATGTCGACCTTTCGTCGCCCAGGCTTCGTAATGCCGAGCTCCGACTGTGCAGCTTGACGACTCGCGTCGGTCCCCTTCTTCCAAGTTTCGTCGACAATCGTGACGGTCGGTAACCGTACGCGAGAAATCACAGCTGCTTCCTTCTCTCTCATTTGCCACCACTTGACTCTTGCAGCACCGTATCGCTCTACCTGCTGCACCCTCGGAGGGGCGATCTTTAAAGTACAGATCAGCGGACGATGGGGACTGTGGGGCGACCGTTTCATACGGCACGATCTTCGCGTCTGTGACGGGGTTTTGGTCACGATCTCTCACAGAGACGAAGTCTATCTGTGTCTTGGTGTTCCCACCATAGAACGGGATAAGGTGGGGGTTGCGTTTACGAAACACGGTGTTCATTATGGTGAGGTTATCCGCATATTCAAGGATACGCTCACCATCTGTGTTACGCAACCCATAGCCGAATCCACCATGACAGCTGTACCCGTCTTTCGTAGCGTCTACGTGCCCATTAAGGTCACCAGCGACAATGATGACGTCCTTCGACGGTACCTCTGCTGTCTTCTCATCAAGCAGGCTCCAAAACTCATCCTTGGCTTGATCGAAACAGCCAGTCTGCGGAGCATACGCAGAGAAGAAGTGGAAGAGTCGCTCCTTAGCGGCGACAACGATCTTCTTCAATCGCCCGTCAAAGCGCTCGACGCTTACAATCGAGTCTCGGAAACGCTTGGAGACGATTATACCAACACTGCTGGTGGTCCTGAGACTACCGCGTAGAACGGCGTTAAAGCCTCTTCCTATGTCCCTTGACTTGCAGCAGGACCACCTCGTCTCCTGCACCGCACAGAAATCACTCTTCCACGCTCCAGTGCTTCTACCAACTCGCACAAGCGGCCCACAGCGGCTCAACGTACCCACATTCAGCGTTGCCACGCCGGTCCTGCTTACGTTACGGGACTTTCGGACTAGCTCAGTTGCTCCCCGATGCCGTCCTTTCACCAAGTACCCTCGCATACTTCTCACACTCGCCGGGCTTTGCAAGTGCGCGTCGGCTCCCGCGGACGCCGTAGCACTATCTCGAAAAACATGAACTGACATACACCCATGCGATGTGACATTGGGTTGTTCGTAGGCCGGCCTGTCACCAGGACCTGTCGCCTGCATTCGAATGTTCGTGTTTGGCTTAGCTCGCAGAGGCGAACAGTTTCCAGTGGCACCGCGTGGAGGAAGGACATCGCCACCATCAAGAGCGATATATATATATATATATAGTGGATAAGGATAAAGGATAAAGGACGGCGTTACTCAATCCCTTCTGGGATGCGCCAGCGCATTCTACTTCTACGGGATGTCGTAGAGGCGACATGAATGCGTATTTATTGCGTATACGCATATATGTAGTGAGTGAAGGAAAATATTTTGTTGGGCTTAACGACGACTTCCAGCAGCAAACGGGCATCGAAAAAATAGAGGAGTTGGAGACTTTGGCTCATGAGGTGTAGCTGGGACTCGTATCCCGGAAATGCTTCACTCGAAACAGAACACATCATGCAACTGACTGTCCTCAGTGAGGGGGTGCAGTTGTTACTATATGTACTTGTGCTCGGACAATCGAATTCGAATAATTATTCGAATAATTCTGGCAGGGTAACAGCTTGTTACCCTGCCAGATCAAAAATTCTCCCAAATTCGAATTCCTCTCAGATCTTTGATTGCGTTAGTCAACTAACCATAAGTGAGCTGTTTTGCTCTCGCTCCCTTACTCAAGGCATGCATCCGCATCATTTCACTAAAAATTTCGGTGATTTCAGTTTTCTGCTCCGGAAATATGTTCGATTCAGGTCCGCGAAACTGCCACCAACACGTTGGCGCATGTGATGCTGGTGTTTGGCGAGGAGATCAGCAACGGCGTTCGCAATCGGCGTCTGATCCCTGACAGCAAGTGGGTTCTAGCAGAGAGCATTAATTACCCTTCACCGACCAGCTCATGGGGTTGCGATCAGTACAAGAAACTGGTAGAGGGGTGTTCGCACTTCGTTCTGATTTTTTCTGCCCGGCATCCTCCTTATTACACTGCACCTAACATTGGTTACCAGGACTTGGTTTTTCGCTATCAGCTTCGTTCCTCTGTTCTTTACTTCTGTTGCTCTCCTTTGAATTTTCCGCTGTGGAAAAAATCAATAAGAATTCTATGAACAAGCTGTCTGAGCGCCTCTACAAACTAAAATCAGTGTTGGTCAATGTTGAGTAGACGATGGCTGTGAAGTTGCCAACGTCTCAATTTTATCGCAACGGCTGATTCGGCTGCGTAGGATGTGCAACAAAAACCGCGCAAATATCGTCACGTCCAGAGGGATGGATCTTGTGATTTGATAGGCACAAACAGACTCACCTGGAGAGTAGCCCAGCTGTAGCTCTGAATGTTGGAAGCGGTGAATGGACAAAGACGACCTTGCCCGAGAATTACGGAAAACAAAAATATTAGAGGCGAATTCGTACGCTTCCATTACCAGTTCGAAGGCTTGAACTTCATCCATATCGCTCCAATTTGCATGCTTTTAACGTGCAGATAATTGGACTCACTAACAGTAATAGTGGATTTTGGCTGAGGCGCTGAGCTCCTTGACTGGTTGCAGTCCGGTTCGTCTATGAATTGTGGTGAGTGAGGTAGCGAAGGCTTGCTGGAGATAAGTCACATCAGTGGTGTACTCTTTCGGGACACCACTAAAGAGCTGAAGCGTTTCCTTCGCCGCTGTGGTGCGCAGGTAACTGAAGCCGTCACAGCTTGCTGGTACGTCAGAACATACCCGATCAGAAGAACATTAGTCTCAGCTTTTCGCCACCTACGAGTCGTCGTTGCCCCAAACCAGATCGGAAAAAGTCCCGCGCTGTGTGACTGGCTCGCACGAAGTCCGGCCGCCATCAGCGTGGCGGCAGGAGATGGCTTTGAAGTTGTCAATGTCTGGATGGCTCCGGACTCCCGACAACGTTAGGCCGAGGCGATTAGTCGCCGTCGATCCTGGCGGCGCCTTAATCTTTCACGGACCAGCGCTTCTCGATGACCTCGACTCGCCGTTCGTATAGTACGACCGTTCCACTATCCAGCCGCAGCAATGCATGTCCCCATGCGCACGCGATAGCTCGCTGTTCGCAAGGCCTCATCAGCGCCCTTGGCATACCACCAATGTCTACCACTCTTCTTGCTGGGGCCTTATCTCACCGAATCACTAGCCGCCATGCTCCTCAATGGGGCACTTTGTCTACTTGAAATTAGAAAACTGACTAAGACTAGTTACGGCAACTTGGACGGACAGTACCAATGTGATTTCGCTCCTGATCAAGCCTAGACTTTATGAGGACTGAGAGGTTGGCTGCGCTCAAAATTCTTGCGCCTCGTGGGGGTGGTACCCATCCCCTTCCTTCAGCTTGCGACCAAAGTGAAGGGTGTGGATCCAAGCTCCTTCTAGCGCAACAGCCTCGACTGTTTTAATACAAAACATGTTTCCAACTAACTACCCATGTACGACCAGCCGTGGCACTTCTGCGTCTGTGGTTTGGCTACAGGTTCTGTTCCGTTAGGGTTAATATTTTCGCTGTGACCAAAGCTAGAAACCAAAACAAAAAAGCGACGGATAACGAGAAATTTTCGGGAAGGATTAGAAGGGGAAACCTTAAAACACCGTGGCACTCGAATGCTTACCTTTGAACACTTTTCCTGAGATTTTCCTGGGGATTGGTTAAGGACGCCTGATCTCAGAGGGATTTGAGTGGCCTTTTTTCTCCACACTTCATGGGAGATCAAGATCTCTTCAAGCGCCTTTAGGAGAGGGCTTGAATGGCGAATCGCGTCTGTAGAATTACGAAGTCCTGCCTTCATTTTATAGGTTTATTTGCCCCTGGCAAATCATTTCTTATTTGATGAAAGCCGTTTAATTTTTTATTTTTTTTTATTATTCTGTATTTTTTATTTTTTCGGATTTTTTGACATTTCTTCAAAGTCCTCACTAGCTCCGTTGAGGATTATGGGACCCAAATATGTTTTGTCGTAACGCCGACAATTTTACTGGGAAGACCGTAGCAATGCGGTTGTAGTATTTGAAATAATCCTCCAACTCCGAAAACGATCGCTAGGCAAAGGCAGTTGCTTAGCGGCTCATGGGGTCTGACGTCGCCTCATGAACAATCAGATTGATCCGGCTTTCTATCTGTAAAAGCAAGTAAGGAACAAAATCTCGAATGGAACGGCGGATTTAATTTGGATAATACAAAATATTCGGGTGGCGCAGTCGGAGTGATGGAGATGCTGAGGCCGACGTTCGTTGTAGGAGCGCGAAGGCGGCAGCAATATTCCGAAGGCTCAGACTACTGTGGACATCGTCCTCTATTTCAAATAACATAAAGCTGCGTTTGTATTCGTCGATAGTCGTCCCAACTGCAATGTACGCTAGTGAAACATGGAAGGCGTCAACTAGTATCATCAGACGGGTCAACGCGTTCCATTGCAAATGTTTGCGGCAAATTATGAGGATACGTTACACGGACCACGTGAAGAACGAAGAAGTATTGCGGCGCTGTCACTCAAGGTGCCTCTACGAAACCGTTACGCAACGTCGACTTCGCCTGGCCGGACACATCCTGCGTATGCCGGAGCACCGACTGCCGAGATCAGCCATGCAATGGACTCCGCCAGGAAAAGGAACTAGTGGACGCCCAAGAAACACGTGGCGTCGCACGCTCATGAATGACCTAAAGGTTATGAATATTTCTAGGCAGGAGTGCGAAGAAATAGCCCAAGACAGGCAGCGGTGGAAAGAACTCGTCGCCCTATGCGCTCAACAGCACGGGAGGAACTAAGTACTAAGTAATATAAACATAGCAAAATGTAAAATTCGTAGAAGTGAAGAAAGGTGTAAAATAATAGAATTTTTAAAAATTATAATTAATTAAAAGAATGGTATGTCACAAAATATAAACATATAAAAAGGTTCGTTTCGCCACTACCTTCAGACGAACCTTTGTGTTATACTCCTCCCGTGGGTCTTCAGTGAAGAAGAGGAGTATATTTTAAGATTTCTTTAAAATCTGTCTATAAAAGAAAGAGATAGGAGAGCGAAAATGGAAGAGAGAACAAATGAAAAAAGATGAGAAAGAGTGAAGAAGGAAAGATAAAGAACTAGAGACATTTGAGAGAAGTAGAATTAGAAAGTGAAAATAAATAAGGAGTAAAATAAATAAGGAGTAAAAGATAAGTTAAGTGAACCATGAGGTACAATTGAAAGAGGTAATAAAATATGATTTATAAGTTCAATGTGACTACTTAAAATGTGTTATTATAGTATTTATTGTAATCATCATTATAAAGATTGATCATTATTAGGGTAGTTTATTTATTTATTATTTAATCCTATTTTATTTATTTTCTTTTATTATTTATTATATAATACTTTTATTACTTTTATCAATTATTTTTATTTATAACAAGATCAGCTTTATATATATATATATAAACATTGAAAGACTTACCATATTTGACCACCGCCATACTCCGTTGCAGTCAATAAGGAAGTGTATACCATTCGACTGTTATATATAATGATATAATGATATCTACATTAGTTCTCATTTATAATTCAAATATGGCAAAACTGGTTGTATCATTGAGGAGGGTGATTCGACACACACCAACGTCAAGTGCAGAGTGCAATAAAACTAACAAGAACACAAGACGGCATCGTCTTCACTGCTAAGGAATTTTCATTTTCATTTTTCGTTTTATGGTAAGATTAGTTTTGTCATAAAGCAGTCTTAGCATATGAAATGTGGAAGTTATTTTATTTCGATACATATTCATTCATCAAAAGTTTTACGTAAAAATACACTTAGATTGTCTTTGACTTGATGAAATTTGAACTTATAATATATAAATCTGTGTTTATATAAACATTTAATTATGTTTGAAATAATGAACTCTTTTGTGTATTCGTTATGCTTCAAAATATTTTTCAATTCAATAATTTTTTCTAGAAAATACTCTAGGTCAGAACAAGTGTTTGCTATTCTTAACGTTTCGGATAGAATTATAGCTTTTTTGATATTTATAGAGATCGCTGACGTATAATGAGGAAACCTTAGAACTTTAAAGTTAAAGTCATCTGTTTTATTGTACATTTTAGTTTCTATTCTATTATTGATAATTCTTAATGTAATGTCCAAATAATTGCAGTGATGTTCATTAATATGCGTCTTTTTCAATTCCAGAGTATCTTTATAGACTAGTTTTAAAATATCATCTACATGCTTTTCGTTTAAGTTATGAACTACTAGTAGATCATTCATGTATCTATATGGTATAAACATATTATTACTACTAGCCACAAACGATTTAGCGAATTCGTATTCTAATATAGACATTGTGATATCTGCTAGTAGTGGACTAAAGTTACCTCCTTGAGGAACGCCTTTATTTTGTCTAAAAATCGTTGAGCTAAATACAACATAGCTATTTTTTAGTAAGAAATTAACATAATGCATAATGTCTTGCATATTAAATATTTTGTATCGAGAATTCAAATTTGTTTCATTAGTATAAAATGTTTTGTATCCATTAGAGGCTATGAAATTTTTATTGGCATTTTTGAAACAGATTTTGAGTAGAACCGCTATTTTGTCTAAGATAGTCTTATGAGGTAGGTTAGTAAACATATCTTTAAAGTCCGCCGAATAGAGTTTTAAATGGTCGTCTTGTAATGCATTTAGTTCGTAGGCAATATTTGTATTATTAATTGCCCAATATACCTTCGTAGATCTGCATCGGTTAGCTACTATGTTACAGTAGTTAATGAAATGCTTCTTAACAAATGTGAATATACATTGTAATTGTAAGGCAAGGTTTTTAATACTGCTCTTGGATGCGCCTGTAATAAATCTGAAACTTATTGGGTACTTGTGCATTTTAGGTAGGCAGTAGATTATAGGAATTTCGGTGTCACTATTAATTCTCAAACCATTATTTGTATTAAAAAGGTTGTGTCTGCGTAAGATGTCAGATTCGTTGAGGTTGGGTATGTAATTATACACTTTGTCAGTTTGATCTTTTGTGGTGAAGAGTAAATTATCTCTATCAATGACTATTCCCAGTTCTTTCATAATTATTTTTAGGTAGTATTTTTTACATATTATACCGTAGTTGTTTGAGGCTTTGTCCAGCGGGCAAAAGACAAAGCGATCTTGGTAGTATTTTATTTGATTATCTGGGATAACTTCAGTCCTTTCTTGATTATTATTTAGTACAGGTTTGACTTTGTTTCTATATTGTAAAACAAAATATTTTCTTATTTGATTTATGTTGTCAGCATTCAATTTATATTTATTTTTGATCTTTTCGATGATAGCGTCAATAGCGTCGTTATATATGATCTTCATTTTTTCTTTATCTAGTTTTTTACCAACCCTATATTTCGTGCCTTTACTTAGTAATTTTTTTAGAGCTATATCTTCAATAATTTCTAAATTACCTGTTATAATATGATTATGATGTTTGTCGACAAATTTTTTATCGTTTACATAAATTGCTTCGCATGGACAAGGATTAGATAAAATATGAGAAATGTTATCGTTATTTAGTGACTTAAGAAACTTATTGTAATTAAAAATTTTTGTTGATATTGGATTATTGAAAGATAATTTATTTGATTGTAAAGTCTTCATAAATTTGATAGAATAGATGCTATTAAATATTTTATTGAAGTTGATTATATCTAATTTAGTGTGTATGTAAGGTACTACTATACTAAAATAATCCTTTTTTATAGTGTTATTTTTATTTTGTATGTTACTATAATTGGTTGTTGTCAGTAAGCAATACAGAACAAGTTTTGCTTTTTGTTTAAGATGTTTTAAAAAGAGTGGATCAAGACATAATTCCAATAGTTTTATTATACTTCTTTTTGATAGACTTTTAAGGAGTCTATAAAAGTTCATAATGTGAAGGTTATTTTCATTGTTGTTGAGATAGTTGAGAAATTCAGTATATTTGTTGTGGTCTTGGTTTTTATTTCTTGTCTTTTTTCCTCTATTTGTTCTCTGTTTAACGATCTTTAATGAGAAGTAAGGATGGTTAGCTTTATGCTTTAGAGGATTAGTAATGTTCGTTATATTACCATATCCTTTAATATTATCATTAAGACCCAGCGGATATGCAGTATTGAGTAGTTTTATCCAGAAAAGTTCTTTATTGAGTAATATATTTTTGTCTTTATTGTTGTCTAGTGAATCTAAAATACAAACATCAAATTCAGACTTACAGTTATGAAAGTGAGTATATAAAACATTAAATTTCTTTTTATTATTTATGTAATACATATGTTCTCTTATTCTCTCTTTTAGACATCTTGTTGTGATGCCTACGTATTGTATGTTACAATTTTTACATGTGATGCAGTAAACTACGTTTTTGGTGCTACATGAAGAAGTTGTCGTTTTAAATGTGTTGATCTTGAAATTGGTTACACTAGAAATCACATTGTCATTAAATGAAGTAATATTACATACGGTACAGTTGACATTACAACGCAATCCTTTATGCTGGTTACCAAAGTCTTTAATCATGTATTGATTGCTCCCATTTTTAATCTTGTAGAAAATATCAGAGGTAAAATAAGTATTTGTTTTAGTTATTGCTATATCATCTTTAGACCTATATCTGAGTACATGGGCGGTCTAACCCAAGTACAAAGAGGGGTCTCCCTTAAAGGGTTCCGTGGGAGTGCCACGCGGGGTTGTCAGACCCGTACGATAGACCCGTAATGGAGGCGCCAAAACATGACCCCTCATGACTATTTTGACTTTTATAAACCCCATCATTACGGATCCCCATTTTTTAGTAAGAGGATGGGGCCTCTTGAGTAGGTAAGATAGTGTATATACAAGAGTCTCAATTCCCAAAATCAAACTAAAATTGTTGTTATATTTATGTATGAAAAAGTGTTGTATAAAATGCGAAAATAATAATAATAATAACTGGCAAAATCAGCCTAATATAGGAGCATTCAATTTAACCAATTATTGGATTGCTAAATACCATTTTAATCAAGCAGTACCGTAGGTAATCGTACGACAAGGAAGACTTAAATTAGTAAAGTTCTGATCTTGTTTATTTTGTATATGGCACTTTATTTATCTAGGCATTTCAAGTTGATCGCGCTTTAGTTTATCTATTATTATTGATTGTGTCGCTACATTTATTAATTTGCCTTATTTATTGTTTCATCTTATACGTATTGATTTTAAATACTATAAATTACTGTACTATAATATTTATAGAGCGTTAATTAATTTTTTTAGAGAAGTATGAGAAGCATGTTATAGATTAAGACAGAAATTTAGGTGAAACAGAAATGAGAAAGTCATCCACTTAGGAGAGAGAAGACTGAGAGTAAAGATTTGAGAAAAATGAGCGTCAACTAGACGCTTGGCCACTGGCCACATGAGAACGCCACTGGCGTCTGAGGAAGTATCCTCACAAAAGGAATTTATCAAAGAAATAGTGAAGAAGTAAATTAAATTAATCTAATATCTGTTATTTAATTAATAATTTTATTTATTATTCAAAAATTAGTAAAATAATTTATTAAACTAAATATCAAATAATAAACATCTAAGAAATTATAAAAGTATTACCATTAACAAAAGAAAAACTTGAAATAATATTTAAGCTATTAGTATATCTTGAATAACTAGTGGTTTTAAAATGACAAAATTAAAGTATTAAGATGTTAAAACTGTTAAAATGTTAAAACTGTTAAAAGATTAACCCGATAGTCGGTGCTGAGGTAATATATGTAAGTAAGCAGTCGGAGTAGGTGCCGGCTATCGCATGCAGCCGATAAAAGGTTCTTTGTTCGGATTCCGGTCCAGGTCAACCACGCCTTCCATCCCTCCAGGGTCGGTGAATGGGTGCCGGTCTGGAAAGGATAAGCCGCTGGCTTGTTCGTCGGCTGGCCACCGCAAGTCATTGTGAGGCCAAATACGCATTCAAATCGTCTCCACGATATCCCGCAGAAGACGAATGCGTGGCGCCTCCCAAAAGGGATTGAGCGACGCCGTCTTTTAACCTTTATCCTATAATAGAAGTTATTCAGGAATCCCCTCAAGCTGTTACAATTAGCTCCACAGAACTTATTATTTTTATGTGGAATTCTTAGTCAGGGTGACATGCATAGTACTAGTATCCACAAGAGCTCTACTTTTTATTCCACTTGAAAATAAGCCTAGAGGTAATTACACTATAACAAAAAGTTATCCCAATTTTCTTACCTATTAAATTGTATGCTGGATACCATTTAACCAAAATATTCACTCTGTAGTCATCTTGATCTACAAAATCTTCTAGCTCTGATGCAACGTCTGCTGTTATTGACGCTTATATTGCCCACTTCATGTCAGCCAACTGCAAGTTTTGCTAGAACCACCCTTTTGGATCTCTTCGAAAGAGAAATAAAGACCAGTATTTTTATGGAATCATTTGTATTACTGCACACAATCATGGGATTGACAACCTCAAGGTTCAGTGGGGATAAATAATAAATCTTTCTTTTCAATCTTTTTTATAGTAGTTTTTCTAAGTTAAATATTTATTTATTTTTTTCTTTTCAAAGTCTCCTCTCCTCTTTTCACTTCCATAATCTCTATTTTAATAAATCTCTTCTATTCTTCCTTTCTATTCTGTTGGTTGAGTTCACCTCTTAGCACTGTTCCTTAACACAATACAGTACATATAGTTCCTTTCTTTTTCTGGAAAAGCCAGTCTTTTTATTTTTCTTAGAACCTATTATCTTTACCTGATTTTTGTTCTAATTGATTTCTATTTTTCCTCTAAATTCTTTGCTCTTCTTCTGGTGCAGTTTGAAAGAATAAAGCGCATCACTAACTTCGGATGCGAGCTTCCTCATTCCTTATGCTCCTAGGTAGCTTAAGCATTCTTCATGCAGCATACAAGTATATACACGGCTATAGCAATGCAGCAGAAAGGGAGACTAATATGATTCACCTTTTTCGTCATGCCCACCGTACTAGAGTACTTCCTCGCTCTCGGTGCATCGCTTCGCCTGTGAAGACAATGACTGTTGCCACGTTGAGCCGTAAATAGAGCTCAGCCTTGAGTGCTACGTTTAACACATAGGGAATTGATGCTAAATCTAACGGCAGCGTTAACACTCTCGCACAGAGTGTCATATCTCGAAGGAGTCTTTGCAGAGTCAGAAATCGTCGCTTTCTCCCTGCATCATGCAAGTTCTTTATAGTGAAGACTGCAGTGTATCCGTTCCGCCCGAAGAATAAAGTGAAAGAAGCGCTTTCACTTCTGAACTTCTTCGAACCCGCAGTGAACATTGCTTAAAGATTCGGCAGCATCATGGAGATCAGCGTGAGCACTGGACCACATACAGGAATATGAGAGATCGTGAAGACGTTGCAAAATTAACTCCGTCGTTAAGAGGTAGCCCCACATCCTCAGTTCGCTGAGGCACGAGGGGGTATCCGCAAGAAGAATGAGGCCGACGAGCCTTCCGTGGTGCACTCAGGTGGTCACCCAGCAGCGCCACCTCCTAGGAGTGACATCTGAAGCAGCTGTTCGGTGTTTTGGGGAGTTTTTCGCTCTTCGCTGGGTGTGCCGGTGTCCCCCTTCCATCGGTTGCGTTCTGACGTCAGTTATGACGAATAGTTGGCCTTCACTTCGGGCGTCCTAAGTGTTTGGCCGGTTTCAATGCGACCTCTCGTCTCGTGGTCGACCCTTGACCGTTACTCTGTCAGTTCTATCCAATCACCTTTCATGACGAAGAGGAAGAAGACGAGGTGTCCGCCAGGGATGGGCGGAATTTCTGTTTCCTGTTTTCTGATTTTCTGGCCACTTCGGGCAAATTTTTTCTGTTTTCTGTTTTCTGGGAAAATGGCCAAAAATTTGCCAGAAAACAGGAAATAGAGCTGCGAACAAAATTATATCCAACAAAAAGCATCCAAAAGTATAGTAGAATTACGAGTTTCGTTCCAAAATATATCTCTAGAAAATTTTAAATTGCAGGCATGCGGCGTTTTTGGATGTACTCGTGTAGAAATTGCGCCATACACCCATGAACTACACCACTTTGTTTGTTTGATTGGCTGTATAAGTGCGGCTGACATGTAATCCCTTCGTAGTACATTTCTCATCCTCATAATTTGACTTCGTTTTCTTTTGAGTTTCAACAGTAGCTTGCACCATCTACGATTACTTGCAACTTAAGGCTACAAAACTAGTGTTCTGAGAGGCAATTAGTTACTCATTAACTAACCGCTTGTCCTATAGCAACTGCAGGATTGTTCTGCACCTCTGGTTTAAATTGAAAACGGAGTTTCCTTTTCTAACTCTGCTTGGCTCTTGGCTATAAAAAAATAGTAAGAGACAGAAAAGTTATGGTTACCTTTGATTTCGCTGATGCACAGTAGTGATGCACAAAATTTTTTATGTATTACCAGTATCATTTGCCGTTCCGTAGATCATTGAATTACTTGAGCGGGCGCCAGCAGCGTCTCCATTCGTTCCTGTCGGTGCCAGAGTGCTCCAATGGATCCTCCTCGCTCGAGGGACACGAAAAGCGTCATATCGGTCGTTCAGGGCTTTCACGAAGAAGTCCGACCAACGCGTTGGTGGGCGTCCTGGTGTTCTCTTGACATCCCGCGGAATCCAGTCGGCGACGGCTCTCGTCCAGCGGGTATCTGCGAAGCGCATTACGTGGCCGGCCCACCTAATTTTCAACGAATTGGCCCATGCGACAGCATCTCTGGTCTTCGAATGTCGACGAAGCTTTGAACTCCGGAGTCCTTCTTTCACTTGCGTGAGTCGCTTCACTCCGAGCATCGTCATCTCGGTTCCCCGCTCTGCAGCGCTGATCCTGCTTTCTTATGGCTCAGGTACTAAGTCGTATGTCAGGGCAGGAAGAACAGTGGAGTCGAATAGGACGGAGTTGGACGTTCTTCGTCTTTTTCACTTCTTCGACGCTCTTGAAAGCTCCCCAAGCCACCCGTTTCCTGCTCCGGCACTAGGTCGTTGGCCATGTTGACTTTGCCTCCCAGATACGGTAGCTGGAGTATTCGGGGTTCGTTTCGTCGAGACAGAGTTGGGTATCAGAAACTTGTCCGATCCTCATGAACATCGTCTTCGAAAGATTCAGCTGCGGTCCAACGTCCAAGTTTAGCTTTGGGGATAGGTACCCTTGCCGAACGCCTTCTATAGTGTCAACGCATTCACAAAGACACTTTCACTTGCAAACTGTCGTGCTGACTGCCCCCGTGGTTACACTGATATACAAGTTTTTTAACGATTGGGACCATCAGGCTAGCGAACGGTCTGTTCTGTGATTACGTCTACATTTTGGAGTGTATCAGTGAGCCTTAAACCGCTGTATTTTAATACGAATGTGATTGGTAAAATTTTTTAGCCCCAACTTCTGAAGAACCAATGCCTCTATTTTTCACAGAAACACTGGCAGTATTGCGATTATTGATGTAATCGTTAGGACGTTAGCTGTGAAATGGAGCTGATTAGTAATGTTGCATACTTCAAATGACGAGAATCCTAGGATCTTTGAATTAAGGTTTACAATTTGCTGATTGTATTGAATTTTGAGCGTACTAGAATTTTTATAAATCCCTACAAGTTAAAATGCTTGTCCTCGACCACATTTCTAGTCATACAAAAGCATTTGCTACTGGAAAAATGGATTTCTGGGCAGAATAATTAGGTCGTCCGATAATTTTGAAATTTTCTGTTTTCTGTTTTCTGACGTTTTTGGCTTTTCCGTTTTCTGATTTCTGTTTTCTGGCAAAAGCGATTTTCTGTGTTCTGTTTTCTGAGAAAATTTTAGAAATTTCCGCCCATCCCTGGTGTTCGCGCCATCCCCATGCCCCCGCTGCTCAGGAAGGTGATTACTCCACTTGCCCGGTGAATCAGCACTACGTGCGCTTGAGTTTGCGTAATTCATGATCCTTATGATAGTCCCATTTCGTAAACATTACACATTCGTTGAATCATCTCCGCTCGTTCTTTCTTTTATCGGTTATTTACCATGAACGGCTCGACGACAGCTGGTACTGGCCTGGTCACTACTTGAAAGGTCCTCGGCTGTGCGTCTTCCGAGTCCTTGAAGTGGAGCGATCCAGTCTACGAATCCGCTAACGAAAACGCTGACTGCTTCCTTGCTGCACGGAACCGTCCTGCCATTCCCAGACTACGACGGCTTGTCTTTCTCGTTCGCGTCCTTGAATCGCTCTGTAAGAAGTCCTTAGAGCTCCCGAAGCTCTGCGAGAACACTGCGAATGCTAACGTCAAGGACTTCTTCTTCTTCTTTTTCTTCTTCTTCTTCAGCGTTTGTCCCGCTTCGTCGCGGGGTGGGCTCTTCTGGTGTCATGACGCCACCTTTCCCGGTCCTGCGCTTGATCAGGGTGGACGCCAGTTACTTTCATGTCTATGTATGTGTAACGTATCGGAGCAACGCTGTTTCGGGCGTCCTCTAGGCCGCTTTCCTGACACTTCCAACTCAAGGCCTATCTTGCGGACGCTGTCTTCCTTTCCACGCAGAACGTGGCCATACCATCGCAGGCGAGCTTCCCGCATCTTGTCAGCTATCGGCGCGACACCGATCTTCTGCCGAATAGCATCACTTCAGATGCGGTCCATGCGGGTGACTCCAGCCTCAGCGCAGCATCTTCGTCTCCATGACGGCGAGGCGCGTTTCAACTTCCTTAGTCGCAGGCCAACACTCAGCGCCGTACATCGCTACTGGCCGGATGACTGCTCTGATGCCGGACAAATGCTGACGTCAAGGACTACTGAGTGAAATTGCGTAAGACTCCACATAGATATTGAGAAGGCAGTGTGAATGCATGTTCGTCATCTACAATAACTTGCGGAGACCCATCGATGGACAAGTCAGTGTTTCATCCTTTCCAGACAAGTCTTGTGCCAATTCATCGCTCCCACCTGGGTAGAAGGCTTGGTTGGCTTGGGCGGGGAATTCGAACCGAGAACCTGGAATCGAGTGCAGGCAACAGTCGGCTACTCCTCCGACTGCGCTACCACACGCCCACCAAATACAGCGCCAGAAAGAAACCAAAAAAATCACTTTTCGGCTTTTTCTTCATTTTGCACAAACCTACGAAAAGCTGCTAAATAAAGTTCTACATTTAGGTGAGAAAATTGTAAGAATGTTTTCCAGAATGGACCGAATTCGTAACTTCAAGTTCTTGTAAAACTAAACAAAACAAAAAACTGCGCAATATTAACACTAGGTCACACTAATGCATTGTTGCAACTTGGGGTGACTCTCTAGATTCAGGCAAACTAATGCGACGATCCTAGTTGTCAGTTGTCATACTCCTAGTTGTCTGCAGGGCACTGGCGAAATTTATCGTCATTCACGGCGATTTAAGAAGGGCGTTCGTGGCGCTCTACCAATTGCTTACTCTGCGCACTGTTCATTGGACCCGATCCCAAATCCTTGCATAACTGAATGATTCGGGTCACGGAGTTTTGCAGACCCCCGCACTATTGAATGACAAGGGCTGGACGGGCGGGCTACGTAGTATCAAGTCTCACCGGAGCTTTAAGCCCTTTCGAATATCGACCTGAATACCTTAGTACTTGCTGGCAACATTCATCGCGGATCCGCTTGAGCCAATCGACGATACATCCCTTCCTCCAACCGCCAAATACGACCTTGCCATTTTTAAAAGTTTGCGGGTCAGCGATTTCCTATTTGCGCTGAACTTTTCCTTGACCTAGAAATTTGTCTTCTTTTTTGAAGTAAAGTCCGTTTGACTGCGAAAGATGATCTCTCATCAGTTTTATGATACGACTCTCCAACTGGAACTGGAATCCATTCCAGAAATTGAAGGGAGTAAGTGTGACATGTATGTACACTGTTAGGTTAGTGTAGGAAAGTGAAGGGCGCAATCTTAGTTTTGGGAGACCAGAACGAGCTTTGCCTCACCATCTCCTTATCGAGATCCCAGGGTAGTGGAGGGAAGATCTTCAGGCAATTTCAAGGGAGTGGTGATGGGATATAAGGGACTGAAACAGTTGCCCCAATTTCTCAAACTAGGACTACATCACCCGAAGCTTTGAGCGAGCCGCCTTCCGAAAAACCATCTCGTGCAACGGATAGGAGCGCAAAGTTCTGCATGTGAAAATTTGGTCGCGTGAACAGCCTTCTGCCCTATTTCATTGCCTAATAGGGCAGGAGTAATAAGGTGAAGCAGTAAAAGCCGGCTGCAGAGAGGGTATTAGGGGGGGGGGGCCAAAAGTAATGAGACACCCCATGCCGTGTCCACGTTTTTCGTGGCTGGAGTCTGGTTTCGTGCTTGTCGTATTTGTATGTTTGTATGCTACTTACTGAACCCTATCTGAGAAGTTACCACTTCCGCCCTTTCCAGAAGCATGCCAAAAACCCCATGCTGTCTCATGCCGAAACCCCAGTCTGACGAGTCGACCTGTGTCGCGCAAATCTCGCCCAATTCCCAACCCCGAGCAGTCTGGGCTCAAAATTCACGCAAGATGAGAAGTACGTCTTCTACCTTAACCCTGCCAAGCAGCGAGTCTGGGTGAGGCCTGGTGACCTGTTACCGACCTTCGTTCGGCGAGATGTTCACGGCGAGAGGCACCTTTGGAGCTTTTGGGTCTGCGCCCATGGACAGGTTTACCGGAAGCTGTTTCCCAAGAGCACTACGATGAACTCCAAGGCCATGGTGAACGAAATAGAAGAGATGGGCCGGCGACTCGCTCTTATTCATTCGCTGCGCTTCAAGAAGGTTCTCCTCTTCGACAACGCAGCACCCCATCGGGAACAAGTAACCACGGATAAGCTTGGCCAGCTGGGCTACGTTCACATGCCTCACCCACCGTATTCGCTGGACATCTCTCCATGCGACTACCACTACTACTTGAGCCTACAGGACTTCCTAGTCGGAAGGGACACAAGAACCCAAGCAGTGCTTGACAACCATATCGAGCAGTTGATCAACACCAGGCCCAAGCAGTTCTGCAAGGATGGGATCAGGAAGTTGGCTGAGCGATGGCAGCAAGGTCCTTGCCCTTAATGGCAAATACATTCCTCAGCATCGTTGAGTTGTAATTGAGTTATAAAGAGATAAAGATTTTTTTCATTTTGTCTCATTACTTTTGCCCCCCCCCTAATAGAAGTGCTTCTGGCTTGTTCCAAGAGTTCTCTGATTGTGAGCGCCTAAAGGCCGCCACAGACTTCTGCGGCGCCGCTGCCCTATGCTTAACCATAGGGCAGAGACGCAGAGCTCGCCTCCAGCGGCGCCGCCAGCGGCGCCGCTGAGCGGCGTTGCTGGCCGGCCGGCGGCACCGGCGGCACCGGCGGCGTCGCTGGCGGAAATGACTTGAATCATTCCACCCGGCGGCGCCGCTCCAGCGTCTGTCTGTCTGCGCTCTGCGCTCTGCCCTTTCGCGGCGGGATCCAGAGCGGAGACGGTCGATGCGGGCGCGCGATCGTCATCGGGGCGCGTTATTGTTAAGCACCAGTCGGTCCCCACTAGAAACAGTACAGTACCTCGCCGTCACCGCTCCCACTGATGATGAGTCAAGCCGCTGAGCGGCGCCGCAGAAGTCTGTGGCGGCCTTAAGCTGCAGACGGAGCAATAGATCATCATCTCTAACACTAAAGATGCCGAGCTGTCGAGGATTGCCTCTGAGCTAAGCTATGCAGCACATTCGGTCAAGGGGAGGTTCTTCCTGATAATTCTCCTGCAGCACTTTGTAAGAGTTCCCCTAAACTGAAGCTTCTCGATCCTTGGAGGATAATGAGTATCGCCCATTCCAATGACACGCCATTCATCTCGGCATGTGTGCCTTTCTATTATGGTGTCCCACAATTTTCTAGGCTATCATACCATTTTTATTAAAATTCATACAAGATAATGGCAAACGGTAGCCAATCGATATATCCTCCATCTCTGGCCACAACTTCTCCCCATCAACTGGGCAGAGAGTTAGTTGCATTCTCTCAGAAAGAAGCTGACCTGCTGCCGACCCATTCGTCGATTGTGGACTGAACTTCTTGACGTTGCGAGCATAGTTTGTTCATGAAAAAGCGAGCAAGGCTTCTGAACGCTGCATAGTCACAAGCGCTGATATCTGGTAAATGCGCATGGTGTGCCACAATTTCGGCAAACTCCTTCCGCATCGTCTCCGGCGTTCGATTCGCTCGATGCTGTCGTGCATTATCCATTAACATACGAATAGTACCGAATCTCGAGTACTGCTCAAGCAGCTTAGGCTTCATTTCCAGCATATCTTCAGTGAACAAGTCTGCTGTAATCGTCTGACCATCCGGTAAAAGCGAGTAGTGCACGACTCCCCGACTCGTTAGCCAAAATGAAAGCAAAATTTCCCTCCAATGTGGGAACGTCTTCCGGAAACGATCGAACCTTATTTCACACGTTGACCTGCTGCAGGCATCTGAATGTAACAAAGCAACGACAGCTCTGTGAGCAGCGCACGCAGACAGTCCAGAGCGAAAGTGATGAAGAAGCAAGTCGCGATTTCGGCAGTAGGCAATTTCATTTTCAAAAAACTGTCAAGGTGCGGGCAGTAGGCCGATGGAGGTAATCGATATGTTACTGCGAAATGTATTCGAATCGCCCTGTTGGTGGCGTGGTGCCACTGGAAACTGCTTGCTTCTGCGAGCCGAGCCAAACACGGACATTCGAATGCAGCCGACAGGCCCTAGTGACAGGCCAGCCTACGAGCATTTTGTCACATCGTATGGTTAATGACGTTTCAGAGCTCTCGAGATAATGCTACGGCGTCCGCGGGAGCCGACGCGCACTCGCAAAGCCCGACGACTGTGAGAATTATGTGAGGGTTCCTGGTGCGAGGACGGCATCGTGGAGCAAGTGAGCTAGTGCGAAAGTCCCGTAACGTAGGCAAGACCCGCGTACCAACGTTTAATGTGGGTACGTTGACGGGCCGCTCGTGCGAGTTGGCAGAAGCACTGGAGCGAAGAAAGATAGACTTCTGTGCCGTGCAGGAGACGAGGCGGTCCTGCTGCAGGTCGAGGGACATTAGCCGAGGCCGTTTTGTGCGGCAGTCCCATGACCACCAGTGGTGTCGGTATGATCCGAACGTTTCCGTGACGCGATTGCAAGCGTAGAACGTTTCGATGACCGCTTGATGAAGATTGCTGTCGCTGTAGAAGTGCGACGATGCCATTTCTTTTCTGCGTATGCTCCGCAGACAGGCTGTTCCGAGCAAACCAAGGACGAGTTCTGGTCCCCGCTTGATGAGAAGACAGCGGAAGTGCCGTCAGAAGATATGATTGTTGTGGCAGATGACCTTAATGGTCACGTCGGAGCAACGAAAGGCGGCTACAGGTGTCATGGTGGTTTTGGCTATGGGTCACGCAACGCCGATGGTGAGCGTATACTTGAGTATGCAGACTCACACGACCTCACCATCGTGAATACCAAATTTCGAAAGCGTGACCCCACCTCATCTCGTTTTATAGCGGGCACGCTAAGACGCACATTGACTATGTCCTGTTAGGCGTCGCGACCAAGGCATTGTCACAGACGCGAAGACCGTGCCGTATGAGGCGGTTGCCACGCAACACCGTCCACTGATCTGTTCGCTGAAGATTACACCTTCGAGGTGTAAACATGCCGTGCGATTCGGGTCGGCTAGAATCAAATGGTGGCGACTGAATGAGAAGGAGGCGGCAGTTATTTCTCGCATTCGGTTGCCGACGGTGGCAACTGTCGACGAAACCTGGAAGGGTGCTACCGACATCGAGAAGTTCTTTGGCATTGACGACGACAACGGACGTCTTCTGATGGATCGTAAGAGGGCTGTGAAGCGATGGCACGACTACTTCGAGGAAATCTCGAATGTTGAATTTGACCATCCTGCTATTCCTTTTGCATCTCCTGTATACGGTCCCGTTCAGAAGATCACAGTGAGCGAAACCGAAGCAGCTCTGAAGAAGATGAAGTCAGGCAAAGCCACTGGTCCCGATGATCTGCCAGCCGACCTGTGGAAATCGAAGGGCTGGTGCCCTGCTGACTGGCTGACAGAGTTTTTCAATCAAATTGTTGCTAAGAAGAAAGTGCCCGAGAGCTGGCAGCAAAGCACGATCATCCCGATTTGGAAGAAGAAGGGCAGTCCTGCGGACTGCGCTAGTTACCGTCCAATTCGCCTTCTTTCGCACACCATGAAAATCTTTGAGCGAATTGTCGATTGACGTATCCGGGATGTCGTCCAGTTTTCCACGAATCAGTGCGGTTTCGTATCTGGCTGTGGCACTGTTGGTGCCATTCACGCCGTTAGTCTTCTGCTAGAGAAGCACCGCGAGAAACAGAAACCGGAGCATTTTGCCTTCCTGGACTTGGAGAAGGCCTTCATCCGCGTTCCGCGAGATGTTATATGGTACGCGTTGCGAGAACATGGTATTCCTGAAGAGTTTATTGAGTGGGTGCGCATTCTGTACTCTTGCCTACGGAGGCGAGTGCGAGCGCCAGCGGGCACCTCGACGGAATTTCCCATCTCTGTAGGGGTAAATCAGGGATGCGCTATCCCCACTGCTCTTCGTCGTCGTGATGGATGCAATATCACGAGATCTCCAAATGGCGGCACCTTGGTCGTTGCTGTATGCTGACGACGTCATGCTTGATTGTGAAGACAAAACCGAACTCGAGCTACAGGCACAGGCGTGGGGCGATCGCTTGGCATTGTTCGCGTGAGTGCAGCCTGGTCCAAATGGCGCTCACTTACTGGGGTACTTTGCGAGAGGGCGATACCTGAGCATCTCAAATCGAAGGTTTATAGAATAGTCGTCCGCCCAGTAGCGCGTACGGTGCTGAGTGCTGGTCCGTGACGAAGGAAATTGAAAGCCGCCTCAGTGTAATGGAGAGGAAAATGCTAGGGTGGACGGCTGGAGTTACGCGCTTCGACCGCATTCGCAACGACACCATACGACTGAGGTTCGGTGTCGCCCCGATAGCCGAGAAGCTGCGCGAAGCTCGTCTTCGATGGTACGGCCACGTCCTTCGCGCTAATGACGACACCGTCCGGAAGATAGGCCTGAACCTTGAAGTCCCTGGAAAGCGGCCCAGGGGACGCCCGAAGCAACGTTAGCTAGATACGCTGCACTTGGACTTAGAGATGGGTGATGTGCACCCTGACCAAGCATTTGATCGGGAGAACTGACGTCACCACACCAGAAGAGCGAACCCCGCCACCAAGCGGGACAGGCGCTAATGGAAATGATGATTCGAATCGCCCTGTTGTGCCAAAAGAACAGCCCGTTTGGATTTTGTATAAGGAAGTTGTGACGCGCCCAACACTCATGGTTCAAATAACCCAGAAAATTATGGGACATCCTAACATCTCAATGACTCCTTTCATAGATGTGCACGAGAGTGAGAGATGCACCGACTTCGAACAGGGCAACTGGCAAGTACTGCCTGTATGTAGTAGACGACAGCGAAAATCTCTTTCTCTGCTACCTTCAGCACTTATTCGTGGAGTGCTGCTATCATCGCTTTGTTGCCTCTACGCGAATAGTCCTCTATAGGTCGCAAGATTGGAGAGATATGAAGGCTGTCGGATACCTAATCCTAGGGTTAGGGTTTTGTCGAATAGCGTTGTCATGAGACTCTTCACACATGTATTGGAACTCACTCGGGTAAAGTTCCCTCGAGCTGTTTTTACTGAAGAGTTCCATGCTGATTCGCTCAGTTTTAGCTAATCGATAGCACCGTGATCTAATTTCCCGAACGAACTCGAAGCAAGCAGTGCGTTCTCACGTTCCAGAGGAAGCTACAGCATCGACCGGCTTGCTCTTAAAACTTCATTGCGTGACCGCTACTACTGTTGTTCTTACGGGGTTCAGGACCAGCAGAATGCGTCAGTAGTTTTTACATAAGCACATCTTACTACTGTTATTCAAGCCATTTTATGTTATTCAGCTATTCATGTTAGTGATCCTCTAGAAAGTGAACTCTACACACCTTCCCAAGCTAGGACTGATACACTTTCAAGTCAGAGAGGGAGGGAGGGAGTGGCAGGGATGAGCGGATAATGAAATTTTTAAAACGGATAACGTATAACGGACATTTTCGCCTGAAAATGGCCGTATAACGGAAAAACGGATAACGAACAAATAACAAAAATTAAGACTCATTTTAAATTGCACTAATTTCAACAACATATCAGGGCTTAAAGCACTGTTAATTTATAAGCCATTTCTAGACATTTTAGTAGTGTTTTTTTAAACGTCTTGCAGTCGCCGCATTAACGACGTTCTATGGGGTTTTTTGCCCATCCATAGGAAGACAAACGCACAGCAACATACCCGCCTTTCACCTGTTTCCAAGGGGTCGGTTGGATTGTCTTATTCATCAGCCTTACTCTGCGCTTACCTTTTTTTCAATTAGAGCAGTTGACAATAGAATAGTCCTTGGAAGAGCAATTCATCCGATGTCTCTGGAAAGAAGAATGCAGGAGACATTCACACATCCAGCGAAACAAACTTCTCATAACGATCTTCTCCTACACACGCTATGGACCGTTATTGTTGTTGCTGCTCGATAGCATTCCAAGATCCAAGGTACTTCAATGTAAAATCTGGAATAGTATCTGCAAGCAGTTGTGTACGGCAAACACAGAAAGAATTATGACATCCAGACCTTCTGAATCTGAGGAAGAATTTCCGACCCATCACTTCTGGAGCAGGGGAGGAATATCCACCCAGCCCCAAAACGGAGGTGTTCCCTATGTTGCAGATAAGTTTCACAAAAAACTCACAAATTAAAACAAATCTACATCTCTTCAGCACCCACGATGATAAGTTTGTTCAGTAGTTTATTGCTACCCTAAAATTTTTAATGGAGAAGTTGCTTACTCTATGTATTTGAATTAATCCTATTTCTTTTGATAGTATTCATTGCTGTACTGCAGTATTTTTTGATAATTCACGACAGCATATGGCTAAAAAGGTGCCATTACCGCCTGCAATCGAATCGAATATACTGCAATCGTGTAACCACAAATGGTACAATGGAAAGATTGGCGGTAAAAAATTCTTCCCAGGATGCGGCTCTCCACTTTTGACGAATGCTAGTAGCAATTTGTATGCCTTCTTGGTCAGCACAAGACTTGAGATGAATAAACAATGCTGTGCTAAGTAGGCCTCATACAGGTATGGTACAGGCATAGCGGGTCTTCTGGAAGGCTGGAAGTTAGATATCTTTAAAACACTGTAGCCAGTTTCCAAGTGAGGAAACTTCAGTTAACCCATCTAGATTTGAATGCTTCTGTTGTCTTTGACGACCACTCTTATGATCGTGAAGGATCCTGTACATACAATACCGGACATGCTCCTCCGTTCATTCGCCGGAAATCCCGGAAAGGTCAACATAGGCCGCTTTGGAACGGTCCAAAGCGGCCTTTTTAAATATTTTTTTTAAAAGTCAAGTACTTTTAAAAGGAAACATATATTTGAGCTCAGCAGCTCAAGCTCTATCTCATGACCTATAGATCACAGTAGAGTTGAACAATGCGTATAGGCCCGACAGAATCAATCGAGTGGGCGCGACAACCTGTAGAGCGATCGAGCGACAGCTTGAAGAATGAGCGTCTGAGGAGTTTTATCACAAATTTGCAGCCGCCCAACTCAGGAATTGCTCTGAGACTGTCCAGCGAGCCTTTGGAGTGCGCCGTGCACAATGCGTATAGGATCGAACCTACCAATCGAGGGGGGACAGCTTGTAGAGTGAGCGTCTGAGGAGTTTTATCACAAATTTGCAGCCGCCCAACTCAGGAATTGCTCTAAGACTGTCCAGCGAGCCTATAGAGTGCGCCGTGCACAATGCATATAGGATCGTACCTATCAATCGAGTGGAGCGACCGCTTGCAAATTGCACGCGCGGCCGTGTTCAGAGCGCAATAACTCTTTCAATTCCGAATCGTTTCGGCTGCAACTCGTGGATCTTGTAGACAGTGAAACGGTGTAGTAGTGCGCTAAATTGTAACGGTGGTGCTTATGATTACTTAAAGTTACACTGGCGCGAATATGCAGGTTAGCCTTGTGTGACACGATTTTTTCGGATTTCAGTCGACCTCTGCAGGAAGACACGGAGACCTAACGGCTTACAAACGCGTAGGCGAGCAGGACAATTAATGTACTTTGCGATGACATGCTCACAACTCTCTAGCTTCCTGAAGAGCCTTAGCCCCATCTGCCAATTTAGAATGGCAGAAGATAGCAGTTAGAGTTTCTTGAGTTCTTGCACGCCCAGATTTGAGTTTTCAACACTCGCAATGGTACTGCTTTATTCAGGGTGAAAAGCGCTATCGAAAGGTCTCAATTGCGGCCGATTTTCGAAACATCGATGTTTTGACAATATCGAGGACGTGGGCGCCCTAGATGCGCGGACGATGGCGTCATCGAAAACCGGTATTTTCGAAATTGGCCAAATTTCCTCGTGCAAACTTCGTCCAAAATCGTCTGGGGGTTATTTGGGGCGCTGATTACGATTCCGACGTCCGTTTTTAAGAATTCCGTTGACTTCGGTAGGTTTTGGATTTTCTTCTGAATAATTGAGGGTGGTCGGATCAGGATCATCGATTTTGCTCAAAATTCATATAGGGGCGGGGACTTATTCGGGTGCCGAACACGATGCCGAAGTACATTTGGACGACTACGGCAGGAGACCGCTCATACCGATAACTGAGGGTGATGTGATCCTGACCCGACCATCCTCAAACGGAAAGTAACCTGCTGAATACGACGGAATTCTCAAAAACGGTCGTCGGTTTCGTAATCAGCGCCCCAAATGACCCCTAGACGATTTTGTACGAATTTACACGAGGAAATTTGGCCAATTTCGAAAATACCGGTTTTCGATGACGTCATCGTCCGCGCAGCTCGGCCTAGGGCGCCCACGTCCTCGATATTGTCAAAAAATCGATGTTTCGAAAATCGGCCGCAATTAATACCATTCGATAGCGCTTTTCACGCTGAATAACGCAGTACCATTGCGAGTGTTGAAAACTCAAATCTGGGCGTGCAAGAACTCAAGAAACTCTAACTGCTATCTTCCGCCATTCTAAATTGGCAGATGGGGCTAAAGGCCGCCACAGACTTCTGCGGCGCCGCTCGGCGGCGCCGCTGCCCTATGCTTAACCATAGGGCAGAGACGCAGAGCTCGCCTCCAGCGGCGCCGCTGAGCGGCGTCGCTGGCCGGCCGGCGGCACCGGCGGCACCGGCGGCGTCGCTGGCGGAAATGACTTGAATCATTCCACCCGGCGACGCCGCTCCAGCGTCTGTCTGTCTGCGCTCTGCGCTCTGCCCTTTCGCGGCGGGATCCAGAGCGGAGACGGTCGATGCGGGCGCGCGATCGTCATCGGGGCGCGTTATTGTTAAGCACCAGTCGGTCCCCTCTAGAAACAGTACAGTACCTCGCCGTCACCGCTCCCACTGATGATGAGTCAAGCCGCTGAGCGACGCCGCTCGGCGGCACCGGTGGCGTCGCCCAGCGGCACCGCTGAGCGGCGCCGCCGAGCGGCGCCGCAGAAGTCTGTGGCGGCCTTAAGGCTCTTCAGGAAGCTAGAGAGTTGTGAGCATGTCATCGCAAAGTACATTAATTGTCCTGCTCGCCTACGCGTTTGTAAGCCGTTAGGTCTCCGCGTCTTCCTGAAACGATTCGGAATTGAAAGAGTTATTGCGCTCCGAACACGGCCGCGCGTGCAATTTGCAAGCTGTCGCTCCCACTCGATTGATAGGTTCGATGCTATATGCATTGTGCACAGCACACTCCAAAGGCTCGCTGGACAGTCTTAGAGCAATTCCTGAGTTGGGCGGCTGCAAATTTGTGATAAAACTCCTCAGACGCTCACTCAACAAGCTGTCCCCTTCCCTCGATTGATAGGTTCGATCCGATATGCATCGAACCTATCAATCGAGGGGAGCATGGCGCACTCCAAAGGCTCGCTGGACAGTCTTACCAGGATACTATCTCAACGGTAGGTCGGAACGGCGCAAGAGTTGTATATGGGCAGGGCCGCCTCTTCCTGGGAAGTAAAAAACTGCAGGTATCTCGACCCCAATACAACTCTGCGCAGAGTTAGGCCTTTGTCATACCATCGCTCACCCCGAGCGACGCCTAATGATATACTCCCATATCGATCGGGCGGCGCGATGGAATCGATATGGGTGCATATCATTAGGCGTCGCTCGGGGTGAGCGATGGTATGACAAAGGCCTTAGGGGCGACGGAAGTCGCGTGCTGGCGCCCTGTTGATTCACGTGCTCCACAGTTGACGGGCGCCCGCGGGATGAGGGCTCGTATCGCGAATCAGCGCAGTGCACAGGTGGCGTTGTAGGGAAGAGCTCGGGCTCGTGAACGAGGGGTCGGGGTTTGGATCCCGCAGACTGCGCTTGTTTTGCACTTTTGCAAAATCCATGTTTAACATATAGGCAATCCACCTAAGGGTATTATAATGTGTTATAGAGCTTGTTTACATATAACATATGCTTCAAACTACAGATTAGCTAAAATATTCACTTCTGTGTGTCACTTATTTTGATCCTATTTTGTATAAAGCTATAGTTATGTAACGATAGATATTTTGTGGCATTAGTTAAAAGTTCCGACTCCACCGACAAGACTTCGGGCAAAAAAAATTTTCGCTGAAACTTTGTCTAGGGGGGGGGGGGTTATTTGGGGTGCTGATCACGAATCTGAAATCCGTTTTTCACGATTCTGTCTCTACCTGCCGTCACCTGCAGAAACTTGTAAAAAAAAATGTAATCCTATGCCTTCCTGTATCTATATAGTCCAGCCGAATCCTGAAGAACGGATACCAGATTCGTGATCAGCACCCCAAATAACCCCCCTAGACAAAGTTTCCGCGAAATCGGTGAACCTGCCTGGACCACTCTTGTTAACGGTATGGATGGTATGTTGCATTTAAACATGCTCTATAACACACTATAGTACCCCTAGGTGGATTACCTATATGATAAACATGGATTTGCAAAAGTGCAAAAGAAACACAGTCCGCGGTATCCAAACCCTCGACCCCTCGTTCACGAGCCCGAGCGCTTCACTACTACGCCACCTGTGCACTGCGCCGAGTCGCGATACGAGCCCTCATCTCGCGCGCGCCCGTCAGCTGTGGAGCACGTGAATCAACAGGGCGCCAACACGCGACTTCCGTCGCCCCTAACTCTGCACAGAGTTGTATTGGGGTCGAGATACCTGCAGTTTGTTACTACCCAGAGAGAGGCGGTTCTGCCCATATACAACATTTGCGCCGTTCCGACCTACCGTTGAGATAGTATCCTGGTTAGAGCAATTCCTAAGTTGGGCGGCTGCAAACTTGTGATAAAACTCCCCAAACGCTCACTCTTCAAACTGTCGCTCGATCGCTCTACAGGTTGTCGCACCCACTCGATTGATTCTGTCGGACCTATATGCATTGTTCAACTCTACTGTGATCTATAGGTCATAAGATAGAGCTTGAGCTGCTGAGCTCAAATATATGTTTCTTTTTACAAGTACTTGATGTTAAAAAAGCTATTTAAAAAGGCCGCTTTGGACCGTTCCAAGCGGCCTATGTTGACCTTTCCGGGATTTCCGGCGAATGAACATGTCCGGTACTGTAGTACACCCATCACCACCAGGGATGAACGGATAACAAAATTTTGAAACCCGGATAACGGATAACGGATAATTTTGCTCAAAAATCGCCGGATAACGGAAAAACGGATAACGAACAAACAACAAGAATAAAACTGGGCTTACTTAAACTGCTCTAGTTTCAACAGCAAACGTGGAATGCAACTGCTGTCAAATTATAAGACTTTTCTAACGACTTTAATGAAGTTTTTTGTGAAACATAGTGCAGTCACTTTAACAAGGCCCTATGGAATTCTCACGAAACTTCAGCAAAAGAAACGCTTCTTCATTGCCATCCAAACCGATGCCGAGTTCGATTTGTGAACCACAATTCCTTAACCAAGTTTCGCGAACTGCTATCAAACTCATCAGGGAGGACAAGTAGCAAAACCGCCAAGCTGTGAAACTAAAACTGTTCTGCAAACTCTACTCTGCTGATGTTTCGCTATGATCACCTTAATTTAAGTCTGGAAAAGATGAGGAGAGACTGAGAATTTCTTCATCCAAGCACATTTCCATAGTTTTTGCCGTTTAAAGCGAATGGGAAGAACGAGACAAAGGATGCGTAAAACAGCCCAGCTAACAGTATGGAATCATTCATAAGTCGCCCTTGGAGGGAGAGAATGTGAGACTCATTCACATCTTATTCACTCACATTTCCTTCATTGAACAGCAACTTGTCGGCATTTTGTCTGTTTCGGAGATGATTTTACTGATCAATCGTCGAGGTTTTTTTTTTTTTGAATTAAGGCTGTGATCAAACAGAATGATCCTTGGATGAGTGGCTCCTCCGACGCTTCTTGACTATTCTATGCTAGACCGGCTCAGCAGAATAAAGTCTGCATAACAATCTTGGTTTCGCAGCTTCACGCGGACCGATACTCTTGTTCGACAGTATCCCAAGATCTAAGAAAAACGTGGAATGATGTGGATGAAATACCAGCTTTCTACAGGCTAACCAGTACAAGCCATTGTGCAGTCCAAATACACATGCAGAGAGATATGAGAAACTAGAAAAGCAGAAGAAGAATGTCCCTAAAAGGCAATCTTAAATTAGAACGAAGCTCCAACATGCGCAGGGGGGAACCAGTTTAGTACAGTTCAGTTGCACTATTTAGATTTTTAATAGAAAGGATCAATTCCTTAATATTACGGAGGTACCTCAGTACCTCCGTAATATTAAGGAATTGATCCTTTCTATTAAAAGGAAGTAATATTAAGGAAGTACAGAAAATGCTTTTTTATAAACACACCTCAACAATTTGTAGGGCGTAGCTTTCTCCACTCATTTAGATGGAACCTGTGCCCATTTTGCTTGCATTGATTACTGCTCAGCGGTATGTGTTTGATGCGTTACAACAGTCTATCAGTAAAGACAAAGCCCTAGTTTATACTTGCGCCTCCACGCGGCGCGGCACCACGATCGCCATAGATATCGATTTTTCGCGCTGCCTGGTCGATATCTATCCCGACCATCGTGCCGCGCCGCGCAGCGGCGCAAGTGTAAACTAGGGCTAAAACACTTTTGTCGCATGCTACCTACACACTGCAATCGTGAAAGAGGACGCTAAATTCGGCACTGAACAATCCTTCTTGGGATGTGCCAGCCCACCCCCACTTGTGACCATCAGTAATATTATAAAGGCAGCTTGTAGGCATTCTTTTTCTGCACATGGCTTGTGGTGACAAGCTCATGAACAATTCAATCCATAGTAGGTTTCATAGATGTATGGCATAAATGAAAGACCCTGGAAGGATAGAAGTTAGATGTCTTTCCAACTACGTCACATGTGCCTGAAGTCACCTCACCCTTCTAGATTTAAATGTACTCTATTGCTGCTCGCGATCACTCCTATGATGATGAAACTTCTACACAGCCATCCAATACCAAGTCCAAACCTGGCTATCAGCTAATTTATTGTCCGTTATCCGTCCCAAAATTGCCGGATAACGAACAACAAAACGGATAGGCAAAAACCTCCGGAAACCGGATAACGGGTAACGTATAACGGTTAATCCGCTCATCCCTGATCACCACATCCAACGCTAAGATTCAGCTAATTTGTTGTTCGTTATCCGGCACAAAATCGCCGGATAACGAACACAAAACGGATAGGCCAAAAACCCCGGAGACCGGATAACGGATAACGGCTAATCCGCTCATCCCTGGGGAGCGCCCCTTGCTGTTTGCTGTGACCCTTGCACGACATTGCGGCGGCTACTGCTACATTTGGAAGACGCTGTGCTTCAGGATGTTGGAAGTGCTGTTGCCGTGGACATATCCAGCGCCTCTCCCTTCCTGATCTCCAAAAGTTCGCCTTTCCAGGATGCAGCTGTTGATGCAACGCTACGAGTCTGCACTTCGACGGAGCTCCTGCACGTCGACGGTACTACCACCTGCTCGTCCTGCCCGGCGCCTCGAACCTCGTTCCGGTGAGTACCGCTTCATCCTGCTGTTGGCTCGGACACAGAAGGGCTTGGGGCACAGAAGTGCCGTTCGGGTCGCCTATACCGTCTGCCGTCCAGATCCGTCCCTATATGTGGTTTGACCGCTTTGAAATGCCACGTAGTTGTACGTGATAAGGGGCCGGATTCGTCAACGACTTGCAGCAGTTTAATGAGAAAATACAGCCGAAATTTCTGATAGCGCGGCTTATCAAAAAGCGATATGATGAAATGTTCCACCATATCGATTGATAAGCCGCGCCATCAGGGATTTCGGCAGTATCTTCTCCGTTAAACTACTATAAGTCGTTGATGAATCCGGCCCTAGGAGGGCACGTCGACTGCATGCTTCTATCGTAAGAATTGAAGCACAAGGTTTGGCTGCTACATTTTTGCTGATAAATGCTGTCCGAAGGCGTCACGATATTGAGGCTTCCACCCATCCACATTACCCACAACTAGATCTCCCGTGAAACGTCGCCCCTGATAGTGCTTTGTTCCAAATAGTTTGAAGCCATCACGCGGCCTCGAAAGTCCTTCAAACAGTTTTGGTGCAATGGAATCGATAATCAAGGATCTCCCTCGATAGGGAGCCTTCGGACTCTCTTGAAGAACCAGGGAATGCCTTCAGCTTCCCGTGGAACTTCGGGATGAGACTATGTGGAAGAGCTTGAAACGCTGATCACAAATTTACCCTCCGGATTTACTAAATGGATCTCCTGAGCGGGTTCCGGCCGGTGAAATTTCGAGTTGACAACTGTGTGTCGCCTGCGCTGATGAGAAGATGGGTTGAGCATTGCCTAATCAGCGTAGCCATTAGCAACAGTGTTGGTACAGTGGTAGTGTTCTTGCCTTGCAGGAAAACGGTGATAGGTTTGGTTTCCATCGATGTTGGTGTTTTTGCATTCTGCGACTTATCGTCACAGATCATCATTATCATTAATTTTATCTTCATTTCCACCCTATTTTTGAGCAAACGCCTGCCAACAACTGTCTTATTCCTTTTCCAAGCTCTTTGACGTGGAACGATAACAGATTTTGATTATCACGCACGGTAAGTTAGAATCTGATGCTAGATTCGTGACATGCACCTCAAATAACAGAATAATAACCAACATGTATATGGTACCATAATCCTCGCCGATCTAGGGTGATAGCTAAAGCGCGAAGCCATTCATGGTGAAAACCAATTGAGTGTGCTATGCTGTGGATAGGCTGCACATCAAATCAAAATATCGATGCTGCTAAGTTCAATGGTTTTTGACAGTAAAGGGAGGCATTAGTTTCCAGCTTGTAAGCACTATATTTCGCCTGTACTAAGTCAATAATGAAGTTTATTCGATTATTCAATTTATTCGAATATTCGACTATTCGGAAATTCGAATAACCGAAAAATGGGGTTATTCGATTACTCGGGAATTCAAATAACCAAAAAATGGGGTTATTCGATTATTCGGGAATTCGAATAACCAAAAAATGGGGTTATTCGATTATTCGCTCATTCAAATTTTCAAAAAATGGGGTTATTCGATTATTCAGAAATTCGAATAACCGAAAAAATGGGGTTACTCGATTATTCGTTCATTCGAAAAATTTTGAAAAAGCACAAGTATACTGACAGGTTACCGGACGAGGATATGGCGGATGCAGCGCGCGATTTAACAGCGCTGATAGCGTAATGGGCTAACACCCTGCTTGCACGGCAGAGAGTCCGAGTCCATGTTCCACCTTGAACGAGAGTTTTGATGGCGGCAAAGAGCATTTAACACCAGTTTACACGTTTTTGTTGTGGATCAAGTCCAACTTTCCTCTGGTACTCGTTATTCCTCACACATTAATCTAAAGATGTTCTTTTTGCATTTCTCTCTTCATGGCCACGTATGCCACGTATTTTATTGATTTAGCCATATTTAGTCATTTCATTTGATTTTAGATAAATCTGAGCTTAAAAGAGTGTAAAAAAGGTCAGCTCCGGTTAGAACGCGACTCCCGTTATAACGCGGATTTTCTCCGCTAAGTACAGAAAGAATACAATTAAAAGCCTATCAGTGGAATGTTAATACTTTGACGAACATACGATTTCCGCATGCCCTGTCCGCGAGACCAATCGATCGTCGAAACTCTGACACGACATCGTGTCACACGGTCTCACACGGCCGAAAATGTGTGACACGACCGTTGACGTGTTAACGTTCAGGAAAGTAGCCTTCCAAATTTTGGTTATTAGGGCGTGTAGCGCAGTCGGAGGCGGTGCTGGCTTTTGCATGCACATCCTATATTAGGTCCCTGGTTCGGATTTCCCGCCCAGGCCGACCAAGCCTTCCACTCTTCGGTGAATTTTCGGTCGGTGAATTGGTACCAGACTTGTTTGGGAAGGATAAAGCGCTGACTTCTTCATCGGCTGACCACGAAAGGTGATTTACTGCATGGACAATTATGCATTCAAATCGTCTCCAGGACATCCCGTAGAAGTAGAATGCGTGGCGCATCCTAAAAGGGATTGAGTATCGGCGTTCTTTATCATTTTACTAGCGTTTTTCCTAAATCATTTAAAATACATCCACCGACTGAAAACATTCTCTCGTTTTCGACTGCTTTAGGTGGCGAGCAAAGTATTCTGGGATAAGCAGCGCCAAATGAGGATAAGCATATCTTACGAGGAGGTCAGACCACTAACTTTGTGATTTGACGTGCTGGCGGCTCGACGAAGAACTTTCTAGCTCCAATTGAATTATTCCCAAAAATTCAAATGCGCTATAGAAGGCACGTGTACCTCGAGCGAGAAAGATCCATTGGAATATTCTGGCACGAGACAGGTACGAATGTAGACGCTGCTGGCGCCCGCTCGAGCAACTCGACGGTCAACGGGTGATACAGCAGTCGAAGATACGAGTCTCGAACCGAGTTACATGTACTTGGAGTAGACGCGCAACGAAATATTCAAGACTAATCTTAAGGCGACCGTACAATGACTGTCTGTATTGTAAAGGATGACTTTTTGCTCAACAAACGTCTCAATACAAACACGAGTTCGCTCATCTTCAAAAAAGATGTTTACTTCTGCCGAGAATGTCGCATGTCAATTTTCCGCTCAAACGCTCCTCGGTGATTTCACAGTTGATGCAGTCTCTCCTCCAAAATGCCACCCCCCCCCCTCCGGTAATGTTCGTGATACCATGTTCAAAGCTAATTTGAGGATTTCGAAGGGCGGTAAGCAAAATTGGCAGTTTGACACGGCTCTTCTCCAGAACCTTTATGCTTCTTCTATAGAGCAAGGACAACTGTATAAAAGCACTACGACTTGAGAGCCTCATCTATTCTAGTAGAGAGGGCTGCCGGTGGGTGTCTTTTTGACAATAACGGTAAGCTTAAAGGTGCTTGTTTCGTCCTTCTACCGCTGTGCCCCTCTGGCTAGAATAGATCCGCTGCGCAGCCATCATGCTCATTGTGCTGATCAATGCTCAGTGTCTCAGGCCGGGAACAGTCTTGCGGCACCGCACCGCGATCTCGTCCATTTCGCTCCTATCGTAGTGGGACGCACGCCCTCACTATGGTGGAAGTTACTCCGCGGGCGAGTCGTCGCGATGCCGCATGCCGCGACGTGCAGCGAGTGCACCCGCAGTTCTCGGCGGCATTCTGCCGCAGCGCCAGGCACTGCGTGTTATGGGCGCTTGAGACGTGGAGAATGATTCTTCCCCTTTCACCTTTATGGGTGGTTCAGTGGATTACGGAAATATTAGAATAACAGAAGAGTGGAAAATGAGCTTTATTGAGGAGGCGCTGTTCCTCTAGCAATGGAAGGGTCTGAAGCGTTTGTCTGAACGGGGAGAGCGAGTCATATAGGAAGAATCTCCACCCCCCCCCCCATTTAATATAAACATGTGTACATTTTTGCCAAGACATTAAACCCAAGGAGTGTGGGTGGGGTCGTTCAAGTTACAATGGAATCGGCGCCTCACGAGTTCCGAGCCTTGTATGCCCGCGATGTCCCTGCCTTCAAGCGGTTGGAGCGCAGTGGGTGCTGACGTTGCTTCACGCGAGGGTAGTATGGGGTTCGATTCTTCTACGCTGCTGTGTTTTTGTATTTCAACTGACTTGTTGAGATTTGAGGGGTCCTGACGTCTACATAATTTTCAGGGGTTTCTGCGCATTTTTCCAGCTGTATGCTGTCTGTTTATTACTCGCTGGTTTTTTAACCAAAAGGCAATGAGTGAAGTGACATAATGGTGTATAAACGTTCAACACGAGTGATGCACAGGCATGAAGTGCGTGAAACAGAAGCACCGGTCACAGTACCTTTTTGTACTTTTTTGCGGATCAAAATGAAGGTCGTTCACAATGACGTGGGAGTGAAATCCCTTCATAAGTGACTTCATGTAACTGAAGAAACCCAAGTCGGCTGGCTGAATCTGCTTGGTGGCACCCGAATATTCAGGGTCTCCCCTCGTGGTATAGTAAGTAACTTGAATAGCCAGTGATGCCGGTGCAGCAGCCTGGGCCTGAAATCGCGGTATGACTTCCTTCACGGCCTCATAGACGAAATCCAACTGAAGGCGTGCCCTTTCATTCGAAACAAGAGTTCCACCCGAAAACGTTATCATATGTCCACTGCTTGCTCGCCTCCCCACGTCTGTCAGTTCATCGTGCAGATCCCAATCTTCTTCTTCTTCCACCACTTCCAGCTGTTCGTCTTCGTCAGCTTCGAGTTAACGTGCTTCGAAGTCCTTGAGTATGCTGGCCATCCGTTCGGCCAGCTTGATTTCTTCCCTAGAAGGCTCATTGTCTAAAGGTGGATCACACTTCAGCGTGAGCAGCCCACTCGAGCAGCAGCGTCACAACTCGAGCATCAGCGGACATTGTCGGTTTTAGGTTTTAGAAGACGTTCAGCAGACCTCTGATTTCCAGGTGACAGCCAAAGATGAGGGGAAGAGCGTATCGATGGCCGTTTAGGTCAATTTGCGGAATCCACATATGTACCTTGTTTCACATTCAAACCACCTCTGACACCACATACTGGTCCCTTTGAAAATCCGAGCAGGATAGTTTTTCCCGAGGTCATTCGTCCATGTGGGGAAACAAACTGTGGCGCCTGCAGCTTTTATACGCTGCTCGTATTGTGACCAGTGCTGATTCATGCACTTTGTGCCTGTGTATCACTGGTGTTTAACGTTTATACAGCATTATGTCACTTCACTCATTGCCTTTTGGTTAAAAAACCAGTGAGTAATAAACAATTCGCAAGAAAGTTACTTTCTACAGCATACAGCTGGAAATTTATACATCATCATGTTGAATACCACAGTATGCAGCTGGAAAATTCGGCAAAAAACTCTGAAAATGGTATAGATCTCAGAATCCTTCAAATCTCAAGCAATCAGATGAAATGAGAGATACAGCAGCGCAGAGGAACCGGACCGTCGACCTCCCTCGCACGAAACAATGCCACTATCCACTGTGCTCCGAGCCGCTTGCCCGCAGTGGCACCGCTTGCATACAAGACCCCCGAACTCGTGAGGCGCTGATTTCATTGTAACTTGAAAGACCCCACACTCCTTAGGATTAACGACTTGGCAAAAAACAAAGGGATTCTTGCTGTACATTCTCAGACACACTTCACACCTTACCTTGTAAGTGTGCAGGTGAACATCTACTGGGGTCAGGCGCACACAGCGGGGAGCGGATCAAACTTAGGCCTATGGCCTATGTTATACTTCGGCGAAGCGTCGCCGACGCTGCGGCAGGTCACCGACGGTCTGTCACCGACGTCGTCGAAGCGTCTGTGGCGACGTCGGCGACGTCGTCAACAGGAGACCATCGGAGCACATTTTTAGCATCGCAGCGCGTTTTCAATGTCATCATTTCGTAACCAGACTGCGTATAAAAACGCTAAGTGATCACATCTGCCTCGAATTTGCTTAAATTGTGTGCTTTCCTTAGTATGTTTCGAGAATTGATGATGATTTTTGTCTTGTATGAACGGTAGCCTGCCCGACCATTGTTAATCTGGCGAATTTTCTCTTACTAACCACATTTGCTTTTAGAAAGATAGATAAGTGTGATCTGAAGACTGATCTGACTATTGATTTACCAATTTAACGATTTTACCAGCATTTTCGTTAAATTTCTTTATTGGAGTTTAGCAAAGGCCTTTTTTGGTAAATCGCATTTAAATTAAATTTACGCGGAATTTTCGAAATTCAAAGGAAAATTTAACTCTTAATTAATATGAATTGTATCTCGAAAAAGCTCTTCGTAGAGGCTTGCAGTATCATTTCAGAAAGCGAGGAGACACTACTTATTTTCTATGCAGTTTTATTTTGTGTTACTTGCTCTGCGAGAAAGCGAAAAGGCCTAGGAAATGCGAAAAGTACGAGTGAGAAGGACGGAAAAGCGAAGAAAGGTGACAAAGTGAAGGGAAGGTAAGGTTTAGGTTCCCACTCCCTCCCAAACATTCAGTGTTCTAGCGAATGGCACTATTGGCGTACGCAAGACGATCGTCTTTTGCACTTCTCGATTTCGTAGTTAGAGGTCCGGTGGTGATGATGGCAGTGCTGGGAACGGAGAACCAACCCACAACCAAAACACTGCATCGGAGCGCATTATACCAACCTTGGATGAGGTCGGCGACGTCGGTGACGGACCGTCGCCGTGCACAGCACAGCAGCGTTGTCACTGACGTACGCGTCTGTGGCGACGTCGGCGACGGCAGTATAACACCCCTCACACCCCTACGGAGTTCTCGGCGACGCAGCCGGCGACGCTGTGCGCAGCAGCCCCTACAACACACCGTCGCCGAAGTATAACATAGGCCTATGTTATACTTCGGCGACGTAGGGGCTGCTTCGCACTGCGTAAGGCCGGGGGCATACTTCCATCGCGGCGATGCCATCGCGGTGCTCAGTTCATGGCCATTCTGCCGCACGCGGTCGAATAGTCAAAGGAAAGTTCGCCGCGGCCGCCGCAACAGTGGCGGTCGGCATGCGCGATGGCTTCCCGCGCCCATCGCGGGCGTGGCATACTTTTTCGCGCCGCGCGCGGTGTTTAGCGTTGGTCCTGAACGGATCGCCGTCGCGCTCCCTTGCAGAACGATGGGCGATGCGACGAGCACAGAGAATTTCAAATTCTTTCGCGTCGCTCTGCAGAACGGATCGCCGCGATTCCATCGCGGCGACGGGAAGCATGCACGAGGCCTAACAGCCCGCACAACACAGTGTCGCCGGCTGCGTCGCCGAGAGCTCCGCAGGGGGTGTTATACTTCCGTCACCGACCTCGCCACAGACGCGTCGACGACGTCACCGACGTCGCCACCGACGGGCCGACGACGTCACCGACGTCATCCAAGGGTGGCAGAAAATGCGCCCCGATGGAGTGTTTTGGTAGTGGGTTGTTTCTTCGTTCCCGTCACTGCCATCATCACCACCGGACTTCGAACTACGAAATCGAGAAGTGCAAAAGACGATCGTCTTGCGTGCGCCAATAATGCCATTCGCTAGAACACTAAATGTTTGGGAGGGAGTGGGACCCTAAACCTTACCTTCCCTTCTTCTTCACCTCTCTCCTGCCATATGCACGCGGATGTCGTCGCGGCTGCGGTGGAGGATGTTGCGCTGGCGGCGAGTCGAAAAACGTAGCAGCAGAGTTGCCGCGTTGCGGCATAGGTCGTCGCAAATAGCGATGACATTCGCAAGTTCAGAGCCTCACCCGCACCCAGCTAGGGTCCAACGAGGCCCCGCCCCTTTCCTAACGTATGAGCATCACCGGATTCGATGATACTGCGGCATCGCTCCGCTGAGAGGCGTGGTCATCGGACTGTCCCGGCTACAGGGTAGGATTAGGAAATTGTATTTTTTCTCGATTTGATTAAATTTTTTTGGGGCGCTCTCATTTCTCGCTGATGAAGAAGCGGACAACGATGATGACATTGAACCTTATGAAAAGGACCCTCTAGATATCAGTACTGTCTACAGTAATCCCCTTGCGGCATCTCGCCGCTCAAAGGCCGCCGGTTCACCACGGCATGCCGGTATGCCGCAAAACTCTGTTTCCGGCCATACACACGGATGAAGCGCAAGGCGTGGCCCACCCATAGAGTACGCTCGAATCCATGCAAGGATCCTGTCCTGTCGTATCTCTTCCTGATCTCTCGGATTCGCTCCAGGCACGTTGGTCGATCGACCTCTGTCGAAAGCACCATCATATGAAGATCCATATGGGAGCGCCGCTGATAATGATGTCGAACCGAGGGCGGTATGCGTTCATTGCTCGTCACTTCCAGGTGGCGTTCGGCCAATTGATGTTAGTGTCCATGGACCGCTTTGACTTATGGACAGATGACTCTGATTCGTGCGAGAACTTCCTTGTAAGTTAGTCGGCTTTATAAGTCTCTTTGGCACTTTTCTCCCTTCTATTTCTCCGCGTCTATTCTTGACAAGTCTTCGAGCAAGGGTTGCTCCTAGCAGATTGCGGTCTAACCGCTGCCATATCTAACTGGGATGGGAAGTGTTTGCAGAAGAAACCACACGTACTCGTATAACGGAGCAAATCTTCAAACAAGGGAACCTAGCCAAAGGCGGCATGCGACCCTAGTTTGGGGCCATCACAAATGGAGCAGTCGCTTCCTCCTTTCACCAGCCCCTCGAAATTGCTTGAGCATCCTTATACCAGAAGAGCGCAATACGGATAGAGGGGGGGGGGGGGGGAGTGGGAGGGGAAGGGGTGCACCCTTTTGACGATGAATCTTACTTGCTTTTTGATCATACTAGACACAATCCTACAACTTACAACTACAGGGATCTACTCTACAACCTATCAAGGACTTTCGCGACTTAGGCTTTTTAATATCGCACAACCTCGATTTCAAACACCACTACAGCGCACTCGTGAATAAAGTAAAATATAAGACCTATTTGCTGTTTACGATTTTGCGTACGGGCGACCCAAATTACTTTTACAAGCTTACAAACCCTACGCTCGGCCGATAGTGGAGTTTGGAAAAACAGTATGTAATCCATTCAAAAAGAAAGACATAGAGCTGTTCGAAAGTGTCCGAAATGATTTTACTCGGAAGCTATATATGAGATGTTTTGAAAGAGGCTACAACGCCGTTCCAAACGGCATTAAGAGGGCAAGAGGCTTCACCCTTCACATCCTTCAGAACAGACATAGGAAAGCAGATCTGGTTATGATGTTTAAGATCCTAACAAAAAGGGTTTCAAATGATCCAGTAACTTTTTTGGTGCACCACTGACGACATCAAGAAGCGAAAAGCTCAGACTTTATATTCCTATAGCAAGATCCCAGATTATGTCAAATTTCTTTACGTATAGACCTACGGGAGTTCAGCAAATTACTTTGTGATTACTTGAAGAAGATATCCTAGGATTGTCTGCTGTTCAAGCTTTTCAAATCTTATTATTTGCAAAATGTTTGGTCAAATTTGAAGAATGCTACTCTATTCATTCATGATGGTTTGACAATCAGTTGCGGTTGCTTACCTTATTCCAACCAGGCTAACTAACCAGAGAACTGTCTCACCAGGAAACTATCTCAACGGTAGGTCGGTACTGCTCAAGTGTTGTATATGGGCAGAATCGCCTCTCTGGGAAATAAAAAAGCAAATACCTCGACCCCAATACAACTCTGCACAGAGTTAGGGACAACGGAAATTGGGCCGTTGCCGGAGTTAGCCCTATGCCTGCAGGCGGAGGGCGGGCTCAAGTGGGCAGGAAACAGCGATGACGCGCGAGCGATGGTGGCGCAGTGGGTAGAGGGGCGGCGTAATCCCCATAATCGCCTTTCCAGCCAACTTGAGCTCGCCCTCCGCCTGCAGGCATAGGGCTAATCCCGCCAACGCTCAACTTCTCTCGTCGCTAACTCTGCGCAGAGTTGTGTTGGGATCGAGATATTTGCATTTTGTTGTTTCCCAGAGAGAGGCGATTCTGCACATAAACCATTATTGAATTGAACTGTCAGCACGCACCTGACACGTTTGTGTGTGCGCTCCGTGGAGATAAGAGAGGTGGTGAAAAATACCGGTGCAAGCAGCTCGGTAGCGCAGTGAGGACTGGCGGCGATCAAAGGCATAGAGTGATGTGTTCGATTCATGTGCCTTGCCGAATCTTTGCGTTCTTTAATGTTCATCCTTTGTTTGGTGTCTGTCACCTTCCCAACTTTTCCTACGCGTGTATTCCACTACAGGCTGCCAAGTGCGGGCTCTGTAGCAGTTTTTCATCAATTGCCCCTCCCCCATATACTACATTTCGTATTTTCCGCAGACTTCTTATAGGACGCTTGGCTACATGCGGAACGAACCTTCACAACTAGACATAAATAAAGCAATTACGAGAGCATATGATAGCAAAAATTCGAAAGTCGAAAATGGGTGTCCAGTCGGTCTCACTTAGCGCGTGCCCCACGTGCTCAAAGAAAGGCAGGCGATCGTTGCACAAGTTCAGTTGTACCCTACTGTCCGTCGAAGGTGTACAACTACATACACTTATGATACAGGTGGCAGGTAGCTACTGCAGTTCAGCGAGTATAGGTCACCGTCATCTTCTAGCGTATCGGTAGACGGCGGCACGTTGATTTTGAAACTCGTCTGGTGAGACAACCATTCAAAAATTGTTAAATATAGACAGGGTTTTTAATGATGATGCGGTGCAGAAATATTTTTCAAGAAGTTGACCACGATGATTCGCCGTGACATGAATGTACGCTCTATGGGATTGACATGGGTAAATATGAATCGGCACTATTGAACTTTCACAACCCCTAGCCCCTTGGTCGAGGTCGAGAAGCGGTAGAAAAAACTTCATCAAAACTTTGCCTAAGGGGTTATCTTGGGCGGTGATCACGAACATGATATCCGTTTTTTGAAATTTCGGCCGATTACGGTAGTTTATCACGTGTGAACGCGATCCCATAGTAAATTTCGAGGGTACCTAGCTCCTTGGGTTCAAGGGCTTTGCAAAAATGATACTCACTTTTCTATTATGTGAAGGGTGGAGACTCTCATAGTGGCACTCATTTTTACCGTTCAGACATACTCCTGAGACAGTTCCCTGGTAAGTTTTCTTTTCTTCTCTCCGTCTCCTCAGATTGTTTCTTCTAAGCGTTACTGTTTGTCTGATGTTCGTCTCTGACATATCCCTTGTTTGATTATCACGTGTGTTTATGTTACGCGTCAGTAAATGAATAAATAAATAATCCTAGTATGGAAGCGGGCCTCCGTTATGAAAGGAAAGCATTCTATTCTACGCGGCGGCCGCAGCTGTATATTGAAAATTTCCAGGCCTATAAGGTGCTGCAAACCCCACCCCATCCCCACACACATATTGCGCCACCAGAGGCCGGATTCGTGAAACGACGGGAGCGGGAGATAAGCGATATCATCTCTTGCCTCTCTCTCCCATCTCGCTCTATCGCCCCGGTCGCTTCCCATGGGAAGTCGGCGACGTTGCCGGGAACGTTCATGAGTCCGGCTACAGACGAAGAAGCAGTGAAGGAGTCAATAAACTCTCTAGTAAATTCAGGATAGAAGGGGGGAGGGGCAAAACTCCACTTGATCCCTCCCCTCCCAAACTAGGTGCAATCGTAGTTGGTGGTTACTCTTAAACGATTTCCCGACATAACGAATCACAAAAGTAGGCAACAACATAGAAACAGGTAGACTACACCAACGTGGCTGCTCAGATAGGCTCACTTTCTGAGTTCCTAGTTAGCAGGGGAACCTAAAAGCAGCCGTTCTCGGTGCACATCTATTAGGTTGGAAAAAAAGTCTCTTCACACTTCGAAATTTTTTTTACCCTTCCCCTTGTAAACGCACTAGCCAATGTTGATTGCTGATTTCGTAATCCTATCACACTTGTCTACCGTTCGCACGCGGACACAGGTTAAGACTCTTCTTGTAATTCGTTATCCACCCAATCTTCCGAACTCAATGCCAGATCTACCTCATGGCCGTTTTCAGCACGGCATTCTTCATGAATTCATTAAAGAATCCACAGCACGTCAGGCAGCAGACCAAATTAACCATATATATGGCTTGGGATCTACTACTCATCGCGCCTGTTATGAGTGGTTCGGAAAGTCTTTAAAAGGAGATTATTCACTGAGGGCAAAGCATGGTCAGGAAGGCCAGCTGGATTGGACGACAGTGAACTACACCATCTTCTTCGTACCGATAGTTAGCAGACGACACGTCAGCTGGCAGAGAAGCTCGAAGTGTCTCATAGGATAGTAGGAATCCATCTGAAGAATCTTGGCTTTCATGGAAATTTGGAGCTTGGATTCCACATGCCCTGTCAGACACTCAGAAAGGTCGACGGCTCTCCATCGCTGCTTCTCTTCTGTCCAGATAAGGAAGAAAATCGTTTCTTCCGCGGATTGTGACAGGCGAAGAGTCCTGGGTTCTGTGTGCCAACTTCCGAGGAAAAGGCAATGGGTACAAAAGGGAGAGAGCCCTAAGTCTGATCTCAAGCCCAATGTTCACGAAAGGAAGATTCTCTTGAGTGTTTGGTGGGATATCAGAGAAGTGATTTATCGGCAAACTCTCAGAAGTGGAGAGACACTTACTGCTGTCACATACTGCGGCCAACTCCACAAAGTCGTCGCAACTCTCTAAGAAAACAGGCCGGAGAAGTCGAAGGTGATGATCCTGCATGACGATGCAAAACTACATGTTGCAAGACTCACAAGAGAAACAATAAAGGAGCTGGGCTGGGAGGTAATGTCACATCCACCGTATAGCCCTAACCTCGTTCGTGCCGACTACCATCTCTTCCGTGCTTTCAAGCAAGAAATTGGAGAGAAATATTTTGGAACTGATGAAGACCTCAAAAATTGGATTCATCAATGGTTCGACTCCAGAACTGCAGTCTTTTAAGCGAGAGGAATTGGAAAATTACCCAGCCTTTGGAGAAGTGTAGTGGGACAAAATAGAGTTTATCTCAGTTGATTTGACTTTGTAGTTGTGAAGTAATAAATCTTTGAAAAAAATGAAAAGACTTTTTTTCCAACCTAATAGTAAGGGAGGACACCTTACCAGGTCTACTCCGAGAACGCATCATCATCATGCTATATCTACAGTACCGGACGCGTCTTTTGAATAGACGCCGCAAAAACTGCCATTTTGCGGTTTTTGCGTCTTTTTATTAGGCTGTAACGAAATAAATGGCACTGAACCACTGTAAATTTAAACAGTTAATATCTCGGCTCGTAGGCAAGTTTATTAATCGAAATAAAAACGTTCTGATTCTACACATCTTTGCCAACGTGACACAAGCTTTTTTATCCCAGTAGCGTAAAAATCAGAAGTTCTGGAATTGACGAAAACTTCGAAGGCACTTTCGGCATCCTGTTGGTACTTGAATATTTCCCTACCAAGAAGTCGCCAAGATGCTTGAAGAAATGGTAGTCTGTTGAGGAGAGCTCGGAAGAAAACGGAGGATGTGGTAGAGTTTCAATGCTCAGCTCATTCAATTTCTGCAACGTCATTCGTGCTGCATGGGGGCGAGCATTGTCGTGCAGAAGGAGAACTCGCCTTCGGTTTACCAAGGCCGGCCGGATATCCTTCAACTTTTTCATCATTTCTTCAATTTCAATGCAGTACTTCTCTGCCGTGATGGATTCACCGGGAGGGAGGAAGCTGTGGTGAATAATTCCCAGCGAACACCACCATACTGTCACCATTACTTTCTTTTGGTGCAACTCCGGCTTCGCAAAAACCTTGGGCTCTCATCGCTATCCACCCACTGTGCCGATCGTCGCCTGTTGTCGTACATTATCCATTTCTCGTCACAGGTTACGATGCGATCAAGGAATGGGTCCGTTTCTTTCCGTAGAAGCAGTGCGGACGAGATCTCATATCGTCGGTTTCTTTGCTCATCTGACAGCTCGTGAGGCACCCATCTTTCCAGCTTTTTGGTCTTTCCAATTTCCTTCAGATGCCGGGCAGCTGTGTTGTGAGTGACGCCAAGAACCTTCGCTATCTCCCTGGTACCTTTGTGTGGATCCTCCTCTACCACATCTCTCAGCTTGTCCTCATCAACATCACTATGCCTCCCACGACCTTCATGTTCTTGCAAGCTCTCATCTCCATTCCGAAACTTCTGATACCAACGATACGCCGTCCGAATTGTGGAACATCCTTGACCGAATGCGGCGTTGATCTTCTCGTCCGCCTCCTTAGCTGTAGTGCCCAGCTTGAATTCATACAAGTAAATGCCTCGGATTACCCTTTTGTCCATCTGCAAAAAGGTCAATAAAACTCTAAAGTTTTCGCATTTTTACATAGCAAATTTGGTGCTCACCGGTAGAGCAAAGTTTGCGCTTCTAAATGATATGCCACATGTTACGGTTTGTTCTTGATCAAACGCGTAAAGACGCGCCAAAAAATGGCGCGAGCCAGTGCCATTTAATTTGTTACAACCTAATATATAATTCGCCTAGAATTCATTTATTTCAAAAACTAAGGATGTATTTGAGCTCAGGAGCTCGAGCTCTATCGTTTGGTGGACATTCATGATATGGAGCCATGAAAATGTTCGAAATTGAAAATTTGCCCTCCATTCCGAAGGGCGGCTGCGGACGAGCTGTCGGTCGCAAGCCGTCGAAAAAAGTTGCGCGCTCACAATTCCTCTAACTTGAGGTTTTTTTGAGAAATGGTTGGTACCGTTCGATTCGTCTCTTCGAGATCTACACGAATATGTACACAACTTCCTCAGACCACCGCGTTTTCGCAGTGGGAGCAGACTTTTTGCAATTGGAGAAGCTTATATTCCAGGAGTTGCATGTTCTCGGAGTATCTCAAGCATGGCGTAAAGTGTTCTGTCATGCCAGGAATCCTCTGAGAGTGCGCCCTGACAATGCATGTAGGATCAAACCTATCAATCGGGGGGGGGGGGGGGGGGGGGTGGACAGCTTGTAGAGTGAGCGTTTGAGAAGTATTATAAGAATTTCCCAGCCGCCCTACTCAGGTATTGCTGTACTCTGTCCCTGCAAACTTTGGAGTGCGCTGTGCACAACGTATATAGGATCGAACCTATCAATCGACTGGGCGCGACAGCTCGCAAGTTGCACCGCGAACGTGTTCTAAGCGCAATAATTCTGTCAAGCTTGAATCTTTCCGGCTGCAACTTGTGGATTTTGTAAGCAGTATAAACTTCAAGAAGTGCGCTAAAGCGCAGCAACGTCAATTATGACTGAACAAAGCTTCAGCGGTGCGAAAATGCAGGTAAACCTTGTGTGACACGATTTTTTTCCGACTTTAGTCGACCACTGCAGGAACACGCGATCAGCCAACGGCCTACGAATTCGTAGGCTAGCAAATCAGTTACGGTACTTTACGATGAAGTTCCCGGAACTCTCGAGCTGCCTAACCTGCCTTAGTCTCAGCTACCATTTTAAAGCTGCGGAAGGCAGTGGTGAAGTTTCTTCTGTCCTTACTCGCCCACATTTGAGTTTTTGAAACAGGAGATGACACCTTTTGTTCAGCTTGAAAAGCTCTATCGAACGGTGCCAATCCTGGCCAATTCCGGGAAAATTGGCTTTTTGACAATTTCCCTTGAGAACGAGAGCGTTCTTCGTCGAGCCTGCCCGGTCGATGACGTCACAGAAAGTCGACGATTTCGAAATTTGCCAAATTTTCTTGTCCAAACTTCGTCCAGAATCGTCTAGGGGTTATTTGGAGCTCCGATTACGAATCCGACGTCCGCTTTTGCAAATTCCACCATTTTGGCATGTTACAGCCATTTGAGATTGGTAGGGTCAGGATCACTGACCACCCTCAGTTATCAATATGGGTGGTCTCCTGCCATACTCGGCCAAATAGACTTCGGCATCGTATTCGGCACCCTGAGTAAACCTTTGCCCCTAGACGAAGTTTGAGCAAAATCGGTATTTCTGACCCAACTACCCTCAGTTATCTAGAAGAAAATCCAAAACCTATCGAAATCGGCGGAATTTTCAAAAACGGACGTCGTACTCGTAATCAGCGCCCCAAATAACCCCTAGATGAATTTGTATGAGGACATTTGGCAAATTTCTAAATCGTCGACTCTCCATGACGCCATCGTCGGGGCAGGCTCAGCGAAAAGCGCCCTCTTCCTTAGGGGAAATTGTCAACAAAAAAAAATCAGTTTTCCCGGAATTGGTCGAGATTGATACCGTTCGATAGAGCTTTTCAAGCTGAACAGAATGGTACTATCTCCTGTTTCAAAAACTCAATTGTGGGTGAGTAAGCGCGGAAGAAACTTCACCGCTGCCCTCCGCAGTTCTAAAACGGCAGCTGGGAGTAAGGCAGATTAGGCAGCTGGAGAGTTATGGGCACTTCGTCGTAAAAAACCTTAACTGATTTGCTAGCCTACGCATTCGTAGGCCGTTAGCTGATCTCGTGTTCCTACAGTAGTCGACTGAAATCGGAAGAAATCGTATCACACAAGGTTTACCTGCATTTTCGCACCGCTCTAACTTTGTCCAATGCTAAGCTACGTTGCTGCGTGTTAGCGCACCCATTGACCCTTCTACTGATTACAAAATCCACAAGCTGCAGCCGGAAAGATTCAAACATGACAGAGTTACTGCGCTCAGAACACGCCCGCGCGTCCAATTTAGCACAACAGCGGTCGATGTTCTCCCCACCCCCCCCCCCCGTTTCGAAATTTAAGTTCACTTATTTCACGCCCCACATTGTGTGCACATTCCAGAATAATCAACAGATTGATTCGGTGGAGCTTAACAGTGTTAGGCACCGTTCGATTCAGTATTCAGTTCAGCAGGGATGTCCAAAGATTTTTGTAGGGCTCACGCCAGAGTGCAGAAATGAACGAGTGGAGGTTGAATGTGACCGCGACTGTTGGACAGGGATCTCACAGCGGCCGCCGTCTGGAGCGGGTGCCGACCGGGGCGCGCGCCCTTCCCCCGGAGCAGACGTCGACGACCAGCCCGCTTCCGCCGGGTTCCGCTGAGCGGCAGCCGGGCGGGCGCTCAAGGTCGCGGCTGTCCGTCGCCGTCTAGACGCACCACTGCCTGCTCCAATCGCGACAGGGGTCGGGCGAGGAAAAACGGCGCGAAAAAGCGGCGATTCGTAATCGTCGCCGTTGGGTGCCCAGGGCGCACGGGCCCCTCCGACGGTTCCCCGCGAACGCCGTCCCAGCGGCAGGCACCAGCGGTCTCGCAGCTCCAGCGAGACGCGAGCTCTTTTTCTGTCGTGGTCGTGTCCTGGCGACAGTGCTCCCCTGCTCGGAGACGCGCTTTGCCTGTGCTTTCTCGCAGTGCTCACTGTTCGACTTTTCCTTGTTCCTTATCCACATTTCCTTCAGCTGTCAATGTTCCGCGTGCCGCAACCACCGGGAGAAAGTGGTCAGTTGCCAGATTTTTTATTTCTGTGTGTGTGTTTTTTTCTGTGAGGAAGGACTTTCATTCTCATGTAATACCTAATAGCTGATGCAGTCGGCTCGAATAACTAGCAAAGCTGCTCTACTGCTATAGAATGAGCAGCTACATTGGGGACATTAGCCTTTAAGTTGATCTGTGCGTTAAACACGGTCGACACCTACTGACGCTGAAGATGGTGCAGAACACCAACATAACGTGTGTGAATGCAGCAGTAAAAACTCATTTCGCACGGCCAGTTCCTTTTCGCCCGACGTCATTGCCGCTCAGAACTAGCGCCTTTATCGCAGCTAAGCGCTCACGCAACACTGTCAATCGCAGTAGCAGCCGTCCGAAGCTTTAATTAGATGAACTAGGAAGGAAATAGTCAAACGCAAGCAATATTTGAAGTGCAGTTACGCTTCTGGTTCTACTTGTTCCTAGAACCGCTGACTGTCTATTACCGAATGTGAGCTTTTAGTTTGGTTTAAGTTTATTATTATGTGTAAGTTACAATCATTCGGTAACCGCTGTGTTATTAAAAAGTGGGACCTAACTAATGGTTTCTGAAATACGCGACCTCATCTTCATCTTCATCCTCTTCTTCTTCTTCTTCAGCGTTTGTCCCGCCTCGTAGCGGGGTCCGCTATTCTGGTGTCATGACGCCACCTTTCCCGATCCAGCGCTAGATCAGGGTGAACACCAGCAACCTTCAAGTCCATATGTAACGTGTCAGCCCAGCACTGATTCGGGCGCCCTCTAGGCCGCTTTCCTATCACCTCGAAGGTAAGGCTTATCTTGTGTTTTCTTCTCCACGCAGAACGTGGCCGTACCATCGTAAGCGAGCTTCTCGCATCTTGTCCGCTATCGGCGCGATACCGAACTTCTGCCGAATGACATCGTTTCGGATGCTGTCCATGCGCGTGGCTCCAGCCGTCTAGCGCAGCATCTTCGTCTCCATGACGCTGAGGCGCGTTTCAACTTCCTTGGTGGCAGGCCAACACTCAGCGCCGTGCACCGTATACATTGGATCCGATCGAAAATGTTCGGATAATTGGATGATTCGGATAAGGGCGATTTCGCGGACCCCGGATTCCGGATATCCGACTACTTAACGCAAGATGCAGTTTCGTGAAAAGGTTAGGCCTCGTGCATACTTCCCGTCGCCGCAATAGAATCGCGGCGATGAGTTTTGCAGAGCGACGCGAAAGAATTTGAACTTCTCTGTGCTAGTCGCATCGCCGATCGCTCTGCAAGGGAGCGCGACGGCGATCCGTCCAGGACCAACGCTAAACACCGCGCGCGGCGCGAAAAAGTGTGCCATACCCGCGATGGGCGCGGGAAGCCATCGCGCATGTCGTCCGCCACTGTTGCGACGACCGCGGCGAAGTTTCCATTGACTTTTCGACCGCGTCCGGCGGAATGACCATGAACTGAGCGCCGCGATGGCATCGCGGCAATGGAAGTATGCCCCCGGCCTTAAAAAGGAACCCACCCTTTAACAACAACAACAATAGTCATGTATCGAATAACTCACTTTTCGTCAAGGAGGGAAACATCAAAGAGCTGGGTCATTCCAAACAAGGATGTGCATTTCCGTTTCCGCGTTCCGAGTTTCGCTTTCTGGCCGTTTTTAGTCGATCCGTTCCGTTCCGTGTTCCTCTCTCTTTTGGGCCGGAAGACGGAACGGAAATGGTGACTCATCACTCATTGATTGCTTTGCACTGCCTTCATTCACTTCTTGAACATAAACGAAACGCTGAAGAAAGAGATTAAGTATGCGTTTGTGTTTGTGTTGCCTTCAAACCGGTGGTGCATCCTGGTCTGGAAACAGTAGCCAAATTGGATTCTTTCTTATTACCTTGAAACGATGTACTGTCGAATAGCGTAGGTCCACAAAGGTTCTATGATGCTGCCTTGCCCGCTATCTAAATTCGTTAACGGCAACTCAGTTATTACTACCACTATGGACATATGTATATTTATGAAAATTAGACGAAGTAATGGGTTTTGAGTCATTTCCGTGTCGGTGTTTAGTATTCCGGTTTCCGCCCATTTTTGAGCCCTTCCGTTCCGTATTCAGCCTTCCGCTTTTCTTAAAAAAGAACCTCACATCCCTGATTCCAAGATGAATTATTCTAAGATCCGTGCCTTCCAAAATGCCTTTATCAAATGGCGCAAATTGGGTCGGGGGGGGGGTGAGGGTCACCATGTATTCAGTGCTTTTCCTCCCTCATTAAAAGGCACATGAATACAGAATTACATCAGAAGTGGTCTGACACAGTTCATCAAAAGATAGACACACAAGTGTTGAATAACATTTTTAATTGCAGCACAAAGTGCGATATGGGGTTGTTCTGCATGGTGACCAGGGATGAGCGGATAATAAAATTTAAAACCCGGGTAACGGATAGCGGATAATTTTGCCCAAAAATGGCCGGATAACGGAAAAACGGATAACGAACAAACAACAAAAATTAAACTACTTTTAAACCATTCTTTCTAAAATGGTAGGTCGGTAATTGTGACATTGTCCATGTCGTACGTCAAATTACCCATTTTTAACATTCTTATTGGTGTTCTTTCTTGAAGGCATGTGGTAGTGCAGTCGAAAGTGCGCCCTGTCACATGCTCTCCAACTCGATGTTCTTGGTTCGGATTTCCCCTCCAGGTCAACCAAGCCTTCCATCCTTTCGGGCTCGATGTATTGGTACCAGCTTGTCCGGGCAGGATAATGCACTGACTTGTCCATCGGTTGACCACCGTGAAGTCATTGTACTGGCCAAATACGCATTCAAAGTGCCTCCATCATATCACGTAAGAGTAGAATGCGTGTCGCATCTAACACTGCCGTCGTCTTTTATTCATGTTTCTCGGCTGCAATGAAGTCACTATTGATAGATCCCGCGGGAATTTCTGTCCCTGGGTGAGGCAGTTGTTAGAAAGAGTCGCTTACTCCAATTAAATTCAACACTAATTCTGCTCAGATCGAATAAAACTCCTTCTATTGCTTTAGAAAGGGGAAATTGTAAATTGCTGATAGTGCCAAACATAGTTTCAAAGAGCGCTAATAGGTCGTGTAGATGCAGAGTGTCTGACACATCCTTAAAACAATGGGATTCGTATGGGCGTTTGTCCTTTTCTCCACTGATCCACTGGTTTATTACAGATCGTACATTGTGCTAGAAGGAATCTTGTTCAAAACTCCACAAGTAGAAATGAGGAAGGAGTGTTCAGCATTTCAAAACACGCTATGAGCAATTAGATAATTTAGTCTAATTATAGCATTGAGATTTCTGAGAAGGCACCGACCTGGCATTGCAAGCGTACCTCGACTGCCAGTGGAAAAAAACACAAGATTTTTTTAAATTGTCCTTATATTGATCTAAGTGATCACAAGCTTACCACATTTTGTTGATCGTTATCCGGGGAAAAAGAGCCGGATAACGAACAACAAAACGGATAGGCCAAATCCTACCGGAAACCGGATAACGGATAACGGTTAATCCGCTCATCCCTGATGGTGACCCCCCCCCCCCCCCCCTTCGACCCAATTTGCGCCGAATGCGTACAATGTGAAACAGGGAAGTGCCGATCAGGGGGCGTGCGTAATCCGTTTTCTCCCTCAGTCCCGTCCTTGCTGTCCCATCCCCCGGCAGCCCAACATGATATTTGAAGAAAAAGATGCCAAGATCGACGTAACGCTCAGCAGCGTGCTAAATGTATTCAACGTCACTGCGACACTATTTCACAGTAAGCCGCGAAAACGCATGACTCAGCAGCGTGCGCGCTCGCGAAATTCGTTTTGAATGCGCTTTTATCCAAGGTGCGCGATTTCAAAGTAGAGCGAGGAAATTGAAGGGGTTATCCGAATCAGGGTCCGGATAATTGGATGATTCGGATAATGGCAATTTCGCGGACACCGGATTTTTGGATGATTCGAATAAGGGCGATTTTGCGGGCGCCGGATTTTTGAATGATTCGGATAAGGGCAATTTCGCGGTGGCCGGGTAATTGGATGATTCGGATCTGGATATCCGAATCGGATATCCGGAAATGATTCATTCGGATCCAATGTATAGTACGCCGCTACCGGCCGGACGACTGCTCTGCAGATCTTCGATTTCAAGCGCTCCGGTATCTCTATCGCAGAGCACGCCAGTCAACGAGCGCACTTCGACCAAGCTGCTCTCACGCCTGAATTCGCTTCAACCATCAGCCAGACGCTATTGCTGATCCTAGGTACTTTAAGACTGAAGGGCGTGGAAGCTCAACCTTGATGGAGGTGGACTCGGTAACATCCGTGGTTAGGTAGTCGGTCCTTTGACGTTCAATCTGAGTCCAAAACGCTCCAAACGATCACACCAAGCTTTCTCCTCTCGCTCGAGTTCACCTTTATCTTCGAAAGTGAGCATTACGTCATCAGCATAAAGCAACGTCCAAGGGACGGCCTTCTGAAAATCTCGTGGACATCCATGACGACAAGAGGAGTGGGGGAAGTGCAGAATCCTGATGTACCCCGACAAAGATGGGAAACTCCATCGAGGTTCCAGCTGCAGCTTGAACTCGACTCTTTGGACAAGAGTAGAGAATTCGCACCCACTCTGTGAGCTCTTCAGGAACTCCATGGTGTCGGAGGCGTACCATATCACTTCACGCGGTACGCGGTCAAAGGCCTTCTCCAAGTCGAGAAAAGCGGAAAGGCTTCTGTTTCTCGCGGTGCTTCTCTAACAGGAGGCGGGCGGCGTGTATGGCATCAGTGGTTCCACAGCCAGCTACGAAGCCGCACTGTTTGAAAGCTGGACGATGTCACGAATTCGTCCGTCGACAACTCGCTCAAAGATCTTCATGCTGTGCGAATGCAAGGGAATCGGACGGTAATTGGAGCAGTCTGCAGGACTGCCTCTCTTCTTCCAAATCGAAATCGTCGTACTTTGACGCCAACACTCAGGCACTTTCTTCTCCGCTACAACCTGGTTAAAGAATTTCGCCAACCACTCATCAGAGTGCCAAAATTTTGAGTTCCATAAATCAGCCGCCACGTCGTCGGGCCAAGTTGCCTTACCTGGCCTCATCTTCTTCAAAGCCGCTTCAGTTTCTTCCACTGTGATCTTCTGGACAGGGCTGTGGATTGGAGCCGTTGAGGGGATGGCTGAATGAGGAAATTCTACTGTAGAGGTTTCCTCAAAGTAATCACGCCATCGCTTCAATGCCTTCTTGCGCCTAGCGGTCGAGGACAGCGGCCCACTGCTTCGCGCTGCCTTCTCTCGCCCTCGCTTCCCCCCACGACCGCATCGACCTGAACGATTATCGATGGGTCACGTTTGCGATCACTGCGGGCGCCTCGAAGGAGACGGCCATGCCGTCAACGTCAATGCGCTTCCTATGTGAAGATTAAGGGATCGCATGAAATCAAGGGGAAAAAGGAAGATAAAGGATTAGTTAAAAGAGTCGGCTTTGCCGACAACATAAGAAGATGGCCGTCCTCATCATTGATGCCAAAAAACTTTTCAATATCCTCGGTTTGTCGATGGCGGCTCTTAGCAAGTCGGTACAGATACCGCTCACCATCGCGAGACTCGAGCTTCTCGTTGACATCTCCATAATGAGTGGCTTACGCAACAGCCACGGCCTTCTTTGCAGCTTTCTTCGCTTCTTGGTACTTCCGCCAGTTATCGGCTGTCTTTTCGCCGAGAAACACGTGATAGAGCGACTTCTTCTCTCGCACTTTTGCTTTCACGTCGTTTGTCCACAGCCATGTCTGCATGTCGACCTTTCGTCGTCCAGGCTTCGTAGTGCCAAGTTCTGACCTCGCAGCTTGACGTATCGCGTTCATCGCCTTCTTCCAGGTTTCATCGACAGTCATGACTGCCGGTAACCGCACGCGAGAAATCACAGCTGCTTCCTTCCCTCTCATTCGCCACCACTTTATTCTCGGCGAACCGCATCGCTCGACCTGCTTCAGCCTCGGAGGGGCGATCTTCAAAGTACAGATCAGCGATCGATGCTGTGGGGCGGCCGTCTCATACCGCACGCGTGGCATTCTTGCATTTCAGCTGACTATCTGAGACCTGGGAGGTTTCGACGTCTACACAACATTGCGCGTTTTTTGCGCATTGTTTCAGCCGTATGCGCTTCGCCACTCGAAGAGCGCAAAACCCACCCGCGGACTGAGCGACGAAAGCAGTCTCCATACAAGCAGCTTGTATGGCACGCACCCTGGAGTCCCTTCCCTATTCTTGTTCTGCGAGCGATTGCGCAAAGGACGTATCACCCGACGCCTAAGGTTACGGTGAGCCGGTCCTGATATCCGCCGTTTATAATCCTGTGGTGATTTCCTCAAAGTCAGGGTTTTTCCCTGTCCCTGTTACTCGTCTGAAAAGGATCAAACCGGGGCAGTGTTTTGGCCGTGAGCTCATTTAGTGTCTAAAATGCTGCAGACGTTCACTTTACTGCGCCCAAAATGCCCTTCTTGTACCAGCTCACGCTAACTGTGAACGAGGGCCACACCAATACCGCAAGCGATTCCCAGATATCTTAACAAGTTGAGAGCTCTTCTTAATGTTTATGTTAATGTTTATTACGTCGCGAAAGGCAGACGCGAGATAGAAGTAGGACAGTACAAACAAACATCAGAAAAATGCACAATCAAGCAAGAATTGGGTGTGGTCGATCTCCATGACTAGAGTCCGCTACAATCGGTTTTTCCACTTACCTCAGTCCTTAAACAGCTAGCTTAATCGTTGCAGCTATTTTCTTTTATCACATTCCGCGAGAGGTCGTTGTCGGTGTTCTTGATGAGATAAGCAAAGTGGAATACTCACCAGAGTTTCACAGTTTCGCTAAGCGTTGGTTTTTTTTTGTAGACTCCCACAGACTCTCTTTTCGTGAAAGCTTTCAAGCTTTGAACATATAAAAGAAGATTGATCACGTGCAGATGCAGTGTAGCGCCTTTTCGGACTTCTTGTCGCTGTTTCCATTCAACTGATCACACGACGCTCCACATATTTACTTACTACATTTTTGCTGTGGATAAAGCGACAGGCTTCTAACTCCAAATACCAGCCGTCCGTGCGGCCTCCCGGCCGCACCGACGCTTCTTAACGGCCTCGCCGTGGTAATGACTTCTCATCATCAATTGTAGCTGCCACTTATGTCACGGTTTCCCCTGGAAGAACATTTTAACTACGTCGGCAAGTTAGAAAAAAGCGGAAAGTGGACGACATCTACAAAAAACGATTATTTGACCAATATAGATTGATGGCGATCGATAGTTCAAAAACGAACTTCAGATTCGTGTTCAGCGACATCGATTACCCCAGCGCTGAAGTTTCGCGCCGCTTGAACGACATCCACAAAAGATCGATAATATCGGTCGATATCGATTGCCACCCCTGCTGTGAATGCATCTTGATCATCTAAGTACCCAGGCACGGTTGCCGACGTGTTCGGCACGTCTACGGTATCGCCAGGCACGATGTCGATGTTTAACGATCGTTTCCAATACGCAGTGCCTCCACTCCAGTTGTGATGGAAACACACGCACGCACACACACACGCTTGCTCCTTTATATATGGTAGGATTCCCAATAAATTAAGGAAGAAGGTTGCAAAAAATGATATTTATAAGTGTAGAATATTTTCCTGAAAGTTTTTTGTTGGCCATTTTTGACAAAATCCTGTGACAAAATCACGGAAGGTTTGCAGCGCACTGAAATGAAGCCTGTGCTGTGAGTTGGCAGGAGAACGCGATGATGACGTGTACAGCCCAGCGCAGTCATTGCGGAGCACTTGTTTGAGATGCTGCTCGGCGGAAGTTGTTCCTTCTCTTAATTGAACCAAGAAGCTAAATGAACGTCAGATCTGAGCGACCGAAGTAATGAAGTAGTGCATGAGGACAAAAACGTTTCTGTCTCTGAAATGAGAAGACACTTCGAGTTACCTCGACTGGAGCGCAGAGCCGAGTTGTGTGGCGAAAGTTTCACTTTTGCCTCCGGTATACTACGGCGAAAAGTCCGTTTTGTACTTGAAGTACAACAGGGGAGAAGGCTTTATTTCTTGTCTTCTGCTACACAGTACTGCATCATCAAATACATCAAGTACCGTACGGTGCTGTATAATCCAATATTCATCCTGAGGGTGTATGAGAATCACAGTGAGCGCTATTACATCATATCAATTAAATCTACGAGTGCAATACTGACAGATACACCATTGCCTGAGAACATCATTCGGACCAAGATCCAGCGAACCATGAGCTATTTATCATGTCAAGAACCTTATTCATTCATTTGTTCTACCGAACTATGGAGCTATAGTTAAAACTTGTTGCAATGCCAGGAACATGAACATTTGTAAATCCTACAACAGACGTTGATCAATGCTAAATGCGCTTCGTCGTTGAAGTCGCATATCCCTTGCGTCGTTGTCCGCCATAGGTGTCCTTTCCGCGTTCGTGACTAAATAGTAACTCATAGGAGTGAGCCTTAATCCCGGAAGGAATAGCTGATACCATTTCTCTAAATAAATAGATAAAATTGCAGACCGACTAAGAATGCGAACTCCAATCTGCACCTACCCTTATCTAAAGGCTATGTGACCCAAATTCTAGGTAGTTGTCCTACATCCAGGAGAGAGCGCAATACGATATGGTGCTGACATATGGAACTTGCTTTTCGAACATCCTCCTCGACGTGGGTGCTATGGGTGGAAGTCACCGGACAAGAAAAAACCGGAATGGGGGTCCTAGGCACGCCTCCTCAGCTCAGCGGTGCCACCCAGCATGCGCTGACCACTGGGGCCGACGCGGCCATGACCTACGGTGTTGCACCGCGTCGTCCCGGCTGGCACACCAGTCGTAGAAATTCAAAGCATCACTTTGCTCCGTGTCCTTCTATTAGGTTCTAAGGAAAGTTCTGTCAGTTTGCGCGCGCTCGTGATATAAATGCGTACTAAATTTGATCCCTAACCACCCACTTAATAATTTGCACTTTTTGGGAAGTACAAAACTTGCTCTTTGCTACTACATGTGTTTCCAAAGAATACCTGACATCTTTGGACTACTATAACATCTTTTTTCGAAGCATACGTACTACTGTTTTTCGTACATCCAAACTTTATGAGCTCTAACTTGGTCGAAACTCAATCGATGCAAATGCTACTGTAGCAACTGAAAGAGGAAGGGTCATTGAGAGGGGAAAAAATTCCCTACTGCCAGATTCCAGCAATTATTGGAGGATTAGGCTGGTTAGAAAACAAAGGGAGCCTGAGAGACCCGCGTTAGTTGAGCGTAGCTGTTGAAGGAAAGCAAACGTTAGCGATGAACAGCAGTGGTTCAGTTAGATAGCTAAAGATGTAGGCTTTTAAAATATTGGTATTGCTAACCATTTCAAGAGATCTGAAACTGGACAAAATTTGCACCAGTTGGGTGCCGCATTTCCTCACCCATGCACCGCAGCCGGCTCGCGCGAACAGCAGTGGTGCGTCTCTGAGAACGAATCTTGTGAAGGTACTCCTTCATTAATTCTATGCAGAGAAGGCACATTTTAGATCATGCACTACCGTTCTGATAAATGCCGACCTATTTATGAGCCTCTACGTATCTTTTTGAAACCTGTTTTGCCCAAGTGAAGTCATCCGAAGCGGACTGGAGATCCAAAGTCGGGCTGATCCGTTGTTTCGTTTTTAAATAAACTACTATCAGTCGATCCTACGGGACATCTAGAAAAAACGTGCTGAACTGAAGCTTTTAATCTGAAGCCATAGATGGCAGTTATTTTATGCTTCCTGCATGACGACCCGCCTGCACACGTTTAAAGGATCGTTATGTAAAAGTTTAAAAACCATCGATCAAGGGCCATGGTCATGCAATATAATCACCAAACGTAGTCCTAACGTAGTGCTTTTTTGTGGGACATCCGAATGCCTTCATTAGAGAAGCAATGCTTGTGAAACAACATGATGTCGAATTCCCAATTTATGTCATGGCCAGTCACACAAATATGTGCTTTTCTTGATTTGTTGCGTTGTTTCTATTGGCTGAAATAAACAAACATTTTCAGAAACTGGTTGGCGAAACATCAATCACAAGTATCACTACCTATAGCGGACGGTGTCGTTTATTAAAGCGCAGCAGCAATTTTTTGTTGCTGAAAAAACCCTAGTCATCCCGCCCACGCCTTGCGCCAAACGTCAACAGTAGACACTTGATCGGGAGCGCTACCTCATGTCCTGCACACTTGAAAATCGTGAGAAAGGGAATTCGTATGGGCAAACTTTTACCACTGCCATTTGCGAAAGTGGGATTGTTTTCGCACATTATAATTTCAAGGATTAGAATTTGTTCTAAACTTCCATCGTGGCAATGCGCTCTTTCTAAAATATTTTAAATTATCCGTGTATGTTGTTGGATTGTGGCGGTGCAAAAGACACCCTGAGCTGTAGTACCAGTGACAATGTTCTTTTACCTGCGTCTATCTACCTCCATCAGCGACTCGACGGCTCCTGGCTCATCAGTGTGATTAAGCAAGGTGCTCATTACAATGTTCGAGACGCCTTGCAAAACCGTCGTGAGGAACTTCATGATGCAGATTTTCTGAACTTTTAGCCGACAACAGGTTTACTAACGAGGAAGGTTAAAGAGGTGACCGTGGAGTTTCTCAAAGCGACCTATATAGGGTTGTAGGGCGTTCTCTGCTCTGGGAAGCACTGTAGTGGCTTCGAAATTTCCTGCGGACCTCTGGGTAGGTCAAAAGTGGCAAAACTACCTCTTCAGTGCTGGCCGATAACGCAAAACTGACGCCTGGAATACCCTTTTCGTGCTCAGGTATAACCTGCAAAAGGTTTGGAGCTTCAATCATTGCTAGGACGCGGGATTTGATAAATTTCTAGTAGGAGCGAGAAGGCACATTCACGGGAGGCGTTCACCAACAGCGCCCCAGCGACTGGATGGAGTGGATAACGCGGTGGACATGCGATAAGGTGGTCAAAGGATCGCTTTCGGAGGGGGAGTCTGTACATTACTAGTGGTGTTTTTTGCATTTTTATCAATGGGGCATTTCTGCATTTTGGCCTCGACAGGCTTCAGTGTTCGCGTTTCAACCCCTTTTCAATCTCTTGCGGGACGTGAGCCAAGCTAGCCTTCGTCGACTAGATATGACCATTGAACCATATTGGGTCCCTCGGCGCCTTCCGGATTTCTATGGAGAGCGCGTTTCTTGTGACTTTTCCTAATTTTACTAACTGTGACGAAAATTAGAATTTATTACCATTCTTGCGTTATTGGTCGCATTTCTGCCTATTTTGGTGCCCTCACTCTTCCCTACTCTAGAAGGGGGTCTCCTACAGGTATGAACACATGTGCTCTCATGTCTGCAGAGTCGGAATTTTTTCGCCAAGGTTCGTTTAGGGGGAGAGCACTTGGGATACTGATCACGAATCTGGAATCCGTTTTTTATTCCGGTAGATTACAGTAGGCTACGATGTGAGAAGGCTGCGGGTAAGTGAAATGGTGGAGACGGTTAGCCGCGCTCACTCCCTCACTCCATTCCTCTAGGGATGTTATTAGGCGATGATCACAAATATGGTACACCTTTTTGGTTTTTACATTTTTTGAGGACTATTTTCAGTGCTAGGTACGACCTTGGAAACGAAATGCGGCCAGATAAAGAAACCCGCTTGAAAACCAGCTTTTTCGCAGTATTCATGTCTATTCTAACCAGCTGTAATCTGGTGTTGCACCGAAAGCAGATGCCAGGTTCGTAACAAGCACCCCAATAATCCCCCTTTACGAGGTTTGGACGAAGGAATTCTTAGCCTTTGGAGTGTCGAGACTACGAGTGCCTGTATCTGCAATGCGACCCGCTCTCCTTGCATCCCCATATAGTAGGGAAGAGCGATCAAATGACGCTACTATGGGACTCACTTCCAAAACTAATACAAACCATTTTAAAGGGATCACACATGAACAGAATCAAACGAAGGCTTTCCCACAAAACGAGCATGGTTTAATGGCTAGCGGCGTATCTCTAATCGACGAAGGCTAGCTTGGCTCACGGGGTTGAAAAGGGCTTGAAACGCGAACACTGGACCCTGCCGAGGCCAAAATGCATTCTGCTTTGATGCGAAAAGACCACTAGTAGTGTACAGACCTCACCTCCGGAACCGAGCCCTCAAGCACGACAAGGGTATTCCAGACGTCGGTTTTGCGTTATCGGCCAGCACTGAAGCGGTGCAGTTTTTTGCCATTTTTGACCTACCCAGAGGTCCACAAGAAATTTGGAAGCCACTAGAGAACGCTCTACAACCCTGTGTGGGTCGCTTCGAACAACTCCACGGTCACCTCTTTGATCTTCATCGTAAGTATACCTTCTGATATGTTTGTCATGCACTTTCTTGGCCTTATTTTTCTCCAATGTACAATGGACTAATAAGAGGTCAATGAAATTGAAGTGAATATTTACTAATCTGACAGTTGGCATAAAGGAGCTTCTCGAAGAGGCAGCGTTAATAAAGGCTATAATGAAGACCTAGTATGCAGACTTTTGTAGCTTCTTCTTGTGACCTCCTAATCTGCGGTGCTCCAATTGCTACTTCTCCTCAATGACCGCGATGGTGCATATTTTTAGCGGTAAATCTTCGCAAACGTTGCAACGTTCTACAGGTTCCCCTATGGTTTCAATCGGCGAGCCTCGCGTAGGAATTCAGATTGAGGTTGTTTTTTCTTCCCAAAAAGTCCTCATTAAGCCCTTCGCTCTGTCCCAATCGGCGATAGCCACTTGCTCTTGGAACCCGTTCCACCTTTTTAAGCGAAGGCTGTATCCATTTATTATGACGCGGCTTCAGCGCAAGCATTGCAAAGTGGTGCAAAGTTCCCTTCCTCTCGTGTTCTGTTCCAACGCTTATCTCGCGGTCGTTTTTTTTTTTGGGTTAGGGGCGCCTATCGATTTGTCCGATTCACAGTGGTGTCACATGCTGCGAATTTTTTAGGACCTTCACGACATCTAAGCTGAACTAATTCCCCTGCGACACCGTAGTGGTTTTCCAGCACTCGTCTGGTGGTAGTGATAATGCACTTTACCACAACTCCCTGGGCGGCAGCCCATGACTGAAGTTCGTACCGACGTTTTTCGAGACTTCATTGGCTCACGCTTTGAAGGTGTTTGAGTCGGGTTGCGCTGAAGTTACTCGTTAACGGTTTGAGTAGCTTTTGCTTGAACATCTTAACTTTATTGCTTCCGCGACGGACTTTATGAGCCATTTCCAGCGGGCTTGAAGTCGCTCTGGAGCGGTTTGTTTAGCGTTCATTGGGTAATGCCTAAAATGGCGCTCTATTGCCGACTGTCAAGAGCCAGTATTATTCCCCCCCCCCCCTCCTCGTCCCGCCGTCTCTCAGAATTAGCGCGCTTAAGGTTCCTAGATCGCTACAGTACATCCTGTGGCGACGCAAGCTTCAAACACTGTCGCCCTTGAGAGTTCATTTTAGGTTGGGTTCGCGTTCACTGAATTCAGTACTGTTCCCGTGCGGTAGGAGGATTCGCAACAGGCGCTTTCCGAAAGCAGTTGTTCAACCTCTACGAGTACCGATGTTGTTGTTGTTTTTTTGCGACAACGCGTAGGCGACGAAAGTATGAGAATTTTACTTACAAATGTTATAAAAATCGGTGGATGTTTCCTTTAACCATCAGGCCTGCAGCCGTCTATTTAACGATGGCGGCTATTCTTCCTCCGCTGCGCCGCGAGCGGTCGCGTCGCGGACACGTGGCAAACGTGGAAAACGAGGTCAGCGCGGTCAGTCGATGTGGAAGGCGGCCGATGGTCGGTCGGTGGCTGCTCCGCGGACTCTCCCTGAGCGACGAAAGCAGTTTCCACATGGGTAGTTTGGATGGCGCACACCCTGGACTCCCTTCCCTAGCCTGATTCTGCGCTCGAAGAGCGCAGAATCCATCCGCGGACTCTCCCTGAGCGACGAAAGCAGTTCCCACATGGGCAGTTTGGATGGCACACACCCTGGAGTCCCTTCCCTAGCCTGATTCTGCGCTCGAAGAGCGCAGAATCCATCCGCGAACGCTCCCTGAGCGACGAAAGCAGTTCCCACAGGGGCAGTTTGGATGGCACACACCCTGGAGTCCCTTCCCTAGCCTGATTCTGCGCTCGAAGAGCGCAGAATCCATCCGCGGACGCTCCCTGAGCGACGAAAGCAGTTCCCACAGGGGCAGTTTGGATGGCACACACCCTGGAGTCCCTTCCCTAGCCTGATTCTGCGCTCGAAGAGCGCAGAATCCATCCGCGGACGCTCCCTGAGCGACGAAAGCAGTTCCCACAGGGGCAGTTTGGATGGCACACACCCTGGAGTCCCTTCCCTAGCCTGATTCTGCGCTCGAAGAGCGCAGAATCCATCCGCGGACGCTCCCTGAGCGACGAAAGCAGTTCCCACAGGGGCAGTTTGGATGGCACACACCCTGGATGCTGCGAGAACCCCAGCTGCGCACTCCCCCTGAGCGCGCACAGCTATGAAGGAAAGATTTCGCGCTCTGTCGCAAAGATGCGTGAGAATATTGCGGCGGGTACGTGCGTGCGATGAGCGCTCGCGGCGTAGCGAAGGAAGAATAACCGCGATCCTATTTAACAACGTCCGCTTTGTTGACTAAGCGTCGCCAGAAATTCCGATGAACCAGTCCTCGACGAGTTCATCTGCTCATTCGAAAGTTTGTGATGCACGTGGTCGAAAACAAGGGAAGTGTTAAGAAACGCCTTTTGAAAAAAAAGTTCGGAGGAAAAGTCTTGTCCATCGTGAGAAAAGAAGGGTACCATGGAAGGACGATAGCCCTCGTACTCCTTATCTACATATGTCTTGATTCCGCACTCTAACGAACCCCTCTTTCAACTGAACAAGAAGGAGTTGTTGGTGAAGAGATAGCCGATTTCAAGGTTTACAAAAATTGCCTGCCGTATGTTGGTTATGTTGCGAGGTCGAGCGAAGCACGCAGGTATGAGGCGCCGTTGGGAGTGTCGGAGCACTTGCAGCACATGACCATCTTATCCATGGACAGACCGCCGCAGGTCACACGTGCCAAATACGCATTCAGAGTGCCTCTACGACATCCCCTAGGTGTAGGATGCATGACGCATACCAAGCACGGATTTGTCAGTGCGGTTATTTATCGTTTTACTCAATGCTCACGAGCTAGTGCAATTGTCCCGGTGCTCTTAATATGCAACTGTTTCGCTTTCATAGACAGTCGCTGCTGAGTTTCATGAGAGACATAACTCATCACAGCTATCTGCTCTTACGTTATCTGTGCCACGTCTTGCTAAATTGACTTCGTCGCCGCGGTCATTTAATGGCATTTCCACTCGCTGTGGATATTGTGTTGACGTGCCAAGTTGTAAGCAATCAGAAAGAGCGTTTTTACGGTGAAAAGTGAAATTTTTGAACCAATAGCTTTTTCTTGTTTTTGGTGAGTACTTTCGGTTCAAGTTTAATGAATTTTCGATGGGTGTACAGACTTTTGGCGTGAAGACTTTTGTTTTGTCTTGTTTTGTTTTAAATATCCCTTGCTATTTAAGGTCATTTCTGCTCTATATTGAGTTTAAACGGATGGCATGAAAATTTACTAATCTGGTTAGTATAAAACATCGAGTTTTTGTGGACAAGCACTGCAGGCACTGTGAAAGCACTGACATGCATTAAATTTGACCCATGATGTCGTGTAGGGGATACACGTGGACCGCGAGGACACATTGATTAACAGCAGCCTTTGTCATCCACTGTTACTGGCGCTACCAAGATTCACTTGAATATGGGGCCGAAACCAAACCGCGTCAATTGTCGTGTCAATCCCCTTCTACTTTAAGGGCGGGATAGAATATTCGTCGCTACACTGCCTTCTACCCTAGTCGCGACCTCTTACGGACGTTATGGAATTTCAGCGAAGAATATTGGGACTCACTCACTGATGAGACTGTGATTGATGTCTCCTTGGAAACAATAAAGCTGTGTGGACTCGCTGGAAACGAACAGAATGGTTTTCGTCAAGATCCTTAGCTTAACCGGTGCTGATGTGAGCCGCCGGCTCATCGTGATATCACGAGTGAGTTAGGCGGCTTCAACTACGATACCGTTTTGCGTTCGGCCGAGCGACGCCAGTGGTAAAATGACGTATGAATCCTATCCGGATAGCAGGAGCTGCGGGTTTGAGTCTAGCCTGGTGGTAGGGTTCTGAAACATCCTTGCGTCAGACATTTTAATTTTTATTTAAGCGTAACGTAACTCTGTTAGAGATTCGAGTCACACCTATCTAGCAGCTTGGATCACAACCTGGCCTTTTTTCAGAAAGGTCAAGAAAGCCTCTTCCCGACTTTGCCTTACCGTATTATAAGAATTCGCCCTGGCCTTTCGCATAATCCGAGCCGCTGCCGCTGAACATCGGGCGGCCTCACTGCTGGAATCGTCGATTCCAGCAGTTTGTTCGCTTGCTGCTCATCGCCGACCAGCGAGGTGAGAGTGTGGGAGGTATCATGCCCGATTCGGGCTCGCCGGGTGGTGGTGGAGCGATGGCCGCTGTCTGCATCTCTCGCTGCGTCCACTGCCTTTTGCATGTAGTCGGGACGAGCAATCAATGACAAAGACATTTCCCCTCGCAGACACCAGCCTGCTCACTTCTGTATGAATGTGGTCCTGTCCGCTCCAACCACCTACTTTTCAACGGGTTTTCCATGCTACAAGCGTTTGAATGTCTTCCACCTGACGCTAAGCATCGAGAGTTTTTTATTTGGAGTGATTATCTGACCGAGCAAAACTTTCTCCCTTTCTTCTCGTTCGGTTTGGCCCGGTTTTTCATTGGAACACGTTAATTTATGTTTTTCTTTCCTCTTACATTGCAAGACTGGGGGCATCAGGTTTATATTTATTTCTGTCGCTATTTATTTTTAAAGTTTCTTGTTCATAGTAAGAGTATGGTGCATAAAACTCATCAACGAGGATCTAACGTTGCTCTGGAGGAGGAAGAATGGGATATCACCGTCTTTAAGTGAGAAAGGTACAGAATAAGGAGAAACTGGTTATCTGGCCAGATCAATTTTTGATGGCTTGTTTTTTCTTCTGGAACAATCAACAATCATTTAAATGGGCTGAAAAGGAGAAACGGGTCTCGGTACGATGTTTACACCTCAGAAAGTCAGCCTTTTCGTGGAAGTTAAACTTCTTCACGAACTCCTCATTTGCCTTTGTCCCGAGACGTTCTCTTCATCACTTGTTCGAGCCTGCTGATGTTTGAACCATAGCTGTTGTTTTCTTGAAATTTGCAACCCTTTCCTCTAGAAACGCTTTGTTGAGTGTCGCGTCCAGTAGGGAGAAAGCGTTGGAATTATATTCGTAGGTTTTCGATTTTTTGACCGAAAGTTTTTCCTACTAAGTGGTGTTGAAGTGACTTTTAGCTGTGGTGACGACTAGCGAATGTCTCTATGTGATTATGACCTCAGTTCCGTGGATTTCCGATTCAAACAACTCATAACTGCTCAAGCATCAATGATGTTTGAGTGTTTCAAATCACTGCGTTTAGAAAACTTTTTTAAACGATTTATAGACACCCATTGAGACTCACACACCACAGCCATTCTGTGGCTGCCTTCTTCCGGGTGATCATGAAATAACAGAGCGTACATGCAAAAGAAAGAGATGATAGGGAGTTCGTTTGAGGAAAAGTTTCGCTTTCAGCTAAACACAAGTTCTGGAGCGGGGAAATGTTCCAGATTCCTTTTTTGATTCTCATTCTTCAGGACTTCCCGCATCCCTTATTGACTAGCATTATAACCTTCTTTTCAGGTGATACTGACCAGGAGAACCAGGTGCGGTCCACTCCAGGACTAAGTCGTGGATCAAGCATGCCAGCGCAGAAGCGCATTCCGACTGCTACTAGGAGCATTAGTGAGCTTTTCCGTTCTGATCATCAATTTTTCCTTTCAGGAGGGAGGTTTTCTTCAGATATATTTTTTTGTGTGAGCTTGTTAAAGCTGTTCTTATGTCGATCTGCTTCTTTTGCTATATATCTAAGTGCCTCGTTTTTCTCATCGTTTGCACTTCCTCTCGATGCCTCTGCAGTTTTAGCTACTCTGGCATTATCTTTTATTGGGGCGCATCACATTTTCCGTTTAACCGCAAGAGACAGTACTGGCTACATGTCACAGTACGTTAAATATTGAAAAACTACAGAAGGCAATACAACCGCTAGAAAAAAATGTGAAACTGTACTGTAATGTAATGGGGGCATGGGCTTACACCAAGCAGAGCGGGAGTCGCCATTATTTAATTGTGCAGTAGTACCAACTTGTCCTTTCGAATTGTTTTGCATCTGTTCGGGAACAGTAACGTTTTAACCAATTTGACAAATTCCAAGACTCAGTTAAAGGTGTAAAAGAGTGAAAGAGAGGAAAGAGCTTGCCGCATAGACTTCGACATATTCGTCTACGAGTGATCCCATTAATAAAGAGCGCAGCACAAATCTTTACTGCAGATCAGGATGACTGCACCGTGCTTCGGAGTTGGGGAATTTACTGAAGCTTACCCTGCCAAGATGTTGCGTTTATTGATCTTATGACTTCCCACTTTGGTCTGATTCTCTGCTTTTTAGTAAGCGCTGCTGGCGCAGTGAATGAGGACGACTTCCGGAAATCCTTCACCCAGGTGCCGAAGTGTGATGTGAGTTGCCGGCTCCCATGTTCCGATTTCAGTTTTCCCTCAACGACATGCTGTTTCAGATTTACTCCGCAAAGGAGCTGCAGTCGCAGATGGAAACGATACGTACAGTTTTAGAGAACACCCAGATCGATTGGTCTCAGCGCGTTAATTCTGTGAGTTTGTAATCGGCGGAGTTTTTCCTGAAGGGTAGTGTTTTCTGATGAAGATATTTGTCTAATTGATCATTCTCCGCTTACAGCTGAAACTTTTGCGATCAATTTTGTTAAATGGTGGAATGGATTTTGAAAATGAATTATTAAATGGAATCCACACGTTGGAAGATGCACTCGTTACTTCAGTAAGGGATCTGCGGTCTCAAGTGTGCCGAGAAGCATGTATTACTGTCAGGTAAGTCGTATTCTCTTTGTTCTCCCTGCAAGTGGTATTACTAGATTTAAAACCTTCATTGTCGTTTCCTTAAGCAAAACGTTTCTTTTGTTGCTGTTGGGACTTCTTCCTCTATAAGCGGGAGTATGCGAGACTTCTCGATTTCTCACCATCAAAGTCACTCTGATTACCCTTCATATTCCACGATGCGTAGAAATGAGAATGATTTATTAAATTCAAATCCTCTACTTATTAGATACTTTCCATGTTATTCTCAACTTTCTTTTATTGGTTCCCTTTAGATATAGTGAGTAAGAGAGCCTGGATACTTGTAGAATTTTGGATGCAGCTTTGGTAGTTCAAACGCTTTGTGGAGAATGTGATTTATTCCTTGACACGCTTTTAGCTTATTTTGCTGATCGAAACCATTTTTATGAGAATTCGGAAATTTCCGACTTTGATGGTCATTTTTGTGAGCGAAAGTGTTGTGCTTCGTTCAAGTTCGAAAAACGATGTGCAAAGGAAGCGCGGTGCAATGCGACTCGAAGGAGTCATCTTATATTCAGTGTGTATACGTCTTCGTAAGAGAGCACATAAGTGCCCAGCTGCACCGGAGGTGACCTTGCTCAGTTTTCACTGAGGTAAAACGCACCAGCGCTGCTTAAAATATTATGTTGGCGAAAAAGTCTTGCACGAAAAATTTTGAAAATTTTTCAAGATTTAACAGGAACTTCCAAGGACTGTTTGGTGCCACGTAGTTGTAGCACAAACATTCTAGAGTATTTCGCATACGTGGCGATTGGCTTCTGAGGGCATATAAATACTACGATTGCAGTGAAGACTAACTGACTCCGTAGCTCGGACAAGGCTTCGTGACTCACTATTGCTCAGTCTCTCCTTGTTCGTTTTCGTAATAAGGACTTTCTCGAGAATGTCGTCACGGGAGATGAATCCTGGGTCTTCCTCGTTAACCATACTGGGAAGGCCCAGTGGCTCCCTCAAGGAGAACCACAACCTCAAGGCGGACATCCACCAGAGGAAGGTAATGCTGTGCTGTTTGTGGGTTCTCGAGGAACGCTCTATCGTGAGCCTCCTGACGACGGCACCGCAGTAACTGCGAACATCTACGCTACGCAGCTGCAGAAGCTGAGCGAGGCCATATCGCGCAAACGGAGGGGCAGAGGGATGTTTACCTTCTTCACGACATTGCTCACCCCCCCCCCCCCCCCCCACAATGCAAAGTCGTCTCGCCAGAAGTTGCAGGAGCTTAGGTGGGAGGTGCTGCCCCACCCACCGTATTCGCCTTGAGCCATCAAACTTCTTTCGAGCTCTCAAGCAACACCTAAGGGATAGGTGCTTCAACGACCGAACCGAACTGGAACCCGAGGTGGAGCACTTCTTCGAGTCACAGCTGACTTCATTCTGGATGAAAGGATTTCATAATCTCCCCGCCAAATGGCAGAAGGTAGATGTAAATGGTAACTACTCTATAGATTGAAGTCGCTCACAAAAGAAACAATAAAATTTTGAAAAAAATTACGATGTGGTGCAAGACTTTTTCACCAACCTAATGCTTACTGTTCTGCCAACTTTTCACTTACGGCCAGTAGGAAAGCAGAATATGATCTCCTTCTATCGTTACCCTAATTAACGGAGGAATTTATTCACGTGTTCTGACGTTTTCTCCCAAAATTTTAGTGCCGTTGGAGTTCCGACGAGATTTCTTGAAAGTGATTTGCTATGGTTTCACCAGAACTGCGCAGGAATGTTCATTGTGAAGGATACATATTCATGACCTGCTAGGATGCCTACACCCTTTTCACTTTTTACTGTTGCGATTGGATCAGTCGGTTTTTTATGGGATCTTGGGTTCTTTGTTTCCTAATTTTAGCAAATTTTGAAATCTCTATTCTTCATTTCATTCCGCGAAAGTTTCCGATTATCACTAGTACTAGGTGCTCTCATTTTTGTGGAGCATTATACATATACATATGTACATGACGATTTTTACCGGCATTTTCTTTTATGTATTGCAACCACGGCTTTACGACCAATAAATATAATATCCGAGACGTGTCGTATTGTTGTTTTGTTTAATAACGCATAATGATGAGGTTTCTAGAGAAGAAAATGTGAATCCTGAAGGACCTCTTTTTAAGGGGTTTTGTTGTTTCTGTTCTACCATTTACGCTTCAGTTTTCTCTGTGAGAAACTCGAACTATCCATCGTCCGACTCTGCGAAGCAGTTCTTCCTGCAACGATACATCTTATCCAGAACAGCGCAAAGATTATGTCGTCGTCAGGAATAATTGCTTGCTATTTCATAATTAAGGTAGGTTTCTTCTGATGTGCTTTATTCTTGTCAACATTAATCGTTTCTTTTAAATTGAATTGGGATCAGTTTTGCTTTTGTTTCGTATGACTACGAAATTTTTTCAGCACGTTGAACACCCAAAGATGCTGCCAATAGTGCTCACGAGCAGCTCATCCAAGTCTAAAGAGATAAGGAAGTATGAATTAAAAACCTACTTAGCTTTCGTTTGTTTTCCCTCTCCAACGGAGCACGTAATAGTTGTGATTTGCTTAGGGTCATACAAGATCTCATCTACCAAATCATCGCTGTATGGACGCCGTCGAAAGTGGAGAAATCTCTGGGATCAGTCGTTGACTGCATAAGGGTCAGGTTTTGAGAGAATTTACTTCATGATTTTTTGGGTCTCTGTTTTGATCTTATTTCAAAGCTACCTAATCTCTTTATAGGTTTTTTATTCTTCGAAAAATAGCAAATAGATCACTCAGAGACACTCATAGTTCCATCATTACAAATAACTGTCTCCAGAGTGGAGTTGCCATCGCATAGGTCTGCAATGCTGCGAGATTAAGTGTTCTGATTTTTGCGTTTTACGTTTTTGTGATGATTTACGATTTTTTCAATTCTGAGTAATAAATATGAACTCGTTGAGTAGTTGGCTGGATATTACCAAGCTCTAAGTCTTTGGGATAGATAGCGTGTTTGAATTTCAGACAAATTAAGCTGTCGCCTCGCTCTCATGCTTTCAGTACAAGCTATTGGGGATAGATTTTTGAGAGTCCAAGTGGCGGCGCATTTCCTTCGGGGCTTTATTCGAGCGTGAAATAAGTGTAGTCGTAACATCTATTTGAAGTGCACATCAGTGTCTTCCTCGTCCCGAGCGGTTTTTGGCGAATCACGTTAAAGTAACGCAGTCGCAGTCCTCGTCCTCCTTTGTAGCCACTGAAAGATAATTTTGTTGAAACCGGGTGATCTCATCGACCGATGTTTATGGTTTATGATCGCATTCTTTGGAGTGACACTGGCTTCAAAGCTTCATGCAGTCATTGGAAAAGGCAATAGATACCCGGCGATTGGAATGTACATAGTCTGTGCGCTTCGAATGGAATGCACAAGTTACAATTGTTCCGAAGTGTTTTACCTTGCCTCTTCGACTTTACTAAACCATTAAAGTTCATCCTTTTTTCTTCTCATTTTCTTGTAATTCTTTTTCGAATTTCAGAAGTGTGTATTCCAGTATATTTTGTTTACAACGTAGATGCGCTTTATTATAAATTGGTGGCTAGTAGTAGTTGGCATCGAACACTTGTATTAAGCACTGCTTGAAGTGCCATTTTAAATGCCAAACTGTTTCATAACGATTGACGTTTTAGCTTGCTTACGCAGCTTCCCAAACTGTTTGTCTTGCAGATAGGACTTTCTGACGCCGATCCACAAGCGCGAGCGGCAGCTAGGAACAGCTATCAGATATTGGATCAGCATTACCCACAGCAAGCACAGATTCTGTTTCAGGTAGTGAGCAAATGTTCCCTCAACTCAGGCCATTTCTGTGCATTGCAGCACTAGGAGATCAGCTTTCAGAGTTTGGACCCCTCAAAACAGCGCTCTTTATCTGGTGCAGTGTCCGCCGCATCGTCATCGCAGTCCATTAACAGTGAACATGACTCGCTGAGGATGAGCAACAGGCCGGGTGCATATGCAGGGAACCGTCCCAAAAGTGAGTTCCCACTGTGAGAGGTGATACGTGGAAATTCTAAATGTTACGGTTCAGCCACGAATTTTTTCGCTGGTCGGTCCGCCTCCGAAATCGATGCGAATGCCGTTCGTCGAGCAGCTGCATTCACTCCGGCGAAGAGCAAGCTGACAGGCTCCATGGCATCTCGAAACACCCCTGGTTTGTTGCGGCTTTTCTTGATTTTGGTCAACATTTCGTTTTGATAGTAAGGCCTTGTTTTCAGCTCGCCCGTCCGTGGTTCGATCGGGCATTCCACCCTCGAGACAAACTCCGTTGAGGAGTAGCAACTCGATAAATCCTCCTGGAAGCATCTCGCAACGTGAGCCACCATTCAGCTTTCTTAATTTGCTGTGCCATCTTCAACTGTTTAGCTGGATCAAGAAGTACATCACCAACGCGAGGAGCAGCAAATCGTCGCGTTGGACCTGTAGGGTCGACACCAACGCCTACAGCGGCTCCCAGCAGAATAGCGACCGCGATAGGTCAACGTCCTCGTCAAATAGGAACTAGGGAAGCCAGTCCTCGAAGATGTAAGTCCGTATGGAAAATGATTTTTTTCTTGCAAAACGTATTTTTGGATGGAGAAGTGAGGAGAGAAAATGCGTCTGAAGTAGATTAGAGTCCTTGTACAAAACGTTAACGCTCAGGATCGCAGGAGCTGCACCCTCACCAACGTCCTTGTTTAGTCTGTAGCTGTTATATTCTAAATGCTGTAGCATTTCCACATTGAGGTGAATGAACTGAGGTCAAGAATATTGATTACCAGAAAAGGGTCTGATTTCGTTCGCATCTGAAAACCACTATTTTGTGTTACGTTATAGTTGTGTTGCGACAACGGAAACAGTCACGTGAACGCAGTTTTTGTCGCAGAGCCCACATTTTATTCATCTTAAAGATGACTGATCTATTAGGCAGTAAAATTGAAAGGCGAGTAATCGCGCTGGAAGAAGTCTCTGCATCAGCTGTTGAGCCATTCGAGGTTTTACGATCCTGTTCTGCATTTTTCGTGTGCGGGTTTTGTCTTGTTGGAGCGAGTCTTAATCACTATACGTTGAATCGTTGAATTTGTATGCAGAGACCGCTTTTTCTATTGAAGGCATAGTGGGCTGTAGAGGAATTTGTGATGGTGAGGTTTCGCAGTTTGGCGAAAGAGTTACAGTGGGCTAACGAATCTGCGCGGTCCATATACCCTTAGCAACGCCTCTTATATGTTCCATGAAGCTGGTTCTTGAAGGCTGCGGTTCTTAAGCCTCTGTAAAGCGTTGTGTTTTCCGTAATCTTTATTACTATGAATAAAAACACGGGTATCAAATCTTATCTATTTTTTGTTTTGATTCCTGTGATCCTTTCGATAAGCGAATTTGCTCCTATTCGTGAATTCGAAATCACGTCGAGTGACTCATTCATCCCTGTTGTGGACTTGTGGTGGCACAAGCTTCTTAACCCTTTCACGACAAGCGTAATTTTCGCGCGACTGCCCCGTAGGAATTTTCCCATTATTCCCATTTTCCTCATATTTTCATTATTTGTTGTTAAATGAAGTAACCAATCATGGACCATCTTGACCTAGATATTTGTATACTCAGTGATTAATATTGTACTATTAAATGTTTGAAAAGCTTCCATGAACTATTTTTATGACGGTGTCTGATGACGTCGTCGTGAAAGGGTTAAAGTAATTGTTTTTCGACGCTCCTACCTGCTTGAACTAAGAAATTCTATTTCTGGGCTTACAGTGGCTTGCTGTGAGGAGTGAGTAGTGGCTCTATGACAGGTCGATTCCATTATTCTCCGCTTCGAGTTAATGAAGAATTGAGTCTGTCACACGCATTTCCTATGTATTGAGATTAGCAAAGCATCCTCTTAGATGGAGCGACGGAGGAGCGTCGATTAAAGACGCAACTGGAACGCAGAATTTCGTCTTTCATTTCAGTTACGGGCAACACTATAAACCGAGGTGCTAGTACAAATGGGTATACGACTGGCGCAGATACTCGGCAATTGTGCAATGCTATTGTGAGTGATTTTACTATGTTGAAAACGCTTGTTTTCGAACGAGAGAATATTTCATCACCGAGTGCTGGAATTTTTGTTATTTTTTACAGAGCATGAATACATAAAAGTGTAAAAAGCTTGAAGAACCTAAATTTTGATCAGGGCTATCTTGGAATTTCGATATCGTGGCGAACTTTTTCATGATGTGGAAGGAGGGACAGTGTAGAGGCATGAAAACTGCAGACACCATGTTTTTGCTGCCATGAAAAACAGGTCAAGACGATAGACACTGCACACCCCAAATCGCGTGACGTACGGAGTTTCCTTTTTTTCACTGTCTACCTTGTGCCCTCTCCCCGAACTTTCGCATTTTTCCAAGAATGGGAAGCTTTTGAAATGTTACCTAGTAGAAATTTCAAGTTCATTTTTCCTTAATCTGAGGCGCAGTGCCTTCATTCTCAACGTTTTCTTTTCAGAGAAATTTCTCTTTGAATGCAGACGATGACGATTTCTCGTTGGGCGTTCTGAGGTAATTTCTATTATTCCAACTGTCTCTTCTCAGTTCGAACACTGTGTGCGAGGAAGGGACACTTCAGATGGTCTTTTTGACAGTAGGAGTAAAATTGTAAGCGAACTATTTTGCAAAAGCGGCATACTGAACTAGCCTAGCCTTTGTCTGAAAACTCCTAGCAGAGAGAATCCACTCTGTTTGCGTTTTTCTTTTCATTTTTTTTTTCAGGGGGCCCTCCGCATTGAGCAGGACAGATCTCATAAACGTACTTGACTTCAGGTATGACCATGCGGGCTTGACGGATGCGTTAAGCGGATGCACTTCTGCGAATCTGAATGAGCGAAAGGATGGGTTGCGGACGTTGCTCGATATTCTCAAGTAGGCCACATATGTCTCGCCTTTTTTCCACTAAAATTTCAATTTACATCAATTACATTATATTCGTGAGTTATGGTGAGAGATTCTGGAGCTAGTGGGAGCTAACAGTTTTTTGTTGCTCAGAGAGCCTGTCGGATTTCCTCGCTGTCCAGATTTAAGATTGGTTTTCCGCCCTAATGTTGGTGCGGACATCATGTCATGTGTTATTCCTTGTCTGATATATTTTTTTCAATTCTTTATGCTTCCATTATGTGTTCCAAGGAAGTAATGCTACACCATAAAATTGCAGTGCCCCTTGATCCATACAGGTGCTTAAAACCTAGAGTGCATTGTCAAGTTACTGTTTATTTTATACGTTACTATCATTTGAACCTGTATAGTGTAGAGTGTGGAAAGCAAATCCAAAAACGGGGAATGCAAGAGCAAAGTGTAGTTCAAGAATTCGTTGTCATTCAAAGTGGAAGGAGACTGATCACTGCAAGCTAGCGCTATAATGAGGAGGTCGTGAAATGTTTATTGTAAAAGGATTTTTAAATAGTTCAAGAAATATCCTTGCTAGGCGCTTGCCTTTAGTTGTCTGATCTTTGGAGCGCGAGTGGCAAAATAGGACATCTTTCCTAGTATCTTGTAGTACTTGGAAAAGTATGATCCTCATGGCATGCCTAAGATTTCTAGATGAGAATCGCTTCCGATTCATTTTTTTCCTTCCATCCGGGAGAATTAATAGAAGACTGTGTGGTGCGATAAAACATTAGAAGAAATGTCAGTCGCTTGGAGAATTCCTTTCCGCGATTGCATGGCCCTTGGATTCTTCTTCCAAAACTGCCATTTTGGGTCGAAAATGGGGAACATGAAGGAAACCGAGAGCAGTTTGGAGCAGTCCTCAACCACAGCGTGTATGAGCTGTTACAGCGTAACATAAATCAGAAACCACCCTTCGAACTTTTTTGAGACCTCTCCAGCAGGCTGGCTTAAAGCAATCAACGATGTAGTCGCCACCAGTATGTGTTACCTGCTGCCATCCTATTGGCAATTGAACTTTCCACACGAAGAACTGGAATTTTGGATTAGAATAATGAGTGCAAGTTCTAGCTGTCCTCCATCACGCAAAAAGTCCAAGAAGTGTTGGAAAAATCGAACGAGGTGGAAGAAGGATGGTGCGGGGGATGCAAGCACGGGATTGGGGGTAAGACCTTCCACCTCAGTTCCACGAATTTCCTGTTTGTCCGGTAGGTAGCAGGACGTGAGCGGATTTTTGTATAAGTTTCTCCGGCTTCGCGGACCTTTGACCTAGTGTAGCTATGTCACATTGTAGCTGGAGAGCATTGGTGTCGTGGCTTGTAGCTTTACTACCTCAGAGAGATTTTTCCAAAACTGCGCGGGTCGATCCTCTAACCTGACAGCACTGCTCTTCCCACTCCAGTCCAGTCCTCTGTATCAGCCCACTTTCTCTTCCTAAAGTGGTTCGCCAGAAATCCATCTATAGAGTTACTAAGCTCTATAGATGGATTTCTGTTGAAGTTGAGGTTGTTAAACAGCTTATTGGCTAACGTTTTGGATGTACCCCTTTCTTCAGAGCCTGAAAGGGTCAAATCAATCTGGAAATCCTCTCATTCTTCATCGTAGACTGCTACTTTCACGTCCGCTTAAGGATGTTCTCCTGCATCCACCCATTTTTCTTAATGTGGATAACTAAAAATATGATCTTCCCATCTGAATGTGCTCCATAGCCATTGGAGTTTCTCGGAGATCGGCGATGTACAGGCCCTTATCACATCGTTTCGCGGTAATCGGTCGGTTTGAGTGAACTTGCGATTCCTTGCAACTTTCTCAGTTTCCGAATGTGACAGTTGTCGTCGTCTGGCTGGGGCTAAGTTTTTAGTCACACGCCTTTAACCACATCTCTGAGAGTCTCATCTTAAAAACTGCGGTCGTCACACCTATTTCGACCGGTTTCTGCGGCATGTTAGCCAGAATTCATAGAACGAATAGTTTCGTTATTGTTTGCGATCGTAGATCACAATTCGGCATAGGTGGCGCTTTCATGCATGTTACAGTTTTAAATATCCGAACTTATGTTGCACTCTAATATCTTCGCATAGTTGGTGTGTTCTCCACTCGCATGAATTTCGCCACATTGTTTCGTGTTCAGGTCTAACCGTAACATGCCGCAGCCGGATATTAAGAAGATTTGTGACGTCCTCAACAAGCTTCTGACTGAAGGAAACCACAAGGTTAGTAGTTAGTTCTGCTGAGTCAAGACCTGCCCCTAAGTCCCATTCAGTGGGCAGCTCTCTTGAAATCGCCATCTGCCTTTCAGCTAATGTCGATGGTGATGGAAATCCTGACCGTCTTTATAACGTCGTACCATGACAATCTCGGCGAGTGGCTACAGTTCCTCCTGCTGAGGCTTCTCAATAAGAGCGGCGTCGAAATACTGCCAACAGTTGTGGTTTGTTGCCTGGAACATAGACTCCGCACGGAATTCTAAGGGATAAACTCAGTTCCTTCAATTCAGCAACAACTGAATATGGCGCTAAAAGTGATCCGCACGACGTTTAAACCTGAACTTCAGCTGATAGCCATTTGCAAGAATATTCAGGACCCCATTCAAACTCCTCCAGTGAAGGTGATTTACCATAAGAAAATAACATTACTTCTATTGATTTTTATTGTGTCTGTGCATGATTTGAAGAGCTCGGTGTTTAGGTGAAAGGTGCCACCTTGAACTACTTGCATGATCTGTTGCAAGGAATGGATCAGGGATCCGTTATTAATAGAGATGAGGTACGAGCAGCAGTGCAGAAGATTTTCCAGTGGATGGAAGACCCGAAAAACGTTTCCATCAAAATGGTATGTTCTTTTTAGCTGCTTCTCTTTAGATTCTTTTCCGAGTTTGCGAATGAGCAGCTCAACGAGTTTTGCAGTCCTGTGAACGGGTGATACACGACTTCTTCGCACTGAATACCGCCGATTTCTCCACTATACTCTCCACTTACCCTCCACAATGGCGAGAATTTGCATTCGGTCTTCTGAAGAAGAATAAGCAGAGGTTCGTGGTCTAATTTTCTCTCCATTTGGTATCCAAGTTTGGGGAGTAATAATGTGTTGAGTCTGACTGGCCAGCAAATGTGGCAAACGCCGCATTATTTGTTACGCAGCTCGCTGCTACTGCCACTGATTGTGAGAGTAGAGCTGGTCATCTATTGTTTTCCTGTGTTCCCCCTTTTTACTAGCAAAGATTGTGTTAACACCTCATGCTATACACAGTCTTAGCATTTTTATTGCTACCAGTTTGGCATTTTCGTCGCTTGCTGTTTTGCAAAGACAAACAACGATGGAATAATAACAAGCTCGAAAACTGATGTTAAGCTTAAATGCGGCTGTGTGCAGGCGCCCTAGCTGTTGCTCGTCAGGACCATAGACTACTGGAATTTTTACAGCTCGAACTAGCGTCTGAATTGACGTGAGTGGGAGCGAGCAGAAGACTGAAACGAGAATCTTACTATATATATATGTATAATTCATTTAGTCCGTGGGTCACTTCAGTCACAGGGAGGGGACCAATGCCAAGCAATGGCTTCGACTGGGCGGCGTATGCCAGCCAGTCTTTCTTTGAGCTTAACCATGGGCGATTGCTGGCGAACCCAAAAGCTTGGCGGTAGATCACTAAAATTTACGGAATGTTAGCGGGCAGCGCGTCGAGCTATAGGCCTATGGTATACTCCCGCGGAACTGCCCGCGGACGGCCGGTAATCGCGCCGCGATCCCTTAGGCCCCGTATATACTTCGTCGTGGCGCGACGCGATGGCCACGCAATGTGGCCAAATTGATCGATCGCGTCGCGCAATCAATATGGCCACTATACGTGGCGTCGCTTCGCGCCGCGACGAAGTATAAACGGGGCCTTACCTGGCAAATCGCCGCGCCCGCAGTTCGCGGATCGCCGCCGACGACGAGTCTGACATCCGTTTTTGGTATTTCGGTGAAGTACGGTAGGCACGAGTGGCTAAGATCGTGATCACCGATTTCGCCCAAACTTCGTCCATGGTGGTGATTTGGAGTGCTAATCACGAACATCCGTTTTTGCTCCTGTTTTCGGATCGTCGAAGTTTAGCCGATGATTTACAGTGGGGTGCTAGTATCATTGCGGCAGAACTTCTATGCGGCTTTAAGCACACCAGCAGTCGCGAAGACGCCGTAGGATATCAAATTCATGATCAGCTCCCCAGAGACCTCATAGACGAAGTTGGGATGAAATCGGTGATCATGACCTTAGCTAGCCGTACCGGCCTAAACTTCAGAAGTGGATGTCATATTCATGATCAGCACCCCAAATAACCGACCTCGACGAATAGTGGGCGGAATTTTTCTTTTCGACCTCTTCTCGACCTCTAGAGTCTTCGTGAAAGTACAATAGTGCCCGATTTGTCTCTTCGTTGAAGAATTAGTCTCTCACTCTGCCGTTGCGGAAATGAAATTGGAGGCTAAATATGTATTGAAAGTGGTAGTTTTCATGAACAAGTGGTGCTTTTTTGAGATTCTGTCTGTCGTAATGAGTAACAGACAGTGCCGTAGAGATGTGCTCGGATTACTTGTTCTGTGCTCGTTCACAGATAAATGTTCTCGACTGCTTACTACTATGAGTTCTTCCGTATTTCGCATCTAAAGAGCGGAACGCGGCGGCACGCTGAAATTTTTTCGTTTTCAAATTGCGCACGCCCCTCGTGGCTATCGCAGAATCGAACGCGGATAGATGCTAGATGCTGGCTAATAGATGCGCATGAGTACTGATCCCTGGTGCTAGGACTGCATCCCGTCATCCGCCTTAGCGGAGCTTTTATTGACGGGAGAATACACTTAATGGCGTGTCGTGTTCTGTGTTCGAGGCACTGCACTAATTTCTTCTTCTCCAGTTTCGCCTTCGAACTTTTAACCTGTTGGGCTAATCCATAGTGCAGGTATGGCTGCGCTGTCATTATTCGCAGTAGGGATCTCGAGCAAGTAGTCCCGTCAGAATGCTTCTTTTATCCAAGGCATTCTTTTAACGACTGGTGCGCTTTCTCATAAAATTATGTTAACAGATGAATGGGACCTCTGCAGCGGAGCATTGCTGCTGTTGTTGAAAATTGTTGTTTCACCAGACAGCTGCCTTTAGACGGACGGGGCGCAGTTGCGTGATGCTCTGAGCGAACCGCCAAATCCTGCGTCCTCCTTTTTCGGCTAATCTCATATGCATGCATGGCTTTAGCCTACGCGGCTTTCCAAAGGCGTCTTTCTAGGAACATCCTCGCATGAACCTCAAGGGTGGGTTCCCTTCAGCTGACCCTTTCTGCTCTGCCTGGCTGGAACAATTTAGCTTCATCCTAACCTTTCCTTCAGTTATTTGTTCAACATTGCCTTATGATAATTCTGTAGAGGCTCGCCATTTGTTTGCCACGCGGGTCTTGGGTGTAGATCACAACATCAAACCTGGGTAATTGAACTTTCTTTAATACATTTACACATGTATTGACATTATAAATAAATGCTGAGGAGAGGATATGGGCAATGAGCCCTAAACAGACTAGAAGTGGTGTGACGGCGGACAGTCCGCCAGAGGTCCTCAGAATGCGGAGAGGGCGGTGCGCGGCTGCCGATGCACAAAGAAGTTGTTGTGGAAAGGCACCGCGCTCTCCGATGAATAAGCATAGGACAGAGGAAACCCTATCGATTGGCCTAAGGAACAGCTACAGTCTGAGTCAGAGGGTGTTGAGCACTACAGTAGTCGGAAAGGATGTCGAGGACTGTAGGAGTCGATATAAACTCTTCGACCAAAGGAGTAGTTGTGGTCCCTTGGGGATATCCCATTTATAGAAATAATGACGTTTGCTTTTGTTGTGTTACCATGCTCGCTTGTCCATAATCCCCTTAGATTCCGAATTCTTCATGTTTTTATCCACCATGCCAAGCAATTGGTATTTTACTTGGACCAAATCCGATTGTGATTTACAAATGAATTTACGGCAGTTTTAGAAAGCGGTTGATCAGATGGATTCGCATTGCTGGGTCTCTGCGTGGTGAAATTGCTATAGTAAAATAAAGCAGCACTTTGAAATAATTTAAGGAATTACATAGTTCTATTCTAGTTCTATTCAGTTCTATTCTAGAGCTGACTGGCTATTAAACGATGTAGGCATGAGCAAGTGCGACAGACGGGTAGACGAACTTAACAAACTGTTGTGGGAGAGCATCACCGGTTTCTGGGAGTTGCGAATACTGAACTGTTCCTTTACGCTTGGATGCCCTACAATGCAGCGTATGCGTGCTCTGAAAACGATTTTTAACGAGGTGTTCGCGTGCCTCGCTTCTGCTCCTAGGTCCGTGGGGAAATGCTATTCAGTGTTTATTTTTAGTGGAGTTGATGTGGCCGTTGGCGATCGTAAAAAAGCTCTCTCTCACAATTGGCTGCCAATACAATACGTGCGAATGAGTTGAGTTGTTTTCTCTTCAGCGAGATCGCCGTGCCGAGGTCTCCAGCAGCGGCTCCAATGCGCGAGCCGATTTCCGACATATCTGCCCAGATTACTGAGTTCGTCGACAATCGAGGTGTGATGGGCACAATCGCGACGTCATCGAACCTCTCAGCCTCGTCGCCGAATTCAAGTGCTCTCATGAATGGGAGCACGATGAGGATGCTATCGACCTCCAATGAAGCCGACCTAAGTACTGGAACCATCGGAGATGTAGGTGCCAATGAAGTTGTTGGAGCCTAGCTTACGAAGGTTTTTGGACGTATAGCTAACCCCAAGCCGCTTTTAGGTTAGAAGAGTATTTCAAAACCAAGAAAGAAAACTCAAGGTATTGTGGCCGTAATCCATGTAATTTCGTTTTGTTGTAAGATCTACTTTACCCTCGCTGTTCTTCCTTGGTGGCCATTCTTCTTTTCATAGTAAGATACTGAACTGAGTACGTTATTGACGGAGAAGTTCTTTAGATCGAAGCGACGATGTATCTGAAGGACGACGTGCAGCTCCAGAATGAGTACATAGCTAAGCTGTTGAAGGAGCTGTCTTCGTTGGATCCGTACAGGTTAGCAGCTTTTTGCAACAAGGGCCGGCTTAGTGACAAACTCTCATTCATTGTCACAGTTAGTTGCTCACCAGGAAATGCCTTCACCTTCCAACAGGGCTTTGTGCGGAGACCTGTGTCAAGTGAAGGAGCCCGGAACGTTGACTACAAATGTATAGACCAAATTTGCAAAATATATCTCTTGAGCGAGTTTTGGCAGGTCGAAAAGCGTTGTCGACTTCACGAACGCGCTTACCTTGGCTGGAAGCTTCGGAGGAAGTGCACTGGTAGCGTTCTCGCATCCAGGAACTAAGCTCTTATGCTTCTGCGCCTGCTTCTTAAAAAGGCTGAACGTAACAACATCAACATTTTCTAACTACCTGCTCTGTTGCCCATCCATGCTCTTAACAGATTCACGATCAGTTGGTCTCCACCTTGAATGGCTTCACCCTCGTCACCACTCTTGATCGACAATTGTGACCGAGGGGAAAAGCTCGCCGTAGGCTCAGAGCTTGTGAGCGGGGGAGAGTGGTGAGGTCGGTTTGTAAGAATGTGTAGGACATGGGGATAAAGGATGATAAATCGCAAAATGCGAAAAGCGCTAGACTATGATGAAGGACGCCATTTCCAGAAAATCCCGGTTTCCGAATGCTTAACACCAACCAGCTCCTCCATTCTAAGGCTGTGCCCACGACTCAGCTGCAACGAATAACTGGTAGTGGTGTAGACTATGACGCCACACCTCCCAAGAATCTTTGCACCATTTGATCTGAAAACCCGTTTTCCTGATAGGGATGTGCAGCTCCCAGGTCTTTCTTGATCCGGTAGATTTGATTCGAGTTTTCGTGAATTTTTTCTGTAAATAGAAGGATGTTCTACACCGTAGATGAAGTGAGCATCGCAGAGCATTGATTGAGCAAACAGAGTGATTGCTGGCAGACCGCCTCCTTCCATCTGGGAACAGGGGAGCAGTTATGGATTAGTGCTATACGACTTCCGACTGTCGATGAATCTTTGCATCTTTGACGTTGTAACCGACGAGTGTTTAAATGTGTTATTTTTGTTGTGGTATTGTGTCAAACGGCGTAACTTCACTCCCTTTACACCTCACGAGACATCTCGCCAGATTGGGGTTTAAGGAGCAGAAGGGTACAGTATCTTACGTCTGAATACACACCGTAGGCGAACGCCCGAACATTCACCAATGCCTGTGAACAAGATTGACCGGACTCTTATACTGCTACTATCCTGTCAACCTCGCATAGACGTTTTGACCTCTTCCAAGCAGTCAGTGCGGCTTCTAGGCCGCACGACTGATGGCTTTGACCTCATCCTGGAGAATATTAGGAAGTAGCCTATGAATATACGCTCATTGATTCGTTCGGTCTTCTTTTTGATTTCCTGCGTTACTTGTTTGACAGAAAAGCTAAAAAGAGAGAAAAGCCATCCACTTCAAATTGGCAAAAACAAAACAGTCGCCTAGGTCGCTTTTCGATTCGGACAGTAGAAATACTTCTCCACCTCGGAAATATTCGCTGAGTTTCGACGAACTCAGTCTTTCACTGCCTTTGCGTGTTAGCAAATTACGACGATTCATGCTTTTAAACCCTCGATCGGCTGCTATAAATTTATGCTGAAAACTGAACATTAAAACGCACTTAAAAACACGCATTAAACGCAGCGAGTTTGATGTTAAGTAGTAAGAAAAGCCTATGCCAGTGTTTACTAGCGTACACAGTCTAGAAAGAGCCTGCTTTTGTGCAGTTGCTTTTTCCAGAGAGCTGCCTAGGATTCACTTTATTACGCCGTTTTTGTTTTAGTGTTTGAGGAAACTTATGACTACTGTTAAAACATCAACAAAACATTTTTAAGGCTTCGATGAATTGTTCACCGACATTGTTGAATGTCTCGCCGTTCATTTACATGGAATCTTCGGACATAAGACACCGTTTTCTTGCGCACATGAAACCCCAATCTGTGCGAGTGGTGTGAATGGAGTGAAGTTGGGCCGTTTGGCTCGAAAGTAACACCTTCAAAGCATCGTGTAGTGGCAACTGCTCGAACCTCTCGAGGATGGCTGAGATGTGAATTTAGGGGAGCACTGATTAGCTGGTCCATGTTTTAGGCGCAGTGAGCAGAACCACGCCCTGCAAGCCCTGCAGCAGATGGTCAGCGAAGGGTCGCTGACGACGTGGGAGGAGAATTTCAAGACGATCATTCTCAACATCTTCAACGTACTGGCCGTGAACGACGTCACTTTGAAGCGAAATGCTTTGAAGCTACTCACGAAAATATGGTTAGTGGGCTATTGCTTGCCATAGACGCCCTTGTTCGTAGGCGGTTGGGATAAATAAATATGTAAGTTTCCAGCGTCGCACAAGCGGTTAGCTTCTATGACCTTGCGGAGATGACACTGTTCAAGGTGCTGGACTCTATATCAGAGGAGGAGAATCCGGTCAGTTTTCTTTGCTGTTGCTTTGAAGGTCCTCATCTATATACACTAATGCTGTTAGCTAGGTGCTCAGGCAACTAATAGCTTGTCTGCCTTTGAAATCCTCGAGGGACTGTCTTCGTTATGTAAGAAATTTTTAACAATGGTCACCAATGGCGATTGCCCTTTCATACCATGAGCCAAGTACCTCGTGCTTGAAGCGTAGTGCACATAAGTGTCATGCTTTTCGAGGTTTTCGTCTTATTCTCCTAATATTTCGCAGTCCACTCTTTGTTTACGTTGCAGAAAGTGCCTATTAACTTCCTGCATTTTCAACTTTTCAGCAACTAATGAACGTGGCTGATGAATGTTTGAAGACGTTAGCGACGCATTTCCCTCTGCATGTCGTTATCCGTGCCACGAAACCCATCATCGCTCAGGAGGTGGGGCCTTGTATATTTTCTCAGTGTTGCTGATTAAGTGCCACATTAGATAGTCAATCGTCTTTAGAGCGACAACCGGGTCGGTCCTGCGTTGAAGATGCTGACTCGCCTAATTGAATCTTTGGATGCTGATGAACTGACGGCCAGATTGCCTGAGATCGCTCCTGGTGTTGTTAATGTGAGGCTTGTCTTTCTGAGTTAGTGGATGATTAACTGTGACCATTGTGCACACACAGCCCTCATCTGCGTTTCATCTGCTTTGTTAATGGCAATCATTCAGTGTTATATGAATCCGCAGTCGAGCGTTCGCAAGTCTACTGTATTCTGTTTGGTGGCGATGGTGAACAAACTCGGGAGGGAACCCGTGAACCCATACCTAGCGCCACTTTCAAACAGCAAGGTTCGTTGTGTTTACTTGAGGTGAACCTACATAGTATATTAAGGTGAGATGTTCAGTCTACATTACCTTACCACAAGGATCCAAGAGCAAATCGGCAGAAGTGGAAGGATTAGAATGGACGCAGCTGCATTTATTTACTAGCTCATAGTACCACTTACAGTACAGCTCGGTTTTTTCGCACGGTTTGGCGTACACCGACAAGTTCTGGAGAATCAAAGATGTGGAACTGTTTTTATTTGATGAAGAACATATTTATAGGCTGCCGACCGAGGGGAAGGGGATGGCTTGTCATACTCCACACCGGAGCTGCTGTTGGTTCAGCAGCGATACCAAATGTGTCAACCCGTTTCGCTGGAGACCTCTTTCGAGGGCTTGACATCCTTCGCTATTCACTTTTTCGCCTTTCATCGTCTTCCCTAGTCACCGAGTAACCGGCCATTTGGCATTTAGTCTTCACCAGCCGGGTTGGGTCATCAAAACGACGCGCCTTTCTCATGCTAGCGAAGTCCATATTGGTGTTGAGCTTGCCGATTGTAAAGAACAGAAGACATTGTTCTAGCGATCTGTGCGTGTCTAGTGTCTTTCATTTGGCAGCAGTGCCTGCCGAATGCCGATTTGCATAGCAGAGAGCACGGAGAACTGTTGAACATAACAGGCTCTCTCGGATGATGTGTACCCTCATTGAGAGGTGGAAACGGTCCATGCAGCTCTTCATCTCCTATTCAGTTCGCCTTTATATTGTTGTCCACGTTTATCGATCGTCCGAGACACACAACTTCTCCGTAAGTTGAGAGGGTTCTAGTTGAATTCCTCCTCGCTAACAGTAGGCTACTTGACCTTCTTTATCTGTCCTTTTCATTTTGCCATTAGTTAAGTCCGGAAGCTGTCGTGTTTGCTTCAGCGGTAGAACTAGGCATCAGCAGACGTTCGCAAAATGCTTAGGGGTACATTCATCGAACGTTATGCCGTTTTCGTGACATGAGTTATTTAATTGCTCACGGCGCTTCGATGAATAACTTCCATGACACTACGTCTTTCTTTCGTTTCTCCTCTCACAAGGGAACTGTCTGAACGGTACGCCGGAACAGCAAGAACGAGTACTATAAGGAGAATCCCCGTCCTTCCAATAGTAACAGACCATGGTTTGTTTTTGCCGAATCTTTGAGGCAAACGAGTACGAGGGTGTAATGGTTAAGGGTCCGCAGAGCGAGCTCTTCAAGGCAGCGCAAGATCCCGGTGTCGTGGACTGGGTGGCGCAGTGGTAGAGGGCACGCCTCATGTTCGTGAGGTCTAGGGTTAGGTTCCCATGCTACGTCGTGTTTTTGCACTTTTACCATAGTATCGGATTTCCATAGAGATTTCCATATCTGTACTTGTTTCTGGAGTTTGCTACGGTAAGATGTTTTTATTACTTCATTCACCTACTGACACTGAAGTGCAGATCTCCATTGGATGCTGTCCCTTCGAAAGACGAAATGAAGCTGGCGGAAAGGATAGCAAGTATCCCACAGGATTTCGAACTGCGACAGCTGGAAATTGACGAAGTGGAGAAGTTGGAGGTAGTGGAAGAAGAGGACCAAGAGTTTCAACCAGAAGAGGATTGTGCCGGAGTCACGACACCACTAACCAGTGAAGGCACTATCACGTTCTCGGGAGGACAGATCGTATCGGAGGAAAAGGTTTGGCTGTACTGGAATTGTTATACTATACAAGTTTGAGAACTGGGGAAAGTGGACTGTATCGCGATTCCAGGCTTGGGCTGCAGCGGAGTACCACTGGGCAGGAACTGTGAAGCCAAACACAAGTTCAGATATGGAAATCCGATACTATGGTAAAAGTACAAAAATGCGACGTAGCATGGGAACCGAACCCTAGACCTCACGAACATGAGTCGTGCCCTCTCCCACTGCGCCAAGTCCACGACACCGGGATCTTGCGCTGCCGTGAAGAGCTCGCTCTGCGGACCCTTAACCATTACACCCTCGTACTCGTTTGCCTCAAGGATTCGGCAAAAACAAAACATGTTCTGTTATTATTTGGAGGACGGGGATTCTCCCGATAGTACTCGTTCTTGCCGTTCCGGCGTACCGTTCAGACAGTTCCCTTGTCAGTAGGAGTGGTAAAGCGCTGAGAAACAGATCTGAGGTCGATAGTGGTGAGTTTGGCGCATAAGTTTGCGACTTCAAACTTATTGAAATGTCGATTTCATGAAGCTGTGCACCACGCTTGTTACGGTCTGCAACTTCTCGTGTCCGCAGCCCGATTTTGCTTCCCTTCTGGTGTGATCGTCACAAGACGAAGTCTCTTCCTTTGCCGAAATCTGTGTTTTCTTCCGCGGCAGCGGAGAAGAGCACAGAAAAGGCCCAGTTCTTCCGGTTGGAATCTACCCCGCCACGCTCGCAGGGGTGAGTAGCCGCGCAACCTTTGTTACAGCACACTATTTGGCATACGTTTCGGCGGCTTCGCTTTCATCGGAACCTGAAAGAATCCAACTAACACTTGAGGAACTATTTCCCCAAAGCTCCTTTCATCTTACATAAAGAGATCAAAAGAGGAGCGGTGCAAAAACGATGCTGCCAAACGACCGAGGGCTAACCTTGGTGGTGAATGCCGAGGTCTACCAGTCATCTTCAGATGGGGTTGACGTTGGTTAATGAATTTCAGCTCTAGGGACCACTCCAGTAGGTCAAAACACGCAGAGGCCGTAAAGGGTGTCTTCCGTCTCACCCAAGCACTAGTCCTTGCGGATGACGGTATGACCTCGGGGATTTGTACCTCATGTCGTGTATGGGATGCAGGGAAGGGTATGCCAGGGAGACGGGAAGGGGGTTCGTACGTTAGGCAGCTCCCTGGGTTACGGTGGCGCGCGGCGCGGCCCGCTACCGTAACCCAGGGAGCTGCCTATCGTAACGCACCCGACGGGAAGGCCGCTGTGCATTAGAGCGAAGGAACACCTAAATGGCCCTTGAAGTCGCAAAGGTAGATTCCAACGGGCGCACAGGAACGGGGCATGGGGATGCCCTGGTTCGGGTGGCTCTCACGGCCCTTGCATGTGAAAGCGACGTGTTTCTGCTGAAATCCCACGAGACGTTTTGTATCGCTTTCCGAAATCCCAAAACCACTCGCAAAGACGAGTGCGTGGCTGTGATGCAAGAATTGGCAACCTTTGTCACTCGGTAGTTTTGAGCGCTGCAGCTAGGAACCACCCGCCTAAGGAAGTTCTCAGGGTGGTCGTTTGGTTCCAGGGCTTAAGTTCACTCACCAACGTCAACCTACATCTCGTCGTGATCGGTGGGCAACCCGGTTTGCACAGCAAATATCAGCATTCGGTCGCCTCTCAACATCACTCAACATCACAACATCTCAACAACACTCAACGCTTTTGTTCCATTCGCCTTTGAATCTCTTTATGTAGGATGAAATGACCTTAGGGGAGCAGTTCCTCTAGTGTTATCTGGATCCATCCAGGCTCCAACGAAGGCCAAACTCCGGGCATTAGCCCATTGAAGTGCTGCGCCAATCTTAATGCACAGCCTGACGAAATCGACATTTGAGTAAGTAAGGTGATGTGGAAATCCACAGAAATTCGGAAATGGACTCCCCGTCTAAACTGGATTACCTATGTTGAACACTACAGAATTCGCCTACACTTCACGCGGAAGGGGAACACGGAGCAGCAACGAAGAACACGAAGATGAGTGCTTCATCGGCGGCTTTACTTGTTCATGAATCCGGAATCAAGACTGTCTCGATACAAAGGAGTGTTCGATCGATTGTCAGAGATCACAAAACGCTTGCGTAGTGGTTATGTGGACTTTGTGTTCGAGACGTTGGGCCATAAGCCTCACCTTATCGTTTTTCTCGTCCGTTTATATGGCTATCGGTCATTGACACGTCCACTAGCTTCTATCACGTGCCAGAGTAGCTCAGTTCGCCCTAACTGGCGGACGCACTGGTGTCTTTTTGACATCCTGAGCAACTTGGCCACTTTCAGTTCTTGTTCATCAGGTGTCGGTGGGTGGTCACCCTAATCCTCGATGTCTTGTCCCACGCTGCAAAGTCTCTGATCTTCGAGCCAGGTTAAGTCATCGGAGCTCCGAGCTGTGGAGTTCTTCTCTCATTTGTGTGCATCATGTCACTCCAGTCCTCGTGCTCTTGATTCCTTTATGCGCGACACTGACACTGACTGACATTAGCGCAGGAAGAACGGTGGTGTTGAATATGCGTACACGACGCTGGGCGTTCCTCACCTCCCCCATTACTTCGACGTCGTCTAGCGCTCCTCGAACGTTCTGTTCCTCTCGCTCAGCTCCGACCCGAGGTCGTCGGGTGTTTACTTCGCGACCTAGATGCACGTCACTGCACGACTAGATGTTCGCTGTTCGCCTTTGAGCTTTTATGGGTTGTTAGGAACCTTTTTTGCGTGCCCTATAGCCCGTTTTGATCGTCCAGACACTCTACCCACAATGCAGAATTTGTTCCCATGCTAGTACGTTCTGACTTCTGACTGAGAATTAATCCTTCGCCCTGCAGTCGGATTCGTGTCAGTGATTTATCACCTGCTCACCTACTTCCGGAGGGTGTCTAAAGTGTAGTGGCGTTGGAGCAGAGAATTTTTAAATCTGCGTTGCGCACATTTCCACACACATACACACATACATAACACACCCACGGCCCCCTACCGCCGCTATGACTCTTTGAAGGAGAAAATCCGCACTAGAACGGGAGTCGAGCTATCTTCAGAGGTATTCTTAGTAGTAAGCATAACTATGCTAATATTATGCATGAAGTGTAACGAATACAAAAGGTGAGTTCGACGCGATCATCGGAAAAACTCAGTAGTCTGAGTTTGTATCGACTGTTCTCTTGTTGCTGATAGAGAGTCACCCAGTTTACGGTAGCTTCAGATGACGCTTACGTTCATCTCGACAGGGGGGCAGTCGTTCGGTACACCGTGTTGTCCTCCGCCCACTTTCCGCCCTGCCCGCGCCGCCCCATTTGGACAAGTTTGCGGCGCGCGAAAGCGAGCAGCAGTTTGCGGGTTCGTCCAAAAACATCTGATAGGAGACGATTGGGACCGCGTCTCATTGAAAATTCCGAAGTCATTTTTCAGTCAGTTCCGTTGCGGAGACAGTTGAGGGAAGGACGTGGATTCTTTAAATTTTCGCCACAACTAGGGAATATGAGTGATTTCGGTCAGGGGTCGGTGGTCTCTACATTGAAGGCGAAGCTGAAATTATGCGCAAAACCGGCCCGCCGTCCTCTCATTTTAAAGACTTAAACATTTCTCATTGTAGTGTGGAAACCCACCGACTTTCTCATTGTATTAAAGAACTTTCTAGTGGATGGTTGCGTTGTTGTCATGAAACATCTCGCTAACATGTTGTTATACTAGTCGGAAAATGCGGACGACGTCATAATACTGAGCAATGTGGCGAGACCTGAAGGAAGCCTTGGCGCTGTAGCTGAAAACTCTTTTCCTCCAAATATGGTGAACAAGATACTGACTCTTGTCTCAAGAACGAAATAAGTTCAGGATAGAGCTGCAGGGCCAAGGAAAATGATTAGAAATGCGATGCCTCCATGTGATGGCAGGGACCCGGACATCTTGTTCTCGGCGCGTCCCTCGCCCCGCCCCTTTCTGAGAGTGGTGTATCCAACGGCTCTCCGCCATCTCGACATATTGCCTCACTTTAGTATTGTCTGGAAGCGTCCGCCGAGAGCGTCGATATGCTTCTTAGGACCTGCGTTAGAGCTTTGCGCCATGTCGCCTTGCCGCCATTAGTGAGACGTCTATCACATACACCATGCATTACCGAGAACTACGGCTACATTTGCGAGACACAGAGGCATGCAGCATCATGACGACTCGTCCTCGGCGCGGCTCCCACCAGGATGGGAAGAAGGACGAGATTGCGGTGTGGTGCTGCAATACTTACTAGGGAAGGGTTTCGACCCCCATGGAACCTTAAGGCCTGAGTTATACTCCCGCGGGAGCGTCCGTGGAAGGGCGGGAATCGCGCCGAGATCCCTCACCTGGCCAAACGCACGCCCCGCCACGCCCGTTGTCCGCAGTGCACCCCTAGTCAGCGGACGTTCCGCGGATGCTCCCGCGGGAGTATAACACTGGCCTAAGGCCTATGTTATATTTCGGCGACGCGTCGCCGACGCTGCGACACGTCAGCGACGGCCCGTCACCGACGTCGGCCGACGCTGACGTCACCAGCGACGTCGGCGACGTCGTCAACAGATTCTGTGGCGGCGTCGGGGACGTCGTTGACAGGAGAGCATCAGAGCGCATTTTTAGCATCGGAGCGCGCTTTCAATGTCATCATTTGGCCACCAGTCTGCCGATTGCATACATTTTGTGCTTTTCTTAATATTCAAAAGGATTTTTTATTCTTAATTCTTCTTAATGTTTCAAGACTTGATGATGATTTGTTGTTCTGTATGTACTCTTTAAGAAATGCAAACTTAGCAGACGCGATTGCATAATTGGGCGAAAGAATATCTGAATAGAATAAAATGTGATTTGTCTAAGGTAGAGCATAATTGGAAATCTTGTAGTGTACGAGGAAAAGAAGATTGTGAGCGCGAATATGTAACCTATTTAAGTATCAAGTGATGAAGAGCCAAGATGATTACGGCGCGATAGGTGCTAAACATCGTCAAAATGATGGCCGACATTGAGAGAAAGTAAGCAAACGAGGCGCCTTCTTGATGTGCGGTTATGAAACTCATGTCGATTCAAAGTAGGCATGAACTATATTTTGAAGCGAACTCTATTTCTTCTAGACTAACCCAATCCAAATGGTACTGGACCACTTAGGAGTCTGACGCGACCGTTGGTTTTTTCACACTATTGGCTGGATGCCGCAAGATGGGCGTTTTTGCGCTTTCGATTTCGTAATTCGAGGTCCGCCGAGGATGTTGACAGTGCCGGGAACGAAGAACCCACCCACAAACAAAATACTCCCTCTGAGCGCATTTTCTCCCAGCCTTGAATGAGGCCGGCGACGGCCCGTCGCCGTGCACAGCGCGGCGACCGACCCACGGACGACGTCGGTGGCGACGTCTGCGGCGACGTCGGCGGCGGAAGTATAACACCCCTGCGGAGCTCTCGGCGACGTCGTCGGCGACGCTGTGTTGGGCGGGCTGCCACGCAGTGCGTAGCTGCCCGCAAAGCACAGCGTCGCCGACGTCGGCCGACGCGTCGCCGAAGTATAACATAGGCCTAAGTTGAGACCAGGATCATTAGAAAGAGCTCGGAATGTTGATTACGAATATGTGTGTCAAAATTGCAAAATGAAACTCCTGCGTGAGTTATGGCCTGCCGAAATCGGGGGCCTCACCACAGGCTGGCTGTGCGACACTGCGGGCGCGAGAGTGGTGAGTCATCGGGGCTCCGTAAGAAGGGACATCCAGCTGCGGCGGTGGCGCAGGGGTAGTGCTCCCGCTCGTCGGGCCCCATATCACCGGTTCGGTTCCCGTTGCCGTCGGTTTTTTTGCAAATCATAATTTATCTTCGAAATGACCTTTTGTTCTGAATTATGACACGTGTCTAATTAAATAGCCGGGAAAGCTACCACACACGTTTGTAAAAATGCTTGAAGGCAAAAATTGTTATAGTGACATTTTTATTCACTATTTTGCACAAGGGCGCGTGGAGCGCAGTCGGAGGAGGCGCGACTGTCGCGTGCACCCGATACCAGGTTCCTGGTTCGGATTTCCCGCCCAGGCCAACCAAGCCTTCCATCCCTCCGGGGTCGGTGAATTGGTACCAGACTTGTCTGGGAAGGATAAAGCGCTGACTTGTTCATCGGCTGGCCACCGCAAGTCATTGTATGGCCAAATACGCATCCATGTCGCCTCCACGACATCCCGTAGAAGTAGAATGCGCTGGCGCATCCCAAAAGGGATTGAGTAACGCCGTCCTTTATCCTTATTTTGCACAAAGAGTCCAAATCATATATTGAATAACAAGAGGTGTTTCTAACAACCTTGGCATTCATGGAACAAAGCAAAAAAAGTGTGAAGTAAAAAGGTGAGTAGAATGTATGATGAGGAAGCCCAGAGTGTCGTTGATCAACTGCTTTTTCATCGCTAACTATGTCCTTTTCACCAGCAAAGGTGGTGTCCATTCTTCTCGCTGAATTTGGGGTGCCAGAGTAAATAAAAATGTCACCATAGCAGTTTTTTTGCCTTCAAGCATTTTTACAGTCGTGTGTGGTAGCTTTCCCGGCTATTTAATCAGACATGTGTCATAATTCAGGACAAAAGGTCATTTCGAAGATAAATTATGAATTGCAAAAAAAGCGTCAACAACGGGAACCGAACCAGTGACATCGCACCCGACAAGCGTGAGCACTACCCCTGCGCCTCCACGCAGCTGGATAGCCCTTCTTATGGAGCCCTGGTGACTCACCACTCTCGCGCCCGGTGCGTCGCACAGCCAGCTTGTGGTGAGGTCCCGATTTCGACAGGCCATCACTCGCTCAGGAGTTTCATTTTGCAATTTCCACACCCATAATCAGCATTCCGAGCTCTTTCTAATGATCCTGGTCTCAACTTGGAGTTCCATGGAAGGTCGAAACCCTTCCCTAGTTAGACGCAAGCCTTATACACTGTGGCGCGCTCACTGTGGACGAAGCCATAGGTGGATAGGCCTGAATTTGAGTTGCTCTCCGAACCGCGCTATAGCGGGAGAAGCGTTACATCCAACGCGTTTTCTTCCCGAGTAAAGGCCCCACAGACTTCTGCGGCGCCGCTCGGCGGCGCCGCTCAGCGGCTTGACTCACCATCAGTGGGAGCGGTGACGGCGAGGTACTGTACTGTTTCTAGTGGGGACCGACTGGTGCTTAACAATAACGCGCCCCGATGACGATCGCGCGCCCGCATCGACCGTCTCCGCTCTGGATCCCGCCGCGAAAGGGCAGAGCGCAGAGCGCAGACAGACAGACGCTGGAGCGGCGCCGCCGGGTGGAATGATTCAAGTCATTTCCGCCAGCGGCGCCGCCCAGCGGCGCCGCAGAAGTCTGTGGCGGCCTTAAGAGTCTTGCGACATCGCACCACAATCCCGTCCCTTTCCTTCCTACTATCGTGAGATCCACGCCCCTCCCCCCCCCCCCCTCCTCCCACTGTGGTGGGAGTCGCGCCGAGAACGAGTCGTCAAGATGCCGCATGCCGTTTCGCGTCTCGCAAACGTAGCTGCAGTTCCCGGCAGCATGGCGGGTCGCAGTTTCCGACCCGCCATGGGAACTGCAGCTACATTGACTTGACCATAAACGTTCGAGAGTTGCTTCCGCTGAGCGATGTAAGTGACGCCTCGCTAATGGCCAGAGGGCGGCGTGCCCCACAAAACTGGCGCGGGCCTTAATCGGAGCTATTTTATATGGGTGTAAAGGTTAGTTCGTCGGTTCCCGAAAAAAATCGGGAGCCACGTCTGACCAGGTGTTACAACGGGAGGTGAGTGAATTTCATTCGACAACACATCTAACCAGGATACTATCTCAACGGTAGGTCGGAACGGCCCAAGTGTTGTATATGGGCAGAACCGCCTCTCACTGGAAGGTAACAAACTGCAGGTATCTCGACCCCAATACAACTCTGCGCAGAGTTAGGGGCGACGGAAGCCGGGTGTTGACGTCATGCTGATTCACTTGACGGGCGCGCGCGGGATGAGTGCACGTATCTGCGGGTCAGTGAAGTGTAGGGATGGCGTAGTAGGGAAGCGCTCGGGCTCGTGAGCGAGGGGTCGGGGGTTCGGGTCCCGCCGACTGCGTTTGCTTTGCACTTTTGCAAAATCCAAGTTCATCATATAGGTGATCCACCTAGGGGTAAGTGTGTTCCATTCGCCGTCGACCTCGTCTTCTTCAATTTCCAGGTTCACTTCATCATGGATTTCCCCCAACTGTTTATCTTCGAACAGTCTCAAAATTCTTGCTATCCGTCTGCTAACTTCTTCTCCTCCCTAGCTGGTGGCGCATCCAAAGGCGATCCACATTCCAGAGCTAGCAAGTGGATAACAACACGAGCACTGGTGGACATGACTTTGACGACGCTGTACAATTAAGGCTGTTCCCAGTTAACGTACCTCCTTATGTATCAGCTCATCGTATCCAAGACGGATAAGCTATAGCCGTCAACATGTGTTGTTTTGGTTATGAAGAATGGAGAACTGCCTCGGTTCTTTAGAATAAACATTTTAGCTAATCTGTAGCTTGAAGCATATGTTATAGTTACGAGCCCTCATCCTGTGCGCGCCCATCAGCTGCGGAGCGCGTGAATCAACATGGCGCCAACACGCGGCTTCCGTCGCCCCTAACTCTGCGCAGAGTTGTATTGGGGTCGAGATACCAGCAGTTTCTTCCTTCCCAGGGAGAGGCGGTTCTCCCCATAGACAACACTTGGGCCGTTCCGACCTCCGTTGAGATAGCATCCTGGTAAGGGCCTGTTTATAGTCGGCGATGATGGCTGAGTCGCTCGCACACGGATCCACTTATGCGGAACGAATGTTCTGCGAAAATCGGTGCGTATGATTTGCTCGGGCGACGACCCTTCCACGAACCAACCATGAAGAGGCCCTAACTGGTAACCGACTTAAAGGCTGTATGAGTGTAGGACAAAACTCAGACTACCGTACTGTAGCAGTGAAACTGAGCAGAGGACAATGAAAGTGAGGTGCTTTTTGTGACGATGTGAAGAAGGTCCTCCTTTTAATAAGTCACAGTTACAGCATACACTTGAAGGAGTGAGCGTTTCAGACAGCGGGCAACTTCCCCGAGTGCTGGTGGTCTCTGCATCCATCTGCTTCATTTCTCAATCGTGTTGCTTCAGATCCATCTGCTCGAGGTCTACATCCAACGCATGCAGACGTCGTCGACTCACTTCTAGCTCGCCGCCTAGCGGCACGATGACGCCGTTGTGCAGTTCCAGGCGCCTCCCGGCCGTCCTCCACCGTACCCTTCTGCAAATGCATTTTCTAGAACATTCTCTCGAGTGCTTCAGGGATCCCCATGTTGTATCGATTACTGGTGCATCGCTGTTCGTTCCGATACTGAGTTCGTCGCTTCGGCCGCTCTGTCACCCTGTCGGCACCTCGGTCCTACTGCTGGCCGCTTGCTCCCCGGTGTCACCCTCTCCGCCCGCGCCGCTCCTAGTGTCTTCTGCCCCGCTACTCGCACGCTCTTCGACTGTATATGAGCTTAGATGCCTGTGCATAGGCCACCCCTCTTCGCCTTCTCGCTTGCTACAGTGTACTAAATAGATGGAATTTCAGTTATCTCATCATCAAAGAACATGTGCGGGATTTTCATGTAGTGTTTGTTTCGTTCCCCTGAATGTCGTGTCCCCTGTCCAATGCTCATAGTCTCGTGCGGCAGCAAACTCTTTCACAGCTAACGTCCCCTTCGCATTACCTTAACGCGTTACTACACCCAAACAGACCGCCCAGGTCAGCGAAAACTCGTGCACCAGGACGAGGCAGGCGTTCCACGTAGCGCAAGTCACTGTAAAACTCGACGAAGTGCGGCGACGGTTCCCGGCGTGTATGCTAGGAGTCGTCCCTTACCTTGGTCCCACGAGTTCCAATGTTACTTTGATATTGAATAGCGATTTTCAAACTGTATTGTTTTATAAAAGTATAATGAAGTTTTAATGCCTCTGCATGTCTGATGCACCGTTGAGCTTCATTCCTGAGATCTTCGTTGTGATGACGAGGTCACGATATAGACGATATCGGTCTCGGCGGCGGCGTCATATGCTTGAGGACTTGGTCGAGCCACTGAAAATGAAGAGTTAGTGAGCATTTTGCGAAGGAATATGAAAGAGAGAAGGAGGCGACGAGGCAGAGGTTCGCCCATCCCACCTTGTCAAGGAACAGCCTTGTTCAGGGTGTGTCACAAGTTTTACAACAAAGTTAGGCGATCTTAGAAGACTTTAGTTGCGCGGAACCATATACTGTTGAGGATGCATCGTATTCCTAGTGCTTTGCTTCCAGCAATTGGCATGGCTGTAGCTACTGCTATTAGAAAGCAATGTGCTATCAAGTAAAACTACGGACTACCCGACATGGACGCTCCTAGAGAAAATACTGGCCCCCTTTACAGGTCTCCCCTTTCCTGGTCACTCCTTCACTGGTCTCCCCTTTACTGGTCCCGTTAGGCGAGGCCGCGGCACGTCTTCCAGACCAAGACGATGTCTGCGACACGTCTTCTGAATCCAGACGCACGCTGAACGACGTTTGGCCCCGCGCTTGATCCCCATCCACGCCCTGAAGCCTTGCCAGCTCTATATATCGTAAACTTGGATGATCCGCCAAGGTCTAAGCAGTCGCCCATGGTTGAGCTGAAAGAAAGATCGGCTGGCATACGCCACCCTGTCGAAGGCATTCCTTGGCTTTGGGCCAGCCTCCCCGTGGCCGGCAACGTGGCCCACGAATGAGCTGGTCTATATACCATTTTCACGTCGAGTTGGACACTTCAAATCAAATTGGTCGCTCTTCTAAGGTAGCCTAAGACTCTTGAAACCAGACTGAACATCTTGCAAATCAAAACGAGTTACTTCCACATTAAGCTAAAGACTCTCCAAAAAAAGTTGGAATAGTTTCTTGTTCAAGGAAAATTATAGTATGACCTTCTTTGAAGTTCTAATTCATCTACCCAATAAGTGAACACATTGTTTGAAATCTTATAAAACTTCATTTTTCGACGGAAAATAATGGTTTAAGACCTGTTTTAAGTAGCAGAAGGGCGGCCATTTTCTAGTGCCAAAAAAGAGATTGCGCTATGCCCTCTTCCAACACGTCGCGGTTTTTATGCGATTGGTAGATAATTTCTGTTTGCATGGAGCTTGACACCTGTTAACGATGCGACATAAACAATTGTAAGGAAGACACATATCCTCACTTTGATGGACCGTGTAAGTGGCATTTACACTATCAATTAAATAAAAGATGCGGAGAACTTTTTGAGCGCATTGCGCGATCTCTTAAGGCGCTTGCTTCTTTGCTGTGCTTTAAGACAAATATTAGTTTATTATTTTTTGTCTAAAAATAAAAAATATGAAATCATTGCACTCATTGGGGCGGGTAAACAAAAAAATTTTCAAGAAAGTTACACCGAATTTTCCTTGAACAAAAAATATTCTAGCCATCATAATGAAATTGCAGTTTAACCTGCCTGGAGGTCATTTCGATTTGGAAGAGTTCGCTTTGATTTAAAAAGCCTCAAAGCTAGCTTAGAAGAGTGCCCAATTTGATTCGAAAAGTCGCCAATTCGACGTGAAAATAGTACAAATATAGCAAGGTACTACACATATTATACGTATGTCATATATCATGTACATAACATATTATGCATATATACTACGTATAAATATTATAATGTATTTTTCGCTTTTGTATTGTCATTGACTGAGTGTACTTCCCCCTCCCCCTTCTGCCCTGAAATGAGAGGGTATCCCACCATATATAATAGAGGAGGGTTTTTTTGTCTCAACGTGACCGTGGGCAACTTCGTAAACTCCGCGGGCTCGGTGGTTTAATCACCCAAGTTTGAGGCAGGTTCTCGACTTCTCTCTCCGAAGGGAAGCGCAGGGAGGTGAGCCATCGCCGCTGCCGAGGAGGACACGTGCGGCGTTGCGAAATAGGCCGGCGCCGCGGCTCTGCCCGCGCACGTGTTGTGTGGCTACTGCTTCGAACTGACCCCCTTGAAGGCTCCTGTCCATGCTACCGGTCAACTAGTGGTTGCAATTAGGCGCTGCTACAGTTGTGTTACCGCAGGGTACGACTCTGCCGCCTGTGTGCATGGCCGAGGTCACTGCTCATTCCTGTTCTTGCTACCTTCTCTGTGTTCGGGCATAACACTCTGATGTCTACGAGCTTCCGCCTTCACTTTTCTCAGAACAGCTCCTGCTGTGTTAATCCATACTGCCGCTCTTCGTTACTGCCTTTGCCACCGTTTCACTTTGTTTCTCTTCGAGAGCCTTTTAAGTTGACGTCAGTGTTGTGGTGAGAATCTGCGGCCCTATTTTAGTGCTCCTCGCTCTACACGTTAGAGTATGGCTCTTGGTAGGAAGGCACATGTATGCCCATTTACAGCAGAAATGAACTAACTTGGTTCACCATAGGGATAGAACCACCAGTGCTGCTGATAATTTGAATTTCATACAACACAAAACGATGGGTTGGGCGTTCCTACATCGTGGCCCTCCCGCCCCAACCTATTTGTGCCCCATTGGTAGTCGCACTTATATCCACACTCGTGTGCTTCTTAAAGAGGCTGACAACCACTTAATACGATGAGCCCTGTCCACCCGAGCCGTTTTGCGCCTGATTCTTTAGGCTGTAAGTAAGATTCTCCCATTCTAAGTTGGTTGGATTGAGCCCATCAGTTTCTCCCGCCCACATAAACTTCCTACTTCCTACACCCTTCCAGGCTGTTGGATTTTTATTCGTGTGATAGCCGAAGTTGAACAACAAACACAACGGTGAGGAACATACACATCCCACCTTTGTGATTAGTGATTAAGTGGCTTTTACACTATCAGTCGATTAAAAGCTGCGGTGAGCTTTTCGAGGGCATGGCGCGATCTGATCTTTTATTGCGCTATATGCTTGCTCATTAGCTAGACTTTAAGTAAGATTCTCCCTTTCGAAGTTCGTTGTGTCGAGCGCATGCATTGGTTTCTCCCGCCCACTCATGATTACTATTTATCGCCTCCAAGACGTTGCGATATTTATTCGACTGTTACCGTAAGTTTAACAACAAATACAACAGTGAGGAACACACATATCCCCACGTTTGGTGGATTAATTAGGTGGCTGCGATGCCGGCGAAGCCGGCTAGCCTGGCGTGGCCCGCACACTCCAGCGTCGGCGCCGGCGGAGCCGGCGACCGACGCTGGTGAGATATAAGGTGTTCTAGAGTCTTGTAGAGTATAAGGAGTTTTCCTCCTGAGCCGTATTGCACCTGCTTCCCAGTTCCTCGAAACGATACAGAACAAGGAGGCTTTTTGAAGGTTTGTTGAATATCAGCAGTGGCGCACTCGTGCGGTGGTCGGGGGTAGCTCCGTGAACATGGTGCTCAATTCTTCCCATTGTGTACCTCCTCCGCTCATCTACTCCGGTGTGGAGGCTCAACATCTTCGCTGGTGAAGGATCTTCAGGATCTGGATGCATGTTAATTATAGACCACGCATAGCGCGCTAAAGAAACGTCTTTTGAAGTGCAATCAACGAACTTCAGAACCAAACTTCGCGTCTTCGACATGTGAAAGTATCTAAGCCAGTAAATTTGCAGCTGATGGAAGTTGTAAAAAATTCAAAATAGCGGGCTCAGCCGGTAAAAAGGTCTGCCACTTTCGTTATTTTGCCTGAGTTTCCTACTCAAGGCATCCGACCAGGGGTGTGCGTAGTTACGATTTTCGATGTTACGAATTACGACGATTTTTGACATTTTTTACGATTTACGACATTTCGGGTTGTAAATCGCAAATTTTCGTAAATCTGACCTTTGATCCACGTATAAAAGGTGTCTCAGCAGGGGTGTCTTCTCTGAAGCGCGCTACGAGCGTTTTCTGCTTTCTTTAACTTTTTTTCATGTTGAGTTGCACCGTAGCAGTTCCAGCCCACGGACATGCGAGGCAGTCTGGCACGAGAGACGACCGCTCGCTGATCTACATCCTACTTACCAGAGAAGTCTCTCAGGCACGAAAACGAATACCACTGTGAGATCTTCCACCCTTCAAAAAGTAGGAAGAGATGTTCCATTTTTGCAAAGTCCTTGAACACAATGAGCAATGGGCCCTCAAAGTTTACAATGGGATCGCTTGTACTCGCACGTAGGTTTGAACGGCAAAACCGAATACCACAGCTAGATTCTCCACCCTTCAAATATCATATATGATATACCTATATGATAGTAGGAAGAGATGTTCCATTTTTGCAAAGTCCTTGAACCCAAGGAAACAGGGGCCCCTGAACATCCAGGAATGTATTGCACTGTCAGCATCTGACACGTATGTGCGCGTTGCACGTAGAAATAAGAAAATGGTGAAATACGTCTGGCTCCGTCGTCGAGACAGGTAGCTCGGTGGCTGAGAGGTAGTGCCGGCGCATCGTAGGCGCAGGGTCGGATGTTCGATTCCTCAACCTCGAAGTATTTTGCCTTTTTGTGCTCATTTTTTGGTATCGTTCACCTTCCCAACTTTCCCTATGCATGTATTCCTCTACTATAGGCTGAGCAGTACGTGTTCAGTGAGAGATTTTCATCAGCTGCTCCCTCTGTATGCGACACTTTGTATTTTCTGCTGATTTTTGATTAGACCCTCGGCTACATGGGGAATGAACCTTCCCACCTAGACATGAATAAAGCAATTAGAAGAGCATATGATGGCACCAGCCCACAAGCCGAGAATGGTTGTTCAGTCAATCTCATGTCGTCTAGCATGTGTCCCACATGATCAAAGAGGGGCAGCCGATCATTGTACAACTCCAGTTGTACCCTAGTGCCCGTCGAAGGTGTACAACTAGACACACTGATGATGACGGACTGGTAGCTACTGCAGTCCCCACAGGTCAGTGAGTATAGGTCACCGTCATATTCTAACCTATCGCTCGACGGCGGCTTGGTTTTGAAACTCCTCTGGTGAGCCGACCTATTGAAAAATGCTACATATAGAGAGATTTTTTTTATTGAAGATAGGGGTGCAGAGATATCTTTCAAAAAATTGATCGCGATGGTTTGCCGTGACATGAGTGCACGCTCCCTTGAATAGTCAAGGGTAAATCTGAAGCGGCATGTTGAACTTTCGCGACCCTTAGCCGAGGTCGAGAAGGGGTAGAAGCTGATCACGAATATGATATGCATTTTTTGAAATTTTGGCCGATTACGGTAGTTCTGCACACGTGAACGTGGTCCCATAGTAAATTTGAGGGCCCATTGCTCCTTGGGTTCAAGGACTTTGCAAAAACGGAACATTCCTTCCTATAAATGAAGGGCGGAGGATCTCACAGTGTTATTTGTTCTTGCCGTTCAAACCTACGTTCGAGTGCCTGCGATTCCATAGTAAAATTTGAGGGTCCCTAGCTCCTTGGGTTCAAGGACTTTGCAAAAATGGTACATCCCTTCTTACTATTTGAAGGGTGGAGAATCTCACGGTACTATTCGTTTTCCCAGTTCAGACACACACCTGAGAGACTTCCCTGGTTAGTAAATAGTACAGCCTAGTCGCTCGCCGTCGGAAGGATTGGCGTGAGCCACGTTGAAATATTATTCGTGAGGGTCTAGAACAGTTACGAGCTTTTTATGGAAAGAATACGCCACTCATGTTTCTATCAGATTAACGCTGGACGTCGTATTGCGAAGCAGATGGATACAGAAAATGCTTCTCACAAGTAAGTGAAACTTGTGACATATTTCAAGCAAAGGACGAAGTGGTTTGGTGCACCTTTTAAGGATGGAATTGAGATTCTGCATTTGTTGGGTTCAGCCGATCTAATATTCGTATAGAATGCTGTGGATTCGCGTAGAGTAGATCAAACGTTCGTTACAAAAGAAGCCGAGATATCCCCGAGACAGAACGTGCTTTTATACACCATTTTCACGTCGAACTGGACACTTATCAGATGAGATTCGACACTCTCCTAGACTAGCGTAAGACTTCGAATCAAAGCGAACTTTTCAACTTGAAATGGCCTTCTTCTACATCAATAGAGACGTTCCAAAAAGGTTAGAATAATTGGAAAGGATGATTTTCTTTCCTTGAAGCTCTAGTTCACTTACACAAAAGTGAACACAATGTTTTTTTTTAAATAAAACTCTTATTTTTAGAGGAAAAATGATGGTTTAAAACTTGTTTTAAAAAGCAGAGAAGGCAGAAAGGAGGCTATTTTTTTGGTGTCAAAAGAAGAGGTTGCGCCATGCCTTTGTCCAAGAGTTCGCGATTTTTATTCGATTGGTAGCAAAATTTTTGCTGGCATGGACATTCACACCTGTAAACGAAACAACAAAAAACAATCGTAAACAACACAAATGTCCTCACTTTAATGTTTCATGTAAGCAGCATTTACACCATCAACCAAATAAAAGCCGTGACGAGCTTTCCGAGTGCCTGACGCGATCTCACCCTGCACCACATCAAATGGTACCTGCTTAGCTGTGCTTTGAAACAATATAAGCTAATATTTTTCCTGGAAAAATACAACTTTTATAAAAATGTTAACCTTATTAGGGCAGGTGAACAAAAAATTCAAAAATTTCTTTGAAGAACAAATTAAATTATTCTAATCATCTTAGTGATCTGCAGTTTAACTTTAACCTGCCTAAGGGCCAATTCGATTTGGAAGAATTCGCTTTGGTTTCAAAAGCCTTAGGCTTAGGCTTAAAAGAGTGTCCACTTTGACGCGAAAATGGTATAAATATGAAGTAGTGTAAAATGACGCCTGATTCTGTCGATCGACGTGACCCCTTAAAGTTAAGGGACATCTTTACTACAATCTTTATACAGTGCACGGAGCTGAATTTGGCTGTAGCGTGGTTGTTATTGTAAAACGCCGTCTCATTTAAAAGAGTATCTTTGTTGGTTTTGGGACGTTGAGAAGTTAATGGTCATTCAAACGATGTAAGGTTTTTGTTAGGACACCAAAGGTAAAAATGTAAATCAGCAACTTTCTTTGACCTTCTTAAAAAAGAAAAAAATTCTTAAAAACATCCCTTCTTAAAAACACAAGTTTGATTTCAAAAGTGTTTGCCAAGAGAGATAAACAAAAAATAAAATATTAAAATTGGGCTGAAGTTAACTGACTAAATTTACAAGTGATTGTTAACACTAGTAGGAAAAACAAAAAATTTATTTGTACTACATACATATTTGTACTACGTTATACGTCCGATAGCTTTTACGATTTACGGTTTACGATTTGCGACCGTTTTTCGTAATTACATACGTGTTAAGAAATTTCGGATTTCAATTACGGACACCCGTGCATCCGACCCTTCCATCCCTCCAGGGCTGGTAAATTAGTACCAGACTTGTAGGAAAGGGCAAAACACTGACTTGTTCATGCCACCGTAAATCAAGACCTGCCACCGCAAGTTATTGTATGTGCCAGATTCAAACTGTGTCCAGGACATCCTGCAAAAGCAGAATGCGCGGCGCATCCCAGATGGGATTGCTTAACGCCGTTCTTTATTCTTTCTTCAAACAGGAGATCGCTTCATGTACTCGTTCAGTATGTCGCGATTTTACTTTGATTGAGAGCAAAACTCTGTCTACTTGGAGCTACGCGCTACGACAGAAACAATTATAAAAAGCGTACATTTTGAGGATTTAAGGAAACATCTACGCTATCAAGAGTCGCGACGAGCAAAAAGAGTGCATAGTGAGTGCATGAGTACGGCAGCTAAAAAATGAACATTGTTTTGCTCCTGGCTTGTATAAACCTTCCTTTTGAATAGCGGTTTTGATCGCCTATTAATGCACATAAAAGATAGAGCCAGAACTAGTGCTCTGAGAGAGAGATAAAATTGGAGAAAAATAGGGTCTCCAAAACACTTTTGCCTAATAGTAAAATAACGAGGCTATCCAGCATTTAGGTTCCCCTTACAAGGGGAGGGTCTGAAGCGTATCTCTGAACGGGGGGAGCGAGTCATATAGGGAGAATCCTCACCCCTCAATTGCTTTGAAAATGTGTTTATTTTTTGCCAAGTCGCTAAACCCAAGGAGTAGGGGGTCACAATGGGATACGGCGCAGCATGACCACACGGTATGACATCATAATCCAACGAGAAGCGCCTTATCATAAGTTTGCTAGTGAAATTGCTTTGCACAATCCCTAAAAGGCCGATGCCCCTTTTTGGTAGGATCAAACACGGCTATCTCTGACTCCTCAACGGGGGGGGGGGGGTATCTTATAAAACGATTATCGTCGCGTTGGCGGCGATGGATGCCGAGGAGCGCGGCGGCGGACGCGGCAGGGCCGGCGGCCTCCGCCGCAGAGGTCGCGTCGAGCGCCGCAGACGCGACTACAGTCGATGTTGCCTGCAAATGGCGGCGGGTTGAGCCATGGGTTCGGTATAGGGCTGTAGTTTCACGTTCCAGGTAGATTTAAGGATGTAATTCTACCATTCGTCCTCCGACTCCTTTGTCGTAGTGCCAGGGTAAAACGTCTAATCTCTGCTTATTTGCCTTTTCTTTTTGAACAGAAAAGCTGTGAAAAGTTCGTCTTGCACTCCTCATGCTTACACTCTCAAACATATCTCATGTTTATGCCTTATTATGTTCATTTAGAGGCACTAAGAAGCTCGGCTGGGGTCATCCTGTAATCACTGGTTATCCTCTTCATTGGTAAGAAGCCCATTTACATCAGTAGTAAGCTCAGTTCAGCACAGAGATAGAACACACCAGTGCTGCACAACGTTTTTAATTTTGTGTGACACATTATGTCGTGTAGAGCTGCGTTACATGCATGTAACTTCTCCTGAGCCCCTTAGCGCCCATTTTGTATTAAGGTTACTTGGTGAGGCAACCATTTTCTCCTCATGCTCATTGGACACGTCTTCTCATTGCAATACATTATAATACATTTTCCCTTCTTGCATTACATGATTGTCAGACATCGGGCTTTTATTAATTTCCATAATCATTTTTCACTTTGATTTTTAAACTTTCTTCATGCTAACAGTCTGAGTTGTGGAGAGTTCATCAAAATAAATCTACTGTTGCTGAGAAGGACAAATGGGATACTAACGTCTTCTAATTACGAAAATCTAAGTATGAAAAGTAAATGTGCCCGGCTAGATAGCCTCACTCATGATGTTGTCCCTAACAATCTGTTGATTTATTTCCTATCGATCTGTCCGCTTTCTGTGCTAGGCATCACATTGACCTTTCGGACTCTCCATTGGTCGCTAAATAGCCGCCGGTCTCTTGCAATTATGAGGTCGCAAGACGCGGTTCTTAACAGAGCGCAATCGATAGAACGCCTGTAGGGAAACTGTAATAGAATTGGTCAAAGAATCTTTTGTTCAAGAGCTGAACAGAAGGAGGACCCTGCTCCTACCGCTTATCTTGGAAGTTGACTTTGGAGCGGAATATAGCCACTGTTCAGCGTGAGATTCTGCGTGCAACTCCAGAAATACCAAACCTATGCTTCGGTCCAGTAGCTGCGTGCTCTATTGCTAACCACTGAGTCGTTGCTGAATTCAAGCACATCAAATTGTTGCGGTATTTTATCAATGGAAGAAACAGAAAATGAGATGCGAAGCTAGTCTTTCCGTCTTCTTAGAATACATTAATTATACAGCAGAAAGGCCCGATGTGTAAAAGTGCTGTCGTTTTGTTTCGAATATTAGCAGGAAACAATGGATTTCCTAGTACATATATCAATCAAATCGTGTTAGGGTAGCATGCCCAATTAGGTCAACAGTTCCACACTCCCCACATTCAGATATACGTCTGTCCCTATTTCTCAGCACGTTTTTTGTCAAGTTCTTAACAGCTTCCAATTCATTGAGACTCAAATGCTTGACGACCTGCTGAGGTGTTTCAAGCTGCTTATCATAGATTCCGTTTTTTTGTTGTTGTTTTTTTTCGTCAGCATAGGATTGGTGCGCTCGCAGAAGCCCTTGCTAGTTTAATATGGGGAAATATTATATATCACTCAGACATGTAAGCAAACGATTCCAGTTAGGGCAATTTTATACTCTTGTCTGCTTCAACTTGCTAGCCATCGGTCCGTGTATCCTCAAGCACAAAGGCATCTCCAAGGCTTCGCAAGTATCTCTCTAAACAAACCACTGTCATAGTGACATTCTACCACTACGGTTCTATTATGGCAGCTCTGATGGTTCTGCCAGTTTCATTAATTTCTTCAGCTTTCCCCAACTTCCTCTAGAATAGTTGAATAAAATGCAGCAAGGTAGACCTCCATAGTATACTTATGCTCTCCCAAAAATTTCGAATATTCGAATGGTTTCGAATACCGAAAATTTTCGAGCATTCGAAATCGAATATATTCGAAAAACGCGATTTTTCTGAACATTCGAATTCGAATACATTCGAAAAACGCGATTTTTTGAGTATTCGAATTCGAATACATTCGAAAAACGCGATTTTTTGAACATTCGAATTCGAATACATTCGAAAAACGCGATTTTTCGAATATTCGGATTCGAATACATTCGAAAAACGCGATTTTTCGAATACTCGAATTCGAATATTCAAATTCGAATGAAAATCATTCGAATACCTATTCGAATGGGTCATTCGAGCATAAGTATAGTATCGTACCCCTCCTCAACGGCACGAAGGTTTTGTAAACGTAGCTAACATTTGGAGGAATTGATTTTAGAACTGACCATTCGAACAGCGTTAACATCTTCTGGGACATGCTGGACAAAGGACCACCATTCGATCCATTTTAGCTGATCTGGACATGTAAAGCAAAGGATATTGCCTGGCTCTGATGTGGGTACACGCTCTTCTTAGAAGTTGAGACTTTGGGATTCGTAGGCATCAGCTCACAAAGCTGAATTATTCGATTTTTTTCAAAACGTCGCAGCATTCTAATAGATAAAGATGAAAAACACTGGAAGCATAAACAGGATAAGGCGGAGTGGCAGCTATTATACTTCGAAACCGTGCTGCAGCCACAGAAGCCTCCTCCTGGATTGTTGTTGGTGCTGTTACAGCCACTAGCGGTTAATTGTCAGTACCTCGTTAGATTTGGGATAGACCTGGGCTTCAGCATCAGCGAGCGGTGGCTCCAGTGAACAGATAGTGAGCGTTGTGCAGGAGGGAACTTGAAGGTTTGTATTCAAGAACTGAATTGATTGCTGGGTGCCTAAGGCGATGACTATCTCTCACCACGCCGCCACGATTGAAAAACGTCAACGTACTGTCAGCGGAGCATGAAGGTGAATTTCAATCCAGCACGGGGTTGAAGTGACGTCCTTGCGTTGGTACTCAGCTCCCCATCCCTTGACGAACGACATGCGAATGATCGTCATCTTGGTCAACTCGTAAGACGCATCGAATCCTCGAGTCGAGCATTCGGCGAGTAACTGGACGAAATTAGGCGCTGAGCAGCTGGCTGAATAGTCTCACAACGTGGCAACAAACCCTCCGGAAACACTGCTCGTCGAAGATCTTGAGCGAGCATTTGTTGGCGATCTTGACGACGGTGGTCGGGTGGAAGCCGTGGATGTAATTGCAGTTTCGCGACTGGACGAATATCGCCGAGTCCGACTCGCACTCGGCAAAGAGCGTGCCCTGGTGCCGCACGTAGGTCAGCTTCACCCCTGAAAGGACTTGCTGTGTAGCGGTTGTTGCTGTAGAGGCTGCGTGTCCCCGACGGGTTCTTCTAAAGTCTCTAACACGCTGCCATCTCTGCGACCAGCGCATGGTTGGTTTTCCCCATGCGAATGAATGTGCGGTTTATTTCTAGACCATCGAGGTATGTCATTTGCTCCTCAACTTCTCGAAGCAAGCCGGACATTTTCGAAATCAAACCGCACGTCAAGCAATCAAAATGAACGTCGTCCAGGTCATACTGGGCACCCTATCCTCTGTGAAAGTCGAAATAAATTTTTGTCCAAGCAAAATTCAATATGTCTTTCTCTGAAAACCTACCATTCAACCGCCCCATAGAGTGAATGCGCTGCTTTAAAGTTTACGAAGCTTTTATTTTTGCAGAAAAATAATGCATTAGAGCTTGCTATAAATTGCAGAGAAGCAGCAATTTTTGAGTGAATTACAAGGAGAGATCTCACCCACCCACCCACCCCCCCCCCCCTCAATTTTCATTTGGTCGATAGTTGATGGTTGCCTGAAACTGCGAAATTGCAAAGCGAAGATTGCACGTTTTCTACAATTGCTTCTGTCACACCGTTGACTACTGCGTAACTCCATGCAAAAAGAATCCTTGCTAACAATCAAAGCCAATCTGCGACGTCCTCGGGCCGGATTCGTCAACGACTAACCCGTGGGTATTAGGCATGGGATCCGACGCCGATTCGGATAATTCGGATACCTCATTTTTTTCAAACCCTGGTTGAAAGGATTGTGCGAATAATGAAATTTTTGAAAAGCTTCGATCTTAATGCATTTAAAATAGGGGAGATTTTCACCAGATCGGATTTTCAAAAAATTCAGATAGCTGACTTTGTTCAAAAATGTTCAATTTGAAGTGAAACTGCTACACCTGAGTCCAACTGGCACAGCAATGTCAGGGCGACCCGAACTTACGTCTCTGGAAGGAACTTTTAGTCAAAAAACGACGATGCTTCCCAAGACAATAGCAATTGAGAGGCGAGTTGAGAACGTGTGGTATGCTTCATCGGTTCCTTATAGTTGAAGCGCGAAGATGCTTTCGATGTGGGCAGAATCACCTTTATTTCCATGCAACTGAACTTCAAGCAAGTTTTGTTTCACCACTGCAAATGAGACCGAAGCGTGTGAAAGAATTATGCGAATAATGACATCTCTGTAAATCCCGGTGTCTCAGGATGATTCAGATAAGAGTAGCTTTAACAAGAATGGTTTTCTGATGATCCAAACAACTGACTTATCTTCGCATCTCACATCGCTCATCTGGATAGGACGTAATATTTCCGATTAAAATCAGTTATCTGAATTATCCGAAAATTCGAGCAGGTGAAAATCACCCTATACGAATCGCCTTCAGATCAGGACTTTTCAAAAATCCATTGCTCGAGCAACCTTTCTGGAAAAGGGTTTGAAAAAATGGCGGATCGGAGTTGTCCGGATGGGGCTAGGGTCCAGTTGGGGAGGGGGGGGGGGGGGGGGGGTATCTTTCAAAACGATTGTCGTCGCGTTTGCGGCGATGGAGGCCGAGGAGCGCGGCGGCGAACGCGGCAGGGCTGACGGCCTCCGCCCCGCAGAGGCGCCGCAGACGCGACGACAGCCTATGCTGCCTGCAAATGGCGGTGGGTTGAGCCATGGATTCGGTATAGGGCTGTAGTTTCACGTTCCAGGTAGACTTAAGGACGTAATTCTATCGTTTCGGTACGTCCTCTGACTCCTCTCTCGTAGCACCAGGGAAAAACTGTAATCTATGTATGTTGCCTTTTCTTTTTGAAGAGAAAAGCTGCCAAACGTTCGACTTGCACTCCTCATGCTTACACTCTCCTTCACATCTCATATCTCATGCCTTATTATGATCATTTAGAGGCGCTAAGAAGCTCAGCCGGGGTCACCTGTATTCACTAGTTAGCCTCTTCTTTGGTAAGAAGCACATTTACATCAGCAGTAAGCTCAGTCCAGCACAGAGATAGAACACACCAGTGCTGCCCAACATTTTTAATTTGGTGTAACACATTATGTCGGGCAGAGCTGCCCTACATGCAAATAACTTCTGATCCAATGTTAATCCAGCACTATGGAAGCATTGCATCGGTGATTATTAGCCATTGACTGGATTCCCTAACGCGGTCCCAGTTTGCCCGAGAGGTGTAGAGATCCGAGCGCACCCAGAAATTGTGGAGTAATCACAGGCAATAATAATCGACTCCCGGTTTTCGCGGCGTCTTGAAAAAAATCGAAAAAATTGCAGTAGTTCGAGGGCGTCAGGCCCATGATGATAGGCCGGTTCAGTCACAAAAACGTCACATAGCATGTATAGTGGCCACATTGATCGATCGCGTCGCTCGATCAATGTGGCAACAATACGTGGCGTCGCGTCGGTTGGCGTCGAAGTATAAACGGGCCGTAACACGGGACAGTACCCTAGATCAATAATGAACATTTCTAGTAATCGTTTTTTAGCTCAACTTAACCGAGCGCACTCCCACGCGGTTTAATTAAATAAGTAAAAGACCACCCTTAGAGCTTTTTTATCCGTACCTTTGCCAATGAGTCTGCGGGTATTCTCAATCGGTGGATTCCGATTGACATTCGAGAAAAGCCCCAGGCTGATCTTCTGCGGATTATTCGTTGGATCAGTGTAGCCGTCAATGAAAACTGGCGACGATGTCACCTAGAGCGGAGATCGTTGGTTGCTTGAGGGCAAGCTGACCCACCTCTTATTCCGGAACGAGGAGCAGTAAAAGAACAACATCTAATCAGATGTGATCACGATAAGAATCACGTACGCGAATCTGTTCACCAACTCTTGTGTTCATCTCATAGTAGCTGATTGTCGCCCAGTGTTCCGGCTGTACACATTGAACCTGGAATAGCGGCATCACGTTGCTTGAAAGGGGTGGAGGTAGAGAAGAACAAACTCGAGTTGTGTATGTCCTGTCTTGGATCTGCCCTCCAATACGCCTCCGGAACGCAAATGAAATCCACGACCTACATAGTTGTCATTTCAAAGATTACTTCTGTTGATTGACTTCAGCCCAGGAACACCTCATTGATGGGAGCTAGTCTACATGAATAAAGAGGAATTGCTTAAAACGCAACATTATATTTTTTGAAGTTTTAAAAAGGACGACGGCTTTATCCACTGTTGATGGACTTACTTCAAATCGCCGAAAATTATACATTTCTTGTCTTGTCTCCTGATCGCTGCTAAAAAATTCTTTCTATTAGGTTGATTGGAAGCCCTCAATAGGGTTTCCACTTTTTCTGGGTGAGGGACGTTCTGCCTGAAAGCAGCACGGGCAAAGGCGCGGGACAGTGCCTGCAGAGACAATTAGCGTCGACTCGCGCAGTGACACCCGCCGCTTCGCACTCAGCCAGACAGCCCTCGCCGCGGAGGCGGTGCTGGCCCTGCCAACTACGGGAGCCTGTAGGTCGACCAGATTTGGTCTGATTACAATCGATAGAGAGATAGGAGGCCCAGACGGCTTGAATTGACAGTCCGAAAATTGGGATTGATCTGAACCCTACCATCTCCTAGATTAGAATTTTGAGCTCTATCGAATGAGCCAGAAAAGAATCTTGCCTCAATATCCCTTAAACAATTTCTTTAAGGCGCTGTTTAACTTTCGTTAAATATCAGTTTCTATTTATATCAGAATTAACTACGAGGCATGCTTCCAGGCTATTGATGTGAACTCTACCATCTCCTGCATTACATCCTGTCTAAATAACCCTTGAGGCGGCTTTTTAGGTGTTGTTTATTTTCGTTCAATAGCAGTTTTTATTTGTACCAGGATTAATTGCGAGGCGTGCTTCCATACTACTGATGTAAACCATACCATCTCCTGTACTAGAATTTCGAGCTCTATCGAATGATCCAGAAAAGAACACTGCCTCAACAACCGTTAAAGCGATTTTTTCTGGCGTTGTTTATTTTTCGCTAAATATTGGTTTTTATTCACATATATCAGGAGAAATGCGAGACTTGCTTCCAGGCTAAAATTGCACGAGGATTCCAATTAGATAGACGAGAGATCTTTTAACAGAAGTTTAAAGCATTAATTTCAACATATCTCTTTAGCATTTCATAACTGATTTCTCTCTGGAACTTTATAATGCAGACACCATATCGAGAGTAAGACTGGATAGGTGGTTCATGAAATTTAATGTTCACCGAGAATAAATTTCATCACACAATGTTTCAGATTGCTCGTCCAGTCGTTTGGGGCTTCTGTCAGTTTTTTGACCTCGCGTTCCACAGGCAATGTGCCTGCATAGCCAATGTCTTCTCCACCAATTAACGAGTTAGGGAACACTGATGAAATGCTTTGAAAAAACTGGGGTACTTTGGTGTTCTTAGGAGGTCCACCGACTATCAAATTGAACTCGTTGGGCAATTTCAGACTGTGAACATGTTCCACGCACTGAAGGATCATAACGTCGTTTTCAAGAAGGTTGAGCACTTACGGGGCTCTTAGAAGGCTTCTCGTCTATCTAACTATATTTCTCGCACAATTTCAGCTTGCAAGCATGCCTCGCAATTAATTCTGATATAAATAAAAACTGATATTTACCTAAAATTAGCTGCGCCTGAAAAAAATTGCTGTAAGGTTTATTGAGACAAGATTCTTTCCTGGCTCATTCGATATAGCTTGAAATTCTGATATAGAAGATGGTAGGGTTCAGATCAGTCCCATATTCTGGACTGCCAATGCAAGCCGTCTGAGCCTCCTATCCCTCTATCGACTGTAATCACACCAAATCTGGTCGACCTACAGGCTCCCGTAGTTGGCAGGGTCAGCATCGTCTCCGCGGCGAGAGCTGCCTGGCTGAGTGCGAAGCGGCGGGTGTCACTGCGCGAGTCGACGCTAATTGTCTCCGCAGGCGCTGTCCCGCGCCGCTTTCAGGCAGAACGTCCCCCTCCCACTTTTTCTTCTTTACTCCTTTATTCAGCTACAATGCACACCAATCATTAACATAGTCGCACGATAAGGAGGAGCTGCTGACTCGAGTCCCGCCTAGCGCTAGAGTCTTGATCGCAACAAGACATCGTTGTAACAATATAACCACTCTGCTAGTCACCACAGTCCTCCACTTACTGGGCAGTGAGCAATCACTTTTTCCCAGAACTGAGAAGACCGGGAGTTGAAGAAGTTGGCGATCGCCCGACTTAATTCTTCAAACTTTGTGGGATTTTGTGGGACTTAGCCAAGAAAGCCTTTAGGGAGAGGAACAAGTGGCAGTCTGATGGGGCTATGTCAGGTGGTTATGGCAGATGGGGCACGGTCTTCCAGCCGATTTCTCGATTTTTTGGTGGGTCGCTTTTGCAATGAACATGGGGTTTGGCGTTATCATGAGGTAGGTGCACTGAAGATCGCCTCGGCTGCTTCTTCCTAGCAGCTTACGCGAATTTCTAACAGCTGAGGGGCGTGAACGACAGCGGTAACGGTGACCTTGCGGGAGCAGCTCACAGTATAGCATTCCCTTCGAGTCCCACAAGCAGCGCAGAAGAACATTCTTGAAGTGCGCGTTCGATTTCGCTTGCGTAGGCAGCTATTCTCCTCGAGGTGGCCAATAGTCACAGTGTGCGTTAGTCGTAGAGAACCCAGCGCTCATCACTGGTAATCAATTCTTCTAGAAACCCCCTGCAAAACGGATAAGAAGATACTGGAAGACGGGTATGCGGGTGAACCGCTGCTATCGAGGAAGGCATCCAGGCCAGTCAGCATTTTTCGGTAGCCGAGGGCTTGGAGACGACTAACCACTGCCGTTTGTGTTCATCCGAGTGTTATCGCAAGACTCTGGGATTTATCCTAATCCTCTTTGAAGCTTCGAGAATGTTCTACGACTACCCCTTGGTAGATCGTGGATATCAAAGTCGGAGGTTCTGGACTTGAAGAAACTCTATCAGTACTTTCCGGCCAACTTATTTCTCAGTTGTTACCTGTGCGCGCTAATAGAGCTGTAAGTGCGAAATCAGCGTGTATAATAATTCTTGAACCCTCAGTCCTTACTGCAACTGTAGGAACGCTTGGCGAGAAGTTGTAGCTGTCCGCGTCGTCGACATGCATCTGGTTGAATTGCGAGTGGCTGAAATGAGATGAACTCCGCAAGCAGCTCTCGCTTTTGTGTTTGTTTGTGAAAAGGTGACAAGGTCACGACGTTAGGCGGATTTCGAGCTTGTGCGCTTTGTTACCAGTGGAAGAACTGACCATTACATAGAGCCCGTTTCAGCTTTAGTAAAGAGCTTCACATGCACATCGGTATGACGCAGAGCGTTTGTTCAGTTCAAAAAGAATTGAAAAGTTTCCCTTTTTTCTTATAAATCATACGGATAAATTAGTAGTTATGAATAAGGGTAAAAATTACTTGAAGAGTCCAGCAATCTCTACGTTCTGCGGCATAGATGATCCGGCAGCCTCCATAGCTTGCATTCGTCGAATACCAGGAGGAATCGAGGCCGGAGGCAGTTCGGAGTGTCTGTAATGAGATCACTGTGGGAGGGAATGGATCGGGCAGAGGAACCTCGCTTGGCGCTCACCTGGGAACCAGGACAGGTGGCAGGACGCCGTCGCTCTCTATTCGACGGTAGTGATACGGATTGATGCAGATCTCCTTCTGGCCCGAGTCGTAGCAGTACCTTCAAACACGGCCGAATTAGGGTCTTACTGACTCGCCGAGTCCGGATCTCTAGAACATTCCACCCAACAAAAGGCGGAGCGCCAGTCCTCGGGTGACATCGGCTTGTCTCTTTTCTGAGCTCTAGAGGTGTGACTCACCTACAGCTGTCTATCGCCTTCAATTCATGATGCGACTGCAGATCCGGCCATCTGTACACTCGGCAGTAGATCACGTGGGGTAGAGCCTGAAGTTCCTCCTCACAGCGGCGATCAAGTCAGTGCTACCCCGCCCTCTTCACGTTCCAAATGCAGTTTCTGAGTGAGCATTTGGAGAATGAAGTGGCCATGCCTCTCCTAAAAAGTGTCCTGTCCGCAGGACGCCAGATAGCGGTTAGATGTTGCGGTGCATGCCAGCTGGTGATTTGTGGAAGACAACCGGTCCGGTACCACTGTGCTTTCGGATGATTTGCTTTAGTTGGGGGAATGTGGCGCCTCGAATTCTGTGAGGGGAACAACGAGAGCAAAAAGTGGAATGACCTGACGAAGGGAATAATGTGTGGGATGGATAGACCAACCGACGTAGGGAGCCTAAATAAGCCCTTTAGTTGCGCAGCACAAAACAGTCTAAGGAAGACGAAAGATTCTAAACAATAAGGACAGGTGAGAGATTCTGTACGTTTCCAGAACAACACCAAGGGCCAGATTCATCAACCGCTTACCACCCTCTAACGGTGAAAATCCCAGGTGTCCCTGAAAGTCCTTCGGCCAGAGTAGCAAGCTTCTACAAACCGAGGAAGTACGAGTCCCGCAGTAAGATGTGTCATATCATTTGTGTGAAGATATGTCCGCAAGTAATACGGATACTAGTTCATCCAGACACGCTTTTCGCTGACCAATGGAAGGATTTCACGTGTACTCGGATAGGGTGGTGAGGCTAATGGGGAAAACTGGGACTTAGCGTCCAAGGATGAGGGGTTCAGTGGTTTTCGAGGCAACGAGCACGAGCAGATCTGGCAGAGAACGTCTATTGCTCACTACAGTACGATGAGTGGCAGGCCCACTCGGGGCGGGGCGGCAGGGGTCGCATCGCGGACGAGGACGGTAGTGTTAGATGGATTACCGCCCAGTCTTGCTTGTTGTACTGATCAGACTTGTTCACCTGCTCCGTCCGTCGCGATCATGGGTTTCTGGAAGAACTCCGACCAACCCTTACAATTAGTGGTGGGGCCGATGCTCTCTGGTATCACGAGTAAAACAGTCGTCGTCCAGCGCTGCCAGCGGAGCTCCTCACGCGGCTGGCCCATCTACTTTCAACGTCCTGATTCAAGTGATAGCGGCTCTGATGTTGGGACGTTGACCACGCTCCGAAGGTCTTCTTTCGCTTACACGGATCGTGTCATCGCCCTCTCGATCCTCGTTGCGCGACGCTAATCGCATGTTTCGTGGACGAAGAACGGCGGCGTCGAATACGTGGACACGGAGCTGAACGCTCTTCGTCTTCCTCGCTATGCAGTTCTTCGAGCCCCAATTCTCCTCAAACCGCCACTCCCTTCAAACCTGATATCAAACACTTCTAAGGAAACATTTTTGTGCAATTGCAGCTGGGTTTTGCTCACCATCAGTCAACTCAGCAGGAGAAGGATATTTTCGAGCCTAATTTAGACTTTTAAGAAGGCGATAAACAAATATCAAGTTCCGTAGTACTTGTTTCTGGTTTGTTCTGATTTTTGAAATGTGGATTCGCTCATAAGTGAATATACCCACATCACCAGGTTGCTGCTCATTTTTATCCTCTGCAGCTAATATTTGTAACCGATGGACGGTCGGGATGTACAAAATAGGCCCTCGCAGTGAGAGGCGCAATCGATCTTCCCCTCGCCCCCTGGCTCACCCACCGCCAAACCCCTAGGCTTCCTCGAGAGTTTAATAGCTGCATTACGAAGCTTTAGAGACACAAAACAAATTTTCCCGGCTCCTCGGTACGCTAGGATGGAAACTCGACTCTGCCTCCTCGCCAACTCGGCCCTACATCCCGCCCGCCGCCTTTGTAACCACATGGGATGTCTAATAAAATAAGTAAATAAATCACTTTCATTTTAAACTGGGCACTTTTCATCTAAGGCCGGGCATTTTTCAAGCAAAAATAGGCATATACAGAGCTACCACAAATATTCCGAGTGCTCTACACAACGTGCTTGCGCTCAGCGCACGCGTCTCGTCTGGCCTGGCTGACCGCTCCCATTTTTCGCTGCTCGAGAACGTCGAGGAGGTCGCGAGCAATCAAGATCAAGAAAGCGGAGTCGCCGAACGACGTTCTCTGACGACGACGGGAACGAGATTTCTCGGGGTCGCGCGGTGGTCGGCACCGGCACGCAGCGAACGCCGCTCCGTCGCCTGCGGTCAGCGCCGCTTCTGTGCCTGAACGACGGTCCGCCTCCTCCGAAACTCCGCATTCACTTCCGCCGGTGCTCTTCATCGAACTCCGCAGGCCAGAGCGTCATCGCTTCTGCTCGCCATTGCTCCCGCTCCTTCTCTCAACTCCTCACGCATGTTTCACCCGGACGAAGATCAATGAACCACTAACCGCTTCCGTGGGACGGAAGTCCTTGCCGACCCGTCGTCCTCATGCTGTACCACAGGGTATCGAAAACGACTTCTGCGCCTGGATGTACCTATCCACACAAGGTCTTTGTAGAGGTGGCCGATTACCGCTTTCTATCGTTCTCGCCAACGATGTTCCCACTAGCGCTTTTCCCTTATCGACTTTATCTTAAATGATGTAGTGATAGAGACTGCTAATTCGCGTGACATTCGAGTTTCAAGCTCGAGGCGTAGAACATGTAATTGGGTACTCTTTAATGGCACTATAATTTAGAAAAGGGATCAGCCGAGAAGCCTCTTCCTTTGTAGGGAAATGGTATCTCAAGGTTTTACAGCAACTTATCGACAGTAGAAATAAACTTTCTACTAAGGTTTGGCCAATTCAACAACTATTGGTAGTTCTGAAAATGGACATGTTTTCAAAACAAACTTGATTTATGACCCCTAAGGATTTGCACGAGCGGGCGATCTCCTAAAGATTTTTGCCAGATCTATCCTAGCGGGTAGATTACTCCGCCTACTCGACATCGATGAGAGGAATGGAATGTGAACTTACTGCATTTCCTAATTGTAGTGGTTATCTTCTTTCCACTAGTAAAATTTTCCGTTTCGCCAGTTAGGTGACAAAAAGGCCATCACGCTCTATTTGAGCGTCACCTCTAATAGACCGTTACGACTGAGAAGCTGAGAATTAGAGTGCGGATGAATTTGAAGTTCTGTCGTATGTAGGTGATCGGAATAAATAGAATGAGAAAGAAGGGAATGAAACAAAGAGAGGTATTGCACTGCATTGCTTCCTTTCTTCCTCTTTAGGTTAGGCGTTGCACAGCATGTGTTGAGCGAAACGCCCACTTTCCGTGTATCTTTACTCTCTCCCTCCTCCTTCCCAGTTTGCGCGTCTCGTCAAAGTTCATAAAGAGCCTTCTGGAAGGTGTGGTCAACCCTAACATGCCTCTAAAGGGTGTGGCATAAATATTAGCACAGATCATTCAGACAGTAGCTCTCCTCCAGAGCGACTCTATCCATAGCTCTTCGGCACAGTGTACTGAAATTACTCTCCATTTTCCTGTATACCATTCTGTTCTATATCAGAGACGCTTAGTAGTATTTTCTGTCCTCGCTTCAATCGAGACTTTCGGAAGAGAGGGCTTCTACAATATGGCTCCTTTCGCTTCGTGGTCCCGCACTGTAAATTGTAAATTGGTGTTCGGTTTAAATGATTCAGATAGCGCAACTCGCAAAGCCTAGCGGATAGCTGAGGTAGTCAGAAAGTCCCGTAAGCAGGGCCCGCGTGGCAACGCTGAATGTGGGTACGTTGACGGGCCGCTTGTGCGAGTTGGCAGAAGCACTGGAGTGAAGGAAGAGGGGCTGGTTTCTGTGCGGTGAAGGAGACGAGGTGCTCCTGCTGCAAGTTGAGGGACACAGGACGAGGCTTCAAGGTGGTTTTATGTGGAAGTCCCAGGACCACCAGTGGGCTGAAGTCATCGTCTCCGAGCGTTTCCGTGATTTATTTCCAAGCGTGGGCGCTTTAACGATCGGTTCACGAGGAATGTTGCTGCCGCTAAGAAGGGACGTCTTCATTTCTTCTCCGCGTATGTCCTACAGAGAAGAAATGAAAGACAGCGGGCAGACTGCTCGGACCGAGGCAAGCATGATTTTGGGAGCCTGCTTGACGAGAGTACCGCAGAAGGAGACAGTATGTACAGTACAGTAGAAATCGAGGGATGCCACCATTGTCGCAGAAGATGGTGACGTTAGAACTGCGAGGAACAGTACACTGCGATGAGAATATTTGTGAGTATTACGAATCGCGTAGCCCAACCATAGTGAACGCATCGTTCTGCAAGAGTGACTCCCACATCATCTGATACAACATTAGGAATGCCAAAACCGAATTTGTCATCCTTGCGAAAAACTCGAAACTCGAGCATAGAAGGCATGAACGCGAAATCGCGCCGTCTATGACGGTCGGCGTCTGTTCATGAAACATGGGAGAAGGCCACCGACTCAATTCGTCGAGCAGCACGGCATTTGGACTGGATACACCACGAAGGATACCTTGTCGGCGCAAATTCGACAAGCAGCCGTGGTTGTGGACGTAAGCAAAAGCAAGCGTTTGAGAGACCCTTTCTAGAAGATCCCCGCGGAGGACACAAAAACGACTCTGAAAAAGACGAGACTAGGGAAAGCAACTGGTTCCGACGACCTGGCTGATTTATGGAAGTCGAAGTTCTCATACCGGTTGAATGGCTGTCGGAATTTTTTAATCGGACTGTAACGAAAAGGACAGTACCTGAATGTTGGGAACAAGTGCCCGACTATTCCAGTGTGGAAGAAAAACGAAAGTCCTACAGAATACTCAAACTATCGTCCATTTCGCATGACTTCTGGTGGAAAAGCATCGCGAGAAACGAAAATCGGTCACCTTGCCTTTCTCAACCTGGAGAAGGACTTTGACCTCGTTCTACATGCGGTTATGTGGTGCGCCTTACAAGAACACGACATTGTTGAAGAGCTCGTTGAGTGAGTGCGAATACTCGCGGCGCACACTGAACTTTCTGGGCGAGAGTCGAGTGCGAGTGGACCTCGATGGCGCCCCCACTTCTGTATGGATGCCATTGCACATGGTGTTCAGATCGAAGCACAGTCCATTGGACCTCGCTTTACGTTGATGACCCTGAAAAGTTGACCCAAGCTTCCAATATCGGAAGGCTTGAACAACTGTAATTAGTAGCAAGCATTCACAGGGCATCAGAGCCATTCACTGCGTGCTCAGTTAGATGGCAGACTTTGAGCAAACATTTATGCCATGCGTAACAGGTTAAAAGGCTTAGATCTTCGAACGGTTTTGAAACGCTCAGATTACCACATGTCCCACCTGATCGTTGGGTATAAGGGACCCACAGCGAGGACAGCTTTCGCTTTGCCACCAACTTTTGCTGTTCATGTGTTTTACTGGTAAAGAGGAAGATCCAGTGGAGTGGTAACAATTTGCGATGGCTATGTTGTTTCCAGGAGCACGGCTGCAGCGGCTTTCTTCGCACTCATCATCTTCGCTGAAGCAACGGGACCAAGCACAACGCGTCAATGCTGCACTGCTCGTGGTCACCGTAATGAAAGTGTTCTCCACGGTCACTTTCTGAGTGCAGCTCACTCGAGAAGCAATGAAGCACTTGCTCACCTTCCTGTGCGAGATCTGGAGACGTCCATCAAGGGATCGCGGTATCGTCACGCACTCCGTTGGCTGCTCTCCTTTGCACTGAAAGCGTTTAAATTTGAAGCTGATTTGAGAATTGTTAAAAAACTCCTTATGCAGTGAAACGTGTAAACAACGATAAGATAGGAGGTTCTCAGCTGGAGTTCACCGACGGTCATCATGCTTTTCACGATTTTATCCTCATTGTCCTCGAGTCACAGATTATTTTATCACCCACTAGGGTCGGAAGCTCAGAAAAGATTGAAAGTATGTAGCTGCAATTAAACTTTCAAAAGCTGTTATTTACGAACGACGGTGAGCGGCTTTGTATATATATATATATATATATATATATATATATATATATATATATATATATATATATATATATATATATATATATATATATATATATATAAGAGCCGAGTTAGCCTAGTGGTTAGTAGTGTATGTTCAAGCACAAACGGTCACAGGTTCAACTCCCGGCTCCGGCACGCCATGCCCTGCAAAAATTGCAAAAATGGCAACGGTTGCAGCGTCAGGCCCAGGTTGACAGGCCGGCTGATGGAGAAACCTCGTCACAAAACCATGATCACAAGTCGCAATGGAATCAGTATAAAGGCTAGGACGTCACCCGGAAGTGGCGCACAGAACCCCCGCCCGAGTTCTGTGGTCAGTATGCGAGGGCAATACACATTGGATAGTTATCGACTGCTTTATCGATTTTTGTGGGTAATTGACCATGTGAGTAAGTGTCCCGTGAGTATGTTGGCCGGTAAACAGGCTTTACAAAAATCAAACAATATCGACCAGAGGCCAGCATTCTTTCGCAAGTAACAATACCCGTTGGATGGTTATCGATCGACTTTATTGATTTTTGTGGCTAATTGACTGTGTGAGGTTGGAAGTCACATAGGTGGCCTTCACAATAATTGAACAATACATTGGTCGGCTTCACCAAGTTTTGTGGGTAATTCACGGTACGAAGTGAATATCATGTATGTTGGTTATGAAACAGATTTTACGGAAAGGCTATCAACCTCTTGCAAGAGAACAATACCTGTTGGATGGCTATCGATTGATTTTATTGATTTTTGTGAGTATTTGACCGATTCTCCCGAAAGTGCGTTGATGAGAAAATGGAGTTCACGGAGAAAGCAAGTAATATGAGCCGAGTTAGCCTAGTGGTTAGTAGTGTAGTTTCATGCACAAACGGTCACAGGTTCGACTCCCGGCTCCGGCACGCCATGCCCTGCAAAAATTGCAAAAATGGCAACGGTTCCAGCGTCAGTCCCAGGTTGACAGGCCGGCTGATGGAGAAACCTCGTCACAAAACCATGATCACAAGTCGCAATAGAATCAGTGTAAAGGCTAGGACGTCACCAGGAAGTAGCGCACAGAACCCCGCCCGAGTTCTGTGGTCAGTATGCGAGGGCTACCGAGGGCCGAACGACCTCGGCTAAAGAAGCTAGTTCGACTGGGGACTCTGAATGTGGGAGCGCTGACCGGAAGATCTAGGGAAGTGCTGACCTGATGAAGCGCAGAAGGATACAAGTCCTGTGTCTGCAGGAAACGCGATGGAAAGGGGCGAAAGCCAGGGAGATCGGAGAAGGGGTCAGGCTGTACTACAACGAAGAGGACACCAAGAGGAACGGGGTAGGGATAGCTGTCACGGAGTCCCTCAAGGGTTCAGTAGCGGCTGTCCAAAGAATAAACGACCGCATCATGTCACTGCGGCTGGACACGAAGGAGGGTTACTGGACCATCATGCCTGTCTACGCTCCGCAGACCGGGTGCTCCGAGCACGACAAGGATGACTTCTACCTCTCGCTCGAGGAAGCCATAAGGTCTGTACCAGAAGGCGACTACCTCTCCATAGCAGGGGAAATGAACGGGCATGTGGGGAGTGGCAGAAGAGGAGTGGAAAGAGTTCATGGAGGTAAAGGGATCGGCCTGATAAACCCGGATGGAGAACGAATTCTGGATCTGGCTATCGCCCACGACCTGGCTGTCTGTAGCACCTTCTTCGCGAAGAAGGAGAGCCAGAAGGTGACCTATGCTAGCGGAGGAAGAAGGACGGAAGTCGACCACATCCTGGTTCGAAGGGCTGCCCTGAAAACAGTCCGGGATGTGAAGGTCATTCCGGGAGAAGACGTGGCATCACAGCATAGACCCTTGGTAACCGACGTTAGCATACCTCTACCCACCAGGCCCAAAGTGAGGACGGAACCCAGGATCCGATGGTGGAGACTGCGGGGTTCAGAGTGGAACGAGCTACGAAGGGCAGTGCTCGAAGCAGGCCTTCCAGATCCAGCTGGTCCCGTGAATGAGACCTGGAGGAGGGTAGCACAAACAATCCTGAGATGTGCCAAGGAAGCCCTGGGAGAAACAAAGGGAGGAACCAGAGGGGATAAATCGCAATGGTTCTGGAACGAAGAGGAGCAGTTTGCGGTGAAAAGGAAGAAGGAGGCCTACAAGCTGTGGCAGAAGACGAGGGCACCCGAGCATCTCACAGCCTACTGGAAGCTGAAGAGGCTGGCAAAAACAGCTGTAGCGAAGGCAAAGGACGCGGAAATGGATGCCCTGTACGAGAAACTAGACGGGCCGGAGGGAGAGAAGTTCGCCATCCTCATACAGCTAGCCTCGACATTTGAGTAGTGAAGACTGTGAAAAGTGCTGACGGTAGGGTGTTACGGAAGCCGGTCGAGGTCAGAGAGAAATGGGAGGAGTACTTCAAGGAACTCCTGAACGAGGAGTTCTCTCGTCGGGAGGCCGAGGAAGAACAACCAACCGAAGGACGCATCCCACCCTGGACGCAAGAAAAGGTTCGCAAGGCCATAGGGAAGATGAAACTCGGAAAGGCAGCAGGGCCTGACGGAGTGCCAGTAGAGGCTTGGAAGGTGCTCGGGGACCGCGGAATCAACTGGCTGACGCAGTTCCTCAACAGAATCACGAAAGAAGGTAAGATGCAGGATGACTGAAGGAACAGCACCATAGTCCCCATCTTCAAGCAGAAGGGAGACCCTTCCGAATGCTCCAACTACGGAGGGATCAAACTGATCTCACACACGATGAAGATCTACGAACGACTGGTCGACTCAAGGCTGAGGGAGATGGTACCTATCTCCCAGGTGCAGTGGGGCTTCATGCCTGAGAGGTCCACCATAGACGCCATCTTCATCGCTCGTCAGGTGATGGAGAAATATCGGGAGAAACGAAAACCCTGCTACCTAGCATTTCTGGACCTGGAGAAAGCCTACGACAGGTTGCCCCGGGCCGTACTCTGGAAAGCCCTTCGAGGGAGTGGTGTCCCGGAACGTCTGATCACGGTCATAAAGGACATATACGAGGGCTCGAAAGCGGCGATACGAACTCCACACGGGGTGACAAGGAAGGTGAACATCACAGTGGGGGTACACCAAGGGTCGGCTCTGAGTCCGTTCCTCTTCCTGCTGACGCTTGACTCTATAGTGAACCACCTTCAGGAAGACCCTCTCAGGACGATCCTCTACGCGGACGACATCGCCCTAGTAGCCGACAACCAGGAGGAGCTGGAGGAGAAGGTGCAGCTGTGGCAGAGAGCCCTCGCAGACAACGGCCTACGGCTGAACGTGAAGAAGACGAAGTTCATCAGCTCTAAGCAGTGCGCTGGATCGATCCTAGACTGTCAAGGGGAAACAATCGAGAAGGTGGAAGAATTCCGCTACCTCGGAAGTGACCTATCCGTGGAAGGAAGTGTGGACCAGGCGGTCAGGGGACAGATAAACGCAGCCTGGCTCAAGTGGAGGGAGTCCACAGGGATCCTCTGCGATCGTAGATGCTCCAGGACGCTCAAAGGCAAGCTCTATAGAACAGTTGTGAGACCTGCCCTCCTCTACGGCAGTGAGTGCTGGGCCCTGGGTAAGGCGCAGGAGCGGCAGCTGCACGCGGCGGAGATGAGGATGCTGAGGTGGGCATGTGGATGGACCCGTCGGGTCAGGGTGCGAAACGAGGATGTTAGGGCAGTGATGAAGACAGCCCCGATCCAGCTGAAGATGAGAGAGCAGCGCCTGAGGTGGTATGGACACGTCCTCAGAAGACCAGAGGATCACCCCACAAGGTTGGCCCTAGATTTCGAGGCACCCGGAAAGCGTCCGAGAGGAGCCCCAAGGAAAAGATGGAAGGAAGTCATTAAGAGAAATCTCGCCGAAGTCGGCGCTACGGCAGATGACGCCCTTGATAGGATGAGGTGGCGACAGATCACAAGAACAGCGGACCCTGCGACTGCGCGGGACTAAACGCTCAGGAGAAGAAGAAGAAGAAGAAGATATATATATATATATATATATATATATGACTGGATTCAGCAGAGGAGTTACCGGGTGAAAATTTGGGATTGTCTCCCGCGCAATGAAGAAGCTTTCTTGGGTGTTTGACAGGAGGAAGAGTGGATCAGTATTGAGGGGAAGGTTTCTAGAAAACATTTCAGGAAAGCCATGACCAAATTAATTCTCCTCCTTCTTTGCCTACGAAAACACACAATTTTATGAGTGATTTGATCTCTAAGGTACTTATTTATTTATTTACTGTTGGCAGTTATTGGGAGATGGGAAGCTTTATTGAGTCATTTGTCTAATGTGTTGTTTGATTTTCTGGTTAATGACCAGAAAATCAAACAACAAACCTTTGTACCTGAAAATCTTGAGGACCGCAAATAAACATTTCGGTACTAGACATTGGATCCGACGCCGATTTTCCAGACCAGCTAAGGGTAATTTTGGAAATCCCGGATGATTTAGATGAGGGTAAATTTCGATTGGCAGGATTTTCGGATGATTCAGATAAACGATTTTTCGGATCGGATATCGGATATCCGATTCGGATAAGACAGGATAATGCATTTAATAGAGGCAGAACATTTCTCCAATATGGGTTGAATGGGAAGAGTACACCAGTTCTAGAATCTTTAAAACATGACCGCCAGCAAAAGCTAACAAATTCGAAACAGCTTCTCTTTATTTTGGGACAATTCCGTTGTCTCAAAATAAAGAGAAAGAATCCGTAAAAAAAGTCTTCAACTCCATTTTCTTTCGTGTGCTCGTTCGTTACAGATGTTGCCTCTTAGTCTCTTAGAAGCACCAAATGTGGATATTTTTAAAATGAGGTTGAAGAGAATTGATTTGCTTGCAACACTGCACATTGTTAACATCACCTAGAGGCACCGTTTGGTTTCTACTTCACTGAATTTCTCGCTTTGTTGTTTTTGTTCCAGTTCTATATTGACTCTTGCTTCTGTTTTACTGTTATGTCTTCTTTACTGAATTGTGATCTTCGCTTGGCTTTAGTAATTTTCCTACGTTTTTCCTTGGTCTGTTCTCCACTAATGCCTTCCAGAAATTTCCTAACTCTTTATTTTCATGCGTTCCCCCAAGCACCAGTTATGTGGGAATTGATGAAGTCGACGGACCTACTAAGGATAAGTTGGTATCCGGAGTCGTTATCCTCGGGCGACTTGCACAGGTTGGTGGGCCACTGCTCCTCTTCATTCAGTCTCACTGCTCCGGCCAGTTCAGAACTGTTTCGTTAAATCATAATTGAGTTGTTAAGCAGATGTCTTGTCCACACTCTCCAATATCCTGCTGGGCTTGAAGTTTTGATGTTGAGATTTTCACTTCGTTTCGTTTCGCACATTGTGTTTCTAAGTATACTGTGTCCATATAGGTCTGTGCGCACAATTATGGGGCAAATAAATAAATAAATAAATTTCATCAAAATTAGAATTAGTAGGAATTAGCCGAACATAAAGACAAAAAAAAAACTCAGACGGCATTATGTGGTTATAGGGCTGGGGGTTCATTTTGTAACACCGCATGTGGTAATCCACATAAGAATCTTTTGTCGAACTGGCACGATGTCTAATTCCGCGGCATTCATAGAGCAAATTCTGAATTAGGTAGATGTCATCTGCTTCCTCACACAGGTGAACCAATCCCGCGCAAACCCCTCTTGAGGCATCAACCGTCGAATGAAAGGTGATAAATGCTAGAACTAACACTTATCTAATACATTCTGCTATATGTCCTTTTAAGAATTACGACAGATTTCAAAATTTGTTTTGCGGAAGACCACGCGGAACCTGGGAGCAAAACCCACGCCTAATAACTATGAAGTTCGCTTCGAGAATGTCCTACTACCCATCAGCAGTGTGCGTAACTACGATTTACAACATTTTGGGCCGTTAACCGTAAATCGTGAACTTGGATTAAGAACCACACGAGCCAAGTACTCTCAATTTGCACGGCATATAAGAGTTCAATACTCAAATTTGGATCAATGTGTGAGCTGTGAAATAGTATCCATTTTCACTGTCATTTTGTTTATAATTTTTAACCAGACGTAGAGTGGCCTATTGGCAGCAAACGTCTGGTTGGGAGCTTCGCCACCAAACTCCGATAATACAGTATTTTGACCGCAGCGCTTATTCTTTTCAACTTTGATCCCTCTTCGCTTTCCTTCGGCAAGAAGGGGCCTGAGATATAATGTAGAAGAGGATCGTAGGATATGGTGATCCTATTTTCAAAACGGATTCTATGAAGACTGTCCACCCTCAGTCACATTTTTCTCCCAATCGTGATTTCGGCTCTGTGTGGAGACGAGCACACACAAGTGTTCCCACTTATTATGTAGGGTCGTGTGATTCCCACTCGGCAATCGCACTTGATCAGTATGCGGTCTCACGGCCTTCTGCGCATGATCCTGATCCGTACCCTAACGTGATCTGATGCCAAGGTTATGAAGTCGCTGACAGTTGCCTATGGTTAAGCTTAAAGAAGCTAGCAGGTTGACATATGCCACAGTGTCCAAGTCGTCCTTTGACCTTGGTCCCTATCACTGTGACGGAGAAGGAGAAACACGGATTTACTGAACTGCATATAGTTAGGAGTGTTGGAAAACGTTTTCACGCACTATTCACATAATTATTTTCAGTTCAACAGAGTAGAGGCTGATTGTATTCATAACAACGTATACCTAGAAGAGCTTAGGAATAGCACTAAGGAGGCAGGATAAAATTAAGAGAAATATAAGACATCTATTCTCCTGGCGAGGCTAATTAGCTTGGCTTTTACAAGGACTCACAAGCCTCAGCCAATAGGCAAGCCACGCCTTTAGCCAGTTTAACATGCATCTAGACGGCAGGCAGGCTACCGCGCGGTCTTCGGTTTTCTGCGCTCTTTTATTCGACTGTCTTCTGAAGCACAAGTGTTTCGTGTTTCGCCTCACTACGGACCAGTTCTCGTTCTGCGTCGTGATTTGGACACTTGAGCATCTCTGTGGCGAGGTGTGCCCTCTACTTCCAGTATTGGCCACCTAAAAAGGTCCATTTTTCATTGTTCTTCGAGCACGGGCCTTATCCGCGGTCTCCTGGTGATCAATATCTGGTCGTACTGATTTGCGTCCGTCCCTGCGGCTGGGGCTAATTTTCCAAAATACCTTATCCAAACCGCCATCCTAGGTTCATTGTGTTCGATCACTGACTTGTTTCTTATATGGCGACCACTTATGTTCCTTCATCGATTCAGAACCGCCGTTCGAAGAGGATAAAGGCTTCACCGTCTCCGACTCCTGATATCGACTCGGCTGTCGACCTTCTCGTGAACGATGTCAGCCTACCTCCCCATCTGAGAGTCGTGGTTTGACACTTGTTAGAAAAGAAGAAGGAATATGCTAACATTCTCAGTCGTAATCAAGAGCTAGTGGAGGAGATGAAAGTCGTTGAACTCAAAAGTGAGCAATTGCAGCAAGAAAACTCTAATCTCCAATCTGAGATTGTTGCTCCAAAATCACAGTTACAGTAAGTCACAGTCACAGTTTGAGCGCAGGAGGTCCATAGTCATCTCAGATGTCCCCGAAAGCTTTGCAGTTGTTCCTTCTTCAAGAGTTGCACACGATATTGGCATTGTTCGTGAAATGTTTGACTTTCTTCAGATTGATTCCTATCCTGTCTGTGGTGGCGATGTCCGTTCCTCCACGTGGTGCCACTGAAAACTACTCGCTCTGCGAGTTAAGTCGAACACGGACACTCGATTGCAGGCGACAGGCCCTTGTGACAGGCCGGCCTACGAAGACCCGTGTCAAATCACATGGTGTATGACAGCTCAAGTGTTTCGAGATAGTGCTACGGCGTCCGTGGGGGCCGACGCGCACTCGCAGAGCCCGGCGAGTGTGAGAACTATGCGAGGGTCCCTGATGCGAGGACGGCATCGGGGGGCAACTGAGCTAGTCCGAAAGTTCCGTAACGTAAGCAGGACCCGCGTGGCAACGCTGAATGTGGGTACGTTGACGGGCCGCTCGTGCGAGTTGGTTGAAGCACTGGAGCGTAGAAGAGTTAATTTCTGTGCGGTGCAGGAGACGAGGTGGTCTTGCCGCAAGTCAAGGGACATAGGACGTGGCTTTAAGGCCGTTCTATGTGGAAGTCCCAGGACCACCAGTGGTGTTGGAATAATCGTCTCCGAACGATTTCGTGACTCGATTGTAAGCGTCGAGCGCTTTGACGATCGATTGATGAAGATCGTTGTCGCCGCTAAGGAGCGACTCTATCACTTCTTCTCAGCGTATGCTCCGCAGACTGGCTGCTCGGATCAAGCCAAGGAAGAGTTTTGGAGCCTGCTTGATGAGAAGACAGCAGAGGTACCGTCGAAAGATGTCATCATAGTCGCTGGTGCCTCAACGGGCACGTCGGCGCGACGAAAGACGGGTACCGCTGTCATTGTGGGTTCGGTTACGGGTCGCGTAACGCAGATGGTGAGCGTATCTTTGAATAATCGCATAACCTCACCATAGTGAACACCGTATTTCGTAAACGCTACTCCCACCTCATCTCATACTATAGTGGGAGCTCCAAGTCTCAGATAGATTTCGTCCTTGTGCGAGATCGCGACCGGAGTCTTGTCACAGATGCGAAGATCGTGCCGTATGAGACGGTCGCCCCACAGCATCGACCGCTGATCTGCACTTTGAAGATCGCCCCTCCGAGGCTGAAGCAGGTTGAGCGATGCGGTGCAGCAAGAATCAAGTGGTGGCGAATGAGAGAGAGGGAAGCAGCTGTGATTTCTCGCGTGCGGTTACCGACAGTCACGACTGTCGACGAAACTTGGAAGAAGGCGACCGACGCGATTCGTCAAGCTGCACAGTCAGAACTCGGCATTACGAAGCCTGGGCGACGGAAGGTCGACAAGCAGACATGGCTGTGGACAAACGACGTGAAAGCAAAAGTGCGAGAGAAGAAGTCGCTCTATCACGTGTTTCTCGGCGAAAAGACAGCCGATAACTGGCGGAAGTACCAAGAAGCGAAGAAAGCTGCAAAGAAGGCCGTGGCTGTTGCGAAAGCCACTCATTATGGAGATGTCAACGAGAAGCTCGAGTCTCGCGATGGTGAGCGGTATCTGTACCGACTTGCAAAGAATCGCCATCGCCAGACCGAGGACATCGAGAAGTTCTTCGGCATCAATGATGAGAACGGCCATCTCCTTACGGACCGCAAGAAGGCATTGAAGCGATGGCGCGATTACTTTGAGGAAATCTCTACGGTAGGGTTCCCTCATCCAGCCATCCCTTCAACGGCTCCAACCCACGGCCCCGTTCAGAAGATCACCGTGGAGGAGATTGAAGCGGCTTTGAAGAAGATGAGGCCAGGCAAAGCGACTGGGCCCGATGACGTGGCAGCTGATTTGTGGAATTCCAAGTACTGGTACCCTGCTGAGTGGTTGGCGAAGTTCTTTAATCAGGTTGTGGCGGAGAAGAAGGTGCCTGAGTGTTGGCGCCAAAGTACGACGATCCCGATTTGGAAGAAGAAGGGCAGTCCTGCAGACTGCTCCAATTACCGTCCGATTCGCTTGCTTTCGCACGGCATGAAGATCTTTGAGCGAATTGTCGATGGACGAATTCGGGACATCGTCCAGCTTTCCAGCAATCAGTGCGGCTTCGTGGCTGGCTGTGGCACCGTTGATGCCATACACGCCGCCCGCCTCTTGATAGAGAAGCATCGCGAGAAACAGAAGCCAGTGCATATCGCCTTCCTCGACTTGGAGAAGGCCTTTGACCGCGTACCGCGTGAAGTGATATGGTACGCCTTGCGACATCATGGAGTTCCCGAAGAGCTCATAGAGTGGGTGCGAATTCTCTACTCTTGTCCAAAGAATCGAGTTCAAGCTGCAGCTGGAACCTCGATGGAGTTCCCCATCTCTGTCGGGGTACACCAGGGTTCTGCGCTTTCCCCACTCCTCTTTGTTGTCGTCATGGATGCCATCACACGAGATCTTCAGAAGCCCGTCCCTTGGACGTTGCTTTATGCCGATGACGTGATGCTCGCTAGCGAAGACAAAGGAGAACTCGAGCGAGAGTTGCAAGCTTGGTGTGATCGCTTGGAGCGGTTTGGACTCAGATTGAACGTGAAGAAGACCGAGTATTTAACGACGGACGTTACCGAGTCCAGCTCCATCAAGGTTAACGGCATCGAGCTTCCACGCACTGCGGTCTTTAAGTACCTGGGATCAGCAGTCGCGTCTGACGGCAAACTGATGGTCGAAGTGAATTCACGCGTGAGTGCAGCTTGGTCCAAGTGGTGCTCGTTGACTGGCGTGCTCTGCGACAAGAAGATACCAGAGCGCTTTAAGTCAAAGATCTACAGGGCAGTCATCCGGCCAGTAGCGATGTACGGCGCTGAGTGTTGGCCTGCGACCAAGGAAGTTGAAACGCGCCTCAGCGTCATGGAGACGAAGATGCTGCGCTGGACGGCTGGAGTCACGCGCATGGACCGCGTCCGAAACGAAGCTATTCGGCAGAAGTTCGGTGTCGCGCCGATAGCGGACAAGATGCGCGAAGCTCGCTTACGATGGTACGGCCACGTTCTGCGTGGAAAGGAAGATAGCGTCCGCAAGATAGGCCTCAACTTCGAAGTAATAGGAAAGCGGCCTAGAGGGCGCCCGAAGCAGCGCTGGGTTGATACGTTACATCCGGACTTGAAAGCGCTGGTGTCCACCCTGATCTAGCGCTGGATCGGGAAAGGTGGCGTCATGACACCAGAATAGCGGACCCCGCCACGAAGCGGGACAGACGCTGAAGAAGAAGAAGAAGAAGATTCCTATCCTGTCTGTGTGTTCCGCATGGGCAGACCCCGCTTACTTAAAGTGGTCCTACCATCTGCGTTTTATGCCAATCTTGTCACACGCAGAGCTCCCAGTTTGAAGACGTTCTCTCTTAAAGGAATTTACGTAAGACCCTATCTTACCAAGTTGAAACGAAACCGTGTCAGGAATGTGAGAGTGTCGGCTACTGCTCATAATGTTGCCAACAATATATCATCTGAGCCAGTTTCATCTCAGCAATGTTCTATTGACGTGTTGCACTCCTTTCAAACTTCAGTGACGGTTAGTTCGCATTTCCCTGATAAAACGAATGTCATCCGTGGTGTGATATATCAGGGAACGCTGGTTTTTGTGACAATTTTTCTCTTAGATGCTTCTATTCTAATGTTAGTTCGTTGTCAAAAAATTCTCTATATCTAAATTTGATATGCGGCTCCCATTATGATGCATATCTTTTTACGGAGACGTGGTTGAAAAGTCATCAGTCTCTGCAAACGATGACTGGGAACTGGATTACTGATTATTCGATTTTACGGTGCGATCGTCACGAAAAAGCGGGAGGTGGCGTTGCTATACTTATAGGGAAAACATTTCTTACTCGCTCGTTTTATCAGAATCAGTCCATAATGGGTATGAATTCCTTGCAACGGACATTTTTATGACGACTGCGCGTTCAGATTGGTATTGGTTTACAGACCACCATCTTTGGAATCTTACTTGGCGGATCAGATCGCTCATGTGCTCAGTGACCTATCATGCACTCCCTTACCTGCTGTTATGGCAGGAGACTTTAATATGCCTGAGCAGAACTGGGCAACCTATCCGGACCTAGATACGAGCAATAGTTTCACTGAAATGCTTGTCTTGCATGACTTCCAACAACCCGTCAAAGAACCCACAAGGGCTAACAACGTACTGGACTTGATTTGTACGAACAGTTCGCAACTAATAACTGATCTTTTTCTTCAATCTCCATTTGGTAATATGACCACATGAGCATAGTGTTAGCATCCATAGCGGATTAATTGAACAGCAGCCAATAGTTCGTAGACTGTTTTCCAAGTGTGATTATGCGGAGGTAATTAGGTAGTTGTACAGTGTCCTGTGGATCGACTCATTTGAGTCGGTAGAAGGATTGGACGAGAAGAATTATAAGTTTACATCGATTTTGCAAAATGCTGTAGATATGCTCGTTCCATGATCGCTGGTATATCCAACTCAATCCCTTCTTGCCCTCTCATTTGCAGAATATGTCCAAGCACAGGGTTTTTCTTTGCAATTACGCCAAACTAGGCGGAGATTGGTCTAGTTACAAAATATTTTCTGCACGGTTCAATAGAGAACTAGATAAGTATAATAAAAAGCTGGAGAAAAGGACAACGAGTTCGAAGCGGAGAAGCGCTTTGTTTCGGTACCTGAGAGGCAAATTGTCTGGAAGGCAGCATCTGTCTGGTCTTAGTGTGAAAGGACAGTATTTTCCTAATGATTTCGACAAAGCCAATCCGATTGCAGACGAATTTGCCAAAGTTTTCTGTAAAGACGGTGGAGGCCGTCCTCCTATTAGTTTTTCCGTTCAAAATAAAACGACAGAGTACCCATATTTTGAGGCTGCTACCATCTATGAGCAAATCTCTAGATGGCCAGTTTCAAACGCTGTTACCCCTGTTGAAATTCCTTTTCTCTTTATTAGAAACATAACACATGCCATTGCCTTTCCCTTGGCTTATCTTTCTAACCAATCCATCACCTTTTTAGAAGTCCCGTCTTTGCGGGAACATTCTTACGTTGCTCACATTTTCAAGAAGAGCCTGCGTCAGATTCTTCAAATTAAAGACCAGTGAGTATTACCTCAATATGTTGCGAGTGTTCGAAAAGATTTTGAACAAACATAATTTGGAACACCTGAATTCCAACAGAATCTTTATGGCGTCTCAGCATGGTTTTCTAAACGGTAAATCAATCGAAACTAATATGTTGGAATGTATAAATGACTGGACGGCGGCTACAGATGAGAATAAAACAATAGACGCGATATATTTTGACTTCGCTAAGGCTTTCGATAGGGTTAGTCATCCCAAATTGATTCACCGCCTAGAAAGCATCGGAATACATGATAAAGTTATCAGTTGAATACGGGAGTTCTTATCCGGTAGAGCATATTAAGTGCAAGTAAATGGAGCATTCTCCAATGTTTACAGCACAGATAGCGGTGTTCCGCAAGGTGGCGTCCTTTCACCAACTCTGTTCAACATTTATGTTCCGGACCTTGAAGATGTTTTCATGAAAGAAGGTGCAACGTCCGTGCAATACGCTGATGACTTAAAGATTTACAAGGAAATTTCTTCTGCTGATGACATCAGTGCAATTCAGTCGGCCATTGATAAGCTGCACAAGTTCTCCGTTACCTGGTGGTTACCACTTGCTCTACAAAAGACGTATCGTCTAAGAATTGTCTCCTCTGAGCTGCCCTGTCCATATTCATTATTTGGTCACCCAATCTCTAGAGTGTATGAGATTAAGGACTTGGGATTTTCTTATACGGAGAAGCTAGATTTCAGTCCTCATATAAAAGCTATTTGCAGAAAAGCTAGCATTAGAATCTTCCTCATATTTAAGGCACTGTCGACCAGGAATGGAGAAGTCCTTCTGAAGGCTTATAAGGTGTATGTGAGGCCGCTCGTTCTGAGTGGTCTTACTTAGATCTAACCAGATTCTCCTGATGTCGCGTCATATCGACGTGGCCATTTTCGATATCCACCGACACCATGGTCAGTCGATATGGAGGAGGGTCCTTGAGCGGTCGGTGGCGGATCGCGACTCTTCCACCGCCGCTACAGGAGAGCACTGGGAGACGGGAGCAGTTCCTGCACGAGCACCTTGGACGCACTACACCCTGGAGTCCCTTCCCTAGCCGAGTTGTGCGCTCGAAGAGCGAACAACCCATCTCCGATGTCCCCCTCAGCGACGAAAGCAGTCTCGGCACGGATTGATGTGCAAGTTTGCGTGGTACTCCAGCAGGAGCTGGCATATTGCCAGCGGAGCAAGTGGTTAGTTCTAATGGCTATCGTTCTGAGTTCATGTGCTGTGCTCTCCTTCAAAATGAAAGATATTCTGATGATAAAGAAGATTCAAAACAATTTCACCAGGAAGGTTCTATTTCGAAATGAAGGATTCCTGCACGGCAGAATCCCTAAAGCTAGCATTAGGAAAGCTTACCTGGGAATTCTATCACTCAATTCAAGAAGACACTACTTTGACATAGTTATGGTCTATAAACTAATCAACCAGCTGATCCCAGTCTTTTGCAGAAAATTCTACACCTTGCGACCATCAGTCACTAGAAGTGGAGCAGACAGGTTGTTGTTCAAATCACCAGATTAACAGCCACCTTCTTTACGGTTAGGGCTGGGTTGAGGTACCTCAAGTGGAGTAAGACGAGAAGTGTTCCGACTTCTCTTCTTTCCTTCAACCGTATGGCAAAAGCGACTATACTCAGTGCAGTGTAGGAAACCCTATGGTATGCTTTCCATGTTTCCAGTCGTTTAACAATTTAATGATCCTATCATCCTCCATGTTATTCTATTCTCTATTATTTCTGTTGTTGTTTCTCTTGTAATGTTGTTGTTCATGTTTCTATACAGCGTCTGTCTTAAACGGCGTAATGAATGAAAATGAAAATGCTTCTATGAAGCAGAAAAAGTGAGTGGCAGTACAGAGTGCGTCTTCTTTCACTTGCTAGACTCTGGAGCAGCGGCAGAATTCCAATTTCGTGTGAGCCCAATAATAGGTATATGGAGGACGACACCTTCTTCTGACCGGAAAGGCAACGCTTAGACAAATTAGCGATGGGTTTTGTTGAAGGTGATGGCAATTTTGTAACCGCCTAGGCTACTTTTCGGGCGTGGGAGTTCGTGTGTAAAACAATACGCAGCGTTCCCTGTAAACAATTCAAATCCACCGCTGCGTGCGAAATTATTCAGGACCATGTTTGTCTCCGAAATCGACTCTTCCCTACTCCCTCGCACCACATTCGGTCCGTTTTTATGTGTTTTCCGATAACTGTCGTCCTCAATTTGCAAGGACGCCGCGAATTTGAGATGGCGTAACAGTGTACAGCCTCGTATCTGAGCCTTCGCAATTTGCGAGACTGGCATCTCTCCTTAGCGGTGATGCTCAACTCATCGACACTTTCAAGCTGTTCTCTGCTCGCACTCGCAGGTTGTGCTCACCTGTCACCTGTATCACCTGTCGTCCTGCTGATCCCTGAGTTGTTCGAGCGGGCCCCAGCAGCGTCTCCACTCGTCCCCTCTCGCGTGCCAGAGTGCTCCATCCCGCAGAATCCAGTCGGTGGTGTCTTTTGTCCAGCGGATGTCTGCGAAGCGCATTACGTGGCCAACGCACCTAATTTTCGACGACTTGGTCCATGCGACAGCGTCTTTGAGCTTCGACGAAGCTCGGAACTCTGGAGGCCTTCTCTCACTTGCGTGACTCGTGTCCAAGCTGCGCAACGCTGATCGCGTGTTCATTCTGCTTTCGTATATCCCAGGTCCCTGAGGTGTATGTTAGGGCAGGAAGAACAGTGGAGTCGATTAGGTGGGCACGGAGCCGGACATTCTTCGTCTTTTTCGCGACTTATTCGACGCTTTTGAAAGCTCTCCAAGCCGCTCGTTTTCTCCTGTTCAGCTATTCCACTAGGTCATTGGTTATGTTGATTTCACGAGTTATGTAGATACACGTAGCTACAGCATACGGAGATAAAATTGATGCAGTTGCCGGCCGTCGACATTCACTCCCATGTCTTCCCATTCAAAGGTGCGTTGAAGAGCTTCGAAGATACTCTTGCCGAACCCTTCTCTTCACGTTGATGACGATGTCGTAGAATGATGAAATCTCGGTCGTGAATCCACTATACAACTCTCGAAGTACTCTAATGTACTGGGTAAACGCCCTGAGCGAACAGGGCTTCGACGATCGCATCAACCTCGACAGAGACCAATGTCTTCTTCAGGTCGATGAAAGTAAGCACAGCGGCAGCTTGTACTCTCACTATACTTTATGAGCTTCGTCATGGTGTGGGCGTCGATCGTGCTGAATCATCTTCGAAATCCTGCTTGTTCACATGGCTTCGTCCAGCGACTCGAGTGAGCAGCTTGTAGACTGTGGACAGCCGGAAGATCGGGCGATAGTTGCCAATGTCGTGCACGTCTCCCTTCTTGTACAGCAAGACGGTCTTGCTGGTCTTCCACTGAGATGGAACCTTGCACTCCGACAGGTAGCGTGTAAAGAGCCGCGCCAAGGTGTTGATGAGCGTTGGCGGGAGATTCTTCAGGTGTTCGGGTCTGATACTGTCGGGACTGGGTGCTGTACTCTCCTTCACCGACAATGAAGAACAGAGCGGACGACGTATCCATCCTGCGCTAGATGGCGTGGAAGCAAGTTGGCGTGGCTATCGAAGAAATCGGAATAGAAGTCGTGGATGACCTTCTCCAGTGCGCTTCTGGAAGAGGTGACGGTTCTATTACAGATGGGATTTTTTTTAAAATCATTCTGCTCTCAAACCCTCAACCACTATTGTTGTTACACAGATAACATGTAATCTATAGATTAAAGCCAATCACCAATGTGAAGGTAAAGAACGCTGGTCGATTGGTACCCCGAAAGGCATCGAAAAGCGGACCGTCACACTACTTTTCCTTCGCCTTCAAGCTCCACTAACGTTCACGTCGGCAAACCACCACTTAAGATGGGAAGAGGATGCTCTACTGTATTTGGAGCTCCCAGCACGTCCTGCATAACACCATCAGACCACACACTGCAATGTGGCATAATACTGAACTGTTGAAGTATGGCAGTACTGTCCTTCTTCTCACACTCCTTATGTCTCGTGCCCGTCCTCTGGATACCACCTCCTCTCCAGCATTCAACACCATTTGAACAGGACGCACATCACAATCCATGACACATCGAAGAGGCACCGAAGGCGTTCTTCATGGCCCAACATTCTACATTGTGGACCAAAGGCATCCATGGAAGGCAACAAGGTGGCAGAGGTCGGCCAATGTCAGTGGTACCTATTTCTAATCAGTCACTGCGTATATGTATTTATTTATATATTTATATAATAGGTTGTGCCATAAGTCCCCGCCGTTTTTTCAACGATTAATTGCTGATTAAGCCGGCGGTCTCTTGCATAGCGCTATACAGCCTTCGAGATAGAATTGCTGTATAAGAACGTGCATTGCATTTCTTTTTTCAGCATGAATTTTCTCGATTTTTAGGTCGTTGAAGTGAAAAGTGAAAAAGTAGCCATTTGCGCACTTGTTCTCTCCGCTTAGGTTTGTAATTTTTTGCGCAGTTTTTATAGCATTTGGAATTTTATTGATGCTCTGTACTACAAGAATACGTGTTGGTCCTATTTTCTCACTTGTCCTTTATTGATTTTTAGGCCATCAAATTGGGACATCCGAAAGAGGAGGGTTACATATTTTTGCCGACAGCTGCGGTTGGACTCGCTGGTCCCTGATGTTCATTCATCACACGGACATATTTAACCAATTTTGCACAGAATTGTAATTGACGATGAAAAATAATGTTTGTACGGTCAACCAGTGTTCCAGTGCCTTAGCCGCACTAGGACCCTAGTTGAAAACAAAGAGAAGAAGGTGTCGGAAGTGCTCTTCCTTGTCGACCTGGCACTCCATTTTGATTACCTGAAAATTAGCAAAAATTTAAATGACCGAAGAAGAAATCATATGCTGTGGTAGAGCAAGACACCCACTTTCAAGTGTCATATAAAACTGAGCAAGACAGACTGAATAAGGAGAAGGAGTTGTTGGTGAAGATGATTTTTCGGTACTTATGAAGCAAAGGGCCCGTGGTGCCGTGGGGTTGCCGGCAAACATGTTAACGCGGCAACCCCACGGCACCCGGGGACTGGTGCTTCGTAAGTACCGATTTTTCTCTTTTTGGAATTTTGTTGATATTCAACAGACATCAATAAACGCGACATATATTCTTATAGAGCAAGACATTCTCTTTCGAATGGCGTATGACACCAACCCAAAAAGTCCAACCGCAGAGCAGAAGCTGTCGGCAAAAATAACCCTCCTCCTTCGGATGTCCCAATTTGATGTCCTAAAAATCAATAAAGGACAAGTAAGAAAATAGGGCCAACACGTATTCTTGTAGTACAGAGCATTGTCTTCCAAATGCTATAAAAAACTGCGCAAAAAATTACAAACCTAAGCCGAGAGAACAAGTGCGCAAATGGCTACTTTTTCACTTTTCACTTCAACGACCTAAAAATCGAGAAAATTCATGCTGAAAAAAGAAATGCAATGCACGTTCTTATACAGCAATTCTATTTCGAAAGCTGTATAGCGCTATGCAAGAGACCGCCGGCTTAATCCGCAATTAATCGTTGAAAAAATGGCGGGGACTTATGGGACAACCTAATATATAAATATATAAATATATATTTACATTAAAGTAAGCATTAAATAAAATAAGCTTTGAAGAGTTTCTGTTGTTAAGGGATTATGGATGTTATGAATTTCCAAACAGGGTAGCCATTTTTTGGAGATATTATTTAGGCGTTAAAAAAATTCGACAAAAAAATCAGTAATATTTTTTCGAGAAAAAACTCGAAAACTTGCTTTTAACTTGCTTTAAACGTGTCCAGTTTAGAAAGGCGTTTGTTTTTACTTAAGAAGTGCCCAGTTTAAGGTGAAATCGTTGGCCTGGTCGTGGTACGTAGCGTTGTTGTTTGCAAGATATGTGAAACTAACACATCTTTACACAGTCAGTCAACTTCTGTTACCCGGTTTGGGTGTAAAACAGCGTCACTGATTCCCGTTTCTACTGGAACGAAGTGCTGCGAGGGCTTAGACGGTCGAGATGCTTTCTGAGAGAAGCGCCTTATTTTCCTCGTTCGTTTTTCCAAGAAACGTCGGAGGGAATGCCTACGTATTTGCAGGGAAGCATTTATTGAAGGACGCACTCTGGTGGGATGGTGGCAGTTGAGGGGAGGGGAATGCTTATCTCATGGGAGGTATGCGCATCACGGAGGAGTGCACTGAGGAACTACATACAACAAGAATCGAGCATTTTATTTGGCTTAGGATCATCGCGTTTCTAAGAAGAGACAAATTTGTCGAAAATTTTATGCCCTTCTTCAATTCCTTCCCGAAAAGCGCAATATGAACGAACCTGAAGGGCAAATTCGAGACTGGCGAGCGCGTCCTTGTTGTGTTTGAGCAACTTCTTCATCAGGTTGTCAATCGCCTTCTTTGCCCAGTTTTCGTCTTCGTCGCCTAGAAATCGCCTCATTTGATCACTATATATTCTTTTCCAGCACAATAGTGGTCCTGAATCTTAAGAAATGATTTTACCAAACGATGACTTCCAATGACTTTGTCCCTTCTGCAAATCTGGATGTGGTTACGGGAAAGGGAGCAAAAGCGGATGCAGTTGACTTTAAATGAGGTCCTGCGTTCCCTCTAATGGCCGTCCCATTTATCTGGGTGTCTCAATGGTTCTAATCTCTTTTGAAGCGCAGCGCACATTCCTAACTCGCGTGTCGCATATGGAGTTGTATCTAATGCGCTTGAATGGACTATGTAGTGGAGGGTCCATACTCGTTACGCGTTCAAAAACGAGGCGTGAGCTTCCTTGACATTCCATCACACATAGAAGGCCAATCGACGATGAATCAGATGCATGGCGGCGTTTCTTCCCACAATGTGTTATGTCTAGCTTCCTGTATCCATATCACTGGTTGTGATATGCGTACAGTACGAGGAAACGAAATGAATAAATGCAAATAAAATAGTGTAGAGGCACTACACACGTAGTAGTTGGCACTAGTAAATATTAGCAATTGAGAATGCTGTTGAGGGATAACATCGCAAGCGATCAAGTAGATTACCTTGCTTCCATCCCAAATGCTTCATAATGCCGTCAAATTTCGTCTGGATGCTCATTTCTGAAAAAAGTTGGAAGAAGTTTGCGAGAAAACGGGAGCCCACGTCAACAACAAAGCTCGACTACTTTATACTGGCAAACTGAGAAAGGGTAGTCCTAACTTCTGCATTTCGATGCTGCACAACTGATAGTTGCGAGGCGAATAAGTGGCGCATCGAAGCGTCATGCTTTGTTCTGAAGGTCGTGCGGTTCGCGAACTGAGTGATCCATAGAGGTTCCTTCTGTGTCATGTCAAGTCGCTTTGAGGTGCAGCAGCTCAGTGAGCTCAGTGGATAACGTCGCCTTCACTGAGTTAGTTGAGGAGGTCTAGTTTCTGCAAGCTCTAACAGACAGCTAGAAGGGGGAACTTTCGTCAAATTGAAGGAAGCTCGGGCAGTCTTATTCCTCACATATGGTGCCATGTTTGCCTGCGCACTCACTCTGGTCTACAAAAATACATCAAGATATGTCCCTTCCGTTCAGCAGCCGTCTATGAACGCTTCAAAAACTCCATTGCCTTGACTTCCAAAAATGCTACGTAGAATCGTCGAACTGCAACCTAAGGGGTCTGCGCTTCATACCGTGTTTCGCGTTCGAGGAAGAAACCAGTGATTACATGCTGCTACTTTCCTTCGCTGCACCTGGAGCAGCTAGCAGTAAGAACTCTAGGATGTGACATTAGATGGGTCACGTCCGGATTACCTTCCTTTGTCCAGTTCGGAACTCAGCATCAGGATAGAGGAATGAATAGAATCACTTGGTGCTGTTTTTCGTTCTAGAAGCTTTTCGTCGTTGTTTGTTTCGAGTTCAGCGCTCGAGGAATTGGAAGGATACCCATTCAGGGGAGTTTCATTCAAACTCGTCGCGCCCTGGGGCCGTATGCTATTCTCGCCCGACTCGGGGACAGTACCCGGCGCGAAAAATCGATGGCGCATGATGTGCATACCTGGGATGTGGGTGGAGACCGCCTCATTCCCGGCCGGGGATGGTTTGGGAGAGAATAGCATACGGCGCCTGGTGTGCCGCCGACAAGGACTAAAGCCTTCGCTTGCGGGTAAATGTTTATTTAGTTGCACAGGGGTGTTTCTACGTAAGACCATATGTGGCCTGCTTTGACTGTAATAAGTGCACAATACACGCGGATAGTTGTGAAACATCTCACCTCCACATCAATGCCTTCTAGCAGGTTGTGAGTGCAATGCAATGGCTTTTTATTTTGTTTAAAATACTTGTCACTGCACTTGAGGAAACGCCTGGTAGAGGAGTAATGTACGTTTTTGACAAGTGCAAAGTGTGCATCCCTAGATTCCGCTATTACTCTAGCAGGACATCAGAACCGAATCGCCTCATGAATTCGAGAAGTGTGCCGCACCATACTTTTAATTAAGGATGAAGGATAAATGTGAACTTACGGTGCGCCATGCATTCTACTTCCACAGAATCGTTGTAACAGCTTGAATGGACAATGGTATGCGAAGCCCAGCAGATAGACGAGTCAGCGCTTTATCCCTACTAGACACGATGGGCACCCATCCGCCGACCAAGAAAGGATGGAAGGCTACGTTGACCCGAACACGGTGCGAATGCGAAATGATGAGTTCACGGTGACATCCGAGGTCAAGAAGCCTTCTCAACATCTCTGCGTATTATATACAAATATGTCACTTTTTGAAGAAATGCCAATGATCATAAGAAGACGTATGCATGTCTTGATAAGCTCCGTCGATTTCTTATCATTCATTTTTTAATTTGTTAACTATTTAACCAACTACTTAATTTATCTATTCCATTTACTTTGTTATATCAATTTTATTTTATTTTATTTTATTATTTAGTTTTTTATTTCACCTACTTGTTCCGTGGCAGGAACTGTCACTGTTAGGGCGCTCGAAAAGCTCATAGCAGAATATCGGCGAGTATGATGAAAGGTGCTAGGTCTTGAAGCAGAACTGATGTCTAGCTTCTGCAGGTGCTTTACGATGCGCCTTTTAGAAACAATGGCTCCTTCATAAATAGCGGAAACCCTGACGGGTGGAAAAGGGTAATCATTCGTGCGGCAAGAGGCACTCAGAATGGCAATGCTACGGTTTCAGTCCCTGTCCAGACAGTTCTGGAACTAGCTGTACCGAAATTCAACATCAGACATCTTGTAACATTTCGAAAGTGCAGGAACTAACTATCGCTGCTATAGAGCCCAAAATTGATTGGCTCTCTTTGTTCTCACTGCTCAAAGGTTTATCCGTTCATATTTCGCCTTTCTACAAAAAAGGATACGATGGCGTTTTCTAAGCAAGAACTTAAATTTCTACCCGTTCAATCAACTGGATAACTTTACGGGATTTGACTGATTGCTCCCTCACTTTGACGGTCTCGCGAAGAGCTATTGATCGCGAGGAGCTGAGAGATGGGGCGATCGATAGTGCATGCGGATCAATGATTGGAGATAAAGTGACTGGCGTGGCGAGTTGATAAGCGCGGTGCGAGGGAACGGTCGGTCCGCGGGAGCGACGGTCGGGCTGCGAGACAGTGGAGCGGCGGAGAGGTGGCGCCGGCCGGCGGACTCGGCGACTGCCCGGAGCCGCGTCTCGCAGCTCATCGCCCGATGCCGTCGTCTCCACGGCCGCCTCGTCGTCGACCGACGGTTCCATGGCGCGTGAAGGGCGCCCCTCGACAGACCGCGACAACGGGCTGCGCGTCGCCGTCCGCGGCGACAGTTCATGGCGCGGTGATGAGGGCGGAGTGAACTGTCTGCTTGGGCAAGGCTAGGAGAAGGAAGGGTAGGAAGAAAGAGCTAGGAGGGGCGGTAATGCCCTCCCCTGGGAAAGAATCAGGAACGCGGTTCGTACAAGCGAGGAGACACGAAAATCGGCGGGAATTTCCATGAAGCTCATTATAAACTTATGTTGGTGTGTAGGGAGACTGCGTTGTCGAAAATGGTGCAGCTCTCCGTAGTGCCTTGACATGTAGCACAGGATTCATCAATTTTCGCTTTTCGTTTGCTTCGACACTGCTCGCACGCTGCTTCGCTCGCTGAGAAAGACATGTTGATTGTATTGATTACATGAATTGATTGATTAAAGCGCAGAGTTGATTAAAATTTTGAATAATGATTGTTCTACCATTGAAAATAAAGATTTTCTGCCGGTAGATTTCGAATAGCAATTGTACAGTTTTTTTCGGATTTTGCCAGGATCTTATGGAAACGATAACTTTCTATCTGAAGCAGCAACATGTGCATCCAAAATTGTACCCTATAAAATTCCATGTTTTAATTGTTGAAGCGAACTTAAGTGTTCTTTCTACAAAGCTTTTTGAGGAACTCTTCGAATTGATGACAGAGTCGTGAGTGAAGGATGGACTTCTCGCGGAAATAATGTATTTTTAATAATTTAAGGTTTAATTAATTAATTAAACTTTTTATAATTTTAAGTAGTGAAGGGACATTCATAATTTAGGAAAGGAATACAGGTTCGTAATCAGCAGCTTAAGCAATCCCCATGGGCGAGGTTTGGGCGAAACGCTTAACCTCGTCACCGCATGTACCTATAGTACTCCTCCGTAGTGCTAGAAACGGACACATTGTGATCTTCACTTCGAATGCTCCCCTCCCACCTCCACGCGCAGTTTGAGCGAAGGAAATTCGCTGTCTGGAGTCGCGAACGTGCTATGGAGACCCCAGCCCCCAGTCAGCAGGATAGGACATGTGGCCGCCGCCGCTTCCGAGCCAGAAAGACCCACGTGGAGCGACGGCGCCATTTGCGCGGTTGCTCCCTGGCGAAGCGGCCAGCAGTCCACCTGTTCGAAGCGAGGCTGACGTCTTTCATGCGGACCTGAGGTTGGTGGACAGCCGTCGCACAGTCCTATACGGGCAGCACTGTTCTCACCGTCAGGTATATGAGCCTGGCAACCGAGCAGAACAAACACTATGTGGACGAGGAGGAGGATGAGGAAGACAGTGGTTCGAGTGTTGATGGGTAGTTTATTCATTTCTCTATGCACCGCTCGCCCTTCGAATGTTTGAGTTCACTCTGCTAACGAGTTGCTTATTATTGCGCATTCATAGTTGGTTAGGCCAGGAACGAGTTCCTCTTCTATAAGACTGAAAGATGTGCCTTCAGCTAGCCTTTAGTTAGCCCATTGAGGTCATAACCTTCCATCAGTACAAATTCAACGTTTTCCTCGTAAGGCTGTTGTACAGTTTTTTGGCATAAATTTTTAGGTCGCCTTCTTCAGAGTCTGAAAGCGCCAGTTTAGCTGGGGGAGATATCAGCCTTTAGAAGGTGTGGCCAACTCAGGAAAAGTCCAAGTCCATCGAGCGACCAGTAGCTCACTCGAGGGTCAAGGGAGGCAAACCAGAGGTGCGGAATAGCTTCTAGCTCGCGCTAAGATGTGTGATTGAGGTAGGAGATTGAGCTGCTCGCCCGATATGTTTAGGCGGCTCCCTAAATTTTTGTTCTCATCAAGGTGCTGCTTTACTCCATCATGAGCTAGTCATTTTCAGCTAGACACTAGTAATGAGTGGCTGTCTCGCGTTGACTATTAAAGGATAAAGGATAAAGGACGGCGTTACTCAATCCCTTTTGGGATGCGCCACGCATTCTACTTCTAAGGATGTCGTGGATGGGACTTGAATGCGTATTTGGCCATACAATGAGTTGCGGAGGCCAGCCGATGAACAAGTCAGCGCTTTGTCCTTCCCAGACAAGTCTGGTACCAATTCACCGATCCCGGAGGGATGGAAGGCTGGGTTGGCCTGGGCGGGAAATCCTAACGAGGAACCTGGTATCGGGTGCAAGCGACAGCCGGCGCCTTCTCCGACTGCGCTGCACGCGCCCCGGTGACTATTAGAAACAGCGAATTAGCAGTTGAGGAGCGCTTCCGGCGTTGCTCCACTAGGCTGCGTCATCCCTGACGCTTTTCCATGTGCGGCAACTTCTGACGCCTAGATTGGGGAAGGGCGAGGACGACATCGCGAACACGACTGAAGTAGTCGGCCTCAAATTGTTGTGTGAGGTGCCGTCCTCTTCACATCGACGGCGTATTTCGCTTCATGCGGTAGAGCTAACCCGTACGTCTGTCTCGATCCGCTGAGCCCGTCTGCCAACTGCATGCGTTTCTCACAGCTCACTGTCATCAACAGCCAAACCGCTGCTGTCAATCGGCGGAATCCCGCGGATACGATCGCCGGCTTTACAGCAGCGGAAGGACTTAGTCGAGCAGTTGGTATTTTCTTCCCATTCTTTGCGCCCATCCCGCTTGCGTGCGCGTGGTACGTGGTCGGAGGTGCCTCCGGCTGTCGCACGCTCCCGATTCCAGGTTCTTGGTTCGAGTTTTCCGCGCAGATCAACCAAACCTTCCATCCCTTCGATGTCAATGACTTGCTGCCATACTTGTCTGAGGGGGATAAAACGCTAACTTGTCCGTTGGCTGGCCACCGCAAATCGTTGTATAGGGCAAACACGCATGTACAACAGGGTGCGGCAAAATTACCCGTGCACTGAAAATTCGATGGCATTTTGAAATCAAACTTCGCAGATCAATTCTAACTATCAAAATTATCTACTACAAACATGACAATTCAAAGCATGCTAACAGTTTTCGGAATGATCGCCTTCAGCCTCCACACAGTCCTTCAGACGTTCGACGAAGACTTCGCATGTGGCACGCAGGTACGGTTCATCAATTTCGTCCCAGGATTTCAAAAAGCAAAAGGAACAGCAGGGTGTTCAAATTCAACATTCGAGGTTTCCTCGAAGTAGTCGTGCCATTGCTTCACAGCCTTCTTACGATCCATCAGAAGGTGACCGTTCTCGTCGTTAATGCCAAAGAACTTCTCGATGTCTTCTGCTTGGCGACAGCGAGCTTTGGCGAGGCGGTAAAGATAACGCTCACCATCGTGCGTCTCCAGTTTTTCACTCATATCAGCGCAGTGTGCGGCTTTAGCAGCGGCCACTGCCTTCTTTGCTGCTTTCTTCGCTTCTCGATAATTCCGCCAATTATCGACTGTTTTATCACCGGTAAATACGTGATATGGCTGTTTCTTTTCCCTGGCCTTCTCTCTGACATCATCAGTCAACAGCCAAGCCTGCTTGTCGATCCAACGCCGTCCAGGCTTCGTTGTGCAGAGTTCGAGGTGTGCAGCCCGAGTTATCGCTTCGGTAGCCTCTTTCCAGGTTTCGTCGACAGTTGTTACCTTCGGCAACCAAATGCGAGAAATAACAGCTGCTTCGTTCTCCTTCAATCGGCACCATTTAATGCTAGACGTCCCGCAGCGCTCGACACGCTTGCACCTCGGAGGTGTAATCTTCAGCGAGCAGATCAGTGCACGATGTTGCGTGGCAACCGTCTCATACGGCACGGTCTTCGCGTCTGTGACAAGGCCTTGGTCGCGACGCCTAACAAGGACATAGTCAATCTGCGTTTTGGCGTTCCCGCTATAAAACGAGATGAGGTGGGAGTCACGCTTTCGAAATTTGTATTCACGATGGTGAGGTCGTGTGAGTATACTCAAGTATACGCTCACCATCGGCGCTGCGTGACCCATAGCCAAAACTTCCATGACAGCTTGAGTCGTCTATCGTTGCTCCAACGTGACCATTAAGGTCACCTGCCACAACAATCATTTCTTCTGACGGCACTTCCGCTGTCTTCTCATCAAGCAGGGACCAGAACTCGTCCTTGGTTTGCTCGAAGCAACCTGTCTGCGGAGCATACGCGGAAAAGGAATGACATCGTCGCTCTTCTACGGCGACAACAATCTTCATCAAGCGGTCATCGAAACGTTCTACGCTTGCAATCGCGTCACGGAAACGCTCGGAGAAGATCATCCCGACACCACTGGTGGTCCTGGTACTGCCGCACAGAACGGTCTTGAAGCCGCAGCCAATGTCCCTCGACTTGCAGCAGGACCACCTCGTCTCCTGCACCGCACAGAAATCAACTCTTCTACGCTCCAGTGCTTCAACCAACTCGCACGAGCGGCCCGTCAACGTACCCACATTCAGCGTTGCCACGCGGGTCCTGCTTACGTTACGGGACCTTCGGACTAGCTCAGTTGCCCCCCGATGCCGTCCTCGCATCAAGGACCCTCGCATACTTCTCACACTCGCCGGGCTCTGCGAGTGCGCGTCGGCTCCCGCGGACGCCGTAGCATTATCTCGAGAGCTCTGAAACGTCATTAACCATGTGATGTGACACAAAATATTCGTAGGCCAACCTGTCACTAGGGCCTGTCACCTGCATTCGATTGTCCGCGATTAGCTCGGCTTGCAAAGGCAAGCAGTTTCCAGTGGCACCACGTGGAGGAACGAACAGGGTCATAGTCGAAGGGCTGGTGCCCTGCTGACTGGCTGACATAGTTTTTCAATCAGTTTGTTGCTAAAAAGAAAGTGCCTGAAAGTTGGCAGCAAAACACGACTATTCCGATTTGGAAGAAGAAGGGCAGCCCTGCGGATTGCGCTAGCTACCGTCCGATTGGCCTACTTTCGCACACCATGAAAATCTTTGAGCGAATCGTGGATAGACATATACGAGATGTCGTCCAGCTTTCCAATAATCAGTGTGGTTTCGTTGCCGGCTGTGGTACCGTTGATGCCATACACGCCGTTCGTCTTCTTCTAGAGACGCACCGCGAGAAACAGAAACCGGTGCGTTTTGCCTTCCTGGACTTGAAGAAGGCCTTCGACCGCGTTCCGCGAGAAGTTATATGGTACGCGTTGCAACAACACGGCGTCCCTGAAAAGCCTACTGAGTGGGTGCGCATCCTCTACTCGTGCCCAATATGCCGAGTGCGAGCACTAGCGGGCACCTCGATGGAGTTTCCAATCTCTGTCGGAGTGCACCAGGGGTCTGCGCTCTCCCCACTTCTCTTCGTGGTCGTCATAGATGCAATTGCCCGAGATCTCCAAAACGCAGCTCCTTGGACGTTGCTGTATGCCGATGACGTCATGCTTGCGTGTGAAGACAAAGCCGAACTTGAGCGACAGGCACAGGAATGGCGCGATCGCTTGGCATTGTTCGGACTCAAGCTGAACGTCCAAAAGACGGAATACTTGACGACGGATGTGAATGAGCTCGGATCTATTAAGATCAATGGTACTGAGCTCTCACGAGTTACATCTTTCAATTCAAGTATCTCGTATCAACAATCACGTGCGAAGGCAGCCTAAAGTTGGAAATGAACGCACCCGTGAGTGCAGTCTGGTCCAAATGGCGCTCACTTACTGCGGTGCTTTGCGACAGGACACACCTGAGCACCTCAAATCGAAAGTTTGTAGCAGTCGTCCGCCCAGTAGCGACGTACGGTGCTGAGTGCTGACCTGTGACGAAGGAAATTGAACACTTCCTCAATGTAAATGGAGGCAAAGATGTTGAGGTGGACGGCGGAGCAACGCGTTTGGACCGCGACAAAGGTTTGATACCGCCACGATAGCCAACAAGTTGCGTGAAGCTCGTCTACGACGGTATGGCCACGTGCTTCGCGCTAACGACGACACCGTCTGTAAGATTGGCCTGAACCTTGAAGTCCTTGGAAAACGGCCCAGAGAACGCCCGAAGCAACTTTGGCTGGATACGTTGCGCTTGTACTTAAAGAGAGCTGGTGTGCATCCTGATCAAGCATTTGATCGTGAGAAATGGCGTCACCACACCAGAAGAGCGGACCCCGCCACTAAGCGGGACAAACGCTACTGAAAATGATGATGATGATGATTTCAAAACCGCTTCTTTAAGAGAGTCCAAATTTGGGTGCCTGGTAGAGCAGGCTTTTTCTCTAACAGACAGAATAATCCATCGGGTTGAGGGCCGGAGAAGTGGAGGGCATTCGTCGTGTGATGAAGTCAGGCGGTTACTCGGCACACCATTCCTGGATCACCTTCGCTTTTTGTGCCGGAACAGAATCTTGTTGAAAGCACCAGTAGTCTTCTCGGAAGTGGGAATCGGCCCAAGGCTTGAGAATTTTTCCGGGATATTCTTGTAAACCGCTGTGTCGATTTTTGCGCCAGCTTCGACGAAAAGAAGTGGAGTTTTTCCTGAAGATGTGACTCCTCCCCAAACCATAGTGGATTGAGGCTTTTTCGCACTTTCCTGAAGTCATCCTTTGGCAGTAGCTTCAGCAAGCCTTTAATTCACAAAATGAGAGCATCAGCTCTCATTTTGTGAGTTGAAGGCTGGATCCAACGTGAAAATCTTTTCATCGCAAAAGACGATGTATCGAGCGCGTGCTACCGTGAATCGTTGCAGCAACCTTTTACATCTTTCCAATATTTATAGTGTCCTCTCCTCTTCTTCGTAGTGTCCGTCAAGAGTTGGCATTTCTGCAGACGATAAGGGAACTTCTTAAGCTTTTCCCTGACTATCCTCCCTATTCACATTTCGCTTATTCCTATGTCTTTTGCCATCAGACGCGTCGATCTCCTGGCGTTTCTGCGGATTTTTTCTCTCACGAGTTTTGCATTTTCCGGTTGGTAACTGTCGTGGGACGCCCTCTTCCTTTTCTATCCTCTTCGGTCTTCAATTCCTTGTAGCGTTTTACTGTATCCCGAACCGATCTTCGGGGCACGAAGGGGATCTTCACAATATCTCTCGTTTGCTTGCCGGCCTTATAAAGTTCCATGATGGCACTTCGTAAGTTGGAACGCACAGCCATCTTGTCCTCAAGTACGTGTGAGTTCTATAATGTTCAGTCAACATACATATATTAGGCGAATGAAGCGGGAAATTTTCTAAGAAATTTTAAAAAATTAAAATGTTTAGGTGCACGGGTAATTTTGCCGCACCCTGTAGATCGCTTCCAGGACATCCCGCATAAGTAAGATGCGTAGGACATCCCAAAAAAGGATTAATTCATGAAATCCTTTATACTTTTCCCTTTATCCTACTTGTTGGCGATCCAAAAATATAACTAAACATTGCATGAAACAGCATGTGTGTCGTTGTAATTTTGACTTCACCCTTCCCGACATTTTCATTCATCTACACTACGTCTTCCCCAGACCTCCGAATTCTCGTCACCCAACGGTTTTAAAGGATTTGCTTCCGCCGAAACACTTGGTGCATTGAGTGACGGGCTGTCCTTCTAAAACCGGTCTAGAAGTAATTAGCCATCGTCGCGCTGTAGGTGGTTCATGCGTACAAACGTTCCTCGTGAAACTAAAGGCGTTAAAGGGCTCCTGTAGAATTCTTTAGTATCAGGTTTCCGACTTCCAAGGAAACAGTTGTTCATCAATTGTTATAATCTACGTTTCGTGCAGTTCTTGTGGCGCTTTTTTCTGCATTAGGCAGATATATGGCGTTCCGAAAGTCTTTTTTCCAAGGTTTCCTTCTTAAACTCTCTTCGATAACAGTCACTCCACATGTTAGACCTTTCGGTGACGAGATTCAGACGCTTAAGCAACTAATGTGATCCGCGTCTCCATCGTTCTCAACTAGTTCCTTCTCTCGAGATCATTCGTACCGATACGGCTCCATTGATATGGAACACCATGCATACTATCTTTTCTCTCCGTACCACGTCTATTCGATTTGTGACTTTCGTCCTAGTTACCATTTCTGCAAATGTTCGCCCTGTTCCAGCAAGTCGTAGCGTTCTGTACTACGACTTTGGGATGGATCTCGATCTCGAACCAATGTCGGCAATCGAGAAATGAGCTTCCGGTTTTGCTATGTTATAGCCGCGCCGGAATGTAGCCGAAATGTATGCAGTGAAGAGGGAGCGCGAGTCTAGGTTCTGCGGGATTGGACGAATTGAGTAGCGCAACGGCTGGAGATGCTCTGCAAGTCTCACCCAGTACACCTTATTTTCCTCGTTGTCGCGCCGTTTGTCAGCACGTCGAATTCCGCCAACAAGCGACGTTGCCAACGATTTTCAACGAGGACTAGATGATCTTGTAGGGCGTCTAACAAGGAGCACGTGAAGTTCGTTTTTGTTGCGGGCAGCTGGATGGTCCAAAAATTGCAAAAAACTGTGCCGACTCTCGGCGAGCACTAATGGGATGGAGGAGAGAGAGAGCAGGAATGGGCTGTGTCAAGGAAGAGATAATTGTTCTTCCCATGCTTTTGTATGGTGTTGTTGGTGCAGTGGAAATACATACGTATTTCGAATGCTTTATCGTTCTCTCTCATACCTGCTCACTTCTCCCCACTGGCGCTCGCCGAAAATCGGCACTGTTTTTTTTTTTTTGGAGCACTCAGTGCCCGCAGTAAAAGATCACTCCTGTTCTCCTTGTTAGATGTCGTACAAGACCATATACAGTGCGCTTCAAAAGAATGTATCCACCCCATAACTTGCCCATTTCTCGTTTCGCGGTCATTTCTGCAGGGCCGCACTGTTCCTTTAGATGTCTCGCAATCGAAATGGGTAGAAACTCACTTTCGGATTTTTTCGTCTCCTACGAAAATCAGACTTCTTTGAAATAATTGGGTGTTTTAAAACTAAGGTTTCACCTTACGAAAAACAAATTTTGCATTAAATTCGAAAGTCAACCAGTCCAGCATTATTTCTTTTAACATCATACATCCTTTTACGAATGCCGTTGACAAGGTTCTGGATGGTTTTATCATCGATAGTTATCCAAGCAGTCAAAATGGCCGCCATGACATTGAACTGTCGGTTATTCGCGTAGACTCGTCGGACCAATTGTCCCCACATGTTCTCCATCGGCTGGCATTCAGGAGAGCAGGCCGGCTAGTGCGCTACTTGAATGTTGTGACGGTGAAGTCAATCCTTGTTCTACCTGGACACATGGTCTGCAAAGCTATCCTGCTGCAGAGCATTGTTTGGCGTCCACTGCAGAGTGTCTACATGACGCGACGGAAGACTAAGCTTCAGGTCTCCGCTTCTGCAGAAGCCGGCCCATGTCACTGATGATCCGCCTCCGAAGTTGCGTCCACGAGGGCTTCTTGCGGGTCTCTCCAGTAATGTTGGCATCCATCGGGACCATCCAGATTACATTTTCCATCTTTCCAGCAGGAAAAAATCTGGATGGTGCCAACGAATACCAACATCACTGGAGGGAACTGCGAAAAGCCCCGCCGAGGCAACTTCGGAGGCGGATGATTAATGAAATGGGTCGGCTTCTGCAGAAGCGAAAGCCTGAAGCCTAGTCTTCCGTCGCGTCGCATGGACAGCCTGGAGTGTTAAGGTGTGCTGGAGTCTAGCTTTTTGCTTTTCTTGAGAGGCAGAAGACGCTAGACACATCTTCTGCAAGCAACAGAATAACACGGCAGTCCATGTGTCCAGGTCGACCAAAGATCGGCTTCACCTTCTCAACATTCAAGCACCGGTCTAGCCGGCCTCTCTCCTGACTGCCACCCGAAGGAGAACATGTGTGGACCCTTGGTTGGAGGAGTCTACGCGACTAACCGACAGTTCAAGGTCATGGCGGCGATTTTGACTGCTTGGATGGCTATCGAAGATAAAACCATCCAGAACCTTGTCCACGCCTTACATAATACGATGTATGATGTTATAAGGAGTAATGGTGGTCTGGTCGACTTTCGAATTTTATGCAAAATTTGTTTTCGTAAATAGATTCATACTTTTGAATCAGCCAATTTCTCCAAAAAAGTCTGATTTTCGTGTGAGACGAAAAAATCTGAAAAGTGAGTGCCTACCTATTTTCATTTGCCAGGAATCTAGTGAAACTACAGTACCGGCCGCGCCGCTTCGCCCAACCTGCACAAGCGGCGCGAAAGATGAAGAGCTGCGCAAAAGAGCGCCGGAGAGCGCCGTTTCCCGCTGGCCACGCGTCGCGTCTGAGGTAAGTCGCGTTAGGGCGCGGCACACCTCAACTTCTGGACGTTAGGCTAATGGAAGGAGTCTATCCATTGCGTTTGGTCAACAAGCATGGTCTACCTTTTCGAAATAACAGCCGGCATGGCGCGCGCAGCGAACAATGCATATACGCCCGCCAGGATCAATCAGATGGGCGTCGAGTTCGCATCGAGGCCGAGCCTGTGCGGCTCCGCGTTCGATGACGTCATCATTCGCCCCTAGTATTCAAGTACAATCCGTTCCAAATCCTTCGTGGGCCTGGCACTGCCTAAGAGCGAATTCCACTCTTCCACTGAGACTCCAGGGGCCGTATGCTATTCTCGCCCGACTCGACGACGGTACCCGGCGCGAAAAATCGATGGCGCATGATGTGCATACCGGAGATATGGAAGGACCGCCTCATGCGCGGCCGGGGACGGTTGGGGAGAGAATAGCATACCGCCCCAGGAAACTGCCAAATTGGACGCGCGGGCGTGTTTGGAGCGCAATAACTCTATCCTGTTCGAATCTTTCCGGCTGCAACTCGACGACTATGTAGACAGCACAAGGTTCTTGAATATAGCTGAAGCACAACAGTGTAGCTCGTAAAGGGACTAACCAGGTAAGTCTCTCAGGGGTATGTCTGAACTGCGGAAACGATTACCACGAGATTCGTGAGAAGTGTGGGATTCCCCACCCTTCAAATAGTAGGAAGAGATGTTCCATTTTTGCAAAGTCCTTGAACCCAAGGAAATAGGGGCCCCTGAACACCCAGGAATGTATTGCACCGTCAGCGTCTAACACGTACGTGTGTGTTGCACGTGGAGATGAGAGAAGTGGTGAAAATACGTCTGGCTCCGTCGTCGAGGCAGGCGGCTCAGAGGTAGTGCCGGCGCATCGTAGGCACAGGGTCGGGTGTT